>CM053596.1:142801614-142899416 GCA_028646575.1 Pseudocheirus occidentalis | reverse complement strand
ACAGGACCACCACTCAAGACCACGATCCAGATCCAGGACACTCAATGCAAGAGCCCTTGGCCCTGATGGATCGTGTCAGCCCCCCTGCTATCTGCAGGCCCAAGGCTCTGAAGCAGCCCAGTGGGGGCTGCTGCGGCTCTCAGACGTTCCTGCTGCTACAGCCACCTCCTGCTGCTTCCTTGCCCTGGGAGCAGTTTGGCCAGACCCACTCTTCTCCCGAGTTAGCAAAATCCACTGACCTTTCTCTTAGCCTTTTTTTCCTTCTGGCCTGATAGATGTGGTAACTGTGCCTCCAGTGCAGCTGATCTGCTCTCCTATAGCCGCCCCAGGGCTTGACCCCGGCGGGGGGTTTCTGCAGCAGGTCCCAGACTGCTGTGAAGAGTCCCACCTGCCACGCTGCCTGTAGGAACAAATGTTCTTTCTGTCTTTTGGAGGGTTTTGGAGCTTGAAAATCTGTTTAGCGTCCCATTTTATGAGTTTTTTAGCATGTTTGTGTGGGAGCTGCGATGCTTTGCTGCTTCTATGCCACCATCTTGGCTCCGCCCCCCTCAAATGCTGGTTCTAATACTTGCTAGCTATACAATTATGGGCAAGTTACTTCATATCATTATAGAACTTCATAACTGGAAAGGATTTGTGAGGCATTTTAGGCCTGACTATACCCAAACAAGAATTCTCTGTACAGCATACATGATAAATGGTTAACTAGCCTTTGTCTAAGCCTTATCTGCAAAATAGGAATTATAACGCATAAACTCCCTCCTTTATAGGATTATTGTGAGGTAAGTGACATGCAGACCTTAAAGAGGTATGTAACTGTGAGTTATTAGTGTTCCTTTGGATTGGCACAGTACTAACACATATAGGAGGCACTGAAGAAATGCTTGCTAAAGTGAATGGAATTGAATCTAATTGCTATAAATCAACTTGCATTTCAAGGGCATTAGGAAAAATATTTAAAGGAATTCAATGAAGAATATTTTGGTTCAGTGTACAGCACAAAGAAAACACTGACTATACATTTATTGACTGACTGATGAATTTTTCTATGGGGGGACAGTGAATTAGCATTTATATAGTGCCTATCATATGCCAAGTACTATGCTAAGTGCTTTAGAAGCATACTCTTATTTGATCCTTACAATAACATTGGAAGCAGGTGCTATTATTATGCCCATTTTATAGCTGAAGAAACTGAGGTAGACAGAGGTTAACTGACTTGCTCAGGGTCACATAGCTAGTGGCTGAGGCTGAATTGAAACTAAGATCTTCCTGACTCCAAGGTCTATGGGCAATCTACTTTACCATCTACCTGCCTTTATGTTAGGGGGCAGTTGATATCATCCTCACTCCATTTAGTGTGTGAGATACCTTTTTCATTTATACATCTTGATTCAAATCAGAGATGTGAACAAGGCTTACAGACCACTATGTAATTAATCAATCAAAGACTTCAGACTAAGTCCTTGGATGGGAACTAGAGGGACATGGGCAAGACAGATGTTCAGAATGGATTGACTGATGAATCTTAGTCATGCTTTGTGGGTCCTTTATAAAATATCAAACTAGCTCAAGGCCAAAAGATTCAAGCAAGCAGAAAGGAGAGATTGCTCCAGCTAAACCCTAGAGAAGGGTCAGTGAGGAGGAGAGCTCTGGGCTTTGGTTTCAGATTATTCACACCCTCCCCTTCCCACACACATCCTACCAGCTTCCCTTCACCAGCTAAACAGACAGCATAATTAGGGAAGAATAAACAAACTTGGGAGGACATATATCTATCAAGTTTGTGGGAGGAGGAAATTAACCTCTTTGCTTTGTCTAAGCAGCACAGTTATGTTAGTAAGAGGATAATAACTTATGAGCTATCTTGTTTTATGGTTAAAAATGTAAAGGAATGCTGAATAATTTGAATAATGGGTTTGAGAGATCTGGAAGGATAAATAAAGGTTTGATTAGGAATATGAAAGGCAGATAAAAAGGTCTGGGTACAAATGTGGGTTTACCCAAGCCTTCCTGTCTCTGGATGGTGATACCAGTTTTTAAGGGTTTAAGTAAGTTGAGAAAGAGTTTAAGAAAGTATCTAGGAAGACAGAAATATTTGCAACTTGATTTCATAATTAATAGCTCAATCAAATTTGAGAAGGAGAGGAAATAAGGATACAAATACAATATTGAATCATTATCCCATGGACTGAGGTTGGGATTATAAAGTTACTGTAGAGAAGGTATATCTGTGTATATGAGTGAAATGGGATCCCAGTGTATTTCAAAGTGATCAAAGAACAATTGGGTATTAATACAACTGACAAAATTAATTGGGGGGATTAGAGACATTTTTATTTGAGAGAAGAGAAATTTTAGTATGAGCTCAGATTAAGCATAATTATAAGAAGGTAGAGAAGTTTGAAAGTAGATGCACATCTATTAGAGCAATAATTTTTGTGTGTGTGTGTTACAAACTTTTATTCACTAGTTTACTTTTAGTTTACAAGATTCAGTTCCAGAATCACTTGAGTTTCAGATTTTTCTCCCCTTCCTCCCCATCCCCCACCTCCACCATGGTGGCATACAATCATGTATAGGATCACAGCAATACTTTGTAATCCTGACGGGAGATTTGATTTTTACGAACAAGAATAAATATAGAAATGAATGTAGGTTATTTGAGGCTCATTTCAAAGATGTTACTTAACCAATGTGAGATTATAATCATGTTTTAAGCTGATTGTTGGCACTTGTTATTTAAAATTTGATGGGACTGTTAACTGAGTTCAGCTCCAGATAGGAGTATTAAGAGAGGCTGCCCAAGCTACTCAAGCCACCAACCAATGGTTCCAGACCCTATAAGATACAGGTATGAAGTTGAAGGAATGATTGTTCTGCATGAGCTGAGGTAGGATTCTTTTGACTCCACCGCAAGCACCTTGCAAGCTTTAAGCTTAGCTCAGTGGAGATTGCAGCATGGTATACATTTTGCCTGAAACTGGCATTCTGAAGTTGGGGAAATATGGTTCCCTCATTATAGTTTTGTCCCTATTCTCGGTGTCGAGTTTCAATAATCAAAAGTTTTGAAATAAAACAACATCAAATCTACTTGCTTCTGGAACATCTTAAGTTACTATAAGATAAAGGTACTAGGCTTAGGGTTTAGTATAGGTATTCCTGTATAAGTCAGGGTCCTTTGGTTCTTTGTAATAATATGAGGACAAGTAGGTCGAGGGTTTGTGGGAATATTATTCCATTATTCAGTTAGTATCCCATTTGTCTCAACTTTGTTATAATTAGTCAATGTTAAAAGGAGGATAATTTTTGGACTACTTGGAAATATTTTTAATTGTTTTAATTTAAATTTAATTTAATTGTGAACTTAATGTAAATCCCTTAGTGAAACCCCATCCTCCTGGCGGAGGACTTAATAATGGATTAATGCAAAATATAAGAAACTGGTTCTAATGTGTGATCATGACAATTGACTAAGACTCCAATTTTAATTTTGTAAGACTGATAAAGGTTCTGGAGTTGTCATTTATATAGGTTCTAAGGTTCCTTTTGAAGGTAAATGAATGAAAGAAGGCAGAAGGAAGAGAAACTGGGATGCAGGACTGAAGATGGATGACCCTAAGTGACCAGAGGACTTTATCACGTCTGGACAGCAGTGTGAAAAGAGACTTTTGGAATTTGAAAGGACAATTGTTTGTTATTGTTTTCTTTTGAATCATTGTATCTGTACTCAGAAAGGGGACTGCCATCTTGTATGCTGTCAATGCACCAAGGGCTGCGAGGGTAATTAGAGTTAAGAAAAGTGGAAAAACTTCAAAAGGCATAAAAAAGAAGGGATTTGTAAGGGATAATTTGCAGTGAAGTTTCCCCATTCTAAAAAATCAGATCTAGAATGGCTTCAGTGTTCACTAGGCCTAGGTCTAGAGGTTACCTGACCTTACAGCAATCTGGCACTTAGAGCAATGGAGACTCTCCCCAGTGCCACCTCAGCACAAGATATGCCAAATAAGGTAAAGACTGCTTTCATTGGACACCCACATGTTTCTGGGTCCTTTGTCTCCCACACTTAGGTTGTGGGCCAGCCTCCCTATCATTAAGAGTGAAGGCCAGTTGGCAGGGTTGGGTTTCTGCATTAGAAGATTATATAACCATGGGCTGGCTTCTACCTGTTGCTTTCTCACTGGCAGACGCCAATTGGGCGACAGGGGCAGAGTCCTTTCTCATGAGAAAGAATAAACACCTTTTCTGACCTCAGATTCAGACTCTGAACGCTTTCATCTCACACAGCTACAAAACTGGAAAGATACCTCCTAACCCTAGAGCCCTGAGGATACATATTTCAGGACCTCTGGGGTTCCAACTTGCAAGTGTGAAGGGGTGTAGAGTTAGGAGAGTAGCTCCAGGGATACAAATATAATTTTTCACTATTTTGTCAAAAATTAACAAGTCTAAAATGGACTAATGAAATGCATATTAAGGATTGCTGACCCTTCCATAGAGTCAGGATCTAAATTTGTATATCTTTTAGTAGCTTCTACCAGTCTATCTAGGAAAAGGGAAGGGTTTTCTTTGTCTGTCTGAGTAATTTCCCTAACTTTCTGATAATTTACTTGCTTTTGAAATGCAGTTCTTAGGCCTTCCAACAGGCAAATACCATATGATCTCCTCTCTATCCTCTCAGATTTGATAATCCCATCCTGGGTCATCAGTGGGAATAGCAGTTGTTCCTGGGGGTATTTTCTGGGGTCATTGCTAGCCAAACAATCCTCAAATTTTTGGGCTTGTTCCCAGATTCTCCTCTTCTCCTCAGTGGAACAACAGGTAGAGAAGAGGATATGCAAATCACCCCAAGAAAGTTCAAATTGTATGGATAAGTCCTGAAAGTCTTCAGTAAACTTTGTGGGGTTTTCAGAAAACTTACCTACTGGGTAAGAGAATGGGACATGCATTCTAGTTGTCCTACCAGCCATAAGAGCCACTTCCCTTAAGGGAAAAAGTCCTGAAGGTACTGTCGGAACAGAGGCTTGAGAAGGAAGATTGGAAGTCCCACTTTCTGTGAGAGAGTGACTGGGGGGTGCTGGCTGAACTGGATCAGACTTCAAGACTGGGAAATCCAGCTGGTGAGGGGGAAGTCAGCTGGTACCTGAGGAAGGGAAGGGGTCAGAAGAGAAGCTACCCCTAGTGCTGCTGTGGGGGTAGGACCTGAGACCTGCGTGGGTGTTGCCTCAAGGGGAAGGGCTATAGAGGGAGGCACTTCAGCAAGACCAGTGGCTGGTACCTGAGCAGGGGTCCCTAAGCGGGGAGGGGCCATGCTGGGAGATGCAGGGTAGTAGATATGGATGGTATGGGGGGCAGGAAATGAGAGGTGTTGGGCTAGAGGAAAAGGGCAGGGAACCCAGGGGGAAAAGGGTTAGGGTGCAGCAGAAGGGGCTGGGGGAGCTGGCTCAGTGGGACCGGTGACTAGGACCTGAGCATGAGTTGCTGAGGGGGGAGGGGCTGCAGAGGGAGGCACCTCAGCAAGACCAGTAACCTGGACCTGAGCAGGAGTCCCTGAGGGGGGAGAGGCTGGGGCCAAAGCCATAGTAATGGGGTCATTTAATTGGTCCCTGTTGCTGTTTGTGGTGAGGCTCTAGCTTCAAGCATCTCACAATCTTTCCTGAGGAACTGCGTTCCAAGAAAGTTCAACGACATTAAGTAGGCAACTTCAATCTATTTTTCTTCTCTGGGACAGTATACTTCTAACTGCAAGAGAATATTATCTTTTAAAGTCCCCCAAACAGGCCACAATTCATGGTTTTCTTGCGATACCTCGGCCAAACAGTGTTGCAAAAAAACACTAGCTTTTCCTTTTCAAGGTCTCCAGAGAAACCAAATTTTTCCCAATGTTGTAAAAGATAACCCAAAGGCGAACTTTCTGGAGCTACAGGCGTAGGGCCTGGAAGTCCTTTACTCCATAAAGGACATTTTTAGATTTAGCCATGAAAAATAAAACAAAACCCACAAAAAAGTACCTGAAGTTTTCCCAGTTCCCTAGTACTGAGAGAATTGAAAGAATCTGGCTTACACTTCCAGATGAGGCATCTGTCCTTGTCCTCTATTCTTCAGAAGCTGTGCATGTGTCCATTTTCTCCAAAATAACCAAACAGGACTGAGAACTTGAGGTCAGTCTGACTACCTAGCTGTCTGACCTAATGGGACCTGAGAGGTCAGTCCCACAAAAACAAAACAAAACACGAAAAACACACTTTCTAGGTACAAGATACTTGGAGAACAAGAAGGCAATGCAATAGGGAAAGAGGGAAGCTTATGTACCTTCCAGTCCCAGCTGCAGAAGAGCTTGAGATTAGCAGTGTTTGTTGGTATCGGGGAACCATAAAAATGAAAAGGGTTACTCATAGAGAGGGTTAGGGTTGCCTGAGACCCCAAAATACTAATATGCTGGGTTCTGCGGAAAGAATTCGACTCAAGTCTTCTCAGCCAAAGAAAAACAAATTTTATCAATAGTTCACCATATGAGACAGACTCTCAAGGAGGCAGTCTATGCTAGGTCATTCTATGGGATTCTCACACAGTAAGTCTGTGGCTAGGGCGTTCTATGGCCCTCTCATACCACATGGAGAGAAGATGGGATCTTGTATACAGAAAGGTTGTGGGAGGAATCTAGAGGTGGTCTAGAGGAGGAGTTTAGGGAGGGTCATCAGGAGTTTAGAGGAGGTCAGACTCCAGTAATGAGTGATTAAAGGTGGGAAGTTGCTGGAGGCTACCTGGAGACCACAGACAATGGTTGGGCCAGGCCAGTTCAATGGTGGGAACTGGAGCATTAAGGGTAGGAAGTTGCTGGAGCAAAGGAGGGCTAAAGACTTGGGCAAAGCCACAACTTAAGCCCATGATCTCAAGCAAATGCCTTCCCTGGGAAGATTTTAGGAGAGGTCAAGGGGAGTTCCAGAGCCTCTACCACAAAGATTCAAGGAGAGCTCAAGGAGGGGTCCCAGAGCCTGTACCTCATCAGGACCACTGCAGGAGCCTGCTGGTTGAGCTGCTTGCCTTCAGTCTCTCCCCACTTCACTTGATCCTTCATTCAGCCACCAGAGCGATTTTACTCAAGCACAGCCCTGATCGTGCTACCTCCTAATCAATAAACTCCAGTGGCTCCCTTTCACTGCCAGGATCAAATGTGAAATCTTTCACTTAGTGTTCAAAACATAGTTCCCTCCTGCCTTTCCAGTCTTTATTTCACATTACTTGGAAGAGATGAGAGGTTTTTTGGTTGGTAGGTGTTGAAGTGGGCCTTCAAGAAGGGGGTCAGGAAGACCAGAGTTCATATCCAACTTTAGGTACTTCCCAGCTGTGTGGCCCCGAACAATTAACCTCAATTAATTCATGCCTTGCTTTCTTCACTTGTAAAGTGACGATAATAATGTGAGAATCAAATGAGATTTTGCAAAATACTTTGCATCAATACTTTATTACCAATACTGATATCAACATATTTTCAAAACTTATATTGCATACAATACTTTTAAAAATACTTACATCAATGCATAAATACTAGGGGACAACTGATGGGCCTCAGTATTACTCTCTGCACTACTAGGCCTTAAGAGTGCTACAGAAACATGAATCATTATTACTAAACTATATTCTATAGCTATCCATAGCCATCATAAGCAAATCTCATATTGTGTGTGTAAATTTGAAACTCTTCACTTTGACTAAAACCTTGGCTCACCTAACAATAAAATTCTTCCCCCATTCATTTGTTTTCTTACACTGCTTGCAAAGGCAAAACTTAATCTTTCTCCCAAATCCACCATAAAACTTTACTAGATTTTCTGTACGGTTAAAGCAGTCAGACCGCAGCTGTCCGCGCATGTGCAAGAGACTAATTCTTAGTATTGGTCAAAAAGATACCTTCTGGAAAAGTTCGAGCTGGGGACTGAAGTGCGCAGGCGCGAAGGGTGCGGCGCCGCAGCACACTGCGGGGGCGGGGCTTGGGCTCGGCAACGTTACAACTAGCTGCAGCTTTTGGCAGCGCCATTTTGAAAGCGCTGTTGCCGCGGATCGGGTGCGTGGGGCATTTGTTTAACTCCTGGTTCGGTCTTGCGGCTTGCCCAGCCTTCTTTTCCATTCTGCGGACATCTTTTTTCCCCCCCAGTCTTCCAGCGAATTTAGGGTAGCGATCATGTTGAGAGGAAATTTGAAGCAAGTGCGGATCGAGAAAAACCCGGCCCGCCTGCGGGCCTTGGAGTCGGCGGCGGGGGAGAGCGAGACGGCGGCTGCTGCTGCCATGGCGCTCGCTCTGGCCGGGGAGCAGGCGCCGCCTCCCTCGGCGCCGCAGGAGGACCACCAGGAGGAAGAGATGGGCCTTACCATCGACATCAAGAGCTTCCTGAAGCCGGGAGAGAAAACCTACACGCAACGCTGCCGCCTCTTTGTGGGGAACCTTCCCACGGACATCACGGAGGAAGACTTCAAGCGGCTCTTCGAGCGCTACGGGGAGCCCAGCGAGGTCTTCATTAATCGGGACCGCGGCTTTGGCTTCATACGTCTGGTGAGAGAGTGATAGATTCGGGGCTTCGGCGCCCTCTCCGGTCACACGCGCGCGCCCCTCCCCTTCTCCAGCTCCCCGAGAGTCCCCAGGGGCCGGCGCCTTAGCCGGCCTACGTTACCAGCCGCGTGAGGCTCCTCCACACTTCGGGCCTCTGACGGGCCTGCCGGGTACCCCCAGCCTTTCTCACGTCCGGCTCCCCTGTGCTGGACCCCCTCGGGCTCGAGTCTGGGCGGCTCGCTGCAACCAGCTTCGTCCCGATTTAAAATCCCGTTTTCTGTCCTAGATTTCGCTTTTTCTTCGGCCCCGAGGGAGCGCCTTTGCCCTCGTTGTCCTATAGGAGGCGCCTCAGGCCGCCCTTTCTTTGTAGTGGGAGAAAAAAGGTTTCCTTTGGGAGGACTGATAAAGAAATAAATCACTGTTGAAGCCTCGTGGAGGGGTGAGGGGTTGGCGAGGCAACGTCCTTTAGAGTGAGGTTCACTTACAGATCCAGTCTTTACCAGGAAATTTCTTAATGAGAAAAGGACGATTCGTTCATGTTTCCAGTTAAAATGCCTTTATATGTGACTGTCAGAACTGCTATTGGAATGGCCAAGGGATATTATTTATTTCATAGGCTCATAGGTTTAAAAAGGATCTGTCTTACAATTTTTTTTTGTCTTAAATGTAAATAGATCCAGATATAACCTATTTAGTGTTGGAACAGCTGTCCATGGTTCCGCTGGTAGCCGCCAGTGGTTAAGGGAAGTGACTGGTGTAGTTAATTGGGGGGAGGTGGATGCTATCTTAACAAACAGAACTATTCACCGAAATCTCTAATAGTTTTAACCTTCTCTGGTACAAATAAAGACTTAAATTTATAAAGCTTTAGGCCATGATGTTACTATGTAGTACTGTGCAGGCATGATGAATGACGTAGTGTTATGAAGAGTTGGGAAAAAACGATTTTATAGGGTTCACCATTCAAAAAAGGCTTTTTATAGGTGGTTATTTTCACTCTCATCCACCGCACCCTATCCCGCGCTTGCTTCTTCAAGACACACAGTCACAAAGTACAGTTAAATTTACACATTATCCGGGTGTGATTAGGAATGTTTTCTTACACACCTCGAGTTAACTACTTTTTAGAGTATGTTTCATCTTAAGTCTTCTGGAGTCATTGTATTGATTAGCATTTGTAAATCTTAATTTTTGTGCATTTTTTTGAAGATATAAAATTGCTTAATTGGTCTGCGGAGGGCCTTATATTTTTAAGCTTGGTGACTATCAATATTAGATCTGTAGCATGTGATTTTATAATTTAAAGGTTTGTTGAACATGGTCTGTTTTTCTACAACATGGTTTTCTTCGTCAACATTTTAAAATACTATATTGTATTTTCCCAGTATTTTCGTAGGTTAGTCTTCAAATAAGCTTTCGTTGTCAGAAAAGTGAGTTTTATTACCCCAACTTGTGTTGTTAGACAATTCTAATAGCTGCTAAAAGCAGTGGCATGCAATAAATGGAACATTCGTGGTATATAGTGAATATATGATGAAAGGTGATGCCCTGAATATATTTAAATTTATACTTTCAAACGACTGTCTATCAAAATAGGAGTCAGCTATTAACTGAACTAGTGCTAGGAGTGAAATTAAAAAAAAATAACTTATTATTTGATGTAAAGTTGGAGTTTTGTTAGAAGTAGTTTATAACACTTAATTTCAGCACCAAAAAATGTATTAACTTGTTTGTACATAATGCAAACAAATCAAATCTTGTCGGTTTGTAATACTAATGTTAGAACTTTGGGAAAATATTTGTAGAATTAAAAAATTAAAACTTTCCCTTAGCCCTTCATTTGTTGTACAATGGGCATAATTGGGCATATGAGCTATCTGAAGACAAGATGGCAAAAAATTTCATGTTCCCTTTATCCTTATGCTTCCCTGTAATCACTCTGAATTTGCATTTTTTTTTTGAAAAGTAGAACTGATGGTATTTCCTACTGTGCTATAGAAATCACATTTTTTCCCTTAAAAACAAATTTTGTTTAGATGAAGGGAGATAGAAAGACTCGTCCTTTTTCTCACTTTCCAACCTGCCATTGTTGCCCATTCCCCAGTTATAAGTGAATCAGACCCATTGATACCATTATTAATTCTTTCATTTCTTCTGGATATTGGGAGAGGGCAAATAAAAGAGCAACTATGGCAATCATGAATTTAGTAGTTTTCTATTAACACTTTTACCATTTTGTATTTTTACACTTCAAAAATCTATTCCTTAAAGCCTCTTTAAAAACCCCTTTCTATGTGACCATCAGAACTGCTATTGGAATGGCCAAGGCGCATTATTTATTTAATAGTCTCAGGTTTAAAAAGGGTCTGTCCTTCCAAATATTTTGTCTTAAAAGTAAATAGATTCAGATATAGCATATCTAGCGTTGAACAGTTCTCGGTTCTGCTGGTAGTTGCTGATGGTTGGGGGGAAGTGGCTAGTGTAGTTAATTTGGGGGGGAAGTAGATGTTATTTAACAAATGATTATTTTTTTTTCCTTTTGGGAATGTGGCTCCATTTTCATAACGAAAATCATTGAGAAAGTTTGTTTAGAAACAGATTTACCTTTATGATTGAAAAATGCCTGTGTGAGTTAACTATCTTGTATTTTGTTAACGTACTAAGAAAAATCTTGCTATTTTGTACAATAAATTGTGTCCAGCTACATATCATAAAACTCAGTTTTAGCAATATGATTGTATGGGGAAAAATGCTATTGATTTTACAAACGAAGATACAATTTTTGTGCTTGATGAGAGGTAGCATGGTGAAGTGGAATAATGTTTTGAATTTGGAATCAGGAAGCCTTGGGTTCAAAATAGGCCTTCATCACTACTTCTGTGACTAGGCAAGTCATTTAACTAATCTTGGCTTCAGTTCCTCCCTTGTAAGATGAAAGGATTGGACTTGATGGCGCCTAAGGTACTTTTTAACTCTTAAGTCATGATGGTATTATTGAAGTATAAAGTATGATTTTTGTTCTTTATGCCTTATCTTAGAAAATGTTAATAATGGAAGTAAAATGAGAATGCTAGGCTAAATTATCTTGTTCCCTTATCTTAGTTCCTTGACTCTGCCAGTAATTTTTGTGGTAGGACTTGGAGAATTGTGGAAATGTGGGGCACCAAGGTAGTACAGTGAATAAAGCACCTGCCCTCGAGTCAGGAGGACCTGAGTTCAAATTAGACCTCAGACACTTAAAACTTACTAGCCATGTGACCTTGGGCAAGTCACTTAACCCGAATTGCCTTGCCTTCCCCCCTCCAAAAAGCCAAAAAAAAAAAAAAAAAGAGGGAGAAAGAATTGTGGAAATGTGGGTAAGGGCCACCTTGGAAAATTTCTTTCATTGGGAAAGGCTTTGAAGTGATTTTTGTAGCTGTGTTTCTCTGGGAATGGACTCATTTAAGAGAAATATTCCACATATTTGATATTTTGAAAAAAATTCACCAATGAATGCAAAGCCAAAACTAGGAAAGAATTGGATAATATTAATCTCTTGCCTAGTTAAAAAACTAGTTTTGGCCAGATTAGCTTGCCAGACAGTTGGAAGTAGTATTAATTCAAGGTATTTTAATTTGACCCAAATTTTTTTGTTGAGAGTAAGCCAGTTTTTGTCTTTGTTTTAGTATACATCTGTCAAATAAAGCAGTTGCTTTGTTTTTGATCAGTCTAACTCTGTAGGGATATTTAAACAACTAATGTAAAACAGTAGAAGTTTGGGAATGTGGTGAACTCAAGAGCTTTACATTGGGAAATATGAGTTACAATATCTAGGCTTTGTGGATTGGTAATAAAAAAGAGGGTATGAGGCACTAAGAAGAACAATTGAGAAAGGCAATTACCCTAGATAAGAGAAAGCTTAGTGAAACAGGAAAAATTCACAATTTTCTTATGGAAGAGAAATTAATCTTACATTGCTTGGACCCAGAAGATGGGTCTTTGACTAAGTGGGTAGAATTTATTCAAATACTGTTTCAGAATTAGGAAAGTTATTAAAATTGATGTTGCAAAAACCAGAATGGTTTATTTTTGATGAAATGAGTTCATGTTATTGGGGGATTCTTTCAAGTGCTTGGATTCTGTCATCCTTTTAACTTCTGCCTTTGAGAATTTTTAAAATAAGGCATTTGTTCTAGATGAGTGGTTCTCAACCTTCATAATGCCACGACCTTTTAATACAGTTCCTCATGTTGAGATGACCCCCAACCATAAAATTATTTTCGTTTCTACTTCATAACTGTAATTTTGCTACTGTTAGGAATTGTAATGTAAATATCTGATATGCAGGATGTTTTTAAATTGAACATAACCTGCAGGTTGAGAACCGCTGTTCTAGATGATCATTAAAACCATTTAAAACCAAAAATTTAAAAGTAAACACTTCAAAAAATGCCTAGTTATTTTCGACTTAAACTAAGCACAATAATCAAAACAATGTGAATTCCATAATAATTGCAGATACTTAGGAAATTCTAGTTTCAGGTTCTGATAGTACTGTTCTATTTAAGGTTCAGTCAATTTGCAGTTCAGCCATAAGGTCATACAACTGGTAAAACAGGAATCAAATTGAACTCTTTAATAATTTTTTTTATTCTGAAGTCTAGTACATTTAAAGATTTTGTTCTAATGATTTTGAAGACCATATATGACTTAAGTTCATCTGTTTATTATAAGATAGGTAGATTCTGCTCTAAACACAGAACACTTTGCCCCCCACATAGTGCATTTTATAGACTACGCTAGTGGATATGAAAACATTAGACAGAAAAATGACTAGAGAGGGATGTCAATGAACTACTCTTTATAAAACGGTCCTTTATATTAATCAAACAAGGGTTTAATGGGGGGGGAGCGCGTGTGTGTGTGTGTGAGTGTGTGTGTGTGTGTGTGTGTGTGCAAAACAATTTTTTAATAATGTCTTTACAGCATGACAATGGGTTTAGGAATGTGTACAATCATTTGTAAACTCTCTTTTTTCCCCCCCAAAAGGAGTCTAGAACTCTGGCTGAAATTGCAAAAGCAGAGCTGGATGGCACTATTTTGAAAAGCAGACCACTCCGAATTCGTTTTGCTACTCATGGAGCTGCGTTAACTGTCAAGAACCTTTCACCTGTGGTTTCTAATGAGCTTCTAGAGCAAGCATTTTCTCAATTTGGTCCTGTGGAGAAAGCTGTTGTAGTAGTGGATGATCGTGGACGAGCAACAGGAAAAGGTTTTGTAGAATTTGCTGCAAAACCTCCGGCACGAAAAGCCCTGGAAAGATGTGGTGATGGAGCATTCTTGCTAACGACGTAAGTTGCTATCTTTTATATTAATGAATCTACTTTTAGATTAACACAGTGTGATCTTATATCACTAAAACTCCACATGGACAGGGAACAGTTCTATATCTTTGTATCATGTCCTTCTACCTATCAAACAGTGGATACTCAGCACGTTTTTATTTTTTTGTGAGTGAATAAATACAGATATATTTAAATTTTGATTACATGTAGCAGCTCACATCCTGGATTATTGAAACAGTACATTTCTGTATTGCAAACGAGGAAGTCCTAATATTGGGTAATATTACAGTGGAAACCCACTACAAATAGCAGAGTAGCCACCCAAGCATTCTATGATTCCAACTTTATCCTTATTTTCTTCTCTCTTGTCAGCACAATGAACAGGAAGGACTTTTGGATTATGTTGTATCATCAGATCTTTGTCCAGGGACAAAGATTTTGGAGGTTTAGGTTTGAAGTCTAGAACTCAGTTGAGTTTTGTGGTGATGCCACATTTGCCACTTGAATAGCCAAACGTTTCAGCTGGTAATCCAGAGCAGTTGCCCAGCCATTCCATCTTGAACATGCAAGGTTCTCTTTTCCCATGTTCATTATTAAAATTTCCTTGATCTTTCTAATCATTTATTACATTACCACAATCCTCAAATTCTAGTTCATCCTTCATGGACTACTTCTGAATAGAATTAGCTAATTTTTCTTCAATTTTTAGAAAAAAATGGATCTGTGTATAAATTGCACTACCGAATTTAACATTCAGTTATTTTAAAAGACTGTTATTTGCAAGATATTTCTAGGGATATAAAAGCAATCTGTGTCTTCAAGCTTATCAAATTGAGGAAAGGATACACACAAACACACCCACATCTATGATTTTAAGGTTGATTTTGGTGAGTACAGAAAAGATGTTCTGGACAAAGTACTTTAAGAAACTCAGCACAAACAGGGTGGACTAAATGACCTCTGAGTGTCCTTCCAGTTCTGAGATTCTGTGGTATTTTCAGTTAGAGTAAAAATTCTTAACTGAGGGTCTCTATTAATAATGCTTTATTTTTTTCAGTATAATTAGTTTCATTCATGATCTTATTATTTTGTGCATTTAAAAACATTATCTTGAAAAGGAGTTCATGGCCTTTACCAACCTGTCTGAAGGTGTACATGAAAGAAAAAAAAAATTAAGGAGCACCGAACTTGTAGGATTAGGTTAAGTTTTCATGTAGTCTTTAGGTGGCCCCAGAGTTAGTCCCTAAAGGAAGGGATAAGGCATTTTAACATGTAGTTTGAGATTTTGGGAGTAGGGTCCCATTCTAGGTATGGGTAATAGTATATGAAAGCAAAATCTTCTTAAATGTAAGTGTGGTGGTTCACACTGAGGAGTAGAATCCAGTTTAGCTAAAGTAGTGGAAAAATCAGGAAGGGTAGGTTGGAACCAGATTATTGGCAGCTTGGAATGTAAATCAAAGGCATTTTTGAATCAGCAGTGATAGGACTGGAATCACACACAGCTACCTCCTAGCACCCCACCCCTCCAGATTAATTTGGCAGGAAAGAGGTGTTAGAGGCCTGAGCTAGGGTAGGATACAATTGGAGTCACACAGATCATATGTAGAGAACACAGATGGGAGAGAGATATAAAGATAGAATTGAAAGGATTTAATCACTGATTGGATACTGAGCATGAAAGGTAAGTTCAAGTAGTTTTGTTTTTTTTTTTTAACTTTTACAAAGGCATGTACTGAAAAGGTATAACTAGGACAGAAATAAAATAGCATTCCCCAAACTGGGGGGTCTACTCTACCACCTTACTGGTTCTTGGAGAGAGTTGACAAAAAATGTTAACAAAACATTCTCTACTCTTTCACACACACCCCCCCCCCCCCCCGCCATGTGACACGACTCATAGATAAGTTATTCCCTTGATTATAAAGCATAGTGCCTTTCTGCTGGAACTTTGGAGAGATATAGACTGTGGAAATAAAAATGTAGTCATTGGCAGCATTTTGGTGATTACAGAATCTGCAGAAGTAGATTAATGGGGAAAAAAAAAAGGTGTCTTGATAGCCTTGGAAAAACCACATTTAAGGGCCAGGGGAAAGATTAGGAATCATACACTAGGAGGGGCAGTTGGTCAATAAGCCATGTATCATCAGGTGTTGGGTATACAAATTTAAAAAATGATTGTTACCGTCAAGAAGTTTATATTCTATCAGAGGAGAGGGTGTGTGTGTGTGTGTGTGTGTAATGATAAGTTATTTTAGAGAGTGAGCATTAACATTTTGGGTATCAAAGGCTTTGTGTGGTACATGAATTACACCTTGATTTTATGAGGGATTCTATGAGGTGGAGGTGAGAAAGGAAGTACATGCTAGACATGAAGGATAGCCAGTGTCCTTGAGGAACAGGGAAGACCAATTTATTGCTCGGTGGAAGAATAAAGGAAAGGGAATATATAATGAGTTGGGGGAAAGAGGTTTGGAACCAAGTTTCAGAAGGCTTTAAAAGGTGGAAGAGTCTTGCAGCAAACATTTAATAGTTAAAAGTGTTAAGTTGGGGGGGGGAGAGAAAGCTTGGATACTCCCATTTGAGAATTTGATAGCTTAGTAGTAGAATAAGATCAACATAAATAACAGATTATTACCGAAGTGCATTAGAAAGTTACCAGTAGGTACGTTTGAAAACTGAGCTTGAGAGAAATGGCATTTGTTTTAGGATTTAAAAGATGAAGAGAATAGGGTAGCATTCCTAGTATAAGGGATGACTTGAGCAGTGGGCATGGAGGTAGTATGAGAACATAGGTCTCAAAGACAAGACAACTGTGAAAGGGAATGAACAGCATCAAATACCAGAGTGAGATCAGGAAAGGGCATTGACATTGAATTTGTCAGTAGAGCTTCTTTGTGATATCCAAGGTGGAGTAACCAGATTGCCAAGGGTTGAGTTGAATGTGGTTGGTAAGAAAATGGCACAAGTAAAAGTGAGGTTGGGCAGGAAATGGGATTTTTTTTTTTTTTTTTTTTTGGCTAGCTAAAATCTGGGAAATGCAGTATGGTGTGCTGAATAGAGGCATCCAGGAAGACCTGGGTTCCAGTGTTGCCTCCATCATCCTAGTGATGTGACCCTGGACAAGTTACTTAACCTCGGTGCTGTAAGCCAGACATGTCAGATATGTGGCAACTGGGCAAAGAATCTGATTAAAATGTAATTGAGACATGTAAAAATTCAGTACAACATAGATAATGTTAATTTGTAGTTTTCTTAGTATGTAATCAGCAGGGATGCATTTCCAGTTGAGTTTTATATTGCCGCTCTAGGAAACTCTAATACTATATATTCTTTGGTAGAGGGAATTTACTCATTTTGGAGTTGCTTATGTTGCTGAAATCAAAGGTGCAATTCCTAATCCCCATTTCTTATCTGAAAACTCAGTATGTTTTGTAGGAAGATTGGAAGAGGAGGCATTTAAGGAAAGAATGTGAAGATGAATGAAAGCAGTGGGATGGATGATTCCAGAGGAGTTTTCACTGAAGGTTGTAGTTCTTTAGGATGATACAGCTTTGTGAAAGAAACAAAAGAACTAATCAGTATTGACATACTAATAACAATGAAAATGACATGATTCTATCAGTAACCCAATAATGCAATAAATCATGGAATTTACTGATGGTGGCTATTTCTTCCATTGATACAGATGGCATACTGTCCATTCTTGTTCCTCCTTTTCCAGGTCCAGAAGCATAAGTTTCTACCTACCAAGGGTAGCATCTTTACTTATAGAGTTAACTGCTATGATTTTTCCCTTAGTCTTGCTATTTGACTGCCCTAACTTTTTTGTACAAACACTACTTTTATATCCTTTGTATCTTTTCTGTGTGGTTTTACTTTTTTTGTAATATGAAACTGCCACCTCAGGTCCATCATAGGCCTTTCCACTGCTGTTAAGGTTAGTGTTCCATAACTTACAGATAAAAAGAATCACCAGAAAAATGCTGATATTAAAAGATGATTCTTAGTTTCTGGGAGAAACTTTGATTAATTAAGAGATTTGTCCTTAATAAGACTTTTCTTTAATAAACGTGTTTATTGATAGCCTACACCTAACTTTATATCTAATGGAGAAACACTGATTTTCCTTGTAACGTAATGTTAAGTTAGAGAAAAGCGAAAAGGCCTTTTGTTACCATTATTACTTGACATTAGAAATTCTAGCCATAGCAATGATTGGAACAAGAACTAGAGTATAAACATTGGTGTAGAGTAGTGATGTCAAACTTAAATAGAGGGGGATCCCCACTAGCTGCCTATTGACTTAGAATACCACAAATTAACATTATTTATATTACAGTGCATATTTGTTAAACATTTCCTAATTACATTTTAATTTGCTTTGGGGGGGGGCTTTTGTTGCATTGAACCCTCAGACCACAAGTTTGATTCTTCTTGGTGGAGAGGAAGCAAAATTATTATTCTTTTTTAAAACAAGACCATATAAAACAAGACCACCAAACAGACCCATAGCTAGTTGATAAATAAATTTTTTCAGTTAAATGGATAAAAATTATCAACTTCAATAAGATGGGCGTAAGGTAGATAGTAGTAAGTGGGTTGCCAAAAAGGAAAAGGAAGTTCAGATGTAATACACAAAGAATGCACAAACAGGGCAGTGTTGGTACTATTGTGTTAACTTCAAACACAGGCTTTGTTTTACATGTAGAAATGCTCATGCTAGTTTAAATTTATTTTAAAAATGAAAAATTAATACAGAAAGCATCACTAAAGTTCAAAATCTTATATCTAAAATACACAGAATTTGCACAGATGTGTAAGAATATGCATATATTTTTGAACAACTTGAATGAGATTTTAATTGGCACTATTTTAACAGTAATACTGTAGTCTATAGAGAAATTGCTTTGTTTTTCATTGTTCAGAATTCATTGCAGCCAGATCTGATGAATGGCAAGCTATTTTCTGTAGCCTTTAGAATAACCAAATGATTGGTGAGATTTATAGGTAGGTGGTTTTCCTTTGTTTCTAAAACTTAGGAATTCTAGAACTAGAAGATAAGTCTAAGAAGTAATTTGCATTAGCTCGATGCTTGCAGCGGTAGATGGCAGGAATTAGGAAAAATCAGTAAAGTTACAGTAGAAAGAGTGCTGTCTTGCATTCAGATCCAGTTCATACTTTGGTGACGTTGAGCAAGTCATCTGATCTTCCTAGGCTTTAGTTTTCTCCTTTGGAAAATGAGAGGGTTGCACTATGTTCTCTGAGGTCTCTTCTAGCTCTTCTATCTAGGGCTTTCAATTTGATAATTAGTCAGACCTCCAGCAAAGAAAATTGTGCTCTCAGTAATTCCAACTTGATTACAGTTTGGAAGTTTATTTTTTCAATCTAACTATACTCTTGCTTTGATTTAAGCACAGTTCATTTTACATTTTTTTTTAAAATATGAGGTAGGTATTGTCTTTTGTTTTGCCCTTTTAAAAAATTAATTATTTTTATAATTAATTTTCTCCTTTTCCACTCTTCCTTCCCAATTGCAAAAAAATAAGAATAGCAAAACTGTTGTAATTATAGTTAGGTAAAACCAGATTCTCACATTGGTCATACACGTTTCTTTCTGCATCCTGAGTTCATCATTGGTCCTCTGGGTTGCCTTTTCTTTTTTTTTTTCCTTTTTGGAGGGGGCAAGGCAGGGCAGTTGGAGTTAAGTGACTTGTCCAAGGTCACATGGCCAGTAGGTGTTAAGTGTCTGAAGTCATATATGAACTCAGGTTCTCCTGACTCCAGGGTGGGTTCTCTATTCACTGTGCCACCTAGCCACCCCGGTTGCCTTTTCTTTCTGTGTTAACCTTTATCCCATTTGAACCTTACTTTGGTAATATATTATCACCTATTTTCATTTTTTGCTTTCATTTAATCCTTTCTGTCTTCCACTAGAGAAGGCTAAATGATGTAGGCTGAATGAAACAAACCAATCATGTAGGTAACTAATCTAGTCTTGGAATACTCCCTGTGCACTTTGGATTCTATACCCTTTTCTGTTCCCCTAACATTTTTAATGCTTTATCCATTTCAAACTAAGGCTTATTCTTTCACTCCTACCAAATACTTAACTGTGCCTCTTAAGGTATCTTATTCTTTATCCTTCCCCTTTGTGTTCCTCTTTACCTTTTGTTAACATTTTCTCTCATCTCAATACCCTGTGTTCACATATTAATGCTTAATCATTTTTCTTTATTGCTTGTTACTGTGGATTCTTTTAATAGAGATCTCATGCATATTTCTATTGTACACTGTATTTGTTAAATCTTTTTTCCCCTACTTTATATGTACGTACCCTCATTATTCTGAATATAGTCCATATACCCCAGACCAAGACATGCGTGTTCTATTGGTATTTAAAAGTTAGTGTTCTGGCCGAATTATTTTGGAAAACCATTATCCAGCTTGGTTCAGTTGTGTTTTCTTAATGTATTGTGATGTTCTGCTCCCTTTCTTTGTATTTAGATAAGAAACTAACTTATTTTCCTATCCTCATTTTTTTAAAATCTCAAACATACCATCCTGTGCTTGTTTTATTTTAATACCTTGAAAAAGTGATCAAAGTTGAAAGCCTTTCTGAAAATACCAGTTTAAAAAATGTAAATCGGTTATTTGGAACTGAATTGTTCTGAAAGGACAGTTTATGAGGAAGGAAGAGAGTTTTTTTTTATTTATTGGTGTCCCTAGTAGGCAAGGACAAAACAAGCAGGTAAAGAGGTGCATGTTACAATGTTGACTTTGGCCTTCTGGGTCTTATGTATAGCTTTTTACTTAAAATTTGCAATGGAAAGACTGAATGTCAGTTGATGCATTTATAATTTTTACTGACTGGAAATTAGCTTTTTAGTGTTGAACTTTTAAAATATTTGAACACAACTGAACAATTTGTTTATGATGTAACTTAATCTGATCAATAAAATTGTTGTTTTTTGTTTAGTTTGTTTTTCCTTGGTGTCCCACTCTTTGTGATCCCTTTTTAGGTTTTCTTGGCAAAGATACTGGAGTGCTTTGCCATTTCCTTCTCCATTTCATTTTACAGATGAGGAAGCTTAGGCAATCATAGATAAGTGAATTGCCTAGGGTCACACAGTTCGGGTCTGAGCCTGTCCAGGTCCAGCACTCTATACACTGCCATCTAGTTGCTCCTGCATAATAAAATTGCACCACAATAAAAGTAAATTGACTTTCCTGTGGAGTTGTTGAGGATGAAATTTTCTCAATATTTATTTGTATTCATTAGTACTTAGTTTTTCAGAATTTTGGACAGTTCTTGATCTAGCCAAATTGTCCTCCCTTTTTTCCTTTTTCTATGTTTAAAGATTTACCAGATCTCCTAAACTTCTTTCTCTCTTGTCTAATGCTTTGTCAGTTGGCTTTTCTAGTAGGATATCTTTGTTAATTTTATCTAGTTAGGCCAATTTTACCTTTTATGGTAATTTGCCATCTTGTTTTTCTAAGTCTTACCTACATGCTGTTTGCTCAAAGTCACTGTTATTTTCTTGGTCATAAGTATTTCCTAATAGTCATTGTAATGTGTTTGTAAAGCTCACCTTCACAACCATCCTCTGAAATAGTTGCTATTATTTTTTCTCAATTTTTACAGATAAAGAAACAGTCTTTTAAATGTTAAATGGCTTCCCCTGAGTCACATAGCTAATAAATGGGATTGATTCCCAAGTTCAATGCTGTCTGTAATGTCACCTAGCTGCTATTCCTCATCATCTTAGGAACCAGAATGTATTACTCAAAAAAATAAATAATAGTACAAACAGGATACATTATTGAAAATAAATCATTCTGCGAAGTATTGTGCAAATAAATGAATGGTATAAATAAATGTTAGGGGATTTCATAGGAGAATCTAGATTTATAGGTTTGCTGAGTTAAGGTTTCAAGAAGTTTTAATCTGCGTGGTAGATAAGGGGTAATGCTGTCAATATAGTTGATCTAGGTTTTGGAAAAGCATTTGACAGATATCTTGGATATGCTGTTGTGGAAAGCTGAAATTCTTTTTGAAGAAAACAACTTAAAATTTAGTTTGGAAATGAATCCTTTTTCTAATTTAAATGCTCAGAACAGTGCTGTGCGTATAATAGGTGCTTAATAAATGCTTACTATTGTTACATGTGGTATATAGGGTTCCCAGGTTAGCTCTCAAAAGCCATTTTTAATGCTCAATCTATTTGGTTTAGCTAATAGTTACAGCTTAAATTTTGGACCTTGGGAGAAAATGTTTTTTTATGATGAAGAAGGAAAAGACTTTGTTTCCTTGTTGCAGGGTTAAGATAGAAAAGCTAGTACAGGACCTTATGCGAAATATATGTCATGAGTTTGGATATGAAAATGTGAGGCTTTTGTGTCCAGAGAATTATTACCAATGATCAGATATTTGTTGTTTGCTTTCCTGCTATATGCAAGGTTGGTTGGTTTGTGTTAGAGATTCCCTGATTTTTGTTCTACAGGTTTGGTTTTTGAAGAGAGGTGTATAAGGTATTAGGCTAGGAAGGATGTGGAGGTATTACTCAAACAGCTATTATTAAATATGTATTTGAGTCTTGTTTAGAAATGGGGAGTTGATTTAGGAATATGAAAGTATAAAATAAATACAGCTTTTTGGTGATATACTTAGTGTCAGTTACCCCCAAATAATTTTTTGTATTACATATAAAGGAAATTTTTTATTACTATTAATGTTGTGGATAATTATGCACAGTAAGATCAGCTGACCAGAAAGGGGAAAATGAATTATATTTAGCCACTCATTCTGAATTTCATCAATGAACTGTGAAATAATAACAAAATATTGTATGGTGGTGGGTTAGGACAGCCACAAGAAAAATATGTCCTTATTGTAAAAGCAAATAACTAATGCTAATTTTAAAAACTTGTAGTTATGATAAAAATGTTTTCTAATCCAACTTGAAGAATTTAGTGCCCATGTAAATCTGAATAATTTTTTTTAACACTGTTTCTCCTGAGACCCTAAAATGAATGGTTGATAAGAAAATTCCTACGAAATAAAGTAAACTTCTCAGGGAAATTTCATTTTCATGTTACATTTTAAAAAATGTTTCCTACCCCCAGAACACCTCGGCCAGTCATTGTGGAACCTATGGAACAGTTTGATGATGAAGATGGACTACCGGAGAAACTAATGCAAAAGACACAACAGTATCATAAGTAAGCTACTTGAAAAAAACAACTGATGATTTCATTGCATTTTTTGACAAAATACATAGTTGTTCAATCAAATAATTTGGTTATCATGGAATTATTTACACATTCCATTGGGCAGCCAGATTTTCAGAGAATGAGTAGGATTAAGTACATTTAACACAAACTGTATTGCATTTTTTAATTTAAATTTTAATCTTTATTCAATTATTAGTCACTTCAGGAAAATAGAATGCTTTGGTCATTATGAATATCATTTTGCATATTGATATGTAGTTGTGCCAGTTAATAGAAATTTCCAGCTTCTAAAATGCCAAAGGAATCAGTATTTTACTTTTATTACTCTTGTATCCTTGTTTAGTAATTTTATTTTATTTTTGTGCTTTTTGAAGGGCGATTGTGGTTAAGTGACTTGCCCAAGGTCACAGGGCTAGTATGTGTTAAGTGTCTGAGGCTGGATTTGAACTCAGGTACTCCTGACTCCAGAGCCTGTACTCTATTCACTGAACCACCTAGCTGCCCCTGTTTAGTAATTTAAATGGGTAATGTATATCTAATGAATAGAAGCTCTAGTTTAGCTTAGGTCTTAGTGAGCTTAAGAGATTTATAAATGTGATAGGAGCACTCATTCAGTTTTTAAGGTGGTTGTTGGGGACTAGTGTCATTCTTGCTACCATACTTAGTTGAGACAGGAAATAAATCTTCACATAGAAATAGGTCATAACTCTTATTACTAGTTGAAAAATAGATATTATTATGCTTCAGGTATATTATAATTAATTTGGTATGTGTCTGCCAGCTTAAAAACCTAATTACCATTTGTGACTTAGTTTCTATAGAAAATCTTTTCCAAGTTCAAAAATCCAGTTTGTCCAAAGCCAAAAATCAGTTCTTAATATAAGAGCTACCTGTAAATAATAAATAGATTTAAATTAACATCAAAAGTAGCATTTTTGAGGAAAGCATTTTGATATTGCAGCTCTTTATTTAATCTTATGTTTGTATGTTTTAAAATGTAATTTTATTTTAGGGAAAGAGAACAGCCTCCCCGGTTTGCTCAACCTGGGACATTTGAATTTGAGTATGCGTCACGATGGAAAGCGCTAGATGAAATGGAAAAACAGCAGCGGGAGCAGGTTGACAGAAACATCAGAGAAGCCAAAGAGAAACTAGAGGCAGAAATGGAAGCCGCTAGACATGAGCATCAGTTAATGCTGATGAGGCAAGGTAATATTAGTTTATTCCTAGTTTCATTATAACTAGGTTTATTTACCAAAGTTCAGATTTGTGATGTTATCTGGCAAACAAAAGGCTACTTAATGTTTAGTTTATACCTAACTTGTACAAGTGCTTAGAGTATGGGGCTAATAATGTCTTAGGTTATAGGTTTTTAGCCTACCACTATACTGTGTAAGCATAAACGTATCCCTTACTACAGCTTGTCTTACACTCCATGCTCTTTGGCACTGACAAGACAATGTTGATGGATTGATACAAAATCCTTGCTTCTTGTTTGGAAAAATTGATGCTATGCAGATAATAGATTGATAAGAACATTTTAATTTGTGGAAGACAAGATTTTTTATGGCCTCTGAAAGAGTAGTACATTTTTGTTTTTTGCATTTTGGAGGGGGAAGGTAGGACAATTTGGGGTTAAGTGACTTACCCAAGGTCACACGGCTAATTTTTTTGTGTTGTGTCTAAGGCTGGATTTGAACTCAGGTCCTCCTGACTCCAGGGCTGTTGCTCTATTTCCTGTGCCAACTAGCTGCCCCCAATAAATATATTCTTAATAAACTGTTTTGTTAAATTATTTTAGTGTTGAAAATTTTCAGTTAAACATTTTATATTTGTTCCACAACATTGTGATCACATGAATAGAGGACAAATACAGAATCAGAGGATGTGTTCAGTTGCTTTTTCTGCCTCTGACATGTATGACTACAGGATCCTGGGCTAGTCATTAAGTCTCTCAGCACCCCAGGAAACTCCTGAAGGTGCTGAGTATCTATCTGTTCTCAGTCATTGATAGGAGTTTTTTTTCCTAGGGAGTTCCCTCCATCAGTAAAGCCACATATAAGAACCAAAACTCTACCTTCTCCCCCCCCCCCCCCCCCAACTACCCCCCAAATTAGCTTGCTTTTAAAATCTTTGAATGTGACCTTCAGTGGAAGAAAACTATTTTGAGGGCAAGTTTACTGCAAGATCAGACTCCCTGGGAGTGTATCCTTTTATTTTTATTCCTATTCTTTGGTCATTGTAGGATGTAATGAGATTTGGGACAATTTCCTTTTGCTTTTCAGTTAGGGATACTTCTACTTGACAAGAGCTAACTTCTTTTTGCTACTTTATAGGCTATTCTAGGTGGTGATAGGTTTTCTTAGCAGTCTTATGCTTGTGTCACAGTGGTAAAATAAGGTAATCTGGACAAAGAAATATATGTAGATGGAAGATAGTTAAAAACTAAATCATTGTTCCCACATTGCAGGTGTCAAATTATGATGATCTTATACTTTTCACAGTTTGACTCCCGTTTTAGGTAATATTTGGGTATAGAAACTGCTTTTATAAGTACTTTTCTTATGGAATTTTTCAGTGGCTAATTTTTTTTTAAGGGGGGAGGGCAGGGCAATTGGGGTTAAGTGTTAAGTATCTAAGGCCAATTTTGAACTCAAGTCCTCCCAACTCCAGACCTGTGCTCTGTTCACTGAGTTGCTGCCATTTCTAAAGTGAATTTTTTAGAAGATTCCTGTGATAGCGCTTTTTTTTTTTTTAATGTGAAATGGGTGGTATTCAAGCACAGCTAGACTTCTGCAATACAAGTAATCCCAAAACTTGCAATCTGAGAAAATAAATACTATTGTGTTCTTCATCTTTGGAACCCTTGTGATATAGAAGGAGTTCCGTTTTCTTATTTGGCTTCCCTTGTAAAGGACCTTACAAAATGAGTACTATAATAAACATCTGCTTTTTTTATCTTGCAGTGGTTCTAATTGCATTTCTTTGTTACTTTTAAGTCGTTGAGGACATATTTTTGAAAATACCCTCAAAATAGTCATTCCCATTTTGTCAAAATATACTTCACAGTGTATTCTGTGGTTTGCCTTAGTTATTTTTTGCCTCATTTATGATATCCTAAATTATTTTCTTTCTTCAGTCATGTAAGACATAGCTACTTTAGTAATGCAACTCTTTACTCAGAAGTTCATTTTGGTAGTTAAAGATGATCTCTGTGATACTCTGCTCTTCCCAACTGTGCATCACTAATTTTACAGGATAGTGCTCTCTCTTCATCTAATTTAGTTTCTGATTTATTTTTTATGTGATTGATCTTTCTGTTCATATAAGTCTCAGACTATTTTATTTTCTTTAAAAATGTATAGTTGCAGCCGTCTTTGATTTTTGGCATTTCTATAAAACATCAAGACTTATAGATACAAAGCAACTCTAAAGATCATATTTTTCAGGATATTTTTATAAATAATAAGGATAAAAATAGTTTTTATAGGTAGATTTAAGCATGGGTTGCTTATAACTTTGTTTAGTAATTTGCATTAGATGATCAACAGAAAAGGGGAGCTTGTGTCCTGATTTGATATAGAATATATATTTCAGTATTGCTCTACAATGAACATATCTGCAGCATGTTAGAAATATTCAGATTTAGGGGGTGATAGCTAGATTCTGTTTTAGATCTTCCATCACCATTAGCACATTCTGTAGCAGTAATGATTCCTTTCTATATGGATTTGAACCATGAACGGTTAGTAACTTCAATAATCACATTCTTAGGGTTCGCTCATATTGGAAAGGACATGGCTACTGGCTAGCTAATCCTTTATCTGTACCAACAGATTTCCTATTTTTTACTAAGGTGTTTAAAGGAGACTTTGTTTGATACCAGCAGTTCTTAAATGGCTTGGATACTGGAGACTGCCACTGAATGGAAGGAATTGCATTTAAATTCGGCCAGTTAGGTAACTGCCAGCAGTGAAAGGAGGTGGTATTGATTGACTTCATTTCTAGATTTCTAATGATGCACGATTTTTCTTGGCTGTGGTGATTAAAACTTTTCTTTTTTCTTTTTTTTTTTTTTTTTTGGATGAAAACTTCTAAGAGTTCACCTTTCCAGCCTGACCAGTTTCACTCCACAGATAAGTATAAACTTCTAGGCCCACCCTATGTTTGGAGGTAGCAAAAAGCAGAAGTCTGCCCAAAAAAGAATCAGGGAAGACAGCACTGGGATGGGGATCTTGGAAGCCCCTTGGACTAGGGAGCAGTAATAGCTATGGTGGTACTTAGGCTGGGGCAGCCCAGGCTCCAATTTCTCTCATTGAAATGACGTAACAGGGCCCTAAAAATTCAGGACTGTGAACTTAAGAAATACAGGGGAACATAATCTAAGTAGATGGTTATCACTGCAGAAACTCTGGTTATACAGGTGAACCTCTGGGCCAACCCCTCCAACCCAAAAACCTGGCAGGGAGGAGGACTTGGGTTTGTCACAAAGACCTATTTCAGGAACTAAAACTGGAGAGTTGATTCAGTCAAAGAAAACAACAAGCAGCATAAAAATGATTGTAAATCTAGAGATTCTCCCAATAAGAGAGTAAATCCATAATGGTTATGAACTACTCAAAGGGGAAAATAGATTTTCAACGTGGACTACATGACTGCTTAGAAGCATGAAGCAAGAGATTAAAACAATGAGATTAAAGCAGTGGAAAAAAAATTTGGAAAAGTGTGGCAAACCTTATCCAAGTAAGAGATTTCTGGAATACTAGAAAAGACCTCACAAATCAGTGAGTAGGGTAGAGAAAAAGAGAACAGTACCATAAGGTTTTTTTTAAAAATAAGTGAAAATGTAAGATACCTGTTATCATGAATAACAGACCTGGAAAGGAGAAAAAAAGTTTAAACTCATTGGACACCCACTTCAGTCCCTTGAAAATTAAAACCACAAAAAGGCTGACCAACACTATTTTAAAACATAACAAATGAAACCTGCCAAAATCTATTAGAACCAGAGGGCAAAGTGAATATAGAATCCATTGATCAATTCTTGAAAGAATTCATCAAAAGAGAAGTCATAGGTAAAAATCAGAGCTCCCACATAAAAAAAAAATTTCTACAAGCATCCTAGGAGGAAGAAATAGTTCAAGTCTCTTGTCAAGTCAGGGTCATAGCCTTTTAGTTTCTACTATAAATTCTTGGAACATAATAGTCTTATTTTTTGTTTTTTGGAGGGAGAAGGTAGAGCAATTGGGGTTAAGTGATTTGCTTAAGGTTTTGTTTTAAGTATCTGAGGCTGGATTTGAACTTGGGTTCTGCTGACTCCAGGGCCTGTGCTCTATTCAATGTGCTACCTAGCCTCTCCTGTAATAATCTTTTTTTCCTTTTACTTCTTTTTATTTTTTTCATACTTAATAGTATTATCTTTTTTTCTATTACATATAAAGATAATTTTCAATATTCATTTTTGAATTCCAAATTTGTTTCCTTCCCTCCCCTCTTCTCAAGACAGTAAGCCATCTGATATAGGTTATAGATGTACAATCATGTTAAACATATTTCAACATTAGTCATGTTGTAAAAGAAGAATCAGAACTAAAGGAAAAAACCACAAGAAAAAAAAGTGAAAATAGTGTGCATTCAGATTTCATAGTTCATAGTTCTTACTCTGGATATGGATAGCATTTTCCATCATATGAAGTCTTTTGGAATTGTTGTGGTTCACTGTATTGCTGAGAAGAGCTAGTCTCTCATAGCTGATCATCACGTAGTGTTGCTGTTACGGTGTACATGGTTCTTCTTGTTCCGCTCACTTCACTCAGCATCAGTTCATATAAGTCTTTCCAGGTTTTTCTGAAATCCACCTGCTCATCATTGCTTATAGAAAGATAGTGTTCTATTATGGAATATAGTATTCCATAAGGCAAAAGAGGTGGGCTTAAAACCAAGAATAATTTACTCTTTAAAGTGTAGAATAATCCTACAGGAAAGAAAACTTTTAATGGACTAGAGGACTTTTCAAGGATTTCTGAGGGAAAGACTAGAGCTGAGTAGAATCTTTGAAATACAAGCAATAGTCAAAAGAACTCTGGAAAGGTAAATTTATATGAATGATTAGAAGGGACTTTATGATAACGTGCTAACATTCTACTGGGATTCTGCCTTCTATTTCATCTACAGAGGTTTAAGTTTAACCCATTCACCTTCAAAGTAATAACATTTTTAATTTATAATTTTTGTTTTGACATGGCTTAAAATTTTTCCTTATTTTCCCTCCCAGAGAGCCATCCCATATCACAGTATTGATTGTAATTGTGTCTCTTCCTCTTGTACTTTTTACTTTTCTTGTGCTCCTTCATCTTTACAAAAGAGGATGGTGTGAACTGTATTTGAAGACATGTGTTTCTGTGCCTTTACTCTTCTTTTAATTAAAAAAAATTAATCATTCCTTCTTACTTTCAACTTTGTCGTTTGTAGTTTTACTTAAAACTATGTTCAGCTTTCCTTTAGTTCAGATGGAAATTAGATTCATCCTTTTTTCCATATTAGGGTATTCAAATTAGGTACTCCATTTAGTGAGATAATGAATACATTCCCTTACCTTTTCCTTTGTTCCCTGGTATTTCTTTTTCATTCCTTTTATTTTCAGTAGTCCCAGAAAGGATTATCATCACACCTCTACCTGTCTTCCCCACCTTCCACTCATCTTATTTAACTCTACTCTTTGATCCTTGATGACACCAGGGTTCTAAAGGTACACTTATTTCTTCTCATATTAGAATATAAGCATGTCTTCAGTGTATATACAGTCCCTTTGAATGGTCAAAATTTATTTATCTTTCTAGTTTTCATTTCAGATTTAAACTAAACTCTACTCTTCTTGCAGGAATTATAGATAAGCTTTATGTAGGTCAACCTTAAAGATCTCTGCATAATTTATCTTATTTGATTCTCACCACAACCTTGTGAGCTAGATCCTGTTATTACCCTAGTTTTGCAGGTGAACAAACTTAGGCTGAGAGAAGTTAAGTGACTCAAGCTCACATCCTCTAAATGTCCAAAGCTGGATTCAAGCTCAGGTCTTCCTAAAGTTAAGTCTCATGCTCTTTCTACACTGTAATACTTCACATAATGCTTAAAAAGTTCTCTCTACTAAAGATCTAGACTTTTTTGGGGGTGGGGTGGTAGAAATTTTTAGTTCTTTTGTTTCCCCCTTGTAGAATTATGTAGTTTTTTGTGTGGTAAGGCATTTTTAGTTTTAAGCTTTTATCTTTAGGAATATTGCATTCCAATTGTCTTTTTCTTTTTTTTTTTTTTTTTGAGGATTAGATGCCAGCTCTTGCATAATCCTGACTTTTTTTTTTAAAATGGTTTTAGTTTCAACATTCCTGCCCATTGCTTTAAATTTCCGCCCCCTATCTCCCCTTTCCCTTTCTAAGATGACTTGCAATCTGAAATGGGCTCTACACATACATTCCTATTAAATACATTTTCACGTTAGTTATGCTGCATAGAAGAATTATAACAAATGGGAAAAACCATGAGAAAGTAAAAGAACAAAACAAAAAAGAAAATATTCTGCTTTGTTCTGCATTTCGGTTCTAAAGGTCTCAGGCTGGCATTTTCCATTATGTGTCATTTGGAGTTGTTTTAGGTCCTTGCATTGTTCAGAAAGGCCAATAAGTCTTATCAAAATCAGTCTTCTCACACACACTGTGTCTGCTACTGTGTACGGTGTTCTCTTGGTTCTGCTCCTCTCACTCAGCATCAGTTCACATAAGTCTTCCCAGGTTTCTCTGAAGTCTGCCAATTCATCATTTCTTATAGCACAGTAGTATTCTGTTACATTCATTTACCACAACTTTTTCAGCCATTCCCCAGTTGATGGGCATCCCCTTGATTTCTAGTTCTTGGCCACCACAAAAAGAGGTGCTATAAATATTTTTGTATATGTAGGTCATTTTCCCATTTTTATGGTCCGTTTTGGATACAGACCTAGAAGTGGTATTTCTGGGTTAAAGGGCATGCATAATTTTATAGCCCTTTGGGCATAGTTCCAGATTTCTTTAGAATGGTTGTATCAGTTCACAGCTTCACCAACAATGAATTAGTGTTCCAGCTTTCTTCACATCTCTAACATCTGTCATTTTCCTGTTTTGCCATGTTAGGTATGATGTAGTCATAATCCTGACTGCTTAGTGCATAAGTTCTTTCTTTTTGGTTGTTTGGAGTGTTCGCCTGGATCTCTGGATTTTGGCTGTGACATTCTTGGAATTTTCATTTTGTAATTTCAGGAGACTGGTATAGTCTGTTGTTACTTTGTTCTCTGATTTTATTAGGTGGTGGACATTTTTCTTTTATGATTTTTTGAAATGTGGTATCTAGGCTTTTTTTTTTTTCCTTTTGGTTGTACCACCTTAGCTGGAACTTGTGTTGTCTCTCTGAATATTTCATACCCCTTTCACCATTTACTATTTTCGCTTTTTGTCTTCTTTGCCAACCTAATAACCATGTAGGGAGAATCTTAGTGTTGTTTCAGTTTTCATTTATTGTCAAAGCTCTTGAGTCCCCAGATTCCTTGCTTTTCCATTTTGTTCTTAGTTGCCCTTTGGTGGTCCATGTAAAGATAGAACAAGAAATACTAAACTTAGCATAGTGAATCCAGGGAATTTTATGTGCTCTGGCTCTCCCAATACAACTTGTATCTGTCTGATTTCTTTCCCTATCCCACATTTGACCCCACAGTCTCCTTAAGCTGCTCTTTATCTCCTTCCTCTCACAATGAAACTGGTTAAAATACCGTTCTACTCTCTGTTACCCAACTTCTGAATCTGTTCTAATCCTATTACAAATTGGTTTAATAACTTCATTGCTCAACTGAAACAGCTCTTTCCAAAATTACGTTGTTCTCTTATGGATACCCATTTATCTCTGAGTTTTGTCACATTTCTCTCTCTTCGTTTTCTTCTGTTTGTCACTGTTTTTGCTGGTTCATCTTCCATATCATGCCTCCTGGCTATGGGTGATGTCTTAAATGATGATATCTTAAATTCTTCTCCTTCTTGCTGTTTTGTTTCACTTAGTGACTTCATCAATTTCAAATGAGTATAGTTATATAATTAATCTCTGATTAATATATTTATAGTATAGTTATGTAATTAATACTCAATTTTGTTGGGTAGGTAATTCTTGGTTTTAATCCTAGTTCCCTTGCTCTCCAGAAAATCATATTCCAGGCCTTTGGATCCCTGCTGCTTCCTTGCCTTGTGGGCATTTCCGTTGGACCACTGTTCTCCCCCAAATTTAGCTGAATTCCACTGACCTTTCTCTTAGACCTTAATTCTCCTTGGCTTGATAAATGTGGAAACTGCCACAGTTGTTGCCTAACCATGTCCTGAAGCCTCCAGCTGTGGCTCCTCCTGACCACCCTAGGGCTAGGACACGGTTTCAGGCTGGGCAGGTTTTGGCTCCCAGCCTGCTGCCTTCAGCCCCACCTGCCAAGCTGCCTTCAGTAGGAGATGTGTTTTCTGTATTTTAGGAGCCCTAAAATTTGTTTAGAGTCATATTTTATGGATATTTGAAGTGGCTATATGCGAGCTGCAAAACCTTGCTGCTTCTATGCTGCCATCTTGGCTCCGCCTCTCCCAGATCATAACTTTTTATCCTCAATTTTCTTATCTTCAAAATGGAGGTAATACTTTCATAGCCTTGTTTATTGAGTATTTTTGAGGAAAATTATTTCCAAACCTTTTAGTACTATTATAGTTGTAAGCTGTTTTTCTTAATTATTCCTAAATTCATCTGCTTAAATACTTGCTTATCTTATTTTTTTATACTTGAATGGCTTTTTCCTTATTCTATATTAAAATATTTTTTGTTCTTACTAGTTTTGTAATCACATTAAATAAAAGCATAAAATAAACTAAACAATATGACTTATTCAAAGATGCTAGTATTTTGCAGTTCTTGTTTAAGTGAGGTGTTTGTAAAACACTTGTTAAACCTTAGAGTTCAATAAGAATAATAGTTGTTTTTGCTAGTAATCATTGAGCAATAATTATTAATCATCTACATTGTGCCAGGGACTGTGCTAGATGCTGAAGATACAAACATGAAATAATTATTGCCTTTAGGGTACTTGTACTCTGTCAGAGAACAAACCTTGGGAGAAGACTTTGAGTAGGAGATCAGGCTTGATAGTGCAGCTCTGAAGGAAAATATGAAGAGGCATTGGTAGGGATACAATCTAGGGATGGGGGTGGGTGGTTGTCGTTTATTCTTTATACTGAAGAGGATCAAAATAATAGAACGATATTAGGATCAATGTACAGTGTGCCCAACTGTGGATGGTCGTGCCAATTTGAGTTTGAAAAGATTTACTGTAAGTTTGGTACAAATAGTCTGTTTGACTATTTGGAAGGGAATTGTCTCTGAATTTGTGCATCTCATGTTTCTTTGGAGCTACTCCAATTCTGCTTTGCTCATAGAGCACCTTCTTTCTTGTGGTCTCACCATGCTGGATGATTCTCTACCAGCATTTTCCATGTCTCACAATCAATACCAAAGTTCTGCAGAGAGATCTTGAGAGTATTCTTGTATTGCTTCTTCTGATCATCATGTGAATGCCTGCCTTAGGTGATATTTGTCTGCAAAGTAGTCTTTTAGGAAAACATATTTGGCATTTCAATAGTGAGACCAGCCCATTCAAGTTGTGCTCTCTACTGTAGGGTTTGAATGCTTGGAGGTTCAGCTATCAGAAGAACTTTAAAGCAACTGAGGATTGAGTAATGTAATACTGTGCCATGATCAGACCTGTGCTTTAGGAAAATTACCTTGGCATCTGTGTCGAGGACATATTGTACAGGAGAGAGACTCCAAATAGAGAAACTTAGTAGTATTCTGTTGTGGTAGTATGTGATGACTCACCAACCCTTAGTTTTTTCATCTGTAAAATCAGTTTGAGAAAGAAATGGCATACCATTCCCGTATCTTTGCCAAGAAGACCCTAAATGTGATCAACAAGAGTTGAACACAACTGAAATGACTCAACAACAATGATAATTATGAGTAAATGTGTTAGAGGTTACTTTGTATAAATACTATCTGTTTTTAGTCATCAGTGTGGAGGAAAATCCTTATGTTACCCCAATACAATTTCTAATTCTATTCATTTCCTCATTATTGTGAATGTTGTGAGGAAATATTAATTTTGTTTTCATGAACTAATAATACTTTTTAAGCAATATGAATAAATCAAACTTGGCCTTTTCAAGCCATTCTATTAGAGTGTTTGAAACTTGAGTAGTTTATTTTTAAGAGCTTTATGAATAATTCTTCTGTTGCTATATATTTAGTAAACTCCCAAAATAGAATTGAAAACAAGGTACTGTTTAAGTAAATTTTGAGTTCTTAAGGATGGTTTGTATTATTAATTGAAAGTATAAAAAATATTTAGTAGATTAGTTATTAAGTGACTATCGAGGTTAAATAAGTTTGTCTTGCATCAGGTTTATGTATGCCAAATCTTTCCTCTGTATTATTTCTTCTTATCATGAGATGATTATTTTGGGAGTAACCTTTTGTTTCCACTTATAGAGAAAAATCTTGATTTAATATGAAAAGGAAGAGAAAATTTATCATTTTATATGTATGAAGAATTAAAAATTTTTTTTACAGTTTTTGTTTTTATGTCTCTTGCATTTCACCCTGTAACCCTTCTCTCCTCTTCAAAGTAGTTATTGAGTATAACAAAGCATTCATTCACTTATTTATTTATTTATTTATTTATTTATTTTGAGAAAAAGTTTATCCAAACCAGTCACGTTAAAAAAAAACTAACTTTTATGTAACATTATGTTTTTGTATCCCCACCTTTCCAAAAGTTGGAGGCTTGGGGGAGATAGCTTCTCAAATTTCAGTAAATGAATATTTATTAAATATGTGCCAAACGCTAGAGATGAAAAAGTAAAACAGTTCTCAGCTGTCATGTTGGTTACATTCTAATGATGGAGATAATATGTAAAGAACTAGTTACACACACACACACACACACACACACACATATGTACACACACATATTCTTGAGAAGTCAAAAAATTAGCTTCTGATGGGAGAGGAAGGAGGAATCCAGAATTGGATAGAAGATAATATATAGATGGTAGAGGATATATAGATGGTGTGGGAGAATGGATAGAGAAGAAAACACATTTAGTGGCTGAGGTGATGGGAAAGAACTTTTGAAATGGGTGGGATTATATCTTGAAGAAAGTCAGAGAAGTTTAAGAATCAGTCAGAAGTGAGAAGGAAGAGCTTTCTTAGTATGAGGGACAATGAGTACCAAGGAATAAAAACTGGAAATGGGGTGTAAATTTGAGGAAATGGAAGTAGGCCAGTAATAAAGGTATGGAAGAGAGAGGAAACTACAAGAATTCATCTCTTCTTTGGGTCCAAACTTCTTGTTTATAATTTCACAGCATTTGTGTTCAGTTGTTTTGTGTAGATATTCTTTCTAGTTAAGTTTTTTGCTTACATTTGTATACCATAATTTGTCATACCTAATTTGATGGACATCTACTTTGTTTCAGTTCTTTTCTACCATGAAAAATGCTGCTATAAATATTTTGGTGTATATGGAACCTTTTTTGTCATTGACTTGGGGTGGGGTTCAATAACATTGAACTTGAGAGTCCCTTGACCTAATTCCAAAAATTGTTTTCCATAATGATTATATTAACTCAGAACTCTGTTAAGAATACATTGGTATACCTGTCTTTGTCAATTTGCCAAATGTGAGGTGAAACCTCAGAATTATTTTGTTTTGTGTTACCTTGTTAGTGATTTGGAGCATTTTTATGTATTTGTTAATAGTTTGCACTTCTCCTTTTGAAAAGTGTTGATGTTCTTTGACCTTTCGGTTATTGGGAAATGACTTTTGGATATATGTCTATTGACTGTAAATCTTCTATATCAAGTCCTTTTCAGAGATAAGAGTTGATAACAGGTTTTTTGAGGTGGTTTGTTTTTTTTTTGGACCTGTAAAATAGGGATTTAAATAGCAAAGAATGCAAAAATGTAAACTATTAGCTGGTAGGGTAAATTTAAGGGATCCAGTCAGAAATACAGATGTTTAAAAAATATATATTTTTTTTAAAATTCACGATAGGGTAGTTTTCAGTGACAAGCTCAGTTTGGTTCCATAGGATATGAGCTTTTCTGGAAGTGATGAAGACTGATGTCTTCTGTACCTAGAGGCCCATATATTTAGCACCACTTCTAATCTAAAAGAATTTTACAAAGAAACCAGACTGTTAATTAATGATGTTTCTTATTGTTATCTTTTATAGAAGGCATAGATAAATTTTATTAAATTAATAATTTTGGAATTAGTAGTCGTCATTTTTCTTGGTTTCTCTTTGTATTGGAGTTCAGATTCATTCTGTATCGCATTCATTTACTTCATGAGTAGTAGATTTTCTTTTTACTCTTCTGACTTATATCTTTGGCTATGACACTCAGCTAATCAGTAGCTTACAGAAAAGAATTATCAAAATTAATCACTTTAATATTAAATTTGAAAGTAATGTTTCTAGGCTTACTTAAATATAAATGTAAATAAAGGGAATTGGACTTGGAAGAACTTTAGGAAATCGTCCAGCCCTATCTTTTAATATAATTTGACAAAAAAATTTCATGTGAAGTGAATATGATTAAATTTCAAGGCTGCTTAGAGTTGAGATATAATTCAAGTTTATTGTAGAGAAATTTACTAAAGAACTCTTCTAAGCTTTTCTGAGTTTTTGTTTGTGTGGAGCATCATATTGAGAAAAATGGACAAGAATGAAGTTGGTATCATAACAATTTTTAAGTCTGGTTGCTTATTTTAGCGCTTTTGAGTGAGAAAACTGATGTTATGCAATTAAATTTTATGGAATTTGCCATCACCTCCTGATCATACATAATTTTAAAATGAATATTTTATAGATCTTATGAGGCGCCAGGAAGAACTGAGACGTTTGGAAGAACTTCGAAATCAAGAGCTTCAGAAACGCAAACAAATACAGATGAGGTAAATAGTGATTTTTTTTTTTAAACAAATGAATTCAGCACAAATGTTTGAACTTTAAAATATGCTTGAATATTTTTAGAAAGTAAAAATATTTGGGCAGCTAGGTGGCACAATGAATAGAGCACTGGCCCTGGAGTCAGGAGTACCTGAGTTCAAATCCGGCTTCAGACACTTCACACAAAAAAACTAGCCGTGTGACCTTGGGCAAGTCACTTAACCCCAACTGCCCTCCAAAAAAAAAAAAACAACCCAAAAAAACAGAAAGTAAAAATATGTAAAATCTGCTTGCAAAATTTAGATAAAGTTCTTTTTTAATGAATAATAGAAGTATATAGATTACTGTCTACACTAGTGAGGTCTGCTCTTAATTCTCTCAATTCATTTTCTGGCTCAGAAAAAGAAATGAAAAATAAGTTATAAGGATGAGATTCTCAGTATCTGTTCATGTTTATAAATTGAGTAACTTTCTAAGATCTTTGAATTAAAGGTTTAAAATATTTTTTCTTTGAGCTATGACAAATGATGTATATGAAATGTGAATGAAACTACTTTCTAAGACTTTTAAATTACCATAGGAAAATTGGCTGTTATATCATCAAGTTATTTATTTGAAAGATTTAAAGGGATTTTTATCTCTTTGAGTACTTTGGCCTTTCAAGGAAATTAGCAAAGGATTCATTTCATTGTATTTAATACACGTTTGTTTTCCATGATGGCAGAAATAATAAATGTTCCCTGATGTCATAGTAGTATCTTAAGTTTACATGGGCAGTTGTGATGTAAGATTGACTATATTAAGTACCATTGGTCAGCCAAAAATTGTTTTGGGAGGTATGGGAAAGATAATTAGTCTTAGGGGAAGTGGGAAGAAGGCTTTATTTTGTGCAGGAACTTGAAAGGACAGCTAGGCAGGAGAGAAAGAAGGGAACAAAGGCATGGAAAGCACAGCTCCTGTTGACTTCATTTTGGCAAGTGTGAAGTTCATAAGGGTCTCATGATGGAAGATAAGTCTATAATTAATCTTAAGCTACATTTGTTTGCTGTGTTTCCTTTAGGTCCCTGTGTTGGTATGTGGTAGTTCTTTCACTTTACCGTCTGTCTGTGGCTCTTCTATCTTTTCCATCTGTTCATTCATATCATGTATTATGAAATAATTGAAAGAACATTATTTTAATAACTGATTGCCTGCTTCTGTAATATACTTATCACATATAAAATCCAATTTTCTGCATGCTGAGTAGACAAGTTACCAGATATATGGAGGGAAATTTCATTTATCCATGCATCCATCCATCTATCCATCCGTCCATCATTGCTTTTTGGAGGAGGAAAGGTAGGGCAAATGGGGTTAAGTGACTTGCCTGAGGTCACATGGCTAGTTTTTTTGTGTTATGTGCCTGAGGCTGGATTTGAACTCACTTCCTCCTGACTCCAGGGCTGGTGGTCTATTCACTGCACCACCTAGCTGCCCCCTCTTTGCTTTATTTATTTATTTTTTTGGGGGGAAATTTTTAGTTGATTGCTGTTATGATCGAAGAGGGCATGCTTTATTCCTTCATGTGATTGAAGTGGGTGTTGTATTCATTTATTCCAAAGGAGTGTTCTCCTTGAATTATCATATGGCTGATTTTCTTTACTCAATGTGACTAGTTCTTAGTTATTTACAGTAGTGACCATAGTCTGATACCTTTCTATATTCTTTTTAAATGGTGTAGTTTTGGCATTTATAGGGATAGCCATATAACATTACAGAGTCAGCTAGCATAAATAGGCATATCAGTAATTTTTTAAAAATCACATGATAGTATCAGCAGTTGTTATGACAAAAGAAAACATACATTTTTTTTTTTTACTGTAAACCAAGTTTATTTGGCTTTTAAGTAGTGTTCTTAAAGCACTACAGCATGGTAAACAATGTAAGTTAGTACAAGTCATCTCAAAAGCCAGAGTTTTTTTGTTAGTGAGTTGTTAAAAAGATTCAGCCTATTCGAACAGGATAAATATTTTTAACCATTTCACTTCAAGTTAGCAAAGGCTCACAAATGACCAAGCCTCCTCATTGAAGAAAACAAAAGCTGTTGTCGACAAAGCGACAGCATGCACACATGCACACACACGCACACATGCACACACACACAAACACAAAGAGCCGTGTAAAAGTAACTCTATTCCCATACTCTTTGAAGTTGCTTTATAATGGGATGATATGCACATGATCTTGCTGCAAACTTGCCACACAGACTTGTAATACATGTAGTCTAGCCATCCAATTCAGTTCAAGTAGTGCTTCAAGACAATGTAGCACTACAATAATCCTTTAACAGTGCAAGTGTTTTACTCATTACCTTTTCTTCTAGACCAGTGGTTCTCAACCTTCCTAATGCTGCGACCCTTTAATACTATTCCTCATGTTGTGGTGACCCCCAACCGTAAAATTATTTTTGTTGCTACTTCATAACTGTAATTTTGCTACTGTTATGAATCATAATGTAAGTATCTGATATGCAGGATGTATTTAAATTGAGCATAACCCACAGGTTTAGAACTACTGTTCTAGATTTAAATATAGGCTAGGAAGAAAATGCTCCCTAATTAAAAATTGTTATGAAAACATACATTTTTGCTAAAAATTTCAAAAGCAAAGACCTGGAAAAGGACCTATTTAAAATAATCAAAATCAGATATCTTAAGACCAAGAGTTAATATTATTTTGTATGTGTAAATAATGAAGAAAAACTTTGATTTTTTTTTCCCCCCCCCCCATAAAACTAGAATTCCCAGCTAGCTAATAATGAGAAAGAGGAATGATTTCAAAGATGTCAATGTAGCATAAATCTCAGACACTGATTGTATTTTAGTTATAAGGGAGAGGGAAGAGTTAAAGATAATGTTAAATTTTGTGGGAATATTGGGGAATTGTAGTGGTAACAGTAGAGATTTTTGAAGAATTTAGAGTGAGGAGAATGTGTGCGTGTGTTTTTGTGTGTATGTGTTTCCACATGTAAAAATAGAGAGTCTGTTTATTTAGTAGTTCTGTGCTTTTAATGAGTGTTACTTTGAGTCACCAGAGAAAAGGCATACATGCCAACTAATAGAATTGCATTGCTACAAGATGTAGTATTCAGATGAAATGTTAAATCATGAGATAGAATTCACAGTATTAAGAGATAAATATGTGAATCCTTTTAGACATGAAGAAGAACATCGCCGTCGTGAAGAAGAGATGATACGTCATAGAGAACAAGAGGAACTTAGAAGACAGCAAGAAGGATTTAAACCAAACTACTTGGAAAATGTAAGTAGAATACTAGTTAATTAAAATGGTAATTTTTAACTGACAGGAGGAAACACTTGATGTAAGCTCTATAATACCTGGTTTATTCCATGAATAGGTATTTCTTTATAGCTAGAAGTAAATTTTCATTCCAGTTTGCCTATCTCAATGAAAATACATCTACAAGGGTGGTCTCCTATTTTCTTTATCATGCATTTCTCTACATCACTTCTTTATTTCTACTACACGTTGAATTTACAGCATTTTACTGATTTCCGCTATAATTAGTTTTAATCCTTGTGTAATTGTGCAGAGGCACTCGTTTCTACTTTGTCTATTATTTAACAGACAACACAGATGAAAAGTCCTTTTTTGGCTGCTACACTCAACAATTGATGTAGGCTTTTCTGTGACAGAATTGAATACAAATTAAAAAGCATTAAACACATTGTTTTATATTTTGACACCTTCAACCTACCATTTATATCTTAAAAGTGAAATTTCTCCATATGTTGCTAATTTGATAGAAATAAATTTAAGAATTTTTAAATGAATAAAATATTGACTTCATCATTGTTTTAAGACTTTGTTAATAGACTGTGGAAATTTAAAAGCAGATTAGGGCTCTTTGTAGTGAAATGTATAATTAATGCCTTAACATTTTAACTTTTTTTAAAGTCCATATTATTTAACTGGGGTAATATTTGGTACTTTTACAGGTGTATTTATTGTGTTTTAAAAAAATATGTAGCATCTGTAAAAAGGAAGCTTTTAAAATAGTTAATTTAGTAGGTCTTTCACATTTTTCTTTTTGGTTCATGTAAGGAGAAAGCACAAACTTGTATACTTAAGTGGTTACTTTTAATAATTTTAAATCAAAGTAAAGATAATATACAATTAAGGAAGGCAGTATTTTTTTTGTTAATTTTTTAAAATTATATTTTGGAAAAGTGAATGCTATCTTTTGAGTCAAACCTAAAATGATCAGCCATAGTCCACTTAAAATGTGATTGATACTGGCTATGTATAATTTTTTTTCTTTTTATTTGTTTTTCTTCAGTTCTATTTTAAGGTGTTTAAGAAGTGGTAACATCACCTAGGTTTTTTTTATTGACAATAAGTGATAGTTTTGAGGATATTGTTTAGTATTTGGAAAAAGTTTCAAAGCAGTACTTGCATGTTGTCTAAGAATAGAAAGCAATAGTATAACTAGCACTTATATCTTGTGCTTTGGACTAATGTTAATTTATTCAGCATTAAGGTGGCTCAGCGTATTAATGACCTCAAGCTAATAAAATCTAGGATTTAAAAAATAATTACATGCTTAAAATATCTGGCTAGCGTCAGTGTTTGCAAATAATACCTTACTTCAGAGAGGATATCATTTCTATGTTTTGGTAAATGAGGAAATAATTTTTACGTTGTAAAAAATTGTATTGATTCAATAAAAAACAAATTATATTATTTGAAATTTTAAAGCATAATAATTTAAATCTAACATGGCATTACCTGTCACTTCTGTTAAAAAGAAAAAAATTTCCTTATGCAGACATTTAAATAGTGATTTTCTTCTAGAGACCATACTCAGTTTACTATTTGCATGTGTATATGCAATGTATAGTATATGCATTCATAAAAACAGACTTTCAGAAGCATATTCACTTCTTTAGCCTCATTGATTTGTTTGACTAAAATAGCTTCCATTTGTGAGTATGTATAAATATGCAGTTATGCATATTTAGTCATTGAAATGTTTAAAATACATTCCCATAAATTTTCTGACAATAGCATTTTCCGTGGTATATAATTATAATTTAATTGTAATGCTATGTTATAACATTAGAATTAAATAGGAAATTGTGGTCTTAAATGAATATTTAACTTCATGTGTATGATTTGGGTGATTTTTCTGTGCCTGGTACCATTATCTTTTGAATGGAGAGCATTTTTCATAGCTAACAATGACTAGATTTTCCAAATTTCTTATCAAGCAAAAGATGTGTGGTTACAATTTTAAAATCTACTGTTGACTTGTTATGGAAGAATTGTATTTGAAAAGAGTTGGTAAGTGTTTTGAATGCTTTTATTTTTTAAAGCTTTGAAAATAGGCTCTCATATGCTATCTTATTTCTTCATTGATCAATTTTAAAAGGAGAGACGAACCAAATGGTAAGTTCTCGGATTGAGTTAAAATCACCAGGCTTACGTGCTTTGTTTTTATATAATAAGCCTCTTTCTCTTTTTAAATATTTATAACTTATTCCTATTGTAAAGTAGTACTTTGTACTTTGACTTGTACTCTGTGGTGCAGAAACATCTATAGATTATATTAATTGTGGCATTAAACTTTCTCCATTGCTATAAGCTTTTTCACAGATTATAAAAGTAACTGAAACCTAATTTCTTACAGGCACCATTTGTCTCTAACTTGCCTAGTTTTTTTCCTTTTGAGGTAATGAGGGACAGTAAAAATGCTCTCAAATTGCTCCCTCCTCATATTTCTTTGATGGCCTCCAACGCTGGTCTTTTAAAGCCACTGTTTTCATGTTTCTCAGTGACTATATTTTGAAAGGTTGTCACAGATGTTTTGAAGATTTGAATGAGGTCTCAAAGATAAATAAAAGCTTAGACCTGTTTGTAAGTTAATAATTATTAAATATTCCTAAGTTCTAATTCATATTTTAAATTTTCTTATGACCCAGGGATATAAACATCTTTAGGAATTATATGTAAGACATTTCAATATCTCTTGGACAAGAAAAGCATGATTCTAGGTTTCTTGGTGTTGTTCGCTCAATGCTGAGAATTTTTTTCCTTCTTGTTTCTCTGACAACTTTTACCACAATGATGAGTGAATTGAATTAGATTTCTAATTAAATTTTACTAGTTTCATTTGATTTTGCAGAAATACAGGCATTCTGTAAGTGTAAGGTTTCTTAAAGAATGGCTTCCTTCTACATTAATCTTGTGATACACTAAATATGTTACATGCTTTGTTTATACCCAGTGTGTTTGAAACATTGAACCTAAGTGGAAACTGGGGGGGGGGAGGTTGGGTGAGGAGAAGGTATGGAAGGATATTTATAAGGGAAAGGAAATGAGCGTTCTTGTAGTGCTTTTTTAATTGGCAGAAGTAATGTTAGCAAAAGCCACATTAATAATAAAGATGATATACTTTAAAATTAGTATTTTGAAATGAAATATCAGAATTATATAGATGGAACTGTGGTGCTTCAATTAAAAGGGGGTAGATGGAGTAAGGATAGTTTATTTTTAACATGATAAAAGCTTATGATGGAGATACTCCTATCATTTGTTTTTCAGCAGTGAAGAAAATATTAACTTATCTTCAATTTGTAAGTGTCTGTTTTAAAAGTCAAATAAATTTCTCTTTAAGTGTCTAACTTGTATTTGTTGGTAAGAGATCCAATCTTTTTATTAGTGCCTGTATACCTCTTCATCAGAAATTATATATTATTTTGAAGAAATCACCATGTTTCTTTATGTGGACAGGTCACAGTCTAAGTTGATAGTTATTTTTATAGATCTTAGAACCTATAGTAGTGCTCATCTTTGTTGAAAATTTCAAAAAACCTTCTGGCAGAATAATAATCTTTTATGTCCTGTTATGTCTTTGAAGGTTATCAAGGATTAATTAACTTTATATGGGAATGAGGACAATTAGACCTTTTTCTATTGCATTATTTGTCAGATATCTGGTGTTTTAGATGTTAATTCTTCAATCATCTAATTTCATTAATTCTGGCACAATTTCCCATCAACCCTATCTTTAGAAATTTCATTGTTCCCTTACCACTCATCCCTTCCAAAAATCCGTCTGTTTTTAGTTAATTTTTATGGATTAGTGGAAACTCTCAAATGATGTTGGTTATGGAGCAACAGAGAATATAATCTATATCAGGACCTGTATTTTTCTAAGGTTTATAAGTTGTCCTGATATAGGCTCTCCATGTAGACTTTGAGAGCTAAATTTTTTTGGCATAGTGAAAAATCATTGGAATAGAATTTAAGTAGAGATATGCTTAGGTATGCTGTACAACCTTTTTAGATGCATTTTCTCAGAAATTTTGAGAGAGCTACTCAGGAATATTTTAATATGCATGCCTGCTGCCATAAAAGTTTAGTTAAGGGTAAGTAATTTTTTAATGGTTTACTTACATATGAACTAATGACTGAAGCTTATTATTTTATAAATTTCATTGTTTTTTGTTTTTGTAACTTGGTAAAAATTGTCTTTGAGAACATCTTTACCTTTTATTTTCTATACAATTTGAAACATTGAGCATTCAGGACAAATATTAAAGGAATGTTGTAGAAGTGTTGTGTTAAACTTTTTAGAGGTTTTTAACTAATGAAAAGTTTGTTGTAGGTTTCTAACTTTAATTTGTGGTATATAAACTTCAGTTGGATGTGGAAAATTTCAAACTAGTTTCTGGAAAGGAGAAGCTGAGCCCTCAGCTTTAATTGTTACTGTAATTAGTATCAGTATTTCTGTCATCATAATCATTGAGATCCTAAGGTGCTAGTCAAGTGGTATGGCTACAAGTTGAATTTTGGGGGTGGTTGGGAAGAAAAATAATGATGGTGACATTTCAAATGTTGCCTTGTACAGTTTTGTTCCTATGGCCCCTCAATCTTCTAAAAAGTGTTCTTGTTCTTGCAGTAGTTGTATATGTAGAGAGTTCATATAGTTCTATTTGATCTCTCATGAAATACCTTTCACATGTTATTGCTTTAGAAAAAAAAAATCAGTTTATTTAAATCCAAAATGGAGTACAAACATATCTTTTCTTTTATTCCCAAATGTTTTTACTGGTAGAATATCTGTTGCTAATTTTTGAAATTCTTAACGATGTCATCTGTCTAATTATATACTTTTAACATAAACAAGATTTTTATTTAGTCTTAACAGGAGCTGTGAGAAAAGGACTTCTTTGACACAGTAATTACCTCCTTTCAGGCAAGAGATGAATCATCAAATTTGTGAGAGAACTGTACTTTGTTCCTATGGTCAGCAGTCATCCAAACCACTTTTAGTTTGGGTTGGGCAACATGGTTGAAGGCTTCATAGACCTGTACATTGGTGGACTTCATTTGCTTGAAAGTAATTTCAGAACACCAAAAATGTGTTTTTCCCTACCTCTGGTTCTTTTGATAACTTATTTAACTAGTACTAACTTAATAGTAAATTCTACATATTAGAAATTTAGGAAGACAAATGATCTCTGGAAATTGTGAATTAAGAATATTTAAATTTTGACAATGGTAATTATAACAAATTTGTTAAACAAAAGGATAATTGTGTTGAAGAATAGAAGACTTTAGTTTGATTCAATGCTTTTTGATGAATTTGGGAACGCTTGGGGAAACAAAACCAAATAGTAACAACAGAAAATGCTCATCCTTTTTTTCAACTTAATTTTTAGTTTGCAGCATTCATTTACATAAGATTTTGAGCTCTACATTTTCTCCCTCCTCCCTCTGCAAGATGGTGTGCAGTCTGATATAGGCTTTACATATACTTTCATATTGAATATACTTGGACGTTAGTCATGCTGTAAAGAAGGAAGGACCAGAACCCATGGGAGGAACCACAAGAAAGAAGAAACAAAAAAAAGAGCAAATTAGCATGCTTTGTTCTGCATTCTGACAGAAAATCTCCATATTATGTAGAAGAAGAAAGTATAGCTAGACATTCTGGTCTACTGGCTTTCTACTTAATAATTACCTGACTTGAGCTAGTGATTTAAAGCCTCTTTTTCTTTTCATTGTTTTGTAAAATGTAATTGTAGCAATAAGTCATCTCAGTTCCATTTTACCTTTCAATTTTATGATCCTATTAAATAATGGATAGCATCAGATCTCACCTTGACAAAAGAATTAAAGGGGTATACTTCCTATAGATATAATATGCAGGTGTATGTAGCACATAAGGAATGGATGGAATGCCATTGGAGCACCTTGGTAGGTGACTGAAGAAGAATTAATAATATAACCATCTGCTAACTTTTAAAATTTAAATATAAAGTTTCCTAAATGCTTTCAGGTGCCACCCAGGCTAGATGTTTTGTATAATAATGACAACAATGATGATAACAACATTAAAAATACATTTCATTGGTTTTTGTTCTGTGCTCTAACTTGTAAGAGCCTAGGGAGGATACTAAAAGAGACAGAATAGGAAGCCTAGACAATTTTCAGTCTTATTAGTTGTGTTTCCTGTCATCCTAGCTATCTAGGAGACTAAATCTAAAAGATCTCATTGTGTGACTGAACTAAGATCAGCTTCATTATGGTAAGGCTCTGTGACTGGGCTGTCCATCAGATTTCCTTCTCAGTAATCCCTATACTTCTACCTTAGATGGGGAAACTGAGCTGTAAAAAAGTCACATTCAACATATTTTCTCAAAGCAAAAGAAAAAGATTAATTTTTTGTACTATTTTTTAATTATCTATTTTTCTCTGTGGTAAAAATATTCCAAGAGAGGATTATATTATCTTTTTACTTTTAAAAATATTTCCATAGAAATTATTTTATGCCAATTTACATAATTTATATTCTAATTATTTGACAAAGTATATAATGCTTTTTAAATTAGATTATTTCATTGGAATTGAATTTAAAATCTTTAAAAAGAGAGAGGTAGAATTAAAATTGCATTTTATGAATTATTTAATGACCTAGGTTGCAATCTGACCCTCAGTTTCCTTACCTTTTATTTTTGAAATTGATTTATTTACAGGATTCAGTTCCACAATCCCTTGAGTTTCAAATTTTCTCCCCTCTCTCTCCTTCCCCTCCCCCCCATGGCAACATGCAATCAAGTATTAGATCTGCAAATACTTTCACATTGGACATTTGTTGTATCGAAGGGTTGTAACCAATGGAGTAAACAATGGGAAAAAAGAAAACCAAACATGGAAAAGAAAGAGAGTGTGTAGTTTGCCTCAGTGTCCATTTAAACTGTTCTTTCTAGATCTTTCTCTGTATATAGATACCTCCTTCCATCCTGAGACATGTAGAGTTGTCTTATAACTGTGCATTGCTGAGAAGAGTCCAGTTTATAAAAGTTGGTCTTCACACATACGATGTGTCTGATTGTGTACAAATTTTTCCTGGTTCTGCTCTTCTCACTTAGCATCAGTTTGTATAAGCCTCTCCAGGTGAATATGAAGATCGCCTCCTCCCCATTTCTTATAGTAGTTATAGTATTCCATTACATTCATATACCACAACTTGTTTAGCCCTTTCCCGATTGATGGGCATCACCTTAATTTCCAGTTTTTTGCCACCACAAAGAGAGCCGCTATAAATACTTTGGCACATAGGGGTCTTTCTCCTACTTCTATGATCTCTTTGGGATACAGCCCTAGAAGTGGTATTACTAGGTCAAAGGCTATGCAACTATTTGTCTTTTGTACTTTTAATCCCATGAAGAAAAACTTAGGAATAATCATTCTACTCTTCTACATTTCTCATTCTGCTTCTAACTTTATATCACATTTGGTCAGAATTCTCTCCTCTTCCACTTTACAATATTCATAGCACAAAATCATCCTAATGGATGTTACTTTAGTAATTTAAATGAAATTCATTGCATCTTTAGAGTTGGGGTTTATTTTATTTTTGGTTTATATTGAAGATTACCTATTACAGACTTTATACAGGATCAGAAAGGCAGCATGGTAGTGCAAAGTGCTGTAGTTGGACTCAGGCAGGAGTGGTTTGTGTCTCCTGGCTCTTAATTTCTTTGTGACCATGGACAAATCCAATAATCACATAACTTCTTGTTCCCTCAATTGTGGAATCTGCAAAATGGATTATACCACCAGCCAAGTACTTAGCTCACAGGTTCGTTCTTAGAATAGATCTTTCAGTAAGCTAAACATTTTCTATGTGCCAGGTATTGTTAGGTATTTGGTATGCATTCACAAAGAGTGAAGTAATCCCTGTTTCTTAAAGAGTTTGAGAAAGTATGCAAAACTCTTTGTAAACCTTGAAGTCATATATAACAGATGCTAAAAATCTGTTAGTATGATATTTCTGGAACTTCTAATGACAATTATGAATGACAAAATGAATTTAAGACCATTTGGAACTGTATTTAAGGTACCACCAACAGGAATAAAGGATAAATAATATATTTGTGACATTTTACTTGGAAACAAGGCAAGTGCCTGATTTACAACTTTATTTGACTATAGAACCAGAGCACAGATAGTAAATTTTTCATCAAATTGAAAATGGTGTGATTATATTAGTGTTTTATAATTTTATTTTCTATTATCAGGTAATTAAGATAACTTAGAAGACCTTGTTATCCATTTAAATGTGCCAAAAATTAATTGAAATACCTATTATAAAAGGTGTCTGTCTAGAATTTTAAAACTCTTCAGTGGGGAGCCTGATAAAATGTTTGTTAAATTGAGGTACTAATTAAAATCCTGGGAGTTATAGTAGTTGAAGTTTTGTGAAGAAGATAATAATTTAAATATTGAATGAAGAATATTTTACAGAAGCTCAGGGAAGAAGAAAGAATAGCAGTAGAGCAGTGGTCTTTCCATTGGCACAGAGGTAAAAAAAATACATTTTGAATAAACTGAAGAGTCTAGCTTTATTGGAATATGTGTTTTGTCTTGGAAAGTAGTACAAATAACTGTTATGTAGGGGGATGAATTATTGAAGGATTTGAAATGCAGTAGAGGAATTTGGACTTGATGCAGTTTATTTACAGTGAGGAATTTAACAGTAAAATATAAGAGAAGGCTGCCAGAACTATTTTAACAGTGTAGATAGACCTTGATAATCAGTTGCTGTGGAAATTAATTTGTGTTTTAGAATTAGGTCCTCTAGATTTGACTTAATATACACCTGCTTGTGGAATGGATATGCAATATGGTTTTAGTCCTAAGAATCCTAAGAGAACCTTAATTCTAGTACCTGGGCATTTCATTAGTTGGCTAAGCAGTTGAATTTTGTGAATAGACATCTCCTGTATGGACTCTTAATAGGATTTTAGAACTGTATTATATTCTCGTTCATTTTTATTTCTCTTTCTTTTCCAGTGATCTCCCTTTCATCTTTTCTCCTGATTTTAAACTCTTGACTCAAAAGAACTTGACTAGACTTAACTGAGAAAAAGGTTTTGCACATTTGTTATTTTTTTTGCCCTACTTTAAGTCCTGATTAAAGCTGTTGAATGAATCTAATATTTCTGTGATACGTGAATATGTTTTTAAGGAAGATGTTCAGTATCATTAAGTGTCTTGGAAGGGACTTAATCATATATAATACTAATTTATCTGAGAGTGCAATCTCAGTAATATAGCCAGGAAAGATTTAGAACTTTAGAAGAAAGAATTTGATTTAGAACTTGTGAAATTTATTCAGTAATAGCTAGGATAGATATAGCTGAATTAAGTGTTATGTATGTTGTTGAAGAAGGGTAATCTGGGACTACTTTTGACTCTGTAGTGCAGTTTTTCCCAAAATAGTAAATTTTCAAAGAAAATTTTCCATATTTTTCCAATTTTATAATTTAAAAAATATCTCAAATGAAAGCTCTTATTGCAGACATGAATGATGCACCTTTTATCTTATCTTATTTTCTGGTACCTACATTTCTTGAGTCTGTTTTGTGTGAGTTCCCCTCTTTAAGGTAAGGTTTATGTTACCTATCCCTTAAACCAAAAATCAAAATGATAAAACCTTTTATAGTGTCTTGTCTTCCTTTATATATTTTCATTTATTTTACTCAATTTAAATTAATTTTAATGTTAATGTCCACTGAAATTGAAGGAAAGAAAATGCTCATAAAACTTGTATTTAATTGCTTTTATTTATCACTAAAAATGACTGGCTATTGACTTTTTCTGGGAAATAACACTATAGTAACCTATAGAAGTGTTTCCTGCAAACCCAGTTTTGATATACTGATATTAATTACAATTTAATGAAGAATGATAAAGACTTGTGACACTTGAATGTGTAAAGACCTTGAAACTTCAAATCAGCCAAAATATATGTTAATAAGGACCATTATCTGGAATGCATAAAGGGTTTTTTTTGTGTGTGTATATGTGTGTGTTGGAATTTTTTTGGATGGTTTTTTTTTTCCTTTGTTGATATCCAATTTTAGTTTCTGGTAATCATCATGTTCCATACTGGACTTTCAGCTTACTTTTGCTGCAGTTTGGAACAAGTTCTGTAGGTAAGCTACTTTAAAATTTAATTTCCCTAGTTAGTAAACAAGCATTTAGTAAAGTGCCAGGTTCTGTTCTAAACACTGGGAATACAAAAAAGGCAAAAACAATTTCAAGGAACTGTATTACACTCAAATTGGATGGATGGGGGTTAGGCAACATGTAAATAAAATACATACCAAAAAAATGGAAAGAACTCTCTGAAAAGTGCTAGCAACTTGGGGGACTGGGATAGGCTTGCTACAGAATGAGAGATTTTAATTGGGTCTTGAAGAAAGTGAGGAAAAACAGCAAGTCACCCAGGATAGTTGGAATGTAGAGTGTGTGGAAGGGAGTAAAGTACGAAAGTACTGAAAAAAGTGGTGATGGGGGTAGGTTAGAAACCTCTTGAAACGAGGAAGAATTGATATTTGACCCTAGAGGTCATTGGGATGCATGTATCAGACTGTGCATAGTGAGATCTGCTGCTGCTGTTTGTCCTTTCTTCTCAAAGTGGACCATGACGTCAAGGTGGTAATGCCATGACATGCACGTGAATTGGATTTCAGTGAGGTAGGGCTGTGAAAAGTAACCAGTGTCACTTTCTCCTCCCCTCTGGGCCCAGTGGCCAGATATAGATCAGGACCACTGGAAATTACCTTGGATGCAGCGGGAGACCTTGACCTTTTTAAGCTATAGTCTTTAACAGGTCTCAGTTTAATTGAGCCAGCACCTATTCAGCGATAAAGGCTTAATAAGAAATGAGGGGAAGATTCTCAGGGTTGCTGCACAGAACGGAAACAATTGTTAATTTACATTCTTTCTGAGCTAATCAGGGCCCATAGGATGGCACATTGACCAAGTAGGACTTGACCCTGGAACCTATTGTTGAAGGAGAGCCAGAGTGATTTGGGATTAGGGCTGATCTTGAAGAGAACAGGCGAAAAACCATTTGAGAGATTAAAATTTACGTTCTCTTTGGGCAAAGCACCCACAGGTAAGGTGTATGATACTCTTAATGGAGAGAGAAGAAAGAAAAGCCTCCTACCCAGTTGGAAGTTTGGTCCCCACTGGTCATTGTTCTTTGTTTTCAAAGAAGACCATGGCATTAAGGAGGTGAATCATGCAAGTGAATTGGATTTAGATGAGGGAGGGATATGCAAAGTTACCACCCTCATGTTCTCTGGAGCCATCTGGGTCTAGGTCTGGTAGGTAGATATGGATCAGGACTACTGGGGATGTCAGTGGACACAGTGGGAAACCTTGACCTTTTTAAGCTAAGGTCTCAGTTTGACTGAAGCAATGCCCAATCACTGATTAAGCCTAGGTTAGAAATTAGGCAGAAAATGGCCTCTTTTGCCTAGTTAAAAATCAGTCTGTGAGTTATACTCTTAAGGGAAATCTCATTGAAAACCCAGTGAAAGATGGATTTGGTCTGGAGAGGTGACCTCCCTAAGGTCATTTAAAAAGATGACTGTTGTAATTCCGGGTGAGAGGAGATAAAGGCCTTAACTTTAGTGGCTGTATGATGATGACCTAAAAGTTTGCATATCTTGATTGATGACTTGGAGGAAAGGTGCTTGGTGTCCTTGACAAAAATAAGGAGTCTTTGCAGTAAGGATGATTTGGGGGGAAAGATAATTCTGTTTTGAAAAGGCCAATTTGGTATTATTGTAGGACAGTCAGGTCAAAATGTTGACAAAGAAGCTGATGATGCATGACTATAATTCAGGAGAGGGGCTAGGGCTGGACATCTTATCTATGAATCATCTGCATACTTAGATAAAATAGAGTCACAAAAGAAAAGGGGATCCACAACATATCCTTTGGGAGACTCAAGATTAATGGACATGATGTGGATGAGAAGAAAAGACCTAACAGTTCCCATGTACATAAAATGTTTTCTGTTTGAACATGAGAGTTGTTGCTGAAAACATTTTGGTAATTCCTCATTCAAATTGCCTTCAGAGTTCCTGTACAGTCTACACAAAAACCCCCAATAATTACTTTAATTTTTTATTTATTTTAATATCATGATTTATATTTAATACATAATTAAGAATGCATGCTTCTGAATGGATTTTGACTGTTTACACAACTTTACTTTTGGGTGATTTGCTTACCATCACTGAAGACAACTCAGAGAACATTGTGTAGACTCAGTTTATTTCAAAGAGTTGGAAGGATATTTTTAGTGCTTAAATAACTCTGAAAGTTAAATAGATGAAGGGAACACCTGCTACCTCCTTTTTCAAACTGGGCTTTTTAAAGAAAATTCAAAAATTACTTGGTCACCTTTGTAAAATGTAGGTATTTACATGCAAATACAGTATAGTAAGGTTTCATGTCTTTTATATTTCACTTAACTTGATGTATAGTAAATGTTGCCTAATGATTTGAAGTTGCTTAGTTTTTGTGGAAATGTTGTTGCTTTTAAAATAATTAATACTTTTTTTTTCCTTCTAAGGCTGTTACAAATATAACACCTTTTCTTCCGTTTTCAACATTATCTACAGCTTTTAAAACTGGAAGATGTGTAGTGTCACTCCTAATGAGTCAATAATGAGATTTAAGAGGAATAAGAAGCTGTGTTGGATGAATGTAGGTAGTGGATATCCGTTGTTGATGGTATTGTATTATTATATTGTAAATTGTGAATAATGTCCAATCTTAGCTGGGGTGAAGTAGGGGTAGGCTTTTTAATTTTATACTGAAGAACTATTGACTTCATAAATATCCCATGATTATGAATAAGCATTCATCAGTATTACAAATTCTTGTTTAAACAATTCACTATTCAGATATAGTTAGCGGATGTTATTTTGTAATACTCCTGTGCTTGTAAAACATACAAATATATTTAGTAATTAAAATTTACTTTAGTTTATAAAATTACATATAATGATTTTTTCTTTTAGAGGAAAAGCCTCTATTGCAGCAGCAGTCTTATTTATTAATTTACTTTGGCTAGTTTATATTTTATATTTTTGTGCTTTGGGGGGCATTGTAATTTATCAAATTCAGAGGCAGTGTTGCGTATTGAGCCAGTTACGAAAATACTTGGATTTAAAGTCATGCTTTTTGCCTCATACTGGCTGTGTGAACCTCGGTAAGTCATTTAAGCTCCAAATTGTGCTCTTAAAACTATTAAGTTTTAAGACTAGTGACAGTCTGCTTTGGTGCAAGGAGTTTCCCTGTGCCGGTGAAATCTCAGATCTAGACATACCTCCTCCTTCCCTGAAATATCTACACACACACATGTACGTATCTATAAAACCTAATTTACATAGGTTGAAAGGTTTTCCTATAATCTAAATTCAAAATTGAGTTATTCTGTCATGTGTCATTTCTTATACAAGCAAAGGTAATTTGAAAGCTTTTCTGGATATTACCTGACTTGAAGAGATTAGAGAGTAGTCTTAATAATAGTGGGAAGGTAGCTAGTAAGTTTGGCGGGGGTGGGTGTGTGTGTGTGTGTGTGTGTGTGTGTGTGTGTGTGTGTGTGTGTGTAACAGTGATCCAGTATTTATAGGAAGAGCTAAATGAATAGGCATATTTTAAAATAATAGGGGGTAGAAATGTTTTTATTTTTCCACTTATAGCTTTTGTTATTTCCTAAGGTACGTGGACAAGATTCATTTTTTAAAAAAATTTTTTTGCTACTATCTCTGCTCCTTTCTCTCCTTCCCTATTATTAGCTTACTTGTATGGAAAATCCCTTTGTGAGAAAATAAGTTTTATAATTAGGGTATGGATTTTGTTTCATCTCATTTTGGTGGAGGGGAGGAGGCAGGGCAGTTGGGGTTAAGTGACTTGCTCAAGGTCATATAACTAGTGAGTGTTAAGTGTCTGAGGCTGAATTTGAATTCAGGTCCTCCTGACTCCAGGGCCAGTGCTGTATTTACTGTGCTACTTAGCCACCCCTTTCATATGAATTAAAAAAAAAATACTGAGTTGTTTTTTTTTAAGTCATTGAAACAAATGGAATTGTAATCTTGCTAAAAATAAACGTTTGTTTGCTTCATTTCGTATTGTTACTTATTAAAGTAATACAAACATTTATTATTATATTCCAGGTACATCCAATTGTATATTTTTTTTATAGCAGCATTTCTCTCATTTCTTTTGAAAGTGGTCCAGAATAAGCTACCATCACACCTTTTATTTACAAACCTACATCCTAATTAACTAGAGCAAAATAATCTTATTCGTTTACATTACTGTAGACTTGAAACTTAATCTTTGCCAGACATTTGGTAATTCAGTGAAATTTAAGAAGAACCTGAATATGATAAAATGCAGTCACCACTTCTGCATCAATGGCCTAAGGAATGGAATGGTATCTTTGTCTTTGAAACAAGCCATTAATATTCAACAGAATTATTTTAAAAATCAAGAATTGATTTTTTAAATTGCTTTAAGTCCTTATTTTCCTTCATGACATAAAATCAGTTGTTTTTATCAAAGATTGATTCTAACTCATAATTTTACTAAAACAAGTTTTATTTTCTTCTGCTTTAAGATTATTTTGGTACTTTAATAAGCATAGCTTTCAGAATGCATATTGATGTATTCATATTTAGAAGATATATGCTGTCTGTTTTAAAGCATAATTCATTTTGATAGTATTAATTTGGCTATGTTGGGAAGTGGATGATTTATTTACTAGACTCAGTTGACATAACCAAAAGGTTGGAAGAAAACCCACTGCAAAATAGCCTTAATTTTGTTATAATATTTTTGTGTAATGATTTTAATAAACCAATTAATGAAGAAATTCGACTGTCAGAATTATAAATATGTGAGGGTATTTTCCTTGAAAGAAAGTATATTTTCAATCCAAGTAGCATACTAACTTAATTATGTCCCCAACTTTTATGTATAATATACTTAATGTGTTTAAGCCTTCTCTTTTTGATTTACCACTGACTAAAAACCTTAATTTCCCTATTTATTAATACACTAGGTTTTTATAGTATAAAATCAAGCAGAATAGCTGACTTTGAGTTCCTTAGTCCTCTTCTGTTTTCTATTGGGTGGCTCTATTTCTCCTTCAGGGTGTAACAAGGAAGCAAGTGTCAAAAATTGTAGATGGGTAAGTAATTATTTTTGTAGGGGGTGGGGGTGGGACAAGATGCAGTTCTGCCTGGCAGAATTATCCATCTCTACTCCTCCATTTTGGCATTTTAAATCACTACTTAAATAGGGTTATTTTAAAATCAAATCATGGGCTTTGTCTAGAGTATTACTTTATAGGATTCATGCATATTGTATGGGGGTAATTTTCCAGTGGTTCTTATTAGATAGGATTGCTTATATCAATATGGAAATAAGACATTAACACGAAGTCTTTTTATTTTATTTTTTTGAATGGGGTGAGGTGTAAAGCCAAAGTTGCTAGAAAGTTTTGTTTTTTAGAAAGTTTGGCCTTACAATATTTTGATGAGTAAAGAATTTTTTATGTACAGCTTTGATTTGGCAAGAAATAGATGTGTTATGACTTGTGCACATACAGTGATTTTACTTAGATATTTTTAGCTTATAAAAAAACGCTGCCCACAGTTTACTATTCATTATTTCTCAATTTTCTGTCCTTTCTGATAACTTAATGAGAAAGGTGAGTTGTATTGATTATCCCCATGTTTTTTTTTTAAACAGAATAATAATAGTTTTTCCTTCACATAGCTGTATAGTATATTACAGAGTAGTAACTTTGCTCTTTGCTGATGCTCATTTTTATTGTTTTTTTTTTAAGTGAGTGGGAGGGAATATTCTTTATAGGTCTGGTCTGCAAGATCTTGTTTAGTATTAAAGATCTACCATTTCTATTTCTTAAATTCCTAATGTAGTCTTGATCTTGTTTTCCTCCTTAAGTTTTAACTCCTTAGAGAAGAAAACAGGAGATAAGTACCTTAAACTTGTATCTTTTACGTAAGTGAAGACTAGTAATTGTAGACAAATGTATTCTGAAATATTGATATTTATTAGTAAAGGTTTTTTTAAGTAAACTCATAAAAATTGGACAGCTTGAGTTTTCCTGGAATCAAGCTGTCATATTTTTCTTCTGTCTTCAAAGGTCTCTTATTACCTAGGAATTGATATAATTTGTCCATCATTTCATAGAAGTTTTGACTTTATTTTGCCTCTTACCTTGGAGAACAGTCTGAAGGAAATACTTTCTGTATTCAGTAATTTGAGTTAAGGTGAAAAAAGATCTTTAGTGATTCTGAAACTTTCTGATACATTCATACCATTTGTAGTTCCTTTATTATGAATTACAACAATGTAGTAGTGTTATCTGACCTTTAAAATTATTTTTGAGATTTTTCTCCCTCTCCCCAGTTATTTTCAGCTATTATGTTTTCTGGTAAATAACCTGTAATCTTGAATTTTCTTCTCAGCTCACTCTTTCAGCATGGATTTTGTGTGCCCCTTGGAAGCATTTTTCTTTAATTACAGCTTTCTTAATTGTAAAAGAGCAGTCTTTAATCTAGTTCTCACTGTTGAGAATTGGAAACAATGATAAAAACATTTAACAGTTTGTCAAAGTGTTGTAGATTACCTCATTATTTAATGAACTTTGAGAAGCGTAAGTACTAAAGAAAAAAATGATGATAAAGGCCTCTGAGAATTGTATTGTGTGTACAGGTCCACTACTAAAAGTAGAATTGTTTCTTAGCTTTTATATAATGCACTTTAGGAAGAGTTTAGACTTAAAATTCCTGCATGTAATGAAAAACATTTTCAACTCCTACTTGATGAAATTTCCTCTTTTATAGCTAGATAGGTATTCATCTTGGATGAAAAGCACTTCAACTCAATACATGTACTCTGTCCCCTTTCCAGGTTACCAAAAAGTATCCTGCAGCAGTCCACTTAGAGAAGTGGCCATTTAGCCTTGAAGAGGACTAATTAAATGATGTTAGCAGAAGGAGGATTGACTTTTTCTTGGTTTTGTGTATATTAAACAAGTATAAAATGATTTAGAATTATAATTATTATATACTATTGACTTTGCTTAGGATGATTCTCAGTAAAATAGATGTCTCTCAAACTTTTTCTACTCAGTAAATTTTTGCCAGGAATTAGGTTTATTTACTTTGAAGACTTAGTTTTGGAGATCTTTAGATGTAATGGGGCTTAATGACACTGTTAACCATTTGCATTTTCATTGGAAACAAAATTTGAATTTCATAAGGGAATATCTTTATAAACAAACAAGTTTAAAGACCTGCATGATAAATCTACTTTGAGATTATTGTAGTCACTCCTGGTTCTTTTACCATAAGAAAAGTGTGTGTTATCTGGAAAACTTGAATATAACACATATTTCTATATCTTTCCTATATAGATAGAACTTAAAGATGTTAATTTTTCTGTTTAAAAGTATACAGAAAAAATGAGTTTTTTAAACATGTGAAGCGTATGTAAAAGTGGTAACAAGATTTTTTACAAAATTCAATACCCCTCATTAGAAGTCCTTATTGATAATAGGTTTAAGAATGACCAAAGACAGTATTAGGTCCTTGGATATATATATATATATGTGAAATTTATTTTTAAATAATAATAACATTTTAAAATAATATAATAATGAATTAATGACATATACTTCCACCCCTATATATAAATGTTTTTTACTGTTGTGAAACTGCAAGCAAAAAAGCTTTTTATTCTTAAGAAGCTCATTTTCATAAGGCCCATATACTTTTTTTGTATATGCACTACTTTTGTATTGCAAAGGAGTTGATTCGTTTATTCTCTAGTTTATTTCTCTTCTGGGTGACAGGGGTAGCTGATGTGGATATGATATAAGTAGGACACTGATTATGAGGCAGATAATTTTTAATCTTTTTAACAAATTTTAAATCAGAATGCAAAATGTCTCATTTTTAGTCACCCATTGTAACTTACAATATTGAACAACTAATCATGACTGTGTCTTTAAATGTTAACTTTTCTTCAGTGTACCCAAGAAAATAATTAGAAAGGAAATACTTCAAGAAAGTTATATTTCTTAAAAAGCTCATTTCTTTATGCACTATTGAAAAATGGTGGCTATAAAATACGATGCTAATTAAGTGACATATTAACCATGCTTTTCTACCAATAGACTGTTACACTGGTTGGAGTCTTTGCTAGGCCCTATTGAGTATTTATTTGATACACATTACCTTTGTGTTTTCATGGGAAGAAAATACCTGAAAATTAGAGCATCTTAAATGCAGTAACTCATATAAGTACATCACTGGAAATGTATAAGCATCCATGCATGACTGATGTTTTAAGCTGTTTCTCATATGAAATGGAATTTTGAAGGGGATTTCTTTATGGAGGCTGGTTTTCAAGTATTTTGGCTTCCTATAGCTACAGGTACAAGAAAATTATGTCCATCTGATGGCCTAATATAAAAGGGCTTTGACAATTGTTCTGTAAATAGATAAATGACGTAAATTTAGTGTCACTTGTTTGAAATGCAAATGTTTCCTGCATTTTGCAGCTGACTAAAAGCTTAGACCAATACATGGATGGTATTGTTAGACAGTTAACTGCATACTTAGGAAGGAAAGCTTGCTCCGCAATATTGATTCCTATCGTGTCTAGGCTGATCCAGAAAAGATGAAGCATGTCAAGGAAGTGTGCTGGCTGCTTCCTTCCTTCCTTCATCTAGTGTTCCTTTGAAGGGTTTTCTGTCTGGTACCTCTCTTGTACCTTTTAAAATTAATCACTTGTTCCTATGACTTGCTCTGCAATAGCTGAGTACCCACAGATTCCCATGTTATTGTGGTTGGCTACATTATTTTAGTGCTGGAAATAAAACATTAGATTGAATGCAGGAGAAAAACCTTAATTTATCTTTAAAATATTATTCATTTGATTTCTTGCTAGAGGAAAAAACCATTATCATTCTCCTTAGCCGAAAAAGATAGTTGGAGTAAAGCTAAGGGATAAATCCTATTTCATTTAAAGTTTTAAGGGATTTTGTTTTCAAATTAGTGTTTAGAGGATATTGTATGTCAATTCTTTAAATTTAAGCATGGAAGCAGTGATTTCCAATTTCACTTATGTGATTTGGAATGGAAATTACTGCTAAGTAATTCAGTGGTTTTGCATTGTGTAAGACAGAGGGAAATAAGTTTTGGAGTGATTAGAAACAATGATCATTGTAGCAATAGGAAAAATAATAGGATATTGACATTTTTATGAAATTATTCCTGTAGTGTGAACAGTATATTGGCATTTATAATAATGTATACTAAAATCTTGGATTTTTTTTTTTTAGGTTCACTTAGTGATTCTAATAGTAATTGACTGCAAATATTTTTTGTACTTTTGTCTTGGAAAATGCTGTCCCAATTTAATCTTTTGTTTTATTTTAGATGGGAAATATAAAATCATAAGAACGATAGGTTGACTGTGACAACTATGTTTACTTACAGAGAGAACAGGAAATGAGAATGGGTGATTTGGGTCCCCGTGGAGCAATAAACATGGGAGGTAGGGATTTGAAGCAAAAGGCTTCTGTAACTTATTTAAAATTCTTCGGGACTGTATATGTTATTTATGGTGTTTACTTTTAAATGACAGACTTTTTTAATAATTTCATGGAATTAGTACTGTTGTGTTAATACTGAAATCAGGTGTATTTTTTAAATGCTCATGACAGTTAAATATTTTAAGGTAACATGCTTTAGAAGCAGTGAGCCAATTTTTTGAGGGTTTGGCGGGGTCAGTACTTGCAGGCTTACATTTTCATAAAGTTTAGTTTCTTTAACCTTCTGGAAACACTTAAGTTGAGTATATAACTTTGCTAAAAAATAAAAATTAATTATAAATGACACGCCTACATAAATATATTTTGGTAACATTAGCTAAGCTTTCTATGTTCAATGGATGGGTTTCAGATAGTCGTCTTTCATTCAGCCTCCTGTTTATTTGATGTTTTCTATTGGGCCCAGCAGGTCCTACTGTGATCTTTCTGAGAATTTGTAAATTCATTCAATTTCAAATTGAATTAAATTCATAGTAATTCAAGAATTACTTTGTTGCTTCTTTTTGAGTATAAGTACCCTTGTATCATAACACTATTGTAGTTGCTTATTAAAAATCTGTCATCTAGAGTTAATTGAAAACCTATTATTGAACCCTTCCCTTGGGGAACTTTATTTTCCATTAAAGCTTTAGAGAACGAAGAATATACAATAACAAAAAAATTGTGTTTTACAGTTAAATAATACAGCAAGATTAATTTTTGAATGTTGGGTGATTTCAAAATTCACTGAGAGATCATTATGGATTATAGTACCTTAAAATGACTGCATTATGCATTCATGATTTTAACATTAAATAATGTTGAAAAATGCAGATGCCCCTGAGATACTGAAGATTTTGTTTGCTTGAAATATTTAGATAAGCAAGAGTACAAAAATTCTAAGATCTTTTCCAGAAAATCTTTATTCTTGTGTATTAAATTTAGATTTTCTATCTTTGTAAGTAAATACCTCTCTTAGGACTTCTAGTTATTCTTTTTTTTAAGCCTAGCAGGGTCTCTTGAAGTGTTCATATATTATAGTCCATTAGCATTGACTAGGCTTACAGGATTAAAGAATGGAGAGTAGGAAAATATCTAGTAAATTTGACTTAGGAGTTTCTAGAATTCGATTTAGATGGACTGTTTATAATTGCTAGTTATGTTTGATATCAGTTCCCTTGTTAAGGAACCTTTTTTTCTGACTGGTTGTATCTGGTAGAGATCTAGTAGAGATGTGACTCCTGGCTTCTTTAATCCATCTTTCATCTTTAATATAGTAACATTCTATTACTTCAATTGAAATTTTCAATCAAATTGCATTTGATTCATTGACTAGGTATTATAAAATATTGGATTCACTCTTATAAAAGAGCCTTCTTTTTTCCTTTGGTAAAAATATCTTGCTTTTAGTACTGCAGAGTAAAATAATGTAGAGATGGAGATAACATTCTTTATCACTTCTTCCATTTCTTAAATACTACCATAGGTGACTAATCTTTGCCATAAGAAGGGAGAATCTCATTTAAATTTTTTAGCCATATTCTGTTTAAAAGTAAAATATAGGCAGTTCCTAACTTACTTGTAAGTTAGAATAACCTAACCAGAATGTATGGCCTCATCCTTCATAATGCTTTACAAGACCTTACTTCTAGTGCCATTTGATCTGTAATGAAAATAATTGGATGTTTTAAAGAATCTTTGTGCTCTCAAGTGGAGTTAAGTGAAAAAGTTGAGGAAACCAGTAATAATTTAGATGGAGTTGATCTGATCCTGTGGCAATTTTAAATCATCTTTTCTGAGTTTTTATTTTTTCATTTGCTTTACATTGCCTGAAATATCTCTTGCTTCATTTAGGTTAACCATTATATTTATAAAATGAAAATACCTCTAGTTGGGTTAATAGGACAGTGACTACAGTGTTTGAGATCATAAATTTGTAAATTAGTTCAGATTGCTATTACTATAGTTCTCTGGGGAAAAGGGGACGGTAAGTAATTTTGAAACATGGAATGTTTTAATAGGTCTAGGAATGAGAAAAATTCATACCAAAAATAGTACCCACAATTAAATATTAATTTTGTTGTAATTTATGTCGTTATACATGGGGACTGAAATAGGTTATTTTGGAGGGCTTGCCTAAAAACCTACTGCTATATCCATAAAGGAAAAATGTATGTCAGTATCATTTGATTGACCTGTAAGTTGGGAACTGCCTATATTGTCAGTATTTAAAAGGAAAGGATAATTAACTGAATAGTATATCTCTAAGTAGTCCTTGTACATATAGTTGTGAGGTATTTATTATACACCATTTAGAGATTGTTTTATGACAAGCCTATTATAATAATAACTATGTAATAGAAAATTTTCAAGCCCCAGCTTTTAACACATTTCTAGTAATATGTCCTATCTTGGATTCCATGAAAAGAAGAGAGTTTACAAAAATGGGTCCTTTGATGAGTTGGTTATATCAATATTTCATTTGTATTTGTTTATAGCTTATTTAAATGAAGTTAGAAACTCGCCTGAAATTCTGTCAAATTTTTTTTTAAAGCTTTATGTAGGATACAGTATTTTTTTCCCCATATCATTCACAAAAATCACTTGTTAGTTTTGAACTCTGGTGTTGCTGTACTTACGTTTGTTTTCCAATAATATGTAATTACATAAAACCTGCATTATTTTTGGTACTTTCTAGTTAGAAATTTGTCTTGTCTATTAGATATCTTAGAAAGGTAATGGGAATTTTTTTCCCAATTATTTGCCTCCATTGTTGTCTTTAAATATATATTTCCTTTATAGTATATGATATATAAAGTAGATACTTGATAGTATTTTGCTATTACTTGAGCTTCCTTGACTACTGTTAGACAATTATGTTGGTGCTAGTTGTAGGAAATTTATTAAATTGGGAAACTCATGTAATACTATTTGCTGTTTACTGTCTTTTAAATAAGGAAGTTTCCTGTTGTACTGCATTTTAGTTTTCAATAAATTTTGATGCTTGATTTGCTTTCTTTACATTGGAGGCAATAATTGAGGGGAAAAAAATCCATTTCAGAGCAAATAATAGCTAAATTTCAACCTGAAGAAAAATGGTTTTGACTAATAAAAAAATTTAATTTGTAGATCTCTTGAATACTTTATTTTAAATGCATGTAAACTCTTAAGATAGGACAGCTCTAAGTATAGATTGTTTTGCATAGATGCGTTTAGCCCAGCACCTGCTGGTAACCAAGGTCCTCCTCCAATGATGGGTATGAATATGAACAACAGAGGAACTATACCTGGCCCACCTCTGGGTCCTGGTCCTGCCTTGGGACCAGAAGGAGCTGCAAATATGGGAACTCCAATGATGCCAGATAATGGAGCAGTGGTAATGTATCATAAACCTTATTTTAACTCTTTTCAGCTATATCATGATACACTTCTGCACCAAAGATAACTTCACACTTAACGTAATTTGGCATCTTGGGGGGGGACACCCAAATTTGGCAAAATAATTATATAATGCTAAAATATTTAAATATTGTTTCGAAAGTAGCAATTCAAACAGGTGATCTTTATGAAACTGGCTACTGTGCTATATAGCATTGTGCATCTGCATATTAAGTCTTGTGTAGCAACTTATTACCTTTACATTTCACTGTGCATATATAATGGTGCCTTTTACTCACATTTAAAATGTTTTCCATCATATCAAACAATAATGGACAAGTATTTTAAGAGTTTTACTTGACCTTATTTTTATTAATTTATCAACAAATAGCCTTTCCTTTTGTTGTGGGACCAAAAAAGTCTAATATGTTTGAATTAAGTCTTGTAAAGACTCAATTTAATGAAAGTATTCAGAATAACTTGAAACTATTTTTTATATTCAAATTTGAATATGAATTAACTATATATATTTTTTACTTGAACATGTTTGTATCTTGCTGTTGTTGCATTTCTTACTCTTATATTTGAGTAAATTTTAAAGAATATGATTTTAATGTTTTCAAGCATTAGTGTGAAGATATCTTTAGGTGGACTAAAAATTTTAAATCTTCATTTGTTGCCATTTTTATTACATGTTCAGAATAGTAACCTGAATATGCATATATTTTTTGAAAAATTACTGTTTAGATAATTGGTGGTTTTAGTTTATTCTAGCTCAGTCTTATAGATATAAAACATGTATTTGATAAGTAAAATTTGCATGAACCGGAGTGGTTAGGTTGTGCTCATAGACTTTCTGAAATGATACAGTTGTTATCAACACAAAATAAAGATTATCCTGTGACAAACTAGGATCAAAAGCATCATTTTTGTAGCATTAACAGTGCTCTGTATATCCTTATGCAGATGCAGTGCATATTATGAGACTTTATGATTCTTTTTGTAACTTATGCATTTAAGTTGTTACGGTTTGCAAAGCATGTTGCAGGCATCTTGTTTGAGGTGGAGCTGCTCTTACTACTCCTTATTTTATAGTTGAGCAAACAGAGACTGAGAGAGGTTAAAGGCTTACCTAAGGTCATATAATTTTTTTTTTTCAAAGCACATACTTAAGTGCAAAGCACTTTGCTAAAGCACTTTACAGATATTTTCTTATTCCATCCTCACAACTCTTTGAGGTGGGTGCTGTTGTTATTCACATTTTATAGCTGAAGAAACTGAAGCAAATGAAGGTTAAATATTTGCCCAGGATCATGCAGCTAGTAAGTGTCTCTGGCTGAATTTGAGCTCAGGTGTTTTCTGATGGCTAAATCTAGCACTCCATCCATTGTACCATCTGGCTGGCAAAGATAATTTTAAGTATCTGAGACAGGGTTTGAACCTAGTTGTTCCTGGCTCCTAGTTCAGTCTTTTTATTGTACTATGATGCCTCTGTATAATAAAACATAATTGGTGTGTTAAGAGAACTTTTAATATGCCTATAATTGTAGGAACCAAGTGTTGTATTCAGTAGCCTACAAGCTGTTTTAAAATCTGGTTTTTTTTTCCCCCCCCCATTTGTTGGACCGGTTTTAATCGTAAATCTTACTTTGGCTTGGTCTTAAATCTTTTTTTTTTTTACATATAGGCCAAGGTAGTATTTAAGACTATAATTTTAAGCATTAGTATTTTTAATACTAATTGGGGTTTTTGTTTATTTTTACATAGAAATGTGGTAGCATGTAATACAGATTTTAGTGTACATATTACTAGCTACTAGTTTTTTTTATGCAATACATTTTTCAGTAGTTTTTGAGAAATGCCATATGCTTTTGACTTTACTATTTATTATGTTACATAGAGTGTTTGAAATAATTTTTACTTAAATAGAATATATAGTGAAGTATTTTTGACCGTTAGAAAAAATTTTACTTTCTTTTTGCTCTTTTGAGTTTCAAAAATACAGATTTCTCTTAGATCAAGAGAATGCCTTGTAAGCCCTTTTTGTAGGAAATAATTTTAAATATGAAGTTAGTATATACCACACATCATAAAAATCAATTTTCTTCTGTTTAATGAAATTGGGGCAAAGCATTAGCAATGTGTAATTCTTCAGATGCCTTTTGCATAGAGACTAATTAAAATGCTCCTTTCTTCCTTCTATGTGTGATCCTGATTCTGCTGGACTTTCTGCTGAACTTCATGACACCACCACTTGGGATTTTGATTATTTTCATACGTTCATATTTATTGTATTCTAAATGGACTTTATGTTTCATTATGTGGTATAATAGCATAACGATAGATTTTCCCAAGGACCACCATCTCAGATGGGTTCACCCATGGGAAGTAGAACAGGTACTGAAACCCCTCAGACACCAATGAGTGGTGTAGGTCCTGTAAGTGGTGGTCCTGGTGGCTTTGGTAGAGGAAGCCAAGGGGGAAACTTTGAAGGACCTAACAAACGTCGCAGATACTAAAGAATCTTTCAGTCTTTGTGATTTAGAGAGAAGAAAATTTAGTGGTATGCCTTTATAATTTTACCTGTTTTCTGAAAGAAATGGTTTTATTGTTAATGTAGTCTTTTCAAAGTTTCTTTTGTAAAACCTGAAGTTTTTGTATTTTTTTTTCTTTAGTCGTACATAAGCTTTGTAGTCTAGAGTGGAAATGATGATGCTCATCATTGTGGAAGTCAAATGTGTTTGTGACTTTAGCTAAATATAAACATGCGATCGTACTGTAAAACTTGTGCAGATACTTGATCTCAATAAAGAAATCACTTTGAATAATTTGAAATATTAGTAGTAGTATGCTCCTTTAAAGTATTACCAAACTTTGCTGTAATAATATTTTGGTTGCTTTAACTTAATGCCAGCTGATGTTCAAAAAGCAAGAAGACTCCATGCTTTTTAGTTGTAAACTAGTAAGTAACACTGGACTTTGCAAGACATGTGGTTAATACCTAATGTATTAAGGGGTTGAAGGATAGTGAAACATCTGAAGAAGTATACATTTGTACAATCCATTAATGTGTTCTGTAAAATCAAGATTATACTGTATATGGTTTTAAAGTTAGACTAGACCAGAAATATCAAGAAAATCTGTCCTGTGTTCAATTTTCCAAATAAATATTTTGATTCTTGGTTAAAGCTGTTTGAAGGCCAATCTCCTTTGCTTATATAGATAAATTAAATTTTAATCTAGAAAATCTATTTGAACTTGTAGTAATTAACTTTGTTATGTCAACACTTAAATTGTGTACATAGCAAATGTAGCAATTTCACCACCACCTTTCTCCCCCACCCCCAAACCCCCAAGTTTGGCTTTGCCTAGGATTGGGAGAGGTTAAGATGGGAGGTAGTTTGAGGGTTTGCTATGAAAAATTTCAGTTAGTTCCTTGATTAGATCAATCTTTTCCTTGATAGATCATAATTGGATTTATGTCAAGTCTTTTATGCTATTGGGTACGGAAAGCATTTGATTTTGAGCATTTTGTTTTCAAGGCTGTCAGGGTCTTAAATAATGGTATCCAGTACTTTAATAATGTACTGTCATGATAAGTGATCTTACTGTCTGGTGAACGACTTCTAACCTACCTGGGAAATGGTCAGTTCTTATGTCATCTTGCCATTTAGATAATTTTCAAGTTGTAATCAAATTTATAAGAGCCTATCCTACAAGAAAAATATTGCTATCATTTTAAATTTAAATATTTACTTTAAAATACTAGATTTATAACTGCTTAAATAGTTCCTTGTAAAACAGCTTTTTAATGTGTTTCAAAATAATTCTTTTTACTTTTGGAAAAAAATTAAGTTTTGGGAATAACAAATCATATACCAAGAAATTCTAATCTCCCTATTGGCTTTTATTTCATGGTATTTGCAGTATCATATTAGTGAATTGGGTGGCCCAAAAATTTTAATGTAAATTTAATCTGTCAAAACTTAAGCCTTTTGAGCCATCCTCTACATAGCCGTTATAGAAATGGAATGATTCTTCCATTTAATTCTTTATATGATTTAAACTTTAAGCAGACTTTTCAGAAGAGGTTTATCAACTTTATTTTTTAATGTAGTTTAGTTAAAAATGATACATTTGAGATCCACTGCTCCTGTGCTCTAAACTTTTCTTGGCGATTATAAAATGTCATGTTCTTTTTCTTAATTTTAATATTCAGGCTCTGTTGGGTATTTGAAACTTTTTTTGGAAGCATCACTAGGATTGTCTGTAAACACTTGTCTTAGGCAATTGTTTGAACACATTAGATGGTTAAGAAATATAAGTGATATTAGCCAAATATCTTTTACTACCACTTGGTTTATTTTCTTTAGGTGTTGAAGAAAGGACAGTTGTTTACTTTAGAAGTCTTATTTTTAAACTTTGTCTTAATTATCAATACTCTTGCATTTGAACATACCTTATTGTTTGCATGCATTTGTTATATAATAGGTGATTTTGTGAGTGTCTTGTTTTATTACAAACCTGAAATATATGGTGGAGTGAAATTCTTTTCTTGGCTATTAAGTACCAAGTCAGCCTGGGTGCCATTTTTTGAGATTCTGTATTGCTTGATCAAGAACATTTGAAAGCCAGTGCAAAAAGTGGGTGTTAACATCTCCTGATCATCATAATGTCTGGGCTCAAGTATGGCTTCCGGAGTAGAGTTCTTCACAGTTGTGGCCCTTCACGAAGAAAGTCCTTCTTCAGTACTTACCAAGTTTATCCTGGGGACAATCTGCTACTGAGTGCCAGTCCAGTGGAGCACCCATGAACTTTTAGTTTATGCATTTTTAGGATCGTTACCCACCTCCTTGTATAATTGAATAACTTTATTGTTAAATTTTTACCTTCTTCCTGAATTAGTAAAATGTGTGGAATTAAGGACTTATTTTGTCTGCTTTTGTCTTGTAGTTGCAAGAAGTGATAGTATAGAAATAGAAAATTTAGCAATGTTAACTTAAAGTGTCACTTCAATTTGATATTTGCTGCCAACATTCCTTCCTACTTCCTAAAGTAGATATAATTCAAATTTTGGCATAGTTTGGCAGTTCTTTTCTTTGTATAGTTTGTAATAGTTGTGTTCTAAAGTTTGAAATATACAGCTTTTTTTTTTTTTTACATTTTGTAATAACATGGTCAAAATAAACATGCATCCATTCTTCTCACTACTTTATTTTAGGTGGAAAAAATGTTTCCTGTGTTGTCTGTTACTTTTGACATTAAAATCATTTTTGTATGTGTAAATACAATTTTTAAAAAAATAATAAAGGATCACCAGTTTTTTAGCCTTTAATAATTTAATTCTTTGAAATAATAAGAAGTGAATGTGTTGATACTAGGAACAAAAACTTTGCAGATTCAGTTCACATTAACTGCTTGGGAACAGCATCAAAATGTTGCTAAATAAGTAGGACTTTTCTTAGATGATTTCCCTACAAATAGTAATTATCATCAAGTAGTTACTTTAATACTCTGGGCTCTGCTGTTTGTACAGTATATTTTTTCTTAAACTGTCCTTAAAAGATTCTTTTGACATTAAGTTCAAGATCATATCTGTAATGAAGGTATAAAGGTTAGCTAGTATATCTATATGAAGAGCCTGAAATGTACTTCTTATTATGATTAACAGTGGCCAATTTAACTAGGAAGATCTGGGTTGACCTTGTGTCTATTTCACTGTGGCTAAAGGACACATAAATTGGAAAGTATGGAGTTGATGTGTGAGAGTGCTGCAATGTTTGTGTGGAAATGAAAAATGCCTGAATTTGAGTGGTCAGACAGACAAAGTACGAGTAGTTTTAAGTGTAGCAATTTGGAGAGCCATGGGATGGTTGTAATGTATTTGTCTTAGGGCTGTGTCTTAAAATTTTCTGAAATGTAATCATTTATCTTTGAAATAGCCCCCAAATAGTAAATTTCATTTTCTTCATAAAATGTTTATAGAGTAGTATAGGAAATAGAATATAATAGTATAGATTTCTGTTAAGGATAAAGAAAGCAGGCCCTATTCTAGGTTTGTAGGTCCTAATACAGTTAAAAGAACAATTTGAGTTATATTAATATATCAAGATACATGTTTACAATTATAATATCTGCACATTATGGTTTATGTTTTCATCCCTGAATAAGAAATGAGGAAATATTCAAATACTACTGCAACATTCATTTTGTTTCCATTTTATAATCTGATACATATCATTGTTAATTCATCAAGCCACTTTTTAGTTTTAGATTTAAGCATTTTGTTACCTGTCATGATCTCTTTTTTTGTTTGTTTTGAATAATATAAAAATATATAATATGAAATATACATTTTATTTTATATAATTTATTAATTTGGCTTTTATTTCTTTTAGTATTGCTGAAAACACGTATGACCTTAAGGAGTTTGTATTAAGATTATATATTCAGCTTACTGTGTCTAGCCTCTGCTACTAATTGGTATCATTGGACAGGTCACTAAATATACACGCCTCAGTTACCTCATCTTTTTCTCTGTGATTATCTCTAAATCTGAGCTATGCTCTCACCTAAACTTGGGTGATTTTTTTGCTTAGCCACTTCGTATGTGGTGATAACAGGTTATGGTTATAGATTATTTTCAGTTTTATAGAGCCAATTAGATGTTTTGCAGCAGTCTTATAAAATAAAAGTGGGGAATATTATCTGTTTTTTTTTTTTTAGATAGAGGAAACAGTGGGGTTAGGTGCCTTGTCTGAGGGTCACATGAGAGTAATATATTTTTCATGTAATTTCACAAAAAGGTAGTTTTTCTTTAAGACGTAAAATGTAGTATAGGTTTAAAGTTACTTAAAATTGTTTATTACAGTTCTTAAAGTATCAGTTCCTTTAAAACAACTAAAACTTAGTTAAAAAAACAAGACAAAACATTCTATATCTCTATGACAGTGAGGAGGAAAAAACACCAATATGGCAGTTTTGTCCATGATTTTTCATTAATTACCCTGTGTCTAATGTTGTTTCTGTTGACAAATTTCTAAGTATCTTTCTACCTTTTGTAGCCAAATCCAGCATTTTTTTGGCCCACTTTTATAGTGAGGAGTCTCTTGCAATTTTGGCAGACGTATTTGTAAAATAATTGATTTTTGTTGTATGGCCCATATCCTTTTGTACTTGTTCACACTTCCTTCATATTTCTGTCTGAATTCATGTTCTAATGACTGATTTACATTATTTAATGAAAAATTAACTACTTCAAAAGAATATCACATCAAGTCTTCATCCGCCGGCAAGCTATTTAATTGCAAATCATGCAGGAGTGCGTTAATATTTTTCTTAAGATTTATCTAAGGGAATTAACAAGATAATTTGTATAGTTTTAAACTCTGATAATTAGATAATAAAATGGTTCACTTCAAATTCTGAGATACATTTTTAATAGGAAAAGATTCAGCTGATTTTTTAAAAAAAGGTAGTTCAATATTTGTGGTATTTTATGTGAATCTTTTTACTTTTCCTCCTGTCAAACACCATTGCCTTTTGTCTCTTCCCCTACCCCCACTTTACCACTAAGTAGTTCTTTTTTGTTTTCTTTTTTTCAAGCAGTAATAACTTATTTAGGCATTAATCTGTCATAGATGATGTATCAAGAATTTTTGACACTTGATAATTTTGAGTGAATAAAGTATATACCAAAATGGTTTTCTACATGTAGTTGTTAAAATTAGATTTAATTAAAACTGAGGTAGAATTAACAACTAAAGTATTAAAAAATGAAAATTAATGGATTCCATTTAAATGACTAAATTGAAATATCCCTGTTCCAAAGATAGTAATACTTCACTTTAGTTTAAAATTAGTAAAGTTAACTTAAGTTATCTTAAGTATTTTCTATTGTATTTTGAATCTGGATTCCTTATTGACATGATCAATCGTTTCAAATCAGAAATAAAAAAAAATCATCTTCCCTGTGTATGAATAGAACACTTGTGCACTTTTTCTTTCACTCTTGTAAAATTTTATTTAGACAGAACTCTCAAGATTATTAATGAAATGGATTTTGTTTTTGCTAGGCACATAGGATTATGTTATTATTGTGTTTTACAGTTTTTCTTTGAAGGTGAGTCAAATTGCCTGTTCTACCGTAATAGGATTTTTCTCAGCCTCCCTTTCCATTCCTTAGTGATTATAATACTTTCTTTTATGCATTTAATAGTGAATTCCCTAATCTCTGAATTCTTATTTGATTTTTAACTTCCCTGAAATTAGGGTATAAATTTTGATTGAACCTGCCCTTTTTAAAGTGATCATTCATCTAGATAGAGGCTCCATATGATCTTTATGTCTAGACACCAGTTTGATTTACATGAGTCTTGGATAAGAATCATTTTAAGATATGATTTCAACAAAATTATCAAACACAAAAATCATAGTTTTATAAAGAGCTTATTAACTTATATTTATTTTAGTGTACCAGAGAAATCATTTATCATTTCTTTCCTGGAAGGAATCTAAAGAAGTCCTTAAGATAAAATATTCTTGCACTTAAGCCTCATTGTGAAAAATAGCTCAAGAAGTAAATTTATTCCTATAGTTCTTGTAGGCTATTATATCTTGAGACTTTGTGCAAATCATGTTAAGAGCATTAAAGTCCCCCACCCCCCCGTTTTTTGGTAGCAGATGAGATAGTATTTGTAATGTTTGTAAAAGCTCATAGGACAGTACCTGGCCAGCACATAATAGATATTAAATATTCTTAATTTCCCTTCCCGTCCCGTCCATCAGTATAATAACTAATTTACTTTGGTTCTGAAGGCATCCCTCTCAAAATAGGGTTTAGGCAATTGGAATCCAAGAAGATAGAGTTTAAAATATGATTACCATGTCTCTCCATAGTATTTGACTTTTTACTTAAATGCATTGCTATCCTATCTGGGGGGTAACATGTTTTTAAAATGATTACTATGTGGTCTTACAATTTTAATCCTTTAAGAAGTTGAACCCTGAAGATTTTTACAATAATTGAAAATAATGTTGGTGTTTGAACTTAATAAATTTTATCATTATTTAAGAATTTTAATGAAAATTATATTTTAAAATCGGTTCTCTAAGATGGTAAAATTACCTGTATGTGATAACCAAGAAAGAAGAAATAAAAAGTACTGATCCTAATCCATTGTGCCATGTTGTAGTTTTCATTTGTGAAAACTTTTTTTTTTAAAGAAATACTTGATTTCTTAATATTCATTGTACTTCACAAAGGTCCAGAAAGTTAGTTTCCAGATTTAGAGGCATATAAAGTAGATGGAAATAACAAAGTAATGTTTTTAGAAAAATTTGTTTTGTAAAACAATGATTGTCCCCCTTTTTTTGGAGTGGTAAAATCCATCTTCATTCTACTGCATGTAATAAAAGGGTTAGAGGTAAGATTGGGCTAAGGATATCAAACACACCAGTAATGGAGATTCATTTTCATTATAGTTTGTGGAAACCTTTTCAAGTTGTGAAATTAAAAATTTATAGATTGTAACAGTTACAGAATTGCATATGCCTTTTCTAGAGTAAGCAGTTGGTTCTTAAAATGGGATTAAATATTTTTTTATAACTACATTTCAACCCAGTAATCTTATATATTTTGTTAATAAAAAAACCATTTTGAAAGTGTATTCACAGATTTGATCCAACTGTCATGGATCAATGGCATAAAAAATTTTTAAGAACCCCTGCTTTAGAGGCTTCATTATGTATTTTTTAAACATGAGTTGATATTCTAGAAAGTAAGAATCAATATTGAAATCTTACTTTTTCCTTTAAAATAACCTGTAAGAATTTCCCCTATTTCTTTGGATGTTTCTTTGATTTTTCCTATTTGGAACTTAGGCAATTGACCATTACATCGCAATTTGTGATATTCTTTCTTTATAAACTAATGTTACTAGATTTTAGGAGTAATAACTTCCACTTATATTCTGCAATTTATAGAAAACATTCCTAATAAAAGTTTTTTTATTTGTGTGTTTATAGGAGTTATGCATTTGTGAAATATTTACATCATTTTTCCTCTACTGACCATGATAAATTGTTTGATCATATATGCTGTTTTGAATGTATGAAAGACTTTACATTGTGCAGTCCTTTCAATTCCTGAGGATAACTTAATTAGTTGTATTAGTTAAATTAGTTCAGCTGATATGTTAGTCTTTCAATTTCGTCTATTTTAGCTGTGATTTTTTTTTTTACTCATTGTACCAACAGCAATGGGAATTATATATTCTGACTTTTAAAAACATACATAAATGCTTTTATGTTACAGTCTTTTAAACAGTTTGAGTTAGACATTTTTAATAGCTTAAGTGTTATAATAATGTGACTTTACTAAACAAGATTGACCAGATCACAAGAAATTTGTATTTTTCCTTTTTAAATAGATTTGCTAAAATAGCATAGGGCATCTTATGAAACACAAAAGCAGACCCTAGTGATCAGATATCCTTTATGCTTGACAACAGTCAAATAAAATTAAAGTCCTAAATAAGCTTTAAATAGTCCTGTTTTCTTTTTAGCTTGGGAGGTAGACTGAAAATAATCCACAGGTCATTATCCTTAAATTATGTGTAAAATCAATTTAATGATATTAATTTCCTTGGTTATCTTTTATTCTGGTAACCTTAACTATACTTTAGGTTATTTTGCTTAGCAGTTTAGAAAGAGTGGAGATTCAGGGTCACTGGTCTAGAGGAGTCATTACTGAGTATAAAGGCAAGATGTCATATTGAAAGGCAACACCTATTAAGACCTATACAGCCTCATTATTATAGACTCTGGAACCATTTTTGTATTCTTATTGTGAAGTAATTTGAGTCAAGATATACTAAGTAATTGGAAAGGCATTTTGCTACCTAAATGAGGTAAGTTTCAGTTCCACTTATTTTCAGAGGATTTAAAAAAAACTTACGAATCTATGGTTTCTTTAAACATGTATATATGTATCTATTTTTTTCTCCCTTTTTTTGGAGGGCAATTGGGGTTAAACGACTTGCCCAGGGTCACACGGCTAGTAATTATCAAGTGTCTGATCCCGGATTTGAACTCAGGTCCTCCTGACTCCAGGACCAGTGCTCTATTAACTGAGCCCCCTAGCCTCCCCTCTGTAAACATACTTAATAAAAGTTAATTGAAAGCCAGCTTTGCAGTAATATCTGGGCTCTAATCTAGATCCCACGTGTCCATTGGTCCTCTCTATTTAGAATACTTTAGTTATATTACTTGAAATTTAGTTATATTACTTTAAATTCATTGCTACTGTGCCCCAAACACCTGTCCTTAACATCTTTCCTACATAGCTATTTTCTGTGTGTTCGTGTGTTGTTGGGTTCCTTCAGTTGTATCTGACTCTGTGACCCCATTTGGGGTTTTCTTGGCAGAGATGCTCGATTGATTTTCCATTTCCTTACCTGCTTATCTTAGTGATATTTGAGGTAGCCTTTTAGTGCTAACATATAAAAGTCACAAACACTGCTTTTAAAATGTTTTCTATAAGGAATTTTTGTATATGAGGCAAATTTGAAGTTTTGCTTTCATATGTCTCAATAGATAGTATATGGGGTGTGGCTAGGTGGTGCAGTGAATAGAGCACCAGCCGAGGAGTCAGGAGTACCCAAGTTCAAATCCAGCCTCAGACTCTTAACACTTACTAGCCGTGTGACCTGAGCAAGTCAATTAACCCCAGTTGCCCTGCCTTCCCCCCTTCCAAAAAAAAAAAAAAAAGATAGTATATGCTTTATTGCCTCTGTGGTAGATTCCAGTATTTATCACAGAATTTTAGATTTGGAAGGAAGGCACATTAGTCCATACCACCATCCATTGCTTCCCATTTTAGAAGTCAGGAAATAGACCTTGAGAGGTAAGAATACTTGAACTGAGCACGTGTTTGTTTTTTGTTTGTTTGTTTGTTTGTTTGTTTGTTTGTTTGTTTTTTTGCCACTGGTTTATTTTTAACATCCATGATTTATTTATTCCAAGTATTTAGCATCTAGTTTTGCAAGACTTTTGACTGGGTCAGTGGGTTGCAAAAACAATAATAAAATATGCCTGCCATCTTAAAAGAATTCCTCTTGGGAGATGTATACATACAGGTTTGGATAAAATGTGAATAATTTGGGAACAGTGTTAAAACCTGGGGAAAATATGCATTGTAACAAACTCAAGTAATACAGATGGCAGTTCCTCCATTCTTTTTATTCCACTTCTTTAGTTGATCAGTTAATCTCACACTATTGCCATAAATTGCCTCATTACTGATATTAATTTAGTGGAGAAATTTTACATGTGATTATCTACATTAGCCTTACTTGAAACCTTTTTTCAGGTTTTGAGTAGAATCACCTCTTATTTTAGTTCATCTCTATGCCATAATGAAACATTGAAGTAGAATGTGTTGAGTTCTATTGAAGTAAGGCATTCATACAGGAAGCTAATTTCTCCACTTTGATTAATGATTTTTATATTAGAAGGATCTAGATTTAGGCACAAAGCAAAACTTTCAAAATGGGGAAGCTCAAAAAAAAAGTTGATGGGTCTTTCCACATGTTGATTGCAATGATTGCAATAAAGAAGCAGCTCATGTTATAGTTTCTACATTGTTTGAGACTCTTTTTCAAGGAGATAAGTGGCTTTCAGAATTTGAAAGTCCTGCACTCAGAACCTATCTCTCTATAGATATTAGCTATGTGACCCTAGGCAAGTCACCTTCTTAAAGCATCTTTGGAAAGACTTCACTGTCTTTTTAAGTTGTCAGTCTTCATTGGTTCGCAGAATTTCCTAAAGATTTTTCCCATTACTGATGGAATCATGAGTTACAGTTAAAATAATTTCATCCTCCCGTCAACTTTGTAATTACTTTAAATACAGAGCAACAACAAAAAAATGAATGTTTTTGAATTTTTTTTCATTATACATGGTCAATTAGTTCCCCACGTAGTGAAATAAAATTATAGCATGTTTTGGAGAATGAGGAAGTAAATTTCAGCTTATCAGAAGTTTTCTACTCTTGTACAAGAATTATAAAACTTTGGGTCATTGTTGCTTAGCTGTGGGCTTCTCTTAAATTCTTTATACTCATAGACTATGCTTTTAACAGTTTGGTAGTCTGAGGCATTAAAATTAAATGTTAATATTTTTTTATATGTAATTAAATAAAAATTTACCTTTTTAGTTTAGGAAATCAAATCTTTTTTTTTTTATTTTTTAACTTTCTTTTTTTTAGACCTGAATTTATTTATTTATTTATTCATTTGGGGGGGAGCAGTTGGGGTTAAGTGACTTGCCCAAGGTCACACAGCTAGTTTTTTGTGTGTGTGTTAAGTGTCTGAGGCTGGATTTGAACTCAGATACTCCTGACTCCAGGGCCGGTGGTCTATTCACTGCGCCACCTAGCCGCCCCTAGCAAATCAAATCTTGATCAAACTAGTTGACGTACATGCCCATTCCCTCACTACTACATTTATAGACCAATAGGATCCTCATGATCTAGTGGTTCTCTAGGTTCAGGAATAACTTTCTGTGGAACTTTCTCACTCATAGCTGAATTACAATTTGCACATTCTGACATGGTTCATGTAAACATTGCTATTTCAGAATTGTAATATTCTTTAAAAAAAAAACAATAACCAAAAAACCCACTTTTATTTATAATGCCGGCTTGTTGGTATGTATTGTGAAAAGTCACATAGAAATATTGGTAGATTTGTGGATTCATTTTTTAAAAAATCAACCTTGATTTTTAAGAAACTTATGATTTCATTAGTAATGGATTATATAACCTATAGTCTTGTTGGTACAGGCTTCTTCCCTCTATGCCTCTGAGTTAAAAAATGCGTAGAAGGAAACATTCTGTTTAATTTTTTCAAAGGATAAACAAAAATAATTCTTTACATTTGGACTTTATGTTAGCAAGAATGCCAACTTTCTGTAACAGGTATTTTTATATTTGACAGATTAACAAAAATAATGGAATACTTTTTTTAGGGCATTTAGATTCATTTTTAGTTAAATAGTATAGTTTTAGAATGATAATTTCATCAGTTGATTACCCTTTCAAGATTATAGTACTTGAAGTATGGTTATTGTTCTCTTTTAGGAGAAATATTTATAATTTGCATGCCGTATATTACTGTATTTGATTTAGAACATTTTCATGCATTTCCAAATTGCTCAGTTTTAGTGACTTTCTAAATCTTAGTGATACTTTATCATCTTAGGGAAATGTATATTATGTTTTTCAGAGAATCTCAACTTAGAATGTTAGTGTCTTGTACATTTGAATATTTTTAGACATTTAAAAAATAAATAGTATATTGTATTTCATGTGTAGTTCACCTTGGGGGGTGGTAGTTTCTCATTTCACCATTGTAGGGCACTCTTACCGAGAAGCTTCTTTGCCAATGAAAACTGGCAACTCTTCTGCAACTTACTAGTGTCATGTGGCTCTTTGTACTCAGGTTTTGCTTTCCATAAAATTCAAATTTAAAAATGCTAAATAATTTGTATCCCAGTTTTTAAAAAAGAAGTTCTTTGATCTAAAATGATAAGTTATTAATAGCTTTGTGTTATTGAATAAAAATTTCTAGGAAATATTTTTAAAGCTCTTTTTCCTCATTGAACCAAATTTGTGACCTGATAGCTAATTATTGGCATTATAATTTATTCATGATTCCTTCTATTTGACCCTTACTGCATTTTTTTCATGTCAACCCTCATACTATTATTGTACTCTTCCTGTCTTATGAACTTCAGTCAAATATACAGTCGAATTATTGTATGGTTTATGCTGCAGGAGGGGTTGCAGGAGTTAAAGAATTAGTATTCTGGAATACAGAAGCAACATGGTTTTGTTTTTTTTTTAGTTTAACTTTCAGAAACAAGTTTTTAATTAAAGAAAAATACAGTATTTGCTTTAAAACGTATTCAAGTACTAGTTCTTTCAACATCAGTTTGAATGAAAGATCTTTGAGTTAAGTTTTGAGGAATACATTATGTATAGAAGATTATTTCACAGGTAAGAAAAATAACACAGAAAAAAAGCTATAAGCCTCTGATAGATACGAGAAATCGTGAGAGAAAGCTTGGAATCAAATTGAAGAGAGACATTCACCAAGAAAAACCTACATTTTTTCAGGACAAATTAATTGGAGTTGAAGAACTGGATTGAAATCTTGATCTCTAATCCAAGGTCATCATTGGTATAAGATCCTATCCTGTATTTAATTTGGAATTTTAGTTTGTATCATTTTACTTGGCTATATCTAGGTTATTCACTAGTACCAGGTTTTGATGTATATCACAAAGTACTTTTTCCTACTCAGGGAAACTATGGAATCACATGATTAATTAATGAGTAGATAAATATCAAATTAAGTGAGAGAGGTCAGAATTTCTACCTGTCACTTAATGTGGTACTAATCTATATACATATATATATGCATGCTCTCTGCTACTTAGATGAAGAAAAGCGATGTGGAATTGCCTTGTGGAGTAGTTGCAGATGTTATCTACACTTAAAAAAATTAGTAGGATTTGGATAAGAAGTCAGTTAAAGTAGAGGTGGGGAGATACAGCAAAGTCAGCAGTATGAATAAAAAATGTAGCATAAAGACCAGTTCATCAGGAGTTAATTTTGAGGATCTATGAGATAACATGTGAGCACTTCCGAAGCCTTAAAGTGTTAAATGTACCATCTTTTAGTTTGGGTGGGGGATAAATATTTCTGGAGAAATTTAAATAAAATGTTCAATCACTTGTCAAAATAGTTGTGTTTGGGAGGCACATGCTGGTTTGATGGCTACATTGTGAGCAGTTTTGAGTTGATTGTTGTATTCTCAAAAGGCAACGAAGAGCATAAGGAGGTAGGGTCTGGAGGGAAATGAGACTTGAAGAAAATAAGCCCATCCTGAAAATGAGATCCAAACTAGGCTTCAGAGAATAACAAGTTTTTAGGCTTGGAGGATAGAAAAAGAAGAATCTTGTATGAAAACGAAAAATAGGGTTTTCAGTAAGCACAGTCACTTGTCAAATATGACCGGTTAAATGAATTGGGAGAAGGCTGTTGTATTTACAGCAGGAAGTTTTCAAGCTAAACCTTAAGAAGTCTTTAATTAAATGGCTGCCACTAGCTAGGTATTATCTATGATCAGATACTTTCGAGATAGGTGAGAAAGAAGCAAGAATGTGTGGGATTATTAAGGGGAAATAAGATGTGACTTAAATTCTAGAAGAATATTCAAGATAGCTACTACAATGAATATATAATCTCATCAGTGTTAGTACTTGAAAACAGTGCAGAATCTTAATGCTTTTTGACCCTCTCTAGTTCCTGTCCATGTCCTAACATTTAAGTACTCATAGTCACTCAGCGTTTGCCCAATACACTAGAACTGAGGTTTCCAACACACACTCCAGTGGGTACTTGAGCCAGATTAAAGTTTAATTGAGAAATATACTTTTTTTAATGCTACAGAACTTAGGTAATGGTAGTTTGTGGTTTTCTAAGTTGTATAGTATGACCTTATATGGCCTCTATGCGAGTTTGGTACCCCTACCTTAAACCCTGCTCTTTACGATTACTATTTTTTTCTCTTGCATTTCCTATCTTTTACATTACCTGTGCATAGGAAATTGCTGATAATGGTGTAACAAAAATTTAGACAGTATAAAAATTGTCTTTATATTGTAGTGAGAACATTACTTTGGGAATTGGGGACTTAAATTATTGCCTCTGACATACCTGATGAGTCGTCTTAGCTTCATTTTTCTCTAAAATGTGAATGCCAGTTGGAGAACCTATCTCACAGGGTTGTTGTTAGGATAAAAATACAGCACCCAAAAAAAAAAATCTAACCATATGGTAACATATAAATGTCAGAAGTTTGTGGAATTCTTTAAAGACATTTTGCTATAGTCTTTATCAAAAACTCCTCATGGTGACTTTATCTAGGCATCCATCCAGATATGGCACTCTACAATATTTTCTTCATTTCCTTTGGGTCTGCCCTCCACATAGCTTTCTAAAATTTTAAATTTCTTTAGTTATTTCAATCCCTTTAATAATTTGAATGTTTTAACGTGTAACATATTTTTTAATTGAGTTATGAAAATTTCATGTGTACTTTTACCACTTGGAAATGTTTGTTTTATCATTCCAAATGCATTACTACATACAAATAGTAAAAAAACAAAACAAAAAAAATGGGTAAATAAATGCAATGTATTTATTATAAGCCACTCCCTGCTTGATAATTTAGAGCCTGAAGATCTTAGAAGTTCACTTATGAAGTGTTCTGTTGATGATTAGAATGACCTCTAAGAACACCACAAAACATTAAAATTGCAGGCTCTGTTGAAAGTCATAACTAGAGAACTTCCTAGATACATTACTTGTTGAGGGATATATTTATAGTTAGGCAAAAGTCAGAATTGGGACAGGATTCCCCACTTCCTTTAATGAGACTGATAAATTTGTGGGCAATAACCAAAATCACTGTATGACTTAGCACCGCTTTAGGTAGGCATAATGGAGTAGTAACATTGAGTTCTCCCTCTGATAGTTTTCAAAAAAGGCCGTATGTCTTTTTGTTGAGTAAGGTAGAGTAGGTGTGGAGTAATATACATGGCCTCTTAATATCCTTTGCAACTGATTCTGTAACATTTTCAGAGCAGTACCCTTCCTGCTTCCATATGTTAGTAATACCAATTAAGAATCATCTGTGCAATGCTTTCTGGGCCATATAATCAAACATGAGTTTTCTTTTTTCTCCCTCTGAGAAACAATTCTATTTAAAACAAGTTTAGCATTGACACTTTGTTGTTTCATAACTCTTAGTTTCAGCAAATTTAGTAGTTAAATGCAATAAAAAGTATTCACTTATATTGTTTAGCTGTTTGTAGGGTATGAGGAAAAGTAAGTATTTGGATACTGAGCCAGGGGGCAGGTTCAGAGGTATTATATTATTGTAACTGAATTGGGATTCCTTTTAAGAATTCAATTTTCCTCAAATTTGAAAATAAAATTATATTACAAGTTTTGAATTCCTTTTGAATCATCTGTATTTAGAAATCAAAATTAAATTCTTCATGCATTTCTGAAGGTTATGTCAAAATAGATGAATTTTTAAATTTAACTTTCCGAAGTTTTTGTCCTTTTTCAGCTTCAATTGGAACAAGGTTATTTAAATATATGAATTAAAGAATGAACTTAAGGCACAAAGTTCTTAAGTTCATTGTGTAACAGATAAAAATGTCATTCTAATGTTTTCATGTTAAATTTGCATCTGTCATTTTCATTTGTTGTTACTGGGAATATGATCATAACCAAAAAAACACCAGTGAAACTTTTCTGAGAAATTGGACTGGCACTGTTAAGTGACTCTTAAAGAACAGTCTTTTTCTGAACCTTATAGTTAGGCTGCCTATGAGAGGAAAGGGAAAATTATATTTGGGGCATAGGATTGGACAGAACAAGGCCACGCTGGAAGGGCCATTCTTTTTGGGCAATTGGGCTTAAGCGAGGTGTCTAGGATCATACTTGCTAGTAAGTGTCTGAGGCCATATTTGTATTCAAGTCCTCTGTACTCTAGGGCCAGTGCTCTACCTCTGCACCTTCTAGCTGTCCCTAGAAATTGTCATTCTTGAAAATGAAGATGATTTTGCTCTAAGAATGTTGGAAAATGTTATTATCATTAAAAAGATATATATGCAAGCATTTAATGAGAGTTCATAATGGTAATCTTTATGTAGAAGGGAATTTTGTTGACTCAAAAGGATTTCAATTGAGCTCACAGGTTTAGTGGGCAATATAGGTATTATTTTACCCCATTTTTTAGGAGAAACTTAAGGCATAGATACTTTTATATGGTAAAACCATAAGCTATCAAGGACCAGAGCTGGAATTTAAAGTCAGTTGTCCTGACTTAAAAATCTGTTTTTTCACTTTTTGTAGCAGATTTCTCTTCAGTTATACAATGGGCTTATAATGAAATTACTATAATGGGGGAGTTATCACATTAAAATGAAAGAGTACAATCTAATTAGAAATTAATGTAAAACTCAAGCCCATGATGGTACATACAGCAAATGTTGAGGAAGTCCTTTTCAGGTGAATGTCAAAAGATTCATCAGGACTGTATTTAGATTTAATAGGAAATAAAACATAAACAGCAGAGTTAGATTTTGTAAGATATATTCTTTTTGCTTTGAACCAGTAAGTCTAAATAAGACTCATCTGGCTAAGAATATTCATAGGCATTTTAATTATCTTGTGAAGAATATATTTTGACATGTTTATCCATTTCAAGTGGATATATAGAAAATTATTTTTGGTCGAATTTTTGGAATATTGTTTCAGAAACCTTATTGTTTAGTAATAGAAGGGAAAAATTAAAATAGCCACAAACCAATCTGTGAAAGAAAAAACACCTTAAAAAGCCTATGAAGTAATCGGCTCCAAATTTTGGAGCTATTTAGCTACCATCTGTTAAAATTTAAGAAGTACTAGAGTAACTGAAATACAGTATTATGATGTTTAAGAAGAGAAATATGGTTTAGGGTATTGATAACAATTAGCTTAAGGTTTAGAAGAGCTACAAAATAAAGGGGCAAGATAAAAAATTTTAACTTTCAGTTAATTTATGGAAAAGGACATGTGTTTTGTACCTTTGTCTGCAGTGGGGGCTACGTTTTAAAAGGAACATTGAAAATTTGTAGATTTCCAGGTATCTAGGTTCAGTATCTAAGAGTCACTGTTCATTCTTCCCTTTCCCTCATAATAGTTTTCAACTCTTTATGACCCTCTGCCTCTCTCATCTGCCCCTTTTCTGTATTCACATAGTCATCACACATTACCTCCTAGATTTAAGTAATAGCATTAGCTCTCTCCTCTCCACACTGCTGCCAGATTTGATATTTCTAATTCAAAGACAAGTACAGAACCAGCCATGTGTTTTTAGTGACTCTAGGACAGAGATTCTTAATTTTTTTAAATTTCACAGATCCATTTGGCAGTCTAAAAGCTATGGACAGTTTCTTGGCAATTTTTCACAATTCATAATTGAAGGAAGTGCTAAATTTTAGAGTTTTGTGGACATAAAGATTGCATTTTCCCCCACACTTTTATAGATCCTCTTCTTAGGTACCTGTGCTCTAGAATAACAGCTATGAACCTTTACTCTTTGGCATTTATAGCCATTCATAATACTGTTTTATCCTTTCTTTTCAGATTCATAACACATTAGTCCTGCTACTTATTTCCTTTCCCCAAACCCCTAATTACTTTATATAAGCTGTAATTTTTTAGATAATTTTCTCTTGATTGAACCAGTCATTCAACAAATACTAGGCACTGTTTTAAGTACTAGGAATTGAAAAGGGAAAAACAACTTTTTAATATATTAAAATATATGCAAAGTTCATAAAGCAGATGTGCATGAGACAGCAGTGACAGGAGGGACCAGAAAGGCCTGAAGATTCTTATAGTAAGTCTTAAAGGAAGCCAATGATTCCAAGAAGTTGAATTCAAAAAAGGAGACTGTTCCATGCATAGGGAACAATTGGTATTTTGAATTAAATTGGGGGTCAGAATTTCTGTGTGAAGATCAAGAAAGCCAATATGAGTGAATGATACAGGGAGAGATTATGGAGATCTTAAAATTCCCAGCAAAATTTTTAACCCAAGTAATAGGGAGCCCCACTGCAATTTTAAGAGGCACTATGATAGTTATATTAACCTTTGGAAAATTACTTTAGAAAGTGTATTGAGATTGGATTTAGTTAGAATGGGGAGATTTTTTTTCAGGAAGGAAGAGCAACTATGCTAATGCAGTAATAAGCTAGAAGTCATTTCTGAGTGGAAAGAAAGATGTGTTTGGAAAACGATTAGTGAAGGTAGAAATGACAAAATAAGGCAAATGATGAGTGCCATGTGTAAGTTGAGTGAGTGAGCAGTATGAAGTTTAGAAAAAGGGGGAGTTTCTGAAGTAAGGAAATGAATTCTGTTTTGTGTACTTTTGAAATGACATTGAGATGTCAAGTTAGAAATAGCGATTTTTGGAATCTGAGAAGATTAAGCAGGTAGCAGGTCTTGGGCGCACTTTGCTTAGAGTTGAATAATGAGAGCTAGTGAAACTTACCAGTTGAGAGTGTAAAGACTAAAACAGCATGGGGTCTTGGGAATGTCCATAATTAGGAGGCAAAAATGGCATGGATGAAGATGGAATAAAAGAAACTGAGGAGGGGACAAACAGAATAAGGAAGAAGGAGCAGTGTTAGGAAATCCCAGTTATAATGTGAGGCCCCCAATAGGGGCTTGTGGTCTCCCGTGGTAAATGCTGGGGATAAGTCAAGAAGGATGAGAATTGAGAATAAGTCATTAGATTTGACAGTTTAGGAAATCTGAGACTTAAGTGATTAGAAGGTAGTTTACAAAGGATTTAGAAGAATGAAAGTGGGGGCAGGAGAGTGAGATAGAGTGGGGAAGTTTTGTCTCCAGCACCTAACATAATGTGTTTTGGTTTAGAATGGGTGCTTATTTAGATGGCGAGGCAATGTGACTATTACGAGCATTCATTAAAGAAGTTGAGTATATAACTTCAAGTGTGGATATTAAATGCTGAAGTGCTTTTTATAATACTTGATACACTTTGAAAAATACCTTGTATGACAGGTATTGGAGATCTTATCCCCACTTAGATAAATGAAAAGCTTCAGATGAAGAGGCTTAACTGTGACCACACAAGTAAAAATATAATGTAGGGTCTGAACTTGGTGTCTTATTCAAAATCCAGTGTTCTGTGTTCTATATGAGGATGCCTCTAATAATGTGGCGTTACATTTATTTTCTTTGGTTCTGGGGACCAGAGGTTTAGCATGCAGCCTTCAGTATAAGATTTTTTCGTAAGTGCAAATTCAGTCTAAGGAAGATTTTTCACAATAAATTAAAAAGGTCTGCTTTGTGAAGCTTCTAAATTTGAAGTATACAAGCTGATTCAACAAGTCACTGAGACATGAAGAGTAAATTCAAGCTTCAGGTAAGGTTTGGGCCAAGTGATTCTTTTGTTTCTGTCTACTTCTGGGATTTATTCTGTTCTGAATAAATTCAGAAATATGAGAAATGCTGAGAAGGACCTCGGAGTGCTTTTTTAAATATGTAAAATGAGTCCCAGAGAGAGTGATTTCTTGATTGTCAAATTTATAACTACCCAATGACAATATGGTCCATTAAATGTGACCTCCTGAGTGCTAGTCTGCTTCTGTTTTCTTTAAAACAAATATATGTTATGCACAAGATATTATTTGAAAGGTATATTAAATTTTATGTGATAGTAATTGTGTTGTCATCTTGTCCTTTTTGCACTCTTATTTCATGTGTTTTTATCTTCTTGCTTTCTCAATTACCCCTCCTTCCCCCTTTTGTGTAACTATCAGTATAAATTATTTAGGTCTGTCCCATCTCTTGTAAAAATAAATGTATAATAAACCAAAACAAACATATTGTCTGTGTCTGAAAATGTTCAACTCATTCTATACCTCTAGCCCATTAGTTCTGCCAAGAGTTGGAATGATGTGATTCAACTGGTTTTCTCATGTCCTGATTGGTCACTGCATTGATTAATATTTTATAGTGCTTTAAAGTTTTACTTTCAATTATTCTGGTCCCCGTGTAAGCTATGGTTCTTCCCATTTCACTCAGTTCATCCTATTCTTTCCACATTCCTCTGAATTTGTCTTTTCTCATTTCTTAGCATATTAGGCTGCAATAATGATCCATTATATCCACAGACTAGAACTAGTTTAGCCTTTTCCTACTTTATATGCACTGCTTTTATAGTTCTTTTAAATAAAAGTATATTCCCTTTCATGGGATGAATTATAGTGAGTAGTTACCGGATCAATATATTTTTAAGAATTACTTTTTTTCAAAAGTCAGTTCATTTCTGTACTTGATCAGGGATTTTCTGTTTAAGGCTCTTCCAGATGACTTACCTAATAGAAAATTCAAGTTAACTCCTTTCTTCTTTTCCTTAAAAAAAGTTATTCAGCATGCCAGTTTTGAATCTTCATAGCATTTTTAAAAAGTAAGATAACATAACCATATAACAAGGATAAGACTGCATATTTGTAGTCTTAGATTAGAAAGTTTATGTAACATTACTTAACAGACAATGGGCAGAATGATAACTTGACAGTTGCATCTTGAGAAAAGCATGGCACATTATTCTTTATGAGAGCCAATATGAAAAATTCTGGAATAAATTTAAGCGTTTCAGTAACGTTTAGAGCTTCTAGTGTAGAAGGAATAAAATACATGAATAAGTTAATTTGATTGATGGAAGTAGATAAATCCTGGTAAAAATATATTTTAAGATGTGTACAAAAATGAACATAAATCAAACGTATCAATTTAGGCATAATCTTGGAAATGTATTGTTTATTATATTCTTTTCCACTCATTTGACCTTTTGAGCATATGGTGACCAATTTAAGCCCAAAGCCAAAGAAGGGTGTGGCTACATAATGGAAAAGTTGCACATCATTCTGAAGCGTTTTTAAAATAGGATAACTTGAGACATTTACGTAGCACTAGGCCCAGAGTCAGGAAGACCTGAATTCAAATCCAGCCTTAGACACATAACGTTTATTAGCTGTATGACCTTGAGTAAGTCACTTAACACCAATTGCCTTGCCATGCCCTTTCCACAAAAGACAACAATAACAAAAAATAGGATAACCAGGTTAATCATAAACCTTCGAAAATATTTTGGAATTTTTCCACACATAACATTGAGATATAATTAAGTTTGCTTAGTATCATTTCTGTTTTTGATAAGTCCATAACAGATAACATAATTTGTGCTCTGTGCCAACTTTATCTAGGTAGTGGCATGGAAAACAGATACCTTTTGTGGACTTTAATATGAATTAAGTCAACAAGCATTTCATTATGTGTTTATGTCAGGTATTACACTAAGTACTGGTAGTAAAAATAAATACAAATAGCCCTTTTCCTCTAGAGTTTACACTCATCAAAGGAAGCTGAAGTAGCCTTGAAAATTGAGCTCCTGCTAACTTCACTACTACAGACAAGAGGATTCTAGAGCAGTTGCTTGGCAGAGTTCTAACGGAAAAGTTATTTTTCCTCTCCAGATGACATCCCACACTCGTTTTCTCTTTTTAGCACCTTAGGATATGTTAGTACTACATTTCTACTCTATCGGGCCCTGTCACACCACTGTAAGGACAGAAATGGAACATATACTGAAAAGTCTGTGAAAGATCTCTGTCATGTAATGGAAACAGTTGTGGATTTTAAATCAGAAGACTTGGATTTGAACTGCAGCTTTAATTCTTTGAACTTTTTTATAAATTGCTTCACTTAAAGAAAGTTCTCAGTTTCCTTATCTGAAAATGAGAGGGCTGGAGTAGCTGATCTTTCTGGTTCCTTTTAGGTCTAAATCCGTGATGCTAGAATCTCCAAGACAAGTTCTATTTGTGCATGACTTATTTCTGAATATGTTTTCCAAAGATATATCTGGCCCTGTTCTAAGACTCTAGTGGGATCTTCTTTGTTTGACTTTAGTTCAAATAGAATAAGCAGGCCTATTTTGATAGCAAGTTGTGTCTGCTACTTGTTAAAGAATTATAGGTGATTTCATAGGTAGAGTAGCACGTATAATCCTGTTGCTCGTAGGACTTCCAGATTATAAGAATCTGACATGACTGCGTAGAACATTTCTGTGCTGACCCAAGTATGACTTCCCTCTCCTGGGCTTCAGTATTCTCATATGTGAAGATTAGGTGACTGAATTCTTCTGAGGCCATTTCCATGTATAGGTTTATGATGATCTTCTAGTCTTCAGTCTTAACAACTACTCTTTGCAGAAAGGAAGTTCATAGGTTGACTTGCACCCCTCTGGGTAAAAACAATTAATGGCATATTTGTAAATGTCATGCCCTTATATCTTTTTCAAAAATCAGGATTCTTTTTTTTTCTTACAGAAATCCTTACAATTTTAGCTTAGTTCTTGAGTTAGTATCTCTTGCAGTACTTCCTAAGAAGATGTTTAATCCTTAGATAGGAATTGATGGTAAAACCCCCTTCTACCTATCCCCCACCAGACTGTGTTGTATATATTTAGTAGTTTCTACCAAATCAAATTTGTATCGATAGAGAAAAAATGTCATATACCTTCAGCTATAGTACAAAGATCATTTAAAATGGATGTACACTTTTGATTTTGTTTTAATTTAGAAAATCTGTTTTTAAAGTTTTCTTTAGTTTACCTCATTTACAGACTTTGTTCCTAGATTGAGGGGTTTGTGTGAATGTTCCCTGTGGTTGAGTGATTAGCTCTCTACTCTTGCCTTTGGTGCCTGGGGTTTTACACTGGCCTAGATAACCTCGGTATTTGCCTATAGTCTAGTTTCAAGTTTTTTTTGTTTGTTTTGTTTTCTTTTGGTTTTTTGCCACCCAACTATAAAATATTTTTATGTAAACTTTTTTCCCCTTTGATCTCTTTTGGGCTTAAGAGTATTATAATTGGGTTAAAAGGCTCGCATGCATTGTCTAGCACCTATTTTTACATAATGCCAAATTGTTTTCTAGAATGGTTGTACATGTTTACAAGTCCATCAACACTGCAACAGTGTGACTTTTTCCACTGCTTAGCCAGCATATGTAATGTTCTTTTTTCCATTGTTTTCATGAGTATGCTTTAATTTGCATTTCTCTCAGTATTTGGAGTATTTTACAGTATGGCTATAATCACAATTTCTTCCCTTGAGATCTTATCTGTTGACACCCTTAGACTATCAGTTTGTGGATGGATCTTTAAAAAAAAGGGGGGGCATCCTTATGTCTCCACAATGAGACTTTAATCAGAGAAACTTGCTGTAAAAGATACTTTTTCCAACTTAATATTTTGCCTTTTAATTTTATAGCTGTATTAGATTTATACAAAATTCTTTAATTTTCCATAATTAACATTAGTAAGTTTCTCCTATTATCTTTTCCATTTCTGTTTTGTTTATAAATTTTTCTTGTATTCATAGATTTCATAGATAATTTTTCCATATTTCTTTAATTTGTTTACGATGTGATCTTTTTAAATCTCTTTACAGCTTATTTGTATAAAGTATGGTACTTTAGGTCTGAACTTCCACTGTTAACTCAGTTTCCCCAATAGATTTTTGGGAGACAGTGAGTACTTAATTTAGTAGCCAGAATCTTTTTATTTTACTGAATAAAATATGTATTCTGGAAGGAGAATTTTTAGACCATTCAAAGTTTTTTCTTCCATGGATCTACCAAGTAATTGTTTTAGTTTTCTTCAATTTACTCATCTCTCCAGAGTTCCTAAATTTGTGTGTGTGTGTGTGTGTGTGTGTGTGTGTGTGTGTGTGTGCGCGCGCGTGTGCGTGTGTTCCCTGGGGTGGAGTCATGAACTTTCTGTTCTTGCCTTCCATCATCTGGGGTTTCTCTTCTTTACATTGTATAGCTAATATATTTCACTGATTGGTATTTCTGCTTCTTGATCAGAACCAGATTGTTTTAGTAATTATATCTTGTATCATAGATAAAAGTAAAATGTAAACCCTTAAAAAAAATATCCTACCATTTCTGTTACAGTTACTTCCTCTTATAGACTGCTGTCCAGTGATGACATTATCTTCCTTAGTTTTTCCTCATGCAAAACACTCCAGATTCTTAGCATTTTTACTGGCTGACCCCTCATGCCTGGAACTCTTCTTCATTTCTGCTTTCTTGCTTACCTGATTTCTTTAATTCTCAGCTAAAATCTTACCTTATGCAAGAAGTTTTTCCCATCCCCCCTTAGTTTCTTCTCTTTGTCCCTTGGCAGTTATTTCTGAATTATCTTGCATATGTTTTGTTTTGTACACATTTGCCTTTTGTATCCCAATTAGACTGTAAGATGCACCTAGAGGATAGGCAGTTGCTTTCTGCTTATATCTATATTCCCAGCACTCATCACAGTGTCAGGTATATACATAATATGCATTTCATAAATGGGAGGCAGTTGTGTGCCATAATATACGGAGGACTAACTTGAGGTCAAATTCCATCCTGAGACTTGTAGAGTTGTCTTATAACTGTGCGTTGCTGAGAAGAGTCCAGTTTATCAAAGTTGGTCGTCACACATACGATGTGTCTCTTGATTGCGTATAAATTCTTCCTGGTTCTGGTCTTCTCACTTTGCATCAGTTTGTGTGAGTCCATCTGCTCCTCATTTCTTATAACAGAATAGTATTCCATTACATTCATATAACACAACTTGTTTAGCCATTCCCAGTTGATGGGCAGCCCCTTAATTTCTAGTTTTTTGCCACCACAAGGAGAGCTGCAATAAATATTTTTTTACATATGGGGTCTTCCTCCCACTTCTTTGCTTTCTTTGGGTGTATATGTTCTCATTACCACTTCCCTTAGAGGAATATTGGTTTTTGAGAGCCATATTGTTTCCTTTTGCTATTTGTATGTCTTATTCTGGAGCATTTTTTTCAAGCCTTATCCCCCATCCCCCTTTTTTTATTTGTGGCAAAATTGGAGTGGTTTGCAATTTCCTTCTTCAGGTCATTTTACGGAAAGGGAAACTGAGGAAAAAAGATTGAGTAATTTGCCCAAAGTCATATAGCTAGTGTCTGAAGCAAGATTTTAACTATAGTCTTTCTGATTCCAAGCTTGAAACTCTAGCCACTAAACAAACCATCCAACTGCCCCAAACTGACTCATAATAGTTGCTTAATAAGTACATTTTGAGGAATTAATTCCCTTCTTTTTAGAGCAGTGTTTCTCAACTTGTGGGTTATGTTCAATTTGTAACAATGAAAATACATCCTGCATATCAGATATTTACCATTACGATTCATAACAGTAGCAAAATTTACAGTTATGAAGTAGCAACAAAAATAATTTTATGGTTTGGGGGTCACCACAACATGAGGAACTGTATTAAAGGGTAGCAGAATTAGGAAGGTTGAGAACGGTTGGTTTAGAGCTTCACTCTGGTCTATCATCCTTGTATATAGATTTTCAAAGATAGATGAGGCAACAAATACAGATTTTTGTAAAAAGACATTTAAAATGCATCTAATTTATAAGACTAAGACTACCTTATGAGGATCAAATGAGATGTAGTTAAGCAGCTTTCTGGTTGCTTGTATACACACACACACACACACACACACACACACAGAATATACATATATACGTTGGAAGGAAATGTAAAGAGGTAAAGTTAAGGATGTCAGAAAATCATATGACAATGTACTGGTTATATTTGGGAGGGTAAGGGATGAAGGGTGGACAAATGATTGAATGCTGTAAGAAAATATATATAATCAATATTTATATTATATAATGTTATTATACACATGCAATCAGACAAAACATTTCCATATTACTTGGGTTAAAATAAAGTCAGCCAAATGGGAATTTTTTTTTAAGTGTTTCAATTTGCATTTGGAGTCTTTATCAGTTCTTTCTTTAGAGGTGAATAGCATTTTTATCATTAGCCTTTTTGGAACTGTCTTGGATTCTCTTGCTGAGAAAGCTAGGTCTTTCACAGCTGATCATCATCCTATATTGCTGTTACTGCATACAATATTCTCCTGGTTCTGTTCACTTCAGTCTACATCAGTTCATATAAGTCTTTACAGTTTTTTCTTCTCATTTCTCGAAGCACAATAGTATTCAGTCACAGTCATATTCCACAAGTTGTTCAGCCATTCCCCCATTCATGGGTATCCTTTCAATTTCCAATTCTTTGCCAGTACAAAACAGGCTGCTGTAAATATTTTTGTACATGCAGACCAGAAAAGGAAGAATTCTATTAGCACATTCAGTGGTCCCACTATGGTGAACTTCCGTAGGAGAAATGGCAAGAGTTACAAATGACAGGCAAGCATGAGTGGTTACAGTCTGCATTTTTTGGAGAAACTACCAAATCCATACTATTTCAGATCCATTTGAATGTTTGGGCTTGTTGAATGAAAATGAGCTGCTTTGAGTTCTATTTATTAAATCCATTTCAACTAGCTAATTTCATTAATCTGGCCTTCCACAGTGGTAATAGTGCTTTTTGAATCTTTATGTTCCTCTCAAATATATTTTAATATGGCTGTCCTGCATTTCATGCCCAAGTATAATTATACTTGATAACATGAAACTTTCAAGCACTTTACTGCTTGATGGGAGGTTGTATATTGTTGAACCTTTTATTTTCCTTTTCTACTCTCCTTTGGCAGAATTTCTCACATACAAGACCTTTGTGTATTTAGTCCCTTTAGTCCCAAATTTTAGCCTTTTCCTGCCTAAAATTCCATTACATATCCAGTACAAAACTACTCATTTAATTCTGTCCCTGATACTTATAACCTGCATGACTCTAGGAGGGAGGTCACATAATCATCACTGGCCTTAGTTTCTTCAGCTGTGAAATTTTATACATGGGAAAATACTGAGTTATTCTTTAATTTAATATAAATTGTAACTGACTAATTTCAGTTCCAAAAGAGACCTTTTCCAGTTAATGGATTCCTTTATGATGCGGTATCATTAATATTGAGAGACTGATTCAACCAACTTGCATTGTATATGCCCTGAACAGACAGTTAATAAGAATGTGTGTAGTGCATTTTGCCCAACATTTAAGTGGAAAAATTTTGTGATCTCCTTTATTAATTTGTAATCAGTATGGTTGACTAGAAATTATATATACAGTTGTGCTCTCCTTTAAATTTCACAACAAAAAATAATTTTAAAAAATTAAGTCCCTGCTGTGTTCCAAGTTCTATGCTAGGTTTCTAGAAGATATACATGACAGCTGTCATATCTGTTGCCTTCAGTAAGCTTATTATGTAATTTAGAGTGGCACTTAGAATAGATTTTATACATTTCTGATTCTTTGCATACTTCTTTTTCTCATCCTGTGTGGAAAGAAGTTCAAGTTAGTATTACCCTTTTACAGATGACCACCAAGCTTCTTAGAAGTTCAGTGGCTTGATTTAGTCATACTTTAGCAAATGCCTGAACCTGGAATTACGCAAAGGAGTCAGCTAGCTGAAGTTCTTAAGTTCTAAGGTAAAAGTAAAGGAAATAATTTCATATATCTAAGGGAATAACTTTCTAACTAAAAACTTCATATAAGAAGTTGGCAAACTAAGAGACAGGAAATACTTTGATCGTGGTCATAGAGCTTTTTAATCTCAGAGCCAAGATTCAAAAATCCAAGTTATCTGACACTAGATACTAGATTTACCATTAATAAGGAAAAAGATTTAAAGTATAAATGTTCCCATACAAATAATCACATTTAATCTACTTATTTTGTAAGATAATATTTTTACTGCTCTCAATGAGATTTTAGAAGTTAGAAAATGCTGATATTCATCTTTTTAAAAATCATTTTTGTCAGATTATTTTGATTTTAGTATATTGTAGGTCCTTTCTAAAATAGTACATGTACTACTTATACACCAGTTGCTTGGATAGTTGGCTATACATATGTTGTCTCAAGGGAATGTAGAAATTTTAATATCAGCCAAAAGGATTTTTGTGTTTTTTGGGCTACTGATACTTATTTCTTCCTGTAGCTATTGTAGTATTTGTAAACTTTGTCCTGTAATGTTTTGGAATCTATGAAACTCTCAAATCTCAGTAAGGCCCTCAAAGTTAGTTGTTTGCCAAGTGTCTATTATGTGCCAGTCAGTGTCCTAAGTGATTGGGATGGAAACAAAGGTAAAAAGACAGTCTCAAAGGGCTCACTGTCTAATGGAAAAGACAATGTATAAAAAAATTGTATACCTTATGAATAGAGAGAAAATGTTAGCATTAAGGCAAAGGCTTATTCTAAGAGGGGGGATTTTACCTCACCCTCTGTACAAATCAAGGAAGCCAAGAGGTGGAGACGAGGAGGGAATTTCATACATGACATGAGCTTTAGCCAATGAAAATAACCTGAGTCAAGAGATGTTTTTGTTTTTTTTACTTTCAGTTTTATTTTTTATTTTCAGTTTCACATTCTATCTCTCTCCATCCCCTCCCCTATCCATTGAGAAGATGAGGTGGGGTGGCTAGGTAGCACAGTGAGTAAAATATTGGCCCTGGAGGACCTGAGTGCAAATGTAGCCTCAGACACTTCACACTTACTAGCCATGTGACCTTGGGCAAATTAACCCCAAATTGCCCTACCTTCCCTCCTCCAAAAAGGAAAAAATAAAGAAGACATGTCATATTTATTATACATATTAGTCATATTTATCCTTTGACCATGTTGGGGGGAAAATTTTAAATGCTTAAATCCACGTGCTGGGTTCATTATTTTTCTACATGGAGGCACACAACATTTTAGATCATGAGGCTTTTGGAACTGTGGTCTATCATTTTAAGACTTTCCCAGTTGATTTTCCTTATGATCTTGTTGTGACTCTAGATTGTTCTCCTAGTTCTGCTCTTTTCACTTTGTATCAGTTCACATAGGTCTTCCCAGATATTTTTTGAGGTGGTTTTTTTGTTTTGTTTTTGAGGAGCAGTAGAGATACCAATGTTGCTGTACCGTAAATTATAGATTAGGGGCAGACTATAAGGGAGAGGTGTAATAAAACCAAAATTTCAGTGGGCTTTGAGCACCACAGAGAGAGATTCTTGATCCTGGAGATTGGGATGCCATTTGGGGAGCCATTTGAAACAGGCCATGTTTTTTAGGAAGATATCTCAGTGTCTAACAGAATGGATTGGTTTTGAGAGAGACATGTGGCAGATATATTCACCAGCAGGCTATTGCAATAATTCAGGCATGAAGTAATGAGAGACTGCACCATAGTTGTCAGTGTCAGAGGAGAGAAGGGGGGGGTAGGAGAGGTTAGGTAGACTTTGGTAAGACTTTCCTGCAGATTAGCTTTGGGAGTGATCTAGTGCTTGTGGGTATCTGAACTAGATCACCGGGCCTTCTGTTGAATATTTCATTGCATTGTTGGATAATTTTAAGTTGTTACAGAAGTTTTGGTACATTAAGTCTAAATGTGCTTTTTTACAACTCAACGCATTCCACATTTAATTCAGCTCCTATTTGTAGAAGATTTTTCCTAATGTTAAACATAATTTTATTCTTTGGCACAATCGACCTTCCTGTACTTGGTTGCACTCTCTTTTCAGGTAAAAAAATCCTCAGTTCCATCATTCACTTCTTATGGTATGATTGTCAAGCACTTTACCATTCTAGTTACTTTTGTCTACCTCAAAGTTATGAGTTTCCTCCCAAAGTGTGGTGTACAGAATAGGGCATGTTTTAGAAGTGGTCTTATAATAGTGTAGTAGAACTACCTCGACATTCACCCCATACTTTGTGCCTAAGTTTGCATTAGGTTTTTTTGCTTTAGTATCTTACTATTGACAACAAGCTTTCAGTTTACTCAAAAAACACCTAGTTCTTTTTCTAATGATTGTTACGTAGTAATGTCCCATTTTGTACTTTTAAAGGTGAGTTGTTAAAAACTATATATGTGTATAAGACTTTGTATTTATCTTTTTTCACTTTCATTTTACTTGATCTAGCAGAATTTTATTCTTTTAGCCTTTGGAAATTTTTTTGAATCCTGACATGCATTTTATTTTGTTAGCATCCCCAGGTTTGAATATGGTAGAGTTTGCCACATTTTCCTTCAACCTAACCTAGTCATAGTTAAAACATTCCACAGGATGGGACTCATCACACCTCCATGGACTCTTCTATTAAGATACCTTCAAATCAATCAAGAACCATGAATTAAATCATCCTACTATATATGTCAGCATTCTGATAAGTGCTGTCATTAAAAACTAAAAAAAAAAAATGAAACAATCTGAACAGGCCATTAATACCTTTTGGGTTCAGTCTTCTCCAATTCTGAATTCTCCTTATTATATTACCTAGAACTAAATCTTAACATTTTTCTCACAAAAAATATAGCAAATACGTGAAATATAAGGAATTCAAACAGTATGTCACAGCTTCCACCCTAGTTAATTTTAATTGATAACTTTGGTTTTTATCTTTATTTGCCATGTATGCCCCTCACCACTCTCCCAGAGAACAATCCCTTTTAATACAAAACCAATCAGCCTATCAGTAAGGTTTGACCATATATGTACAGTCTTTGACACAGTCCCCAATCTTGGCAAAAACTAGGGTAATTTTTGCAACATTGCATTGAATATTCCTTTTTATTCTTTCCTGTTTACATTGTTGCTGTCACTATATTGTTTGCCTGGTTTTTCCCCTTTAAATTGGGTCAGTTTGTTGTGTCATGCTTCTTCATATACTTCATAATTAATATCTTATGTCACATTAATATTCCATCATATTTATATGCTACAATTTGTAAGGCCCTCTCCTTGCAGTGGTTTTTAGTTCTTTGCTGGGACCATAAGCAGTGCTAAAAATGCTTCTGGAAGCTAAACTGCTTCTTGCATATAAGCTCTTTTTTTTCACATTGACCTCCTTAGGAGTATGTCTAGGAGTGGAATTTTAGGATTTATGGTTTTTGGACACATATCTTTGATAGTGAATTAATATTCTAAACATCTTAGTAACTGATAAAAACTTTTAAAAAAAAGCCATTCCCTATTAATTAGTGAACAAAGGGCACAAATTGGCCTAAAAAGATTTGTTAAGTAACAAAAGCTCCCAATCTTTAATAAGAGAAATATGAATCAAATCAACAATAAGGTTTCTCCTCAATGTGCAGCACTGTCACAAATGGCAAAAGTTGAACAATTATGAGTATTGGAAAGGCTATGGAATAAGCAGTAAAATAGTGCACTTTTGGTGGAGATGTGAAATGATTTGCCTCTCCTGTTACACACTTTCTAATTGCGCAACAAACATTTTTTTTTATTTTAATTTATTTTCTTGGTTACATCATTCATTTCCACAAGGTTTTGAGTTACAAATTTTCTCCCCTTTTTGCCCCTACCCCCCAGCCCAGAACATTGATCCCACTGTAAGACCCCTTCCACAATCTGTTCCCTTTTATGCCCTCCTCCAACACCTCTCTAGCTTTCCAGCAGGGCAGGAAGCTCCTCCCTGCCCCCATCCCTGTATGTATTATTTCCCAGTTGCATTTAATTGTATAGCTTTAAATACTAGATTCTTGCCATTCCTCCCCTGTCACCCACTCCCACTGGGAGGAGCAGCAATTCAATAGAGGCT
>CM053596.1:142783984-142801114 GCA_028646575.1 Pseudocheirus occidentalis | reverse complement strand
TACTCCTGACTCCAGGGCCGGTGCTCTATTCACTGCGCCACCTAGCCGCCCCCCATTTTATGAGTTTTTTAGCGTGTTTGTGTGGGAGCTGTGGTGCTTTGCTGCTTCTATGCTGCCATCTTGGCTCTGGCCCACAATAAACATTTCTAAAATGCTATTATAATTTTTAAAATATAATTGCTAATTTTTAAAATTTTTGTGAGTTTATGTGACATTTATTTTCGTGTTATTGCTTTAAAAATGTAATTTGATCTCCAATATTTATTTAAAAGTATATGTACAAAATCTCGTGGAATATTGTAACGTATGCTACCTTCCCTTGTTTTGAATAGTGCTAGTTCTTCAGTCTATAATATATATTTTTATCAGTACAGTCATCACTTAGCAACATTCAAATGGATTTGTATTTCATGTATGTATCATTTTTTAATCTTGAATAATATAATCATTCTAACACAAGAATAAGATGAATATAACGAAAAGTTTGTAAAATATTCTGGTTGTTATGTGAATTCCCTACCAGTGACATTTTCTTTTTCTCTTTCCTTCTTTAGCTGCCAATGGTGTTATCTGTCATCTTAGCCATGAAGGCAAAGGAATAAATGGAAATATGAACATTGTTGCCGACCATTTATTTTGAGGCACTATTTGATAGCATGGAGAGACTCTCCCCTTTTCCCCCTCCCCTAATATTTCCCAGTACATTTTTGGATTCAATGCGTGTCAGAAGTGAAGCTCTTCTTTCTGTATGATGATAATGGGCATGATCATAATGTATTTCCTTCTGACTGAAAGCCAGAAGAGTTTTGCTTCAGTGGAATTCACTGTCTTTAGGTAAAAAAAAATTTTTTTTCGGGGTAAATTATTGTGTACAAATGCATAGTAAGTTGTTCATTGTTTCATGATATTTTTAGAATTCATGATACATGAAGGAAACTTTTATTCTTTTTAAGTATTGTTTTCATATGGTAGCACTCTTAAAACATACTAACTTTAAATATATTTGATCAATCTATTCCATCAAATTGCCTTTTCTCACTGGAATGTCAATGTTCTAAAAAATGTGACCTTGTTTTTTTAAAGCAAATATAGTCTGATTCTGATACAGTTGTGAGAAGGCATTGGATATAACCTCCTATGGGCCGATCTCCACAGTCTTGTGGAAGGAGGAGAAAGAATATATTTAGTTTTATGTCTTTTATATCACATTAATTCCTTTCCTTTAGCTCTAAATACCTTCAGATATGTGCTCTAATAAAATTATTTTTCAACTTTTAAAAGGCCTCAAATATATTGGAGGTGTTCATTGTTAAAAATTCTGTTTGAGAATAATTATTTTTGGGGTCTAAGAATATGAGGTAAGGTAGAGGAAAGTTTCCTTTAGGAACTTAGGTTATTTGGGATGGGAGGTTAAAAATCTGTATGATTTTTTTATCTTCTTTTTTTTAAAGTGTAATTTGTATCAGATTAGTCTTATTGAAATATTTGCCTAATAGGTATTCCATAGCCAGATTTCAGATCATAGTCAATGATGGTTTTTTCCTTACAGTATTACAGAAATTACTTAGTCTGTGTTTTTTATGTATTTGTCACTATTGGTTTAACCTTCCATATTATTTAACAAGTTTAACTTCATGGGAGGTTTTGGACATTTGATATTTCAGGCCTTTTCTGATTTTCTTTTGATTCATTAGGTACTCTTAAAACTTTTAAAGGCTGTATTATGAACCACCCTTTCTGGTGCCTGACCTTTTAATTTTTGTGTTTTTTAAAATATTTAGGTGATTTTTTTTTTTAGGTGATTAGAATTCTAAGTTTTTGGGGATAAGGAACCTTATGTGTTTAAGTACTTCAAGCATATCCATTGAGGAAAAAGGCTCAGTTAACTTGTAGTTAGCCATTTTAATCTCAATCTAGGTACCAAGGTGTTGGTTTTTTTTTAAACAGTTTTTCAAAGTAACAATTATTATAGTCATATTCATAAATAAAGGAAATGTATTTTCACCTGGAAAAAAATGAACACTACTCTTGATATTAAGAGTCATGGATTTTTGTTGCATTTATCTTTTATCTTTTTAGTGTTTTCTCTATAATATAGTTACACAGATATGTAAGCTTACTTATAACAATATTTTGTTGAGATGATACAAGTAGAAAAACAGTGGATAAATTACCCAGAAATTCTGGGCATAGGAGTTGGCCGAAACCAGAACAGCCACATTTCTCAAGTATTTAAAGATTTTGAGGAGTATGTTAATATTTTACAATAATATCTATAGATTATTTGTTCAGCTTATGTGAGGTTGGTTTTTGTCCCACAATCAGAGCTTGGTTTGTTTTAGTTTGGGAAATTTCCCTAAAAGTGGGGGAAATTGGACAGAAGTAGAACTGTGTTTACTAAGACATCAGATTTATATCTCAGGTTAATATAGACTAAAAGGTGATTATTATTATGTTTGTGATTCCTGAATTCCATTATAATGCAATGTAAGTCTTCATTTTACATTTTTTCTATAAGCTAGGAATTTTTAATAGCCTAATATGGTTCTATTCTCTTCCTAAGATGATGGTAAAATAAGAAAATATGGATGACGTTTCCTAAAATTTGTTCCGTTTGTAATTCAGGAGAAAAGATGTGATCAGAATAGGAATGCTGAATTCAAGATATCTTTTCTGGTATGTAACTTTGTTTGGTTTTATTTAATTCCTGCTGACCTATTATTTGATGAAAGTTTGATGTTTTTTCCCCCACTTCTTTCCCTTTAGGGTATGATTGAAGGTTGTGTTATGCTATTTAGGTTCCATTATTAATTCTTCTATCTGAATAAAATTTAAATCAAGAATATGACAGCAAAAGTGACCAATTAGTATTGATCACAGTTAATAAAAACATCAGTTGAACTAAAAGAAATTTTAATAAAAGTCATAGTAAATATTAGTATGGTAATTTTTTGTAATTATCTCTTACTATATGCCCCTATTTTATACCTTTCAGAAAGTTCATTTTATGTGTATAGCTTCTATTTGAGAATGACCTCTGGTCAAACTAGCCTCTTTTAAAGAAGAATTGTTTTCAGTAGTAATATTTTTTTTTGCCATCTAGTCTGCTAAGATTTTGAATTTATTATTAAATTTTCATTGGACAGGAGTTATATATTCTTTTTTCATATGCTAAGCAAATATTAAACTTAAGGTTTTAGAGTTGGAACCTTTCAATTTTAGCCTGTTCAAAAAACAGAACCCAAACTATATTTTCCCCTTCCTGCTACAGCAGTGAATTGAACATTATTTTCATCCTTAAAATTAGAAATTTTAATGACAAAATGTGTTGAAAAGTAAAATTGATTATGGGTTACACTTAGATTTTATAAAAGATTGGGGGAACCAACTTTGGAATCAATTTTGGATCAGTAGGGTAGTTAGTAAAAAAGTAAGTTTTATTTGATGTTTTTTATTTTTACATCACATTGCATCTTCCCTTCTAAGAAATCAAAATGGTTTACTAAGCTAAGCCAACTGCCAGGGACTGTATCTTAGAACATACGAAGCATTGTATATTAGCAATCCCTTATTTTTTGACAGTGGACAGCTGAATATTGTGCCACTATTGAAGTCCCATCTTATTAAATTCAAATCTGGCCTCAGATACTTACTAGCTGTGTGACACTCAGGAAATCACTTAACCCTGTTTATCCTAGTTTCCTCATCTTCAGAATGAGCTGGAGAAGGAAATGCAAACCCTTCTAGTATCTCTGCCAAGAAAAATCACAAAGGGGTCACAGAGTTGGACATGACTGAAAATGAGCAACAGTACTTTTTGATTTAAACGGTTGAAGTAGGGCACTTCATCTTCTTTTCTCTGGGACCAGCATTTTAATAAATATACTCATAGTTAAGGTTCATTTAGTATTTTTGGTTTTTATTGTGGTCATTGTGTATAATATTTATATATATTTATTGTGTCTTTGCTTATTTTGCTTTGCATCAGTTCATCCAAGTCTTCCCATTGTTTGTGTTCTTTATTATAATTTCTTATAATGCAATAATTAATTTTATTAATATACTACATTTTGTTCAGCTGTTCTTTAAGTGGTGGGTACCTGTTTTGGGGGGGAAACTTTGGTATATATCAGGTCTTTTGTTTATGACTCATGGTATATACAGATATATGGGTTATGATTGTGTCAAAGAATATGAACAGTTTCACAGAGGGGTTCTTAAACTTTTTTTGCATTTTGGACCTATTTGGCAATCTGGTGAAACCTTTGTTTTTAATGTTTTGAAATTCATAAAATAAAAATACATAGAATTACAAAGGAAAACAATTATATTGAAATTGCTCTTGAAATACAGTTTTAAAAGATTCACAGATCCTGGGTCATGAAATCCTTACCTCAGCGGATTTTCTTGCATAATTTCAAATTGTATCCCCATGTGATTGTAAACACATCACTGTTAACAGTATATAGCATACAGATTTTCGATTGGTCCATCAACATCAACTATTTCTTTAAGCTATTTCAGTTTGATGGATATGAAGTGGAACACCAGAATCATTTTAATTTCAGTTTCTCTTATTATTGATCAGAAGCAGTCTTTCTTGTGTTTTGTTGATAATTTATACTTTTGACTACCTATAAAGGATTGGCTCTTAGGCATATGTTTCTTTTTGTTTTATGTATATTTATGCCCATGCAGTTTCTTAATATAGTACCTTTGAATAAATTTAGCTCACTTATTTTTATTCACTATTTTTTATTCCCTATGGTGCTCAGTACTGGATAGAAAGAAAAGACAAAACAAAACATTAAGGCCATAATTACTATATACTATTCATTCTAAATTGGTTCATTTTTACTCATTTTAAATTCATTTCCCATGGACTGAAAATAGTAATGGAATAAAGGGAAAGAAGAATATTTAGTTTAAATATTTAAAATATCTGTATCTTAGTTTATTACAAATATGTAGGAAGTATGTGAACCATTGAGAAAGGTTTAAGTTTGGAAGTATGTTTCCATAGGACTGTTTTTTTGTGGGTTTTGTTTGTTCTGTTTTTGTGGTGAGGGAGCCATTTATAATGGGTATTCAGTAGCTATTTTTTATTTCCAAGGTAACTGATTTACCAGTAAGACAACTGAATTGTTTTTATTTCTAAGATACCAGACTTTGTCACTGATAATAGGCCTCTGATCCCCCAGTATGAAATTTAATTCTTGTCTTCTTTGGTGAGTTTGCAAATATTCTTTGAATTTAGAACTAAATGGAATCTTAGATATGATATTTGTGATCACACAATAATAGTTTTAAAACTGCTGGGGACTTGAGGAGGCCATTTTGTCCAACCTGCTCTTCTTTTTTTAGATAAGGAAGTAAGGGTAGAGAAATGAAGTGACTTCTGGGATCACTTAAACCATCATTAACAGACTTGGGACTTGATTCCTGGTTGTCCCTTGATTCAAAGTTCCTTGTTCTTTCAACTTTACCATAATTTATTTGAACATAAAGTCAGATCAGTATGAGAATTAGTTTTTCCATTACTCTATTTCCTAGTTCATATGATAGGATTTTCAAATGAGATTTTTTGAAAGAATACTTTTATATGAGGCACTTAGTACATGCTTTAAAAATAGGATCATAGGTTTTAACCTAGAAAAGACCGTAAGTAAAGATCAGTTCTTTGAAACTGACTCTCAAAATGGAAAAATGTCTCTGAAATTAGGTGCAAATGTGAAGACAGAAACATTTCCATTCTATTTCTCAAATAGTAGAGAAGATGCATTTTGAGAAGCTTTGAAATTATTAAAAATATTTTAATTCAGGTTTCACCTTAAATCCAACATATTAACAGAAATAAAAGTAGATCAAAATAGTCAATATCAGTGGAACTATTATATAACAAGGCACAGTACACTGATTGTGGATCTATGATTTGACACACTGAAATTTGGAATTAATACTTTTAAAAAGTAACTTAAATTTCATATATATCTTACATATATGTACACATGTGTGTATATTTTTTAAAAAGTTAATCCATGCATCATATGCTGTAAGTATATTCCACTGAATTTAAAGACCCAAAAAAGGCCCCATAACCAAAAATAAAAAATAAAACCAAAAATAAAAAATAAAGCTATTTTTGTAGTAGCTAAGAATTACAAACAAAGTAAATAATCATCAGTTGGGGAATGGCCAAAGGAATTGTTATACATAGCTCTGAGAAATGATGAATGTGAAGCATAGGAAGAATTACAAACTGATGCAGAGTGAAGTAAGCAAAACCAGGAACAAAATATATCTAGTAACTGAAAAAACAAAAACCTAAAATTATATTTTGTGTTACTCTAAGATCCAGCTTTGCCCCAGGGGAAAGATGAGTGAAAATGTATCTCCCTCCCATGTCTGCTGAGGTGGAGGACACTAGGATCAGAACATTCAATGAACTGTTGAATTCAGTTGGTGCATTGGTTTGCTTTGCTGAATTGGTTCTTATTCCTAACTCTTTTGTTTTAATCTTTGTTACAGGGGATGGCTTGCTTGTTGGGGAAGGGAGGGATATATTTGAAAATAAAGGTGATGTAAAAATAAAAAATATATCAATAAAATTTTAAAAAATATTTCAAGTCTGATATATTGAATTTTGTAGCTGGACCAGTGATAAAATTCCAATGATCATTGGCAGAAGGCTCAGCACTTCTTGTGGCACACATGGTGAGATGGATGGATGCTGTTACTGGAACGCATCTTCAAAATTTCTAAAGATCTGTGATTTCAACCATTTGGTAATTTCCTCTATGTGCAAATTGACTCTCTTTCATGCCCTCAATATTTTTTTTTTCTTTCTTGAGTTCCCCTGGTCAGAGAATTCATCATCTGGTGGCCAAACTTTTGGTGATGAGCCTCTCTGGGTTTTCGAAACTGGTCTTCTGACACTTTTTTGTTGGACCTGTGCTTATTAACCTTCTAGCTTGGGTAATTAATACCTGTTGGAAATAGTCTCCGGCCATAGCCTTTAAGATTTGAGTTTTCTGCCAGTTCTAACGGACCTAAAGATCACCTGGTTGAACTTTTGGGCAGAGATGTATCATGTTCCCCACTTGATAGCTGAAGACCAACATGGTGGCTTGCCCAATGTTGCATTGTTGCAAGGGGTGTAGGAAGAAGGGAACATGGAAAGGGGTCAGGATTGGATGGAACCCCTATCTTTGATTTCTAATGCAATATTCCTTCAGCTGCATCTCCTGCTTTTCCAACATCAATACTAGCTTTTGACATGTGGTTTTAGAAGCTCTACCCTTATGTCCTTGTTAGTAGAGGAAGGCAAGAGAGAGCATTTTGTTCTCAGTAGGCAGGTAAATTAATTTTAACTATTTATTTTCCTTTGAAAATCAATTACATTTGTTGCAATGTTTTGGGGGCACATGAAAGTATATCCAGAAATGACTGATACAAAACAAAAGGTATTGGTTAAACTTAAAAATAAATTTAGAAGGAAACAGAGTATCATCTATTTGCTATTCAGATTTACTTATGACACATCAAGTATTTTTAATGGAAGAAATTACCCCATTAACAGTTACATTTATAGTAATGTATAAATAACCATTTCTCCTGTGACGTACTGATTAGGATCTCTGATAGAATGGAGCATTAGCAATTTATATTAGCCCAATATCTAAGTACCTGTACTATTTCCAAAGCTCTTTCCTGAGCAAGTTAAAAAGAAATGATAGGATTTCTGCTTCTTGTTAAGATTTAAGTAGGTGACCTAACTAACATATTAAGGCATAGTTTATTCATTTAGAAAATCAAAAATTTAACATCTTCTATATTGTATTTTGTTAAACATTTTCCAGTTATAATTTAATCAGGTTTAACTTTGGAATGGCTTCCCCCCCAAGATCTGAGAAATTCAGTGATAATTACCATGATATTCTTAGGGTGATATATCCTGTGCAAAGGAAAGACTTGATCCTGAACATTTCTTCCTTTAGCTAACTCTGTAACTGTTACGCAAAAACTGCCTCCAGGAATAGGAATAAAACTTTTTTTTCTACCTTGTAATGTGGGTCTATCAGATGGTGCTACTTTACTTCTCCATGCCTGTTTCAGAAAAATGCGGTTAAGAATTAAAATACTGATAGTTAAGTCCTTCTGAAATTCTTGTGTGAAAATGTTTATGTATAAAGAATTTTTATATTACAAGATAAAACAATTTTGAATTCTATAATATTATACTGATTAGTTATCCTGAGATCAGGCATTCTACAGTAGTCTAGCTTTTGGGTGATATAAGGAAAGGTAATGGTGAAATTCATGACAAGTAAATTTACTGAATTAGAAAATTGCTTCCACTAGTTAGTATGGAATCAATAAGTGTGTAAGTATTGATGTGCCAAGGCATTGGGGAAACAACAAAAATTTATTTTAAAATACTCTTATCATTTGTTTCAAGGCACATCCATGTAGGTAGTATTAGGGACAGTCTTAAAGTAGAAAAGAGCTCTTTTAATCTCCCTTACCCTTATAAAAATTCTTATCTGGCTATTAAAAAGAAATTGATACCTTGATTTAACAATTGTAAAGATATATGAGAGAGAGAGGTATTTATATTAATCAAGTTTTTTTCTTCTTTTTCAGGTTGGAAATAGACCCATAAGGCCACATTCTTCTGTGTTATCTCTTTTATGGTTACTTTGGAGAAAGTGATCTTGAATGTAAATCTCATTCATGTTAAATAATTAATAAAATGAAAAGCCAAAATATTAAATGTCTTATTTATTAAAATGCATTGTAGGCTTTTATGGTGAAATGTTAAAGCTGACCCTCACAGCACAAAGTTAGCTTTTTTTTTTTTTTTAAACTCAAATTACTTCAAATAAAAATATGCCTTTTGCTTCTGTCATAACACCCCTCTTTTGGTGAAGTTCTCTCTGCTTCCTCTGAGTGGCCTCCTTTTAGGTCCAAAAGACAGTGTCTGGCCTTGTATTCAGGTTGGCAGCACAGAAACTGCCCATGTGTCTCCAAACATGGATGAGCTTCCTGAAAGAAAGTCATTCAAAGTACCCATTCCCTCATTCCTTTTCCTCCAGTCTTCTCTGTGCTGGCTGGAAACCACCAGTATCTCCTGTTTGCCCTTGATTTTTGTACCACCTATAAGCCACATTTTACAAAAACATAATTCCTGGAGAATGGTTTTGTGATATTATGAGAAATATTGGAAGAGGCACCTCTTCAGTTGAATTCTACGAATAAAGGCTATACCAAATCTCAGTGCACAATTTCTTGCCTCATTCTACTTTTTTTGTTACCTTCGTAATCACGTAAGCCTATATGGGAACCTTTTTTATCCCTTTTTTCTTCATGATCCCAGATTAAAACTGACTTTTTTGTTGCAGTCCTTCAACTGTTGTTCTTTGCGGCAAAGATCCTCTTTTACCCAGGCTACTCCTAACTGGTTGTGGCAAAGTTCAAAATCTTTGTCAAGTTTTTAGGGTGAGTGGGTACAACATGTGATGTCATGTTTAGAACTCCCTAAATTGTTTTAAGCCAAAGTTACTATTTATTTAAGTTTTTTTTTCTACAACTATCTTTTGATGCCTGTTGTGATATTAAAGTTATTAAAAACTAAAATGGTTACCCACTCTTGTTCTGTCCCCTTTTTCTGCTCTCAGTTGACAACTAACTGAAATTTCAGACCTGGAAAAGTGTTTCTGAACTTGGGCTAATACTGCAAACTAATGAATTTCCTATGAGGTAATATTCAGCCTCACATGGTACAATGACCCATGTAATTCACAGGGAGAAAGCAGTTTTTCAACTGTTAAAAGTACAGTAAAGAATTTCCAGGCAGCAGCTAGGAAATAATGTTTTTATTTAACTTGACTTTACAAGATGAGAAACAACTTTAGTAACCTTGTCACTTTATCAGTCACACAAACATGTCTAGCTGTAGAGCTAGACATTCTCTTGAGGGACATTAACTGATATACATGAGTGCCCATGTTTCTTCTCCTTACTCAAGGTCTGCACTTGAGTAACTTTTCTGCAGAAAAACTGTAGTGATGTTTCTTGTTAATCAATGAAACCACAGCTCCGCGTAGTCCCCTTCCTTGGGAACATGGGACTTTTGCTTTTATCACATTGTCTGTAACAAACTCTGCATTGCTCAATTAGAATAAAAGCAGAATATGATGAGGCACCTTTGGGCAAGGTGATAGGAAATACTGTGGGGTGAAGTTAGAACCAAGTACAGAGCCATGTGGTCTGCTTATGTTTGAAGTCTGAGAGAAGGATGAGAGAAGTAGAGCCTTGAGATGGCTGCATTGTGGAAACCATGTGATTAAATGCATGAAGGAAAAAAAGACTTGAATCTAATGCTAAGTTAATACTTGGGAAGACCAATTTTTATAGGGCGAAGGGGAGGAAGAAAAATTGGGAGCAGCCAGAATAAAGTATGTGAATTTTCCAGTAAAAGACAAAACTAGCTTGGAATGTATGAGCACATACTCAAGAAATTGATTTGAAATAAGAGCGTGTTTTGCCAGCACCAAGAAAGGAAAGGTTGAAGAGAATGGATTGTTAAATGAAAGAGTTTTGACTAAGGGGATGGCATCAAAATCTGGGCTAGAAGGATTCATGGGGTAAAGGGATTAGGAAGACTTTAGAACAGTTACGAAAGTTGAAGAAATTCATTTCAATGGCTTATCTCAAGTTGGAAGTGGATAGGGGACTATACAATATGTTGGTAGTCATAGGATTCAAGAACTGAAATGTCTGGGTAAGAAACAAAAAGAAGACCCTAAAGAATTGGGTAATGAACTAAAGAGAAGGGGAAAGACCAAAGGGCTTTTATTCTGATAGCGAGGGTTGAGATATAGCCAATCTAGTTTTCAAAGTGTTTGGGGTCTCCCACACCTAGTACATATGAGACATTTTACCAGTGCTTGTTAAGTGGCAGTGATCTTGGTAGGGGGAGTGAGTTCAATCAAAAGGCTCATATTTGGAGTCTGCTTCCCTTTTTTTAAACCCTTATCACATTGAGGTCCCATCAACTTTGGGGTCTATGATAGGGTCAATTAGTCAATTAACATTAAGTGCTCACTACTATGTGCCAGGCAGTGTTAAGGGCTGGAGATACAAAGCAAGGCAAAAGGTAGTCCCTCAACTTGAAGATACCACACCTCATTAAAAAATGAAAAGGGGATGGGGAAGAGGAAGATTATCTTGACCAAGGTTACAAAATACTGCAGCCAGGTGTGGAATTAGTTGGGATCTCTTGGCCCAGGTCTCTCCTTAAAAAGATCTAGGAATTTAAATAATCTAGAAGGAAAATAATCCTAAAACTACTGGGAAACAATTTCACAGAAATAGAGTTTAGAGGATGCCCTCCAGGAATTGCTTTGGTAGTGAAAGAATGGAAAAGAAGACTAAGGCAGATGTCAGATACATTGACAAAAGCGCCCACTGAGTTCTCATGACAGTTATGTGGAAAAGTTTGCATACGGATGAAGTAGACAAGAGATTACAAGTTAGGAAAAGTCTAGAAGTAGCAATTTGGAGCAAGGTTTTATACTGACTTCCAGGCCGAGATACTTTGGGAATAGAGCCAAGAGAAAATCCAGCACTTGGAGGCATAGAAAATTGATGATTTTAAGTTAAAATATTAGGAGGATAAGATTGAAAATATATTCATGACTAACTCATGTCTTCTGTAAAGGTAATGACAATAAATGTCACAATGTATGGGAGGCAACCAAAGCAGTTCTAGAGGTACTTTTAATCATGCTGAAAAAGAAATTGAGTGAGCCTTAAAGAAACTAATGTGTCAAGGAAATCCAAAGAAGGGAGCTTATCAAAATTAGGGAATACAATTTTCAAAATATAAATCAGTCTGAATGAAAAGAAATATCATGAACAACAATAACCAAAGAATAAAATTTCAAATCTCAAATTATGCTAAGATTAGAAGGGGGACACGTTAAGTACTATGAAGCTTGCCTTGTGAGTACCATCTCCCATACTGAGAAAGAGCCATCCCTCTGAAATTTTTGTTCACTTGTTTCAGTAATGTCCAGATCTTCATGACTGACTCCACTTGGGGTTTTCTTGGCAAGGACACTTAAGTGGCTTGCCACTTCCTTCTCCAGCTCATTTGACAGATAAGGAAACCAAAGAGTTACAATCCTTTCCATTCTTTAACCTGCCATTATAAATTTTTCAGAGATTGATTTCGAGGAGACTAAAGGCCAGAGAGGTCCACTTTGCTTCCTGACTTCAGGCCTGGAGCTCTACCACTGTGCCACCTAGCTGCCCTTCCCTCTGATTTACCTTCCAGGTAAACTACACATTCCTTTTTTGCATGTGTTGTCCCCCCTATTTTAATAGGAACTTCTTTGGGGCAAGAATCTTGTTTTTACCCTTTTTTGTACCCTCAGTCCTTAGACTAAGTTATTCTTGACTGACTATAGTAATTTAAAAGCTAGTTTATATGGAGATGTTGAGATAAATAAGAGATTATGAGTTACCAAAATTCAATGGAGATTTCTGGTACCAAGACAGTGTTAGAGTAAGGAAGGAAACCTCGGAAGCCCTTCCATATTCCCCTAAAATAACTAGAAAATCTTTTCAGAATTGGTCTAGAGACAAGAAGCAGTTTACCAGCCCAGCACAGAAAGTTTCTCTCTGGGTTGGGAAAGGAGTGAGGTCCAATAACAGCAGCAGCCAGCCTCACTGCACCTAGGCTCCACATTTGGGGTAATCCACCAGGGAGGCCCCATTCTCCTGCAAACCTCCAGCCCCCTAGGGAAGTGAACAGTCTGAAGTGCTGCAAGGGCTCACCCCCAGTACAACCCAGATTTGATCCCAGTGCTGACCATTAGTGAAGCCCTTACCAGGCTGGCCAACAGCAAGACCCTACTGCTGCTCCTGGGCCTACCAGCTGAGAAACCCTGTTTCCATAGTAACCCAGAAGCAAGACTCCCTGCCCAGATTACCAGTTAAAACACCACACCTAAGGGGAAACCAACAGGCAGGCTCTACTGAACCAGTACAAGTCAAGAATAACCTACCCTCCAGTGAAAACAAGCAACTAAGCTCTGAAGCCTAGTGAAGTTAAGACCCTAAGCCGCAGCATAAAAAACTTGAGACAATGCAAGAGCCCTCTCTCACATAAAAATACAAAGTTACCAAAAAAGGCAAAAAAATGAACAAATTATTTAAGAATTTGACTACAGAAAGACAATTGTGATAAGAAAGACCAACATATAAACTTAGAGGACAATAGTGTCAAAATGGCTACATGTGAAGCCTCAAAGGAAAAATGTAATTTGGTCTTAGGCCCCAAAAGAAATCCTGGAAGAGCTTAAAAAGGATTTTTAAAGGAAATTAGAGAAGAAAAAGTGTGTGTGTGGGGGGGGGAAACGAGAGTAATGCAAGTGAGTCATTAAAAAACAATGTCAATAACATGGGAAAAGGCAGACAAAAATTTACTCCAGAAAATAACTCCCCCTAAAATAGAATTGGCCAAATGGAAAAGAAGTATTAAAGCTCACTGACAAAATAATTCCTTAAAAATTAGAACTGAGCAGGTGGAAGTTAATGATTGAGACATCAAGACACGATAAAAGCAAAGAAGTAGAAGAAAATGTGGCTTGCTTTTTTTTGCTTTTTTTTTTTTTTGGAAGGGGAAGGCAAGGCATTTGGGGTTAATGGCTAGTAAGTGTTAAGTGTTTGAGGCTGGATTTGAACTTAGGTCCTACTGACTCTGGGGCTGGTGCTCTTATTTACCGAGCCACCTAGCCACCTTGATGGTAATAAAAAACAAACCCCCCAAAATGGTCATCTTTCAAGAAATTATCAAAGAAAAGTGCCCCAGTATATCGAAGTCAGATGGCAAAACAGAAATGGAAAGAATCCACTGATGACCCCCTGAAAGAAATCCCAAAATGAAAACTCCAAGGAACATCACAGTCAAGTTCCAGAGCTCACAGATCAAGGAGAAAGAACTGCAAGCAGCAAAAAGTAAGAATTCAAATATCATGGAGCTACATACAAGATTACATAGGATTTGGCAGTGTCCACATTGAAGAACCACAGGGCTTGGAACAGGATATACTGGAAGGCAAAGGAGTTAGGATTACAGCTAATAATCTAGCCAGCAAAATGGATAATATAATCTTTCGGGGGTGGGGGGGAAGGAAATGTATATTTAACAAAAATAGAAGACTTTCAAGCATTTGTAATTAAAAGACTGAATAAAAATTAAAAGGTTGAATAAAAATTCTTACCTCCAAATACAAGATTCAAGGGAAACAAAAATGTAAAAAAGAAATAAAAACAAGGTTAAACTGTTTATATTTCCACATGGCAAGATAACATATAAAGAATTCTAGGGAGCACCAGCCCTAGAGTCAGAAGGACCTGAGTTCAAATCCAGTCTTATACACTTAACACTACCCATATGACCCTGGGCAAGTTACTTAATTGGCCCTGCCTTCCCCCCCTGCAAAAAAAAAAAAATTCTACTAGAAGAAGGGGAAGATTGAATGGGGTAAATTATCCCATGTAAAAGAGGCATGAAAAAAGGTATAATGGAAGGGGAATATTGGGGGACAGTAGTCTTTGGCAAAGCTCAAACCTTACTCTCATCAAAACTGGCTCAAAAAGGAGCACACTCAGTTGGGCGTAGAAATCTATCTAACCCTGTTTGGAAATAAGAAGGAACAGAGATTACAGAAATGGGAGGGGGTCTGATCAAAGGGAAGATATACCAGGGACGATGGAGATCAGAAGTAAAACACTTGTGAGGAATGAAAAGAGTGGGGTAAGAGGGGATAAACAAGCAAAAAAGTAGCATGGAAGGAAGTACACAGTTATAACTATAAATGTGAATGGGATGAACTCAACCCTGAAGTGGATAGCAGAATGGATTAAAAACTAGAATCCTACAATATGCTATTTACAAGAAACAGTTGAAGCAGAGTGATACATGGTAAAAGTAAGGGGCTAGAGCAGACGCTATGCTTCAGCTGAAGCAAACAAAGCAGGGATAGCAATTATGATCTCCAATAAAGCAAAAGTAAAAAAAATAGATTAAATTAAGAGAAATAAAGAAGGAAACTATGTCTTGCTGAAAGGTATCATAGACAATTAAGTCATATCAGTATTCAAATGGCATAGCATATAAATTTTTGAAGAAGTGGAATGAGTTATGGGAGGAAATAGATAATAAAACTATTATTAGTGGGGGACCTCAACTTTCCACTCTTAGAACTAGATAAATCTAACAACAACAACAAAATAAGACAAATTAAGTAGGTGAACAAAATTCTGGAAAAAGATAATGTATTATTACAAAGACCTCATATCCAAATGCAGAAAAGCAGAAATATATAAATGCTTCCTTTTCAGATTATAACGCAATAAGATTAAACTTTATTTTTTTTTAAATTTAGTATCTTCCTGTTACATGAAAAGTTTTTAACATTTGTTTTTAAAACTTACGAGTTCCAAATTCCCTCCCTTCTCACCCCCATTCCTCACTGAGAACACATGTGTAGTCAATGCAAAACATACCAATCCTGTTGTGAAAGAAAATGTAGGGGAAAAAAATACCCTAAAAAAATTTTTTTTAAAAAGGATGCTTCAATTTGTATTCAGAAACCATCAGTTCTTTTTCTGGGAATGAATTGATTTTTCATCCTAAATCCTTCACAGCTGTCTTAGATCACTGTAATTGCTAAGAATAGCTTCATTCACAGCTCATCATTTTACACTATTGCTATTACTCTGTACCCAGTACATTTCACTTTGCATCAGGCCATGTAAGTCTTTTCCAGTTTTTCTGAGACATTTTGCTCATCATTTCTTTGAGTACAATAGTATTCCACCATAATAACACACCACAGCCTATTCAGCCATTCCCCAATTGATGGGAATCCTCTCAGTTTTTAATTCTTTGTCCCTAGAAAAGAGCCACTACAAGTATTCTTGTACAAACAGGTCCTTTTGGGTTTTGTTTTTTAGAGAGATTAAAATTTAATTGGAAATTAAATAATCCTAACAAACAAGTGGGTCAAAGAACAAATCACAGAAACAATTGATAATTTCATTAAAGAAAATAACATATGGGATGTGGCCAAAGTAGTATGAATGGGACAATTTATTATATCTTCAATTGCTTTACATCAATGAAGTGGAGAGAAAGCAGATCAACGAATTGGGCATGTAACTAAAAAAAAACTAAAAAAGAACCAAATAGAAATCTTCAGTTGAACACCAAATTGGAAATCCTGAAAATCAAAGGAGAGATGAATAAAATTGAAAGAAAACCATTGAACTAATAAAATGAAGCTGATTTTATAGGAAAAAAAACAAAAATAGATAAACCACTGGTGGAATACTATTGTACTCAAAGAAATGATGAGCAAGAGAAGGTCAAGAAATTTAAGGAATTAGAATAGGCAAATTTAAGGAATTAGAACAGGCAATGAAGAAACAAAAGTATTACTCTGCAGATGTTATGCCTAGAAAACCCTAGAGAATCAACTAAAAAAACTTCCTGAAATTAGTTAACAACTTCAGCAAAGTTGCAGGATACAAAATCCACATAAATCATCAACATTTCTATACCTTACCAACAAAGCTCAGCAACAAGGGACAAAGAGAAATTCCATTTAAAATTATTGTAGATGATATAAAGCACTTGGGAGTCTACCTGCCAAGACAAACTCAGGAAATATTCTATAAAACACTTAACACAAAATCAAATCTAAACAATTTGAACGAAATTAATTGCTCATGGGTAGGCCAAGCCAATATAATAAAAATGACACCTAAATTAATCTATTCAGTGTAATACCAATCAAATTACCAAAATTATTGTATAGAGGCAAAAACAATAACAAAATTCATCTGGAAGAATAAAAGCTGAAGAATATAAAGGGAATCAATGGAAAAAATAATGCAAAAGAAGGTATTCTGGAGAAGCAGCAAGGTCCCGCAGCTCCCACACCACCACCCTAAACACCCAGAAAATACGAGCCCAGACAAAGTCTAGGAAAGTCTAGGACTCTCAGACTCACACAAATACAGAGAACACAGCTCTCGCTGAAGGCAGCTCGGCAG
>CM053596.1:142763008-142783484 GCA_028646575.1 Pseudocheirus occidentalis | reverse complement strand
CCTGATTTATGGATTATGCTCTCCATATACTCTGGCCTTCTAGGTGTTCATTTCCCATCCTTGTGCCTTTGCACCAGCTGTCCTTGCTCTTGGCATGTCACCAGCCCTTCCTGGAAGCCTTGGTTTCCTTCGAGATTCAGCTCCAATTCAGAGGCCTTCCTGGGTCTCCTCAGGCAATAAATAGTTCCTTCCCTTCCAAAAAAAAAAAAAAAGAATAAATACTACTTATGTCCTGAATTTCACTAGTGGCCTCTTCTGGACTTTTTGAGGAAGCGTACTTTTTTTTTTTTTTTTTTTTTTTTCGCTTTTTTGGAGGGCAATTGGGGTTGAGTGACTAGTGAAAAGTAAGGCTAGTGTCAAGCATCTGAGGTCAGATTTAAACTCAGGTCCTCCTGACTCCAGCGCCAGTGCTCTATTCACTGCACCACCTAGCCGCCCTGGAAGCCTACTTTTCAAAAGGACCCTCATTTGCTGAGAGGGTAGAGAAGCAGCAAACTGTCATTTGGCTGCTGTCTTGCCACTCTTCATTTTCTCAACTTCTTCCTTCAAAGAAGTCAGTTTCTTCATTACTATATCTTTTTGACTTTATATACAACCAAGATGGAAGGAAATCTGAGCTGGTGTTCTGAAACTGACATGAAAAACGGACTTTCGAATGTGCATTTTTGGATGTTGAAGTCTCATTCTGTTTATTTTGGGTCTATACAGTTTTTCTTCTTTGTATATCTAGGGCTCTACATGGCTCAGGGAATAGAACCCTGGACCTGAAGTCAAGAAGACACATCTTCCTGAGTTCAAATCTAGTCTCAGACACTTACTGGCTGTGTTACCCTGAGCAAGTCACTTAACTCTGCTTTCTCATTGGTAAAAATGAGCTGGAGAAGGAAATGACAAACTACTCCAGTTATCTTTGCCAAGGAAATCTTAAATGGGGCCACCGAGAGTTGGACATGCCTGAAAAATGATTAAACAACAATATATCCAGGGTACATTCACTTAATTCTATACACATAGGTACTAAATAAATGGTCATTGAGGTTTTGTTCTAAAAGAGTTTCTTATTAAAACTTAATTGTTGTTTCCTTTTAAAAATAAAGGACTCTAGTGGAATGACTCTGGTGATGCTTGCAGCAGCAGGAGGACAAGATGACCTGCTCAGGCTCCTTATCAAGAAAGGAGCTAAAGTTAACGGTAGACAAAAAAATGGAACTACTGCTCTCATTCATGCAGCTGAGAAGGTTAGTTACTTTTCAATGCAGCGCATTTAATTTAGTCATCTTTGTGTAAAGACTGACTGTCATTGGGTCCAGGAAGATGTTGGTTTTATAAGACTACCCCCAAAATGTCAGAGAATCACATGCATCTTTTATTCTATATTGAAATGATAACTGCTTTGTCTACTAGTACTGATCTACTTTGTATTTGGAAACCTTACAAACCAAGTGCTTTATGAGGAGCAATTAATGAAATACTCAGAATAAAAACTCTCCAAAGAACCTATGGTATCAGATAGTATTAATTAAAATAAATCTGTCCATTAGAAACTAGCATGTTTTTATAAATGAAAATAAAATTATAAGTAAAGCTGTTATGTGTAATGGAGAATTGGTTGGGACTGATTTTGGTTTATGTTCTTTATTGCCAAATTATTAGCAAAATTAATAAATTTTTGCCCATTAATTACAAAAGTAATCTATTTGTGATTTCAGTTTGACTATTTCTCTTCTTTTCAAAGAACTTTCTAACTACAGTGGCTATTCTTTTGGAAGCTGGAGCTTTTGTGAATGTTCAGCAGAGTAATGGAGAAACTGCTTTAATGAAGGTAATACCTTTTTCACATAGCCAGTGGAACACATAATACTATGAATTAGATGTTAGTGTGGAAAGAGAACAAGTAAAAAGACAAGAGAGATCTATCCTTTTTAAGACAGAAAGATCAGATGCAAAAGCAATATAAAAATTAATATCCATGATAATACTTAAAATACCAGCAATTAGGAGATTGATGAAGCATTTAGAATTTTTGGAAGCAAATAGTATTAATCTAGGAAGATATTATGGAGAAGATTTTGTTAATAACTGTTTTTGTATATCCTTTTACCCTTCCCTACCCAGCAAGTCATCCTTTATAACCAAGAATAAGAAATTCAGGGTGAGAAGAAAAGCAGTTCAGCAATATGTTATTGCATCTGCCAGATCTGACAGTATATTCAGTGTTCCATTCCTATAGTCCCTCACCTCTGGAGAGAAGGGAAGATACATTTTTCTTATCTCTTCATTTAGGTGAAACTTGGTGATTGTAATTGAAATGGTGCTCATTTTCACAGTTTCTTTTTTCTTTTATATTGTGGCAGTTATTTAGTATATTGTTTTCCTGTTTCCCTCTGCATCAGTTCATGTCTTCCCAGGCTTCTCTGAATTCTGCATATTCACTGTTTCTTATAACACAGTAATTAATTTTCCATTGCATCCGTATACCACATTTTGCTTAGCAAATTGACAATTCTTGGACATTTTTGATTCCAATTCTTTATTATCACCAGAAGGACTGCTATGACTTTTTCCCTCTTTTTAACAAATGCCATATCAGACAGGCAATTCCATATGCAGAGTAGAACAGAAAAAGAAAACTGGATAAGAAACTGATTCCCTCTGTTTTGTATAGAAGGCACATCCGACATGTGAATACTTTCAGATATGTCTTGCTTTCTTGTATTTCCTTCTCTCTGCATATGAAAAAATGCTTCAATTCTTTTTCTTTTTGGCAGACTTATTGCTGTGCCACTCTCCTCCTTTTTCCCTAATTTGGGAAAATAAAAAACACTTAATAAAAATGAAGTCACTATAATTTTGGTGTATATAGAAATTTTCTTTGTGCCTTTACATGCTCTAAATATAGGCCTTTTGATGGCATCTCATAGAGGTGATTATTAAGCATTTTACAATTTTTGATGGTCACATTTTATTTTTAAAAGTAAATTTATTTGTTTCTGACATTCATTTTTTAAAAAATTTTTGAATTTTTTCTTTCCCTCCTCCTCCCATTAAGAAGGAAGAAACTTGATATTAATTGTACATTTGAAATTATACATGACACAGCATCTTTCCATATTAGCATAAAAACTTTTAGTCTGTTCCTTATATTTATCACTAAGAATCACCTGTCTTAAGCACTGGTATGATGCAGTGTGGTAGAGTGAAAGAGGTACTGGATTTGGAGTCAGTCATATTACAGGAGTGTTTTGTGATCCCAAAGTTGCCAGTGCACTCTGTCCCAAAACTGCTTTCTTTTCTATTATTTATATATACTGTATAGCCATACATTCACCTTGTCTTCCCAGTTAGACTGTTAATTCCTTGAGGGCGTGAACAGTTTTAATTTTGTTTTTGTATCCCCAGAGCTTAGCATAGTGTTTGGTACACATTAGGAGTTTAATAAAACCTTGATGACTGATTGAAATCCTGTCTTTGCAACTTACTGCCTCTTGTAACCTTAGGCAAGTCACTTACCTTTCTAGATGTTATTAATTCATCTGTAAAATGAAAGGGTTGTACCAGATGGTGTCCATAGTTCTTTCCAGCTCTAAATCTGTGATGCTAAAATTCTATCACTTTTGTTCTCAAAAACCAACAGTGGTTCCCAACAACTATTCGAATCAAATTTGTAATCATAGGTTGCATGTCTCTCCCATCTATTCCAAAATTTAACAATTTAACTGTCTTCTTTTGCTGGTAAGCTCTTTCTTGTCATTTCAGCTAAAAAAAACCTTAAAGCTTAGGCATAAGATGATCTGTTATCAGCTTGCAGTTTTCCTTCATGTTACTTACATTGCCTTCCCACAGCCTTTCCAACTGTGTGAATACATTATAAACTTTTATAGCATCTAGGTGACCAGATGGATAGAGTGCCAGGCTTGATATTAGGAAGGTCTGAGTCTCCAACTTGGTAGCTGTGTGACCCTGGGTAAGTCATTTAACCTCTATTTGCCTGAGGTTCCTCAGCTATAAAATGGAGATAACAACACCACCTGCCTCACAGGGTTGTTGTGAGGACCCAATAAGACAATATCTATAAAGTGCTTAACACAGTATCTGGCAAGTAGTAGCCATATAAATGCTAGCTATTATCATTGTTGTTATTAATATTTTGAAGTTCTTTCTGGTTTTTTTGTTTGAGTATAACCAAATAGAGTGATCTGACAAAAAGTTGATGGGTTTTCAAGCACTCTTCTGAGTCCTGCCAGATCCTAGGGACTGCTGTGTTTATGTTCATAAAATAGAGAAGAGTTTTATTACAGACTGAGACCTGGAAATTTCAGTTACTTTTACCTGTAGCTTAATATATTATTATAGACCCATTTTGAGTTTGCTTCCTAAGGGAGAAATTGGAAGCTCAGACTAGCTGCTCTTACTATTTTGTTTTTTTTTTACTTTTGATAGACTACTTTAACCTCACTTTCAGAACCAAAATTTTATTTCTGTATTGAAATGTTAGATTTGGTTCATATTCCTCATTTGTGCTGTTAGGTTATTACTTTCTCGTTTTCTCTTCTTGTCTCAGTATAATTTTTTATTAGAACACACACACACACACACATCTTTTCTAAGCTTTTCGTCTTGTAGTTTTTGTATCAGCACAGTGCTAAAGCTGTGTGAGAGAAAAAAAAAATTATGATGCATTTCCTCTTCATAGTTTCTCTTTTCTGTGGCTAAATGAAACTTTCACAGCTGAGACTTCTAGAGAGTAAGACCAGTTATATTTTATAAGGCCAGAACCTTTCATCTACATGATAAATACTAAGGAACAAGGGGAAAGATAAGTGTAGGTAAAGAATAAAAAGGTGGGTGGAGCTTGATATAAAGTCTGAAGTTTTGGAAGAAGTGAGGAAAAAATGGATTCTAGGTTGGGGGAACTTAGCACATAGTATTAAATGCTTCTCCAGAGTTAAGTAGGCTAGTCCTTAGACAACAGACATAAATGCTTTTCCAGCTTGGTAGAACCTGCCAAGAAATACAAGGTTGGTGGTGGGAGGAGCAATGAGACAAAAATATTATACTTCGGTAGTTGGGATAACAAGGCCTGAGGTCCACTGTCAGCTGTGCAGCTTTCCTGCTCTGATCTTGGGCTAGTGGCTTAACAATGAGAAAGTGTCTTTAGCTGTTAAGTGGATATCTTGGATATTTCACAAGGGCATTGTGGAGATGAAATGAAATGACAGTTGGGAAAGCATTTCATATTTATATTTGTTCAACAAAAGTAAATTGTTTGTTGAATTGTGGGATCATTGTGAAGGACTTGAAAAAGGGAAGACATTGCAGAGATACGGTAGCTATCTTGAAATATATAAAGGGCTATTTGTTTTTCTTTTTTTTTCTTTTTTCCAAAATTTTATTTTAGACTCAAAGGCCAGAACACAGAGAATAGAGTAAAGAAACAAAAACATATTATAAACTTAAATGTTTGAACTAAAATACAAAGTTTGAAAGAAATAAAAGCATGTCATATGCATATCAGAACATATGAGAGGATTCAAAATATGTAACAATAAATTTTCATTTCAAGAAAGCCTATATGATAAATAATGCTTGTGTTAAGAATTGTCCATCTTTGCTTCCTTGTGAGTTTTCTTTTGTTCTCTGCTGCACATTTTTTTACTTCATTTTTTTTTTTCCTTCCCCTTGATTTTTCCCCCCCCACTCCCCGCCAGGAGGCCAAAAATTTTAGGTTATGTTTCACCATAGCTATAAATATATACACTTACACATATATACATACATATTTAGACATAGACATTCCCAAACCTATTCTACTCCTGAACTTTGTGTTATATATGCACATCTCTTGTTTCCTATCCATCCTCCATCCTCCCCCCTCTACTTTACTTTTACTCACTACCTTGCCTACCCCCTTCCAAGGATCCTTCCTTATCTTCCCATTTCCATAAATCTGAACACCCTTCTATACCCCTTTTTACCTGTTCTCTCACCCTCCCCTCTAAAGATACCTCCTGTCTTCTCCCCCATCCTATGCCCCTACCATTTTATTTCTTCTGAATTTAGAAGACTTCTATACTCTTTTAAATATATATTTCCCTCTTATACTTGTTCCCGATGAAAGTAGGTTACCAGAACTACCAGCCCTCCTTCCCCATCTAATTCCTATGTATATTCTTCCTCTTGCACCTCATTTGTATAAAATAATTACTCTTTTTAGCTGTTCTTAAATGGTCTTACTTTTAAAATTCGTATCATGCTCAGGTTTTCCCCAATCTTTCTTATGAAGTACCCAATTATTAATAAGAATCTTAGATGTAAATTTTACATATATAAAAGTAAACATTCTATCCTTATGGATGCCTTGTAATCAGTCTTTGTTTTGTACCTTATGTTTATATTGGTTCTTGTATTTGAATCTTCTATTAAGTTCAGGATTTTTTTAACTAAGTCTTGATAAATTTGATAAATCTGAAAATATATCAAATGTACATTTTTTTTTTTCATTTAACATAATAGTTAACTTTGCAGTTAATTTTTGGCTGGAGCCCCAGTTCTTTTGCTCTTTGATATGTTATGTTCCAAGACCTGCAGTCCTTTAATGTTTCTGCTACTAGGTCTTGCGTAATTCTAATTGTGGCACCGTCATATTTAAATTTTTTTAATCTTGATGCTTTTAATAGTTTTTCCTTGAGCTGGGGATTTTGGAATTTGCCTATGGTATTCCTATGAGTTTTCCTCATAAGATCTCTTTTAAGTGGTGATCAGTGGATTTTTTTTTCTACTTCTGCTTTCCATCCTTAAGGCTTCAGAACAATTTTCTTTAATTATTTATGGTATTATTGTATCAAGATTCTTTTTTTGGTCATAACTTTTAGTTAGTCCAATTATTTTTATATTTTCTCTTCTTGATCTGTTCTCCAAATCTGTTATTTTTCTTATAAGATGTTACACTTTCTCTTCTATTTTTTCATTATTCATAGTTTGTTTAATCATTTCTTGATCTCTTATAATTTCACTGGCTTCACTTTGTCCAATTCTAATTTTCAAGGTGTTATTTTCTTCCTTAAGATTCTGGATCTCCTTTTCTAGTTGGTTGACTTTCCTTTCATACCCTTCTTGTTTTTCTTGAATTATTCTTATTTTCTTTTTTAGTGTTTCCTCCATACTTGTCATTTGATTAGTAAAATCTTCTATAAATTCTTTTTGGGCAGTTGACCATTTGACGTTACTCTTTGGGGGTTTCTTTAGTTCAATTTCCTCCTCTGAAGATGAACCTCAGTCATCTCTACTTCCTTAATAGGTTTCTGTAATTGAATTCTTTCACCTTTTCCTGTGCATTTTTTTTTTCTGGTGATAGTCAGGGGTATGGGAAATGATACCTCTTACCCCAGATCTTTAGTTCTTCCCTCTAGCCTGAAACCAAAGCCAAACCTCCAACCTCTTGTAAGTGCCCACTGACAGGGGCTTTCTGCTCCACTGCTTCTGCACTCACTGGGGTTGTGCTGGTTCCTAATTGCCTCGCTGCTACTCTTTGTAGCACAGCTGGGTTTGGCATTCCTGGTCAGCAGAGATTCCCTTGATCTTCCCAGTTTCAAATGTCCAACTCCCCTCACTCTCCTGGGATGAAAGTTTACATAGCTGGGTTGAGGCAGCCTCTCAAACCAGCTAACCCCAGGGCTTGCTGCTTGATGTATAAGAGGCTTCCTGCTTGCTGTTAAAAGGGAACCTAACCTGGAGGTGTTTTCTCTTCACATGGACCAAACCTTGACCTAGGATTTTTCTTCTGACCTTCTCAAATTGTCCCAGGAGGATCCAGGTTATGCCCCTGTTCTTATTTATCTCCACCCTCACTTTATTTGCCCTAAGGTGCTATTTTAACTCTTTTATGGGGGAATATATTGAGAGCTTGGAGTTTTCTGACCTGCTCTGCCATCTTCCCAGAATCCTCTCTAAAGGGCTATTTGTAATAGAAGGATTAGACTTTTTCTGCTTTATAAGAGCAGATGGAAGGAAGTTTCAAAAGAGGCAAATTTAGGATTGAGGTCAAGAAAAAGTTACCAACAATTAGTCATTCAGAGGTGGAACAGGTTGCCTTGAGCAGCAGTGGGCTCTGGCTTTCCCTTACTGGAGAGCTTCAAGCTTACAGGTATGTAGAACCATCGCTCAGATATGTTGTAAGGTGGATTCTTGTACAGATTAGACTCAGACTCAGGAAGTTCTTCAAACTTGAGATTCTGTGAATCAATATTGAGCTTTGTATTTTTCAAATAACCATCATTATGTTTTAAAGTAGATGATATAAATATTCAGGATCTATAAACATGCAGATTATAACAAACTGTTAGCAAGAACAAAACCTATTAATGAAGAATACTTGTTAAATTGTTAAATGCTTCTAAAAAAAACATCCTGTCAGTCTCAACAGTTATGATTCATCTCTTACTAATTTATTTCATCATAAGCTCATAGACTTTAGAGCCTATGTAACAGACCTACAAAAAGTCATTTGGTCTAGTCCCTTCAATTTATAGTTGAATAAACACTTAGAGAGGTTATGTATTAATGATTTACCCAAAATCACCAAAATAGTAAGTAGCAGAGCTGAAATTACAACAGTGGTCTTCTGACTCCAAATCTAGGGTTCTTTTGATTTTACTGTAATAATTCAAATGTTATTAAGTAACTATTATAAGTTAAGTAGAATATGTGTATTTAGATAGATATAGATAGATAATGTGTATATTACTGTGGAAAATGGACAGAAGGTTATCTGAATATAAATTATACTATACATACATTAAAAGGCATCTTATCCAAATGGATTTTCTTTTTAAAATTGCTTTGTAAACTCTTGGAGCATTTGTTTTTTGGTGTTATTCTGTGGTACTGCAAAAATACTACAATTTATGGACTTCAGAAAAACTTGGAAAGACATATATGAACTGATGCTGAATGAAACATTGTACATAGTAACAGCAACATTGTGCCATGACTAATTTTGATAGACTTAGCTTTTCTCAGCAATGCAAGTATCTAAGACTACTCCAAAAGACTCACAATGGAAAATGCTGTCCACGTCCAAAGAAAGAACTAAGGTGTCTGAGTACAGACTGAAGCATACCTATTTGCTTTCTCAGAAAAGTTTTTGATTTAATTAAGTATATACAGCTCCTTAGAAGCAAAGCCAGGCTGAGACCTAGGTGTTTTCACTATGTGAATAAAATAATATTTTCATTTGTGCAAATGTTCTCTCTGATAGGAAAAAACTTTCCACAAAAAAAGTAAACTGGAGAAGGATGAGTAAGATAAATAAGATGGACAGAGACATAGTCATAGCCTGCAATTCATTCACAAGAAAGAAAATCACCGTGCATGTTATCTTGCACTCTGCTCTAGCTTCAAGGAAACTGTTTTGACTCAGTTTATCCATCTTTTACAGTGCTTCCTGAGGTTTGCTATATGGCAGTCTTTTTTTAAATCACTGCTATGATAAATATGAAATTAGTTTCTGATTCCACAATGGTATAGTCAAAGAATCACAGTGAAAACTAGTCTAGCAAGAATGCTTTTGTCAAAGATTGGCCTTTTTTGGCAGCCACAAGGGTGATATTTAAATCAGTACAGTGTAGTAGAATAAGAGTCTTTTAAGTTCTTTCCAAGAAGGTCTAGCACTTGGTAGCTTTGTAGCATAGTACAGGGCTGGATCTTGAGTCAGAAAGAAGTGAGTTCAAATCCAGCCTCAGATGGATTTGATGATCATGGTTAAATCACTTAACCTCTGTCTACCTTAGTTATCTTTTCTGTAAAATGGAGATCATAGCACCTACTTCAAGGGCTGTTAAGCAAGGACAAAATGAGATAATATTTGTAAAGCATTATAGACCTTAAAGTGCTATAAATGCTGATTTGTTATTATCATTGACAAAAATATCTTTTGAAGACCTCCTGTTTTAAAGAGTTTTTCAGTCAAGTATAAACAGTAATTCAAACAGATACTTATATTTGACATTGTATTGTAATGTAGAACACCATCTTGTCCTTGCCCTGAAGAAATTATTTTTACATTTAAATGTCTTCCAAAAACCTCATTCTAGGGAAAAAAAATTGCAAGAGTGTGTGTGTGTGTGTGTGTGTGTGTGTGTTCGCGCGCGTGCACACACACGCTCCTTAGACTTTGCTTTTATATAATTACTTGCCTTAATGTTTTTTCTGTTACAGGCTTGTAAAAGAGGAAACTCTGATATTGTAAGGCTTGTGATTGAATGTGGAGCAGATTGTAATATTTTGTCAAAGCATCAGAATAGTGCTTTGCATTTTGCTAAGCAGTGTAATAATGTATTGGTATATGACCTGCTGAAGAGTCACTTAGAAACGTAAGTATGAAATAATGATGCTTAAAGCTTTGCTTACTTAGGGACTTCAGGGTTGTTATTTTAATTGCAAAATATTTTTAAGAAATGTAATTTCAGAGGCAGAGCCAAGATGGCAGAATAGAAAAGCACTCAGCCAAACTCTCCCTTATTCCTTGCCAAACAGTTTTAAAATAGCACCTCATATTGAATTCTGGAGCAGTAGAATGAACCAGAGGTCAATTGAAACAGTTTTCCAGTCCAAGACAACGTAAGAGATCGACAGGAAGGGTCTGTCTCACCTTGGGTGGAGGTGGGGTGTTCAGGAACACAGTGAAGACTGCAGCACAGGCGACTTCATAATTCCAAGACAGAGTGAAACACTGTCAGTTGTGGCTGCAGGAGAGCAGTGTACCTAGTCATAGTCCCAGGGCTAGGAGGGATGCTAGAGTTGGTGACTATGGGAAACAAGGTCCCTTTCTGGGTAAAGAACAAAGCACAGGCCAAGAGAGCAATAACTCTCCTTAGATCATACAAGCTTGGAAACATGGAAAACCTACAGGCCCCCAGAGCTAGCTCTGAAAACAGTAGCAAGAAAGATCTGAAGCTTGGGACAGTGACCCCTCCAACCAGGGAGCAGAGTACAGCTTTTAACATTAAACTAAAAGTAAAAAAAATAGGCTGGAAAAATTAACAAAGAAAGAACCTGACCATAGAAAATTACTGTGCTAACAGGGAAAATCAAAATGCAAACTCAGAAGAAGAAAATTAATTTAAAACAGCTACGTGACAAGCATCAAAGGAAAATGTGAATTGGTCAGAGGTTTAAAAAAGAGTAAGAATTCCTGGAAGTGTTTAAAAAAGGAGATGAGAATGATACAAAAAAATCATGAAGAGAGTCAATAGCTTGGTAAAGGAGACATAAAAATATACCAAAGAAAATCACACCTATTAGTGTAGTAATTCCAATACTGTATAAACTATTTGGAAAACTAGGCAAAAGGAGCCCTACCAAATTTCTTTTACAACAAAATATGGTGCTGATCCCTAAACCAGGAAGAGCAAATGCAGAAAAACTATAAACCAATTTCCCTAATGACTATTAATGTAAAACTTTAAAATAAAAAACTGACAAAGATATTATAAAAATCATACTATAACAAGGTAAAGTTTATACCAGGATTGCAAAGATGGTTCAATATTAGGAAAACTATCTGGGGTGGCTGGGTGCAATGAATGGAGCCCCAGCCCTGAGGTCAGGAGGACCTAGGTTTGGATCCAGCCCCAGACACTTGACACTTGCTAGCCCTGTGACCTTGGGCAGGTCACTTGGCCCTAGTGGCCCTGCTTTCCTGCCAAAAACAGAAAAAAAATTAGGAAAACTTATTAGCATCATTGACCATATCAAAAACAACAAAAATATGATTGTTTCAATAGATGTAGGGAAAGCTTTTGACAAAATACAGCACTCATTCCTTTTAACAGTCCTGAAAAGCATAGGAATAAATGGAGTTTTCCTTAATATGTTCAGTCGTACATATCTAAAACTATCGGCAAGCATTATCTATAACAGGGATGACCTAGAAACTTTTCCATTGAGATTAGGGGTTAATAAAGGATACTCATCACCACTGTTATTCAATATTATTCTAGAAATGCTCACTATTATAGTTCTAAGACAAGAAAAAGAAATGGATGGAATTAGAATAGGTCATAAGGAAACAAAACTATCATTCTTTGTAGATAATATGTTTACAGAATCCTAGAGAATCAGCTAAAAACTAGCTGAAATAATTAGCAACTTTAGCAGAGTTTGTAGGATATAAAATGAACCCACATATTCATCAGTGTTTCTCTACATTTCCATTGGAGTCTAGCAGCAAGAGATAGAGAAATTTCATTTAAAAATAACTGCAGACAACATAAAATACAGCAGAATCTACCTACCAAGATAAACCTAGGAACTAGATCAGTGGTTCTCAACCTGTGGGTCGCGACCCCTTTGGGGTCGAATGACCTTTTGACAGGGGTCACCTAAGACCATCAGAAAACATATTATTTCCAGTGGTCTTAGGAACTTCCTCTATCCTTCCAGGTGCGTCTGTCCACATGCAGACACACCCAAATACAACTATTAAATGGTTGCGGCATTAGGAAGGTTGAGAACCATTGAACTAGATGAAGAAAATTATAAAATATTTTACACACAAATAAAGTTATATTTAAACAGTTGGAGAAATATTAATTACTCATAGGTAGGCTGAGCTAATATAATAAAAATGATGATTCTACCAAAATTAATTTACTTATTCAGTTTCGTATCAATAAAATTTCCAAAAAAAAAAAAAAATTAGATAGGTAGAAGACAGCAAAATTCGGCTGGAAGAACGAAAAGTCAAGAATATCAAAAGACATTTATGGAAAAAAAATGTGAAGAAAGGTGGTTTAGCAGGAACAGATTTCAAACTTTTATAAAGTAGAAATCATCAAAAGAATCTGGTATTGGCTAAGAAATAAGAGTAGTGAATCAGTGGAGAATAGATTAGGTATATAATGGTAGCAAATGACCCTAATAATCTAGTGTCTGACAAACCAAAGATGTAAAATTTGGGAAAAGAAAGCACCAATTGACAAAAATTAGTGGGAAAATTGGAAAGCAGTTTGGCATTTGTTAGGTAGAGACCAACAACTCATACCTTGTACCAAGATAAAGTCAAAATGGCTACATGACTTAAACACAAAGGGTAATGTCATAAGCAAACTAAGGAAGTGTGGAATATTTTAGCTTTTAGATATATGGATAAGGGAAGAATTTATGACCAAAGAAGAAAAAGAGAGAATTTAGGGATGTGAAATGGATAATTTTGAATATATCAAGTTAAAAAGGTTTTGTACAAACAAAACCAATACAGCCAAGATTAGAAGGAAAACAGAAAACTGGGGGGGGGGGACATTTTATAGCAAGTTTTCCTGATAAAGGCCTTATTTCTCAAATGTAGAGAACTAAGTTGAATTTATGAAAAAGCAAGTCATTCCCCAGTTGGTAAATGACTAGAAGATATGAAGAGGTAGTTTTCAGAAGAAGGAAATCAAATCTGTACTCACATGAAAAAAATGCTCTAAATCACTATTGATTAGAGAAATGCAAATTTTAAAAACTTTGAGGTACCATCTTACCTGTCATATTGACTAATATAACAGAAAAGGAAAATGACAGAGGCGGCTAGGTGGCACAGTGAATAGAACACCAGCCCTGGAGTCAGGAGTACCTGAGTTCAAATCTGGCCTCAGACACTTAACACAAAAAACTAGCCGTGTGACCTTGGGCAAGTAACTTAACCCCAACTGCCCTCCAAAAAGCAAAAAAAAAAAAAGGGGGGGGGGAATGACAAATGTTGATGGGAATGTGGAAAAATTAGGACACTAATGCCTTCTTGGTGAGTTGTGAACTGATCCAAACATTTTGGAGAACAATTTGCATCTCTGCCCAAAACTATAGAACTGTTCAGACCCTTTGATCCAGCAATACCACTACTAGGTCTGTATCTCACTGAGATCAAAAGAAAAGAACTTATTTGTACAAAAATATTTATAGCACCTCTTTTTGTGGTCAGAAAGAATTGAAAATTGAGGGAATGCCCATTTATTGTGGAATGGCTGAAAAAGTTGTGATATATGATTGTGATGGAATACTATTGTGCTATAAGAAATGATGAGCTGGATACTTTTAGAAAAGCCTTGGAAGACTTAGATGAACTGATGCTGAGTAAAGTGAAAAGAACCAGGAAAACATTGTACATAGTAACAACATTGTACCATGATTAACTGTGCATGACCTGGTTATTCTCAGCATTACAATGATCAGCAATAGTATGATGGAAAATGCTATCTATCTACCTCCAGAGAAAGAACTGATAGTCAGAATGCAGATTAAAACACATTCTTTTAACTTTTTTATCATTCTTTTATTTTGGGGGGGAAAGGGGGGCCAGGTTCTGTTTTATTTTGCACCATGGCTAACATGGAAATGTTTTACCTTACTGCACATGAAGAATCTATGTCAAATTGCTTGCCTTCTCAAGGACAGGGGTGGCAAGGAAGGAAGAGAATTTTTTTAAAAAAGAATATTAAAAAATTTTTCTTGTAATTGAAAAAAATAAAGTTAAATAAGATTTCATTACTTTTAAGTACATACAATAAATTCTTAGAAAAGAATTTCAGAAAGGTCTGCTGTAGTGATTAGATTCTTACTCATTTGTAGAGGGCAGGAGTTAACATTTATGTATACTTATATACTTGGCTAGTTGCTGAAGTCCTTAAAAATGTTAAAAGACCCTAAAAAATTTCCCCTAAACTTTAAATATTTCTTTATAATTTTGTTGAGAATACTTATTAACAAACTCTTTTGTCAGAGTACATAAATTAAACTTCTGAATAGATTTGTTCTAATTTGGATTGACTTTAATGTTTCTACTTAGGCATTTAAGAACCTCTGGGGCACTTCTCACTAAAAAGTTGAATTATTACTTTGATTAAGGATAACAGGTAAAGCCTAGTAAGGTGGTAATCTGGTAGAAGTGTGAAGATTTCCCATTAACAGTTTGTTTCACTGATAAGTGATATTTGATTATTCTATATGAGATATCTAAAATTAATCTGCTTTTAAATATCATATTTGATCATCAGTCACTTTTAATGGATTCTAATGCAGAAAAACTTGTCCGGATTAACATTGGCGTCTGTATCTTCTCTTTCTCTCCATTCAGGCTCTCAAGAGTGGCAGAAGAAACCATAAGGGACTACTTTGAAGCCCGGCTCGCCCTCCTAGAGCCTGTGTTTCCAATAGCATGTCACCGCCTTTGTGAGGGTCCAGACTTTTCAACTGATTTCAATTACAAAGCACCGCAGAACATACCAGAAGGTACCCCCTTTATGGTTTTCTTTTGTATGAACTGTAAATTGCAGTAAAAATATTATCCGAATGTTATCTTTCTTAATTATTCTGTCACTTAATATGAGTTTAATTCCAAAGGTATTTTTAGGAGTATATACTTTATGAGAAATGGAAGAAAACAGATTAGTAAGGCAGTTGACTAGACCAAGTATAACCAAAAGAGGACCATGCTGGAGGTGGAATAATTTTGAGGGCATGGAGAGTTTGATTCTGAAGTTATCTAAAAGGAGAAAATGATAAAAGGCAGGGAAAAAAAATCTGAGACTTTACCAAAAAAAAAAAAAAGTGAAATGACATTAATAATTTTAACCCATTTGCTACATTGCCTATAAAATTGTCATGATAGTAAATTTTACATGCATTGAGGACATTCTTGAAAAAGTTAAGATGTGGGAACAGGAAAACTGCTTCTTTACAGGATACAGCGACCATGTTTTTACAGTCACACTATTGACTGAAAAGTCTAAGGAGTACAAGATTCCATTGCACTTGTTTTTGGCTATAGAAAGCATTTCATCTTGTGTGGCAAAGTACCACTCTGCTCCAACAGGTGCCTACCATATGTCATAATCATACAAAGTTCTTTGAAAAATAGAAGAACAGAAATTACTATTTGACATAAGGTTTAAAATGAAAATGTGCATGCTTGTCGTTGATGTATGCCACCACAGTGGAGAATGTCCATTATAGAGTCCAAACTAAAGAGTTATTTTACAGAAATGATATATGCAGTCTTCTAGATATTTCTTTTTGCAGATGCCATTATTTTGATATCTTCAACCCCCGGAGCATCGCAAAGCCTCCTAAATGAGAGCCATAATTACTCTTAAAGTGTCTTTCCATTTAAGAAGAACCAAGTGATTAAAGAATGCTTCATTAAACTATAATTTGTCATTGGATGGGTAATTCATGGAGTTGGTCTATGGATATATATGTTTTGGACAGTTGACTAGGGCTAGAGTTGACCAAGAGGAGAGTAAGTTGGATAATCTTCTGGTGGTATCTATGAGTCTTGGAAGTTTATGAAGAATTGAAGTTGAGGATCATCCAAAAGGCAATGGAAAGTATGGTGCATGGTGAGTGTGAGGATTCTACAACACACTGCAAATCCAGTTATGCAGTAGAAATTGTGTAAAAAATGTCATCAGAGAAATACATGGCCTGTGATCATAGTAGGAGTGAGAGATAATTGATGGCTATCATTTGGTGCATGCTTTTGATTTCAGTGCTGTCCAGAGAGTGTGAGGAAGACCCCTAACACATTGGTTAAATAGACCAGCAGATTTATTGGAGGTCAGAGATGAGAATTGTATAATATGGGCACGCATGGATGGGTTAAGATTTACTTCATTGAAAGCAGTACCTACAGTGATAATAATGCAGCTTTATTGGAGAATTTCTTCTATATGTCCTTTAATACCATGTTTAATACATAATTTAAGTGAGATAATTCAACGGGTAGAGTATTGGACCTGGAATCAAGAAGACCTGAGTTCAAATCCAGCCTTGTTACTAATACACAGTTACTAATAATTGTGAGACCCTGGGCAAGTCACTTAACCTCATCTTTAAAATGGGGATGATAATAATAGCACCTACTAGGGCTGTTGTGAGGGTTAAATGACATAATATTTATTTGTTTTCTGTTTGGAGGGCAGAAGGCAGGGCAGTTGGGGTTAAGTGACTTGCCCAAGGTCACACAGCTAGTTAAGTGTCTAAGGCTGAATTTGAACTCAGGTCCTCCTGACTCCAGGGCTGGTGCTCTATTCGCTGTGCCACCTAACTGCCCCTGACATAATATTTATAAAGTGCTTTGCAAATCTTAGCATATAAATGCTAGATGTTATTTCTAATTGGATATTTAAATGATTAAAATTTTCACTCCATAGCTGAGAGGAGTAAAAATTAATAGGATACAAACATGGAAGATTTGAATAATGGCAGCATTTCTTTCAATGTTTAATTATTATTAGTTTTTCTTTACATTTGTTTATTTATCTGACTTTATGGAGATGTAAGGTGTCACTTGAGATATGAGAGGAATGCTGAAAACAAAGCCAACCATCATGTTCATGCCCAGTAGTTGTTTAAAGAAGAATAAACACAGAGTGAAAATTAGTGACAAATTACTATTCATCACCTGGTGATGAATTTTTCTGAAAACTTACTGGTCTTTCATTGAAGGAACTGGAAAAATAAGCAGGAAAGGGGAAAAAAAAGAGTTGAGTAATTCACCTACCTTTGATGATGGCTCTAGCCTCCTTTTAATAATTGTTTTATGACCAAACAATAAATTTGTATCCTGATAGCCACACTTAGGGCAATAAAACTCTCTATTTAGTAGTTTTGTAGTCTTCAGGTTGTAAATATAGTCTTTTACCAAGACCATACAGCAGACTGGATTGTCTTTAGAAAATTACAGTCCCTTTAACAACCCAAAACCTCTCTCTCTATTTTTAACACTACTATTTTTTTAAAGATGAGATATGACTGTTATATATGCCAGGATCTCTAAAGAACTGAAATTTAAAATTACCAAAAGGCAGTAGACCAGTGTGGGTCGTGACCCCTTTGGGAGTCAAACAACCCATTCACAGGGTTTGCCTAAGACCATTGGAAAACAAATATTTCCGATGGTCTTAGGAATAGAGACAACTATCCATCTCCAGATGGGTTCACCCACAAAGGAGTATTAAAGGGTCACAGCATTAGGAAGGTTGAGAACCACTGCAGTAGAGGGAGACATGGTAGATGTGAGTAGGCTACACCTGTTACAAATGAAAAATTATACAGATAAAGCCTGTGAAAGGTATTATAAGAGAAATGTATGACAGAAAATAAAATGGTTGGTTATATAGGGAGACTAAGGAATAACGCATAGCCTATGATCTCCAGTTCCAACTTCTTGGAACTTGTCAGTGGTTGTGCTGTCTTGGTATAGCTTTTAAGAACCTAAGGTTAAAAAAGCCTAACCCTTTTTCTCAGTGATCCCACTGTTAGAAGTAAACCCCAAGGAAACCCAAGACAAAGGAAAGTCTCACACACAGCGGAATATTCATAGCAGCTTTTTTTTCTTGTTAAAAAGGATTGAAAACAAGGTTGATTACCATTAGTTAACAATGGCTAAACAAATTGTGGGACATGAATATAAATGGAATATTACTAAGAAATATTTTAACAGCTCTAAAGAATTCAAAAAAGAATGGGAAGATTTAGTTAAACTGATACAAAGTAAAGTAAGCAGAACCAAGATAATATTCATGCTTTTAACAGTAAGATTTTTGGAATACCCTTTATATGATGACTACAATGTAAATGGAAAGAACAAAAACTGAACTGAATGTTTCATAATATATCTTTTTTTTTTTTTTTTTTTGCTTTATTTTTGTGTGCGGCAGTTGGGGTTAAGTGACTTGCCCAAGGTCACGTGGCTGGTTTTTGTGTTAAGTGTCTCAGGCCAGATTTGAACTCAGGTCCTTCTGACTCCAGGACCAGTGCTCTATTCACTGCGTCACCTACCCGCCCCTTCATAATATATCTTTATGTGTTGTCTCCCCATTTGTTTGTGAGCTTTTTGAGAACTAACTTTATTATTTGTATCCTCAGCATTTAGCATACTGTTTTGCACATAGTAAATGCTTAATACATACTTTTAAATACATTCATATGTAATTTTAATGATAAAGTTATCCCCAAAGAAGAGATGATAAAATTTACCCTCTTCTTCACAGATATGGAAAAGTATATAAGTACATATGTACATATATGTATATGTACATATACAGGTGTACATGAATACATATACAGTTACACATACTTACAGAGAGAGGAAGAGGGTCAGATTTGGTTGAAGTGTTGATTAGTTTTGCTGAACTATTTTACTTCCCCAAATAAATTATTACATGGGATAGGTGGACTTCTAGATCTGGAGGTGAGGGGACCAAAAGATAACTTTGGAAATGGGGGTGAAACGTGTGAGTGTCTATGTATGGACACAGACACAGACACACACATACACAAATGATATCGATGAAATAAAATAACGAGGAAAATAAAGGGAAAAAGTAGTATTTCCTCCACGCTGCATTGAGATGTTAGGTACAGCTTTCCATTAATTAGCAGTAACATGTTGAATTTAATTTCCAGAATAGAAATTGCATTTTAAATCCATTTCATTAATTCAGTGAACCTGTTAATTCAACAGGTTTTTTTTAATTAAATTGTGTACTTTTTTGTTGTTTATTCTTAAGTCAGCATTTTCAACTTTTAAAAAATAAATTATATTCATTATTCTTTTAAAGCTCTGAGTCACTTTTTTTCCCTCCTGTATTTGCCCAGTTGACAGTTTTTACTTAAATGCTTTAACAGAGAAGATCAAAAGAATCCTTTTGGCATTAGGAACTAGAAGGTCTAGTTTCTTCTACTTTTACTAAGTTTGTAACTGGTCAATTATTTCCTTTCTCTTGGTCTGTTAACTTGTTTCAAACCAGAATATGAAACTTTGCCTCTCATGAACATAATGGGATGGAGAATGGTGGAGGGGTGGCTAGGTGGCACAGTGAACAGAGCAATGGCCCCGGATTCAGGAGGACCTGAGTTCAAATCTGGCCTCTCTCTCTCACACACACACACACACACACACACACACACACACACACACACACCCCTAGCCGTGTGACCTTGGGCAAGTCACTTAACTCCAGCTGCCCTCCAAAAAAGCAACAAAAAAAAAGAGAGAGAGAGAGAGAATGGCTGGAGGCTCCTTCCCCAGTGCTTGGGGTTATGATTCTGTGACTTAGAATTCTAAGCATTGTTTGGGTTGCAGATGAGTGAATGTTTTTGTTTTTGTTTTAATTTTAATTTATTTTCTTGGTTACATCATTCATTTCCACAAGGTTTTGAGTTACAAATTTTCTCCCCTTTTTGCCCCTACCCCCCAGCCCAGAACATTGATCCCACTGTAAGACCCCTCCCACAATCTGTTCCCTTTTATGCCCTCCTCCAACACCCCTCTAGCTTTCTAGCGGGGCAGGGAGGAGCTCCCTGCCCCCATCCCTGTATGTATTATTTCCCAGTTGCATTTGACTGTATAGCTTTAAATACTAGATTCTTGCAGTTCCTCCCCTTTCACCCACTCCCACTGGGAGGAGCAGCAATGCAATACAGGCTGTACCTG
>CM053596.1:142735749-142762508 GCA_028646575.1 Pseudocheirus occidentalis | reverse complement strand
GGGGGAGGGATAGGAAGGAGGGACATATGATCACTGTCACAATATGTCCACTATGAAGATGTCCTGTATAATCACACCTACAAAGCCTGTATTGAATTGCTTGTCCTTCCAGCGGGGGTGGGTGACAAGGGAGGAATCAAAAGTATCTAGAATTTAAAGCTTTGTGATACTTGCAACTAGGAATTAAGATATACAGGGGCTGGGGGAGGGAGACCCTCCCTGCCCTACCAGAAAGTTAGAGAGCAGACCAGGGGAGGGGCTCTATAGTGGGATGGCTGTTTTGGGTTTGGGGTAGGGGAAAGACAGGGAGAAAATCTGTAATTCAAAAATCTCATGAAAATGAATGATGTAAACAAGAAACAAAATTTATTACATAAAAAAAAGAATGTGAGAATGTTGACATTATTTTTAAAAAGAATCTTGTATTTTAAATTAGGCATAAAAGCCTCAATTAAAAGACCTTTATTTGCAGTGAATACACAGCAGTTTCTTCTAATATGTAGCTAATTATTGTGAAATATAGGCTATGGGGGGTGGAGCCAAGATGGCAGAGTAAAAGTAGTGACTTGCTTGAGCTCTCCCCCAAATCTCTCCCAATTTCTGTAAATAATTACTCACAACAAATTCTAGAGCTACAGAGAAACCATAAAATTACAGAGTAAAACACATCTCCAGCCCAAGAAAGCCCAAAAGGCCAACAGGAGGGGTCTATTGCATACCAGGCTAGGAGTGGAGTGCCATCTACCGTGCCCCATGCTGGCCCAGAGTAGGCCTCATGGGACTGAATAACTGGCAGCTGTGGCAGTTTCCAGACTTCTCAATCCACAAATGCCAAAGACAAAGTAGAAGATCAGTGGGGAAACTCTATTGGACTTGGGTGAGAGTACAGTGTGGACTAGCCCTAGGCCTAGAGTGGTAGAGATGGTGGTAGTGGCAGCAGCAGCAAAGGAGACAACTGCTGCTTCTGGAGCTCCATGCCCACAGAGGATGAGGGTATTATGCAGGTGATCAGAAGGCAATTGCAGGGATCATGTTGCTGGTGCTGAGGCAGGATTCTGCTTGTATCTGGGTCACAGTCTTGGGTGGCAGTACTGGGATGAAGAGGAGTGCAGGTGTGGCAGAGCTTTCGGAGGCTGTGGAGAGGCAGTCTTCCTCACAGTTCCAAGGCAGAAAAGAGTGCTTGTAGTCTCACAGACAAGAGCATAGGCCAGGATAGGAAAAAACACCTCTCCTTTTTTTTTTTTTTTTTGCTTTTTGGCGGGCAGTTGGGGTTAAGTGACTTGCCCAAGGTCACACGGCTAGTTTTTTGTGTTAAGTGTCTGAGGCCGGATTTGAACTCAGGTACTCCTGACTCCAGGGCCGGTGCTCTATTCACTGCGCCACCTAGCCGCCCCAACACCTCTCCTTGGATCATACACCTTAGAAGAAGTAGCTCTGACAACAAATGTGCAAAAACTAAAAACTGGGAAAGAACACTCTCTACTCTGAAAGCAGAGTCCTACCTTGACAAAGAGCTCAAAAGTCAAGTAATAGACTGGGAATAGAAGCAAACAGTGTAGAAAAAAATAATCAGACAATAGAACCTTGTTTTTGACAAAGATCGAAACATATAACCAGAAGAAAATAACAAAGTCAAAGCTCCTACACCCAAAACCTCTAAGAAAAACATGAATTGGTCATTTGCCATGGAAAAGCTCAAAAAAGATTTTGAAAATCAAGAGAAGTAGAGGGAAAACTGGGAAGAGAAAGGAGAGTGATACAAGAAAATAATGAAAAACAAGTCAACCATTTGCTAAAGGAGACAAAAAAAATACTGAAGAAAATAATACCTTAAAAAATAGACTAACCCAAATGGCAAAAGAGGTCCAAAAAGCCAATATGTGGAGAAGAATGCCATAAAAAGCAGAACTGGCCAAATGGAAAAGGAGATCCTAAAGCTCAATGAAGAAAATAATTCCTTAAAAATTAGAATGGAGCAAATAGAAGCTAATGACTATGAAAAATCAAGAAATTATAAAAGAAAACCAAAAAAATTAAAAAAAAATAGAAGACAATATGAAATATATCACTGGAAAAACCACTGAACTGGAAAATAGATCCAGGAGAAATAATTTTAAAATTATTGGACTACCTGAAAATCATGATCAAAAAAGAGCCTAAACATCATCTTTCAAGAAATTTTCAAGGAAAATTGCCCTGATATTCTAGAACTAGAGGGCAAAATAGAAATTGAAACAATTAACTGATCACCTCTTGAAAAAAATCCCCAAAAGAAAACTCCTAGGAATATTATAGCCAGGTTCCAGAGTTCCCAGGTTAAGGAGAAAATACTGCAAGCAGTCAGGAGGAAACAATTTGAGTACTGTGGAAACACAATCAGGATAACACAAGAGCTAGCAGCTTCTACATCAAGGAACCAAAGGGCTTGGAATATGATATTCCAGAGGTCAGAGGAGTTAGGATTAAAACCAAGAATCACCTACCCAACAAAACTGACTATTTTTCCTTCAGGGAAAAAATATGGACATGCAATGAAATAGAGGACTTTCAAGCTTTTTTCATGAAAAGACCAGAACTGAATAGAAAATCTGACTTTCAAATACAAGAATCAAGAGAAGCATGAAAAGACAAACAGGAAAAAGAAATCATAAGGAATTTATAAAAGCTGAACTGTTTCCATTCCTACATGGAAAGACAATATTTGTAACTCATGAGACTTTTCTCAGTATTAGGATAGTTGAAGGGAATATATGTGTATGTGTTTGTGTCTGTGTGTGTATATGTATACATAGACAAAGGGCACAGGATGAATTGAATATAAAGGGATAATACCTTAAAAATAAAATTAAGAGGTGAGAGAGGGGAACATATTGGGAGGAGAAATTGAGAGACAGAATAGGGTAAATTATCTGACATAAAAGAGAAAGGAAAAGCTGTTACAATGGAGGGAAAGGGAATGAGTCAACCTTACTCTAACTGGATTTGGCTTAAGGAGGAAATAACATACACACTCAATTGGGTGTCTTACCCTATAAGAAAGTAGGGGGAAAGGGATAAGGAGGAATGATAAAAGGGAGGTCAGATTGGGGGAGGGGGTAGTCAGAAACACTTTTGAAAAGGGACAGGGTCAAAGGAGAAAACAGAATAAATTGGCAGGATAGGATAGAGGGAAATATAGTTAAGTCTTTCACAATATGACAATTATGGAAATGTTTTACATAACTACACATGTATAACCTCTACTGAACTGTTTTGTATTCTCAATATGAGTGGGTGAGGAGGGAAGAAGGGAGAGAATCTGGAAGTTTTTAAAAACAAATGTTAAAAAAAATTGTTTTTACATGCAACTGGGTAATAAGATATACAGGCAATGGGGTATAGAAATCTTATTTTACCCTATAAGAAAATAAGGGGACAGGGGATGAGAGTGCAGGGGGGTGATAGAAGGAAAGGCAGACTAAGGGAAGGGTAATCAGAATGCATACCATCTTGGGGTGGATGGTAATGGAGAAAATTTGGAACTCAAAATCATGTGGAATGTTGAAAACTAAAAATAAATTCTGAAAAAAAAATTCAGGATATAGGCAAATAAGAGGTGCTAAAAAGGATGATTCAGTAAAGAAGTCTGGTATTTTATTGACATTATAAATCAATGAATACATTAGCTTTTCTAGACACAAAAGGGCATAAGTTTGATATTTCAAATATTAACAAGATGAAATGGGGATGTTCACTGTTCTACAACTGGCTGAAAAACTGCACAGGAGTTCTGAAATCAAGTGTAATCAATGCTGCCTAAGTGTGAATCAAAATTTCCTGTTTTCCTTGGGCAAGTCACTTAACCCCAATTGCCTTGCCTTCTCCCCTCCAAAATTTTTTTTTTACTGTTTTTCTTCCTTTGAAATAAAACTTTCAAGTTTCTCACATGGGAGTACATTTTAAAATTTGGTAATACTGTCAATAAGCAATCAATTTCATGAAACTTACATAAACTAGGCGTATTACAAGAGAAATGAAAATGCATGTAGGAACACAAAGACATCACAATCCACATAGAAGAGTGACAGAGAGAGAGGAGAGGGAGAGGGAGACAGAGAGGGAAAGAGAGAAGGAGTAAGAGAGAGAGAGAGAGAGAATGTGTGTGTGTGTGTGTGTGACAAAAATCTCTACCTACAGGGGCATAGCATAGAAGAAGGAAAAGTGAAAGGTGGGAAAAGGACAAAAGCCCTCCTGAAGCAAAGAGCATGTTGATGGCAAAAGCTGAATTCTTTTACCTTGGGAACTGCTAGTCTATGAAGAGAGAATGGTCTGCTTATCTACACAGGGTCCCAGCTGCAGAAGCAGTTTTTCAGTCCAGTGTAGACTGACTGGCCCCTGTCTTGACTCCCAAGGACACACCAGGAGTCCAGTTTGGGATGCAAAGAAGCACCTTCATCCTTGACACATTCAAGGCCTCCTGCAAACTCTGGGTCTAGTTTTTCTGGATAATAGAGCAACTCAAAAAGACAAGTTTAGGGGATCCCTTAACATTCCTTAATAGTCCCCTTTTCTATTTTTTCTTTTAAAAATTTGCATATAAACATTTTATATAGAGAAATGTTTTATAGACACACACAAATATGAATATTTCAATCAGCAAACAACCAACTTCTCTCTCTCCCATCTCCTCCATTGAGAATCAAAAAAGAGAACCTCTTTTACAAACTTAGTACAGTTTTCCTGGGGGGGCAGAGCCAAGATGGTGGCGTAGAAACAGCAAGGTCCGGCAGTTCCCACACCACCACCCTAAACATCTATAAAATTATGAGCCCAGATAAAGTCTAGTACTCTCAGACTCACAAAAATACAAGATACTATTAAACTGTTACAAAGAAATGAAAAAATAGAAAAAAACAAACTTAGTACAGTAAAGCAAATAGATTTCCATTTCATCAGGAGATGGGTACAAAAATGTGTTTCATCATTAGTCCTCTGGAATCATGGTAGGTTACTGCATTAATCAGTCTTAAGCTTTCAAAATTGTCTTTACAATACTATTGTCATTATATAAATTGTTCTCCTGGATCTGTTCACTTCACTCTGCTCTTACATGTCTTTCCAGGTTTCTCTAAAACCATCCTCCATCATTTCTTACATCACAATTCCATCACATTCATATGCCATAACCAATGCCATAACCTTGACCTAGAAATGCCAGATTTTGGCTATGATATTACTGGGAGTTTTCACTTTGGGAGTTGCTTTTAGGAAAGGACCAGTAGAGTCTATTTCCACTTTGCCCTCTTTTAAGATTTCTTGAAACAGGATATCTAGGTTCTCTTTTGGGTCATGGTTTTCAGGTAGTCCACTGACTTCCACTGACTCTTAATTTTTTCCACCTTGAGAAGGTAAACACGGAAAAGAAATCATAAGGAACTTATTAAAGTTGAACTATTTACATGCCGACATAGAAAAACGATAATTGTAACTTATGAAACTTTTCTCAGTATGAGGATAGGTGAAAGGAATACAACTGTATATATACACATGTCTATAAAAGGAGGGTTTATATATGTGTACAAACACATCTGAGTATGTGTATATACAAGCACATAGAAGGCACAGGATCAACTGAATAGGAAGGGATGATACTATTAAAGGTGAATTTCTGAGGTGGGAGAGGATTAGATGAGAGAAGACAGGGGAGAGACAGAATGGGGTTAATCATCCCATACAGAAGAGGCAAGGGATAACTGTTACAATGGAGGAGAAGAACAGGAAGGCAAAAGGGAAAGGGTCAACCTTACTCTCATTGAATTTGGCTTAGGGAAGGAATGACATAAACTCTAAACTGGGTATCTTCCCACACAGGAGAGTAGGGAGGATGCGGATGAGAGGCGGGATAACGGAGGGGAGGGAAGGGTGGGGGTGTTGCTGGAAGTACACACTTCTGTAAAGGGACAGTGACAGGGTAGAGAATAGAACAAGGCAGGGGGATAGGAAGGAGGGACATATACTCAGTCTCTCACACTGTGGAGATGTTCTGTGTAATTACACATGTACAGTCTATATTTAATTGCTTGTCCCTCCAGTGGAGGTAGGTGACGAGGGAGCAAGGGAAAGAATCTAGAATTGAAAGTTCTATAATCAAATGTTTAAAAGAAATATATATATATATATATATATGAAATTATTATTATTAACTACACGCAACTGGGAATTAAGATATACAGGCAATGGAGTAGGGAGACCCATCTTGCCCCACCGGAAAGTCAGAGTTACGGGTAAGGGGGAAGATATTGGAGACAGCACATTGGGGGGAAGAGTTGTAAGAGGGATGGCTGTTTTGAGGTGTTGGATAGGGAAAAGATGGGAGAAAATTTGTAGCTCAAAATCTCGTGGAAATGAATAATATAAACAAGAAAATAAATTAATTTATTAAAAAAAATTTCCACCTCGATCTGACTTTCAGGTCAACTGTTTTTGCTATGAGATAACCTTATGCTTTTTTTACTATTTCAAGCTTCTGATTTTGTTTTATTAGTTCTTGTTGCCTTGTGGAGTCATTGGCTTCTCTCTGGTCCATTTTAATTCTCAAGAGTTTGTTGCTAGGGCCAGATTTTATACCTCTTGTGCCAGGTTGTTAATTCCAATTCTTTCTTCCGAAGTTCTCATTTCTTTTCCCCTCTAGAAGTCTCATGTCACTTATAAAAAATATTTTAAACTCCTGCTTTTCCTCTTCCAGGAACTCCTGAATTTGTGCCCAAGCTATGCTTTTCTTCTCTTCTTCTGTATGTTTCTTAAGCATCCCTGTTACTACTATAATAACTCATAGTGACGGGTTTTTTTGTTTGCCCACTCTTTCAACCTGTTCCTTGACTCTGGACGTGACATTATGGCTGAGCCCTCTGGCACTTTTAGGAGATGGATCTACGCCTGTCCTGCTGCTGCATTCTTGGGGCACTGGGTGTTACGTCAATTCCAAGATCTCAGGGACATGCTAGGGATGTGCAAGGTTTCAGTACTCTGATCCAAGGCATAGACTGATTGTTGTCCCCCATGTCCGAGTTCTGCAAATTCCTAACCTGGTTTTGGATCTGAGCAAAAGTAGATTGGAATCTGTTCCCTATCAGCAAACTGGGAAGGTTTACTGGTTCAGAGTAACAGTAACTCTCCCTTTGATCTGGGATACCTGCCCTAGTCATTTGTCTGCAGACTTCAGACTAATCCAGAGGCTGGAAATGAAATCTTGCTCTGCTTTTAAGGTAATCATATTACCACTGCTTGCTCTTTCAGTAGCATGTATATGGTGGGCAACTGCTCCTTACCCTGGAACACCCCTCATACCCAGGTCCCCTCCTCAGTCTACCTGGATCCAGGACCTGGAAATGTGTAGCTGGCAACAAAGCTGCCAGCTGGCCAACCTGTTCACATCATGGTGCTCCATTGTGAGTTTGGTACCTCTCTTTATCCTGTTGTACAGCCTTCTTCTTTGCAATGGAGTTTTTCACAGGTGTGCCTCTAGTCAGACCCCTTCTCCAGTCTCCACAGTCTCTTTTGTGCTGATGTGTACTGGAAAAATGACTCATTGCGACTTTTGATTGGCTTTTCCCATCAGGATTCGGCCTGGTGAGGACAGCTGGGCTGTTCTCCGCGGTGAGATGGGACATGGTGGCTAAGGTTGAGAAACTGTCCACTGGGGCTGCCCTGGGCTGGACTGAGGAGCCATGTCCTCTTTGTTGGTGGCGGCCGCTGGCGGGGCGGCCCTGCGCCATGATGGCAAGAAGCTGGTGCGTTTGCCCAGCAGGCTGCGCATCATCCCCGAGCACCGGGCCTTCGGCAGCCCCTCTGGCCTTGACGAACCGCAATGGGTCCTGGACAAGGAGTGTCCAAGATGTATGCAGTGTGACATCAAGTTTGACTTCATAACCAGAAAGCACCATTGTCACTGCTGTGAGAAGTGCTTCTGTGACAGATGCTGCAGCAAGAAAAGTGCCCTTGCCTCAGATGTGTTTTGTGGAACCTGTGCGACAGTGAGCAGAGTATGTGCCTGTGTCCCAGAAAGAAATGGGAGTTTTATGACAAGCAGCTCAAAGTGCTCATGAATGGAGCTACTTTCTGTGTAACACTAGGAACATCAGAAAAATTTGAATTGATGGTTTGTTGCCTTTCGAATAATCAGAGATACCTGTTTTTGGATGGAGATAGCCATTATGAAGTTGAAATTGCTCAAATTTCAACTGTCCAGATACTGACTGATGGCTTTACTCCTGGAGGGGGCAATGCTCCAGCCACTGGCATGCTTCTCCAGTACAAGGATCCAGGGGCTCAGGATATGACCCAGATGAAGTTCACTGCCAGCGAAGACTCTAACTCTAACAAAAAGCAGTCAGCCACCTGGTTAGCAGCCAGGCACAAGGCAGCCAAACTCCTCTGTGAATCCCGGGACCAATGATCGTGGGAAGTGTTTGAGAAGCTCTATGAAGCTTCCTGTATGTTCACAGCTGATTACTTCTGTAAGTGCTGGGAAATGCAATCAAAGTGTTTGGAAAAACCTAAGTGTTTACTGATCTAGTGCAATATGTATACAGTTTATTAATGCTTTAAACGCAGCAGCTTCACATTTGACTTTGTATACTTTATCTCATTGGTATTTACTATGGGCTGAAGGAAAACCTGACCCATTTTTACTGTTAAACTATCAGGTATTTTTAGCATAATCTCTACAATGTTTATATAATATGTGTGCTGGGTTTACTAGAGCACTTACTAGTAGATCATTTCGGTGTCCTTCTTTTTGCATTCTTGTGGGAGTCAATCTCTGGATTTTTGCTTTATATCTGGAGGTGAAATGTCCTAATGATGAGCTATTCATTGCCAATAAAACCTGCCTTAGATTGTTTTACACAATGTTCTTTTATGATGTCACTAACTGGACCTAAACAAACTTTTGATACTTACTGAGAGGAAAGTTTGTAGCTTTAGTGGTCCAGGTTTTATACTTTTCACTTGATTAAGATGATTGTACAGCAATTTGTGCATAAGACATGATTAAAAACTATTTTGAAAAATTAAAAAAAAAAAAAGGGGGATTCGGCCTGGTGTGGTTTTTAGATATGTTTAGAAAAGTTCAGGGAAAAGTCTGCTTTACTTCTTTCCTACTGAAGCTAGTAGGAAACAACAAGCCTCCAGTTGCCTAAGGATGTGGCAGTTCTTCATGTAAATGGCCATTAGCCCAGACAATTCTTTGAAGCTAGGAGAAACTGGCTTGGCAGACAAGGAAGCCAGGAGGGTGGGTGAAGGAGAATATGGAAGGAAAAGAGATCAGTTATTAGTCCTGATACCTGCTTTTCCTCCAAATCTTGATATTCCACACCTAGAGTGAGAAACAGGCAGCCCAGGAGTTAGGTGCAAGCCAAGATGAAGGAAGGTGGCTCCTGCCTGATGGGTAGGAAGTGATCAACAAAGCCAGTATAAGAAAAGTTCTGCAGCATTTGCATCAGGGGAGTCATTGGGATGCCCTAGACCTGTGTGATGCAGTCCTCACTCGGTTTGTATACCCTGGTATCTATACTCTGGCTCGCCAGATGGTCAATGGGTGGTATCTATAATCTGGCTCGCCAGATGGCTGATGGATGTATTATATGTCAAAGGACAAATAAATCCACCCAACACTGAGCACCAACAGGGGGAAGACCCCCAGGGATCAGAGCATTCCAAAGTATCCAGGTAGACTTCACTGAGCTACCCCCTATAGGAAGACTTAAATATCTCCTGGTAATAGCTGATCATCTCAAATCATGGACTGAGGCCTTTCCCTTAGCTCAGGCTACTGCCTTGACAGTTGGCAAGACATTATTAGAACAAATTATTCCAAGGTATGGTTTGGTGGAAAGGATAAATTCAGATCAGGGAACTCACTCTAACTCAATGGTCCTCCAATGTCTGATGCAGGCTCCTGAAATATCTTGGGACTTCCATACTCCCTGGCACTCTCCCTCCTCAGATAAAGTACAGCAAATGAACCAAGAGATTAAGAGACAGTTAACTAAACTGGTGCTAGAAACCCAGCTGCCATGGACAAAATGCATTCCCCTAGCCCTGGCAAGGATTCAAACCAAACCCCATAGAGACATTGGACTGTCACCGTATTAACTATTGGATGGACACCCCTATTCCACAACCCTGGGAAATATCCCTGCCTGGAATACCAAAGAGAGGTTTCTCAGGGGATATGTATACTCGCTGGCAAAGTCCTTGATTTCACTGCAGAAAAGGGGGCTGATCGCTTAAGTTCCTCCTCTGGGGTTCCCAGGGCACAAATTTCAACTTGGTGGTTGGATCCTAACCCAAGCCTGGAGGGAAGACAAGCTCACCCCATCCTGGGAAGGGCCATTCCAGATCCTGCTGAGCTCTGATACTGCAATCAGGATCAAGGAATGGGGCCAGACTCATCACATCCAAGTCAAAGGACCAACTACACCCTTGATCGAGTGGGCAGTGACATCCCAAGATCCTGAGGGCTTGAGAGTAACACTCAGGAAAACTCTAGCTGATGGGTGAAAAGACTGTTGTGGTTATTCTATTCTTGCTCTTTGTTTTGCCACTACTCCTGTTTTGCTTGCTTAACCTGCTATGTGTTTGTCTTCATGGCCTCAACCACTTCACTTGTAATTCTAGCTTCATGTTTTTCCCTTAATTATGCTTATTGACCCAATCCCCATACACCAGACAGTGCTTAAATGGAATGTGTCCATCCAGACTGCTCAGTTTGATACCTGTCAGGTAGATGCTTGTAACACCCAGGTAGACACACAAAGGAACAATAGGAATTATGATATGTACATGTGCCCTGAACCACAATATAATCATGAAAAAGACTGAAAGAAGATTCCCTTGCCCATCCTGGTCAGATGTGTGGTTCACGACCTCTGGCTAGAGATCTTGGTATGCCCAGAAGTGGGATTACAAAGGTCTAACTTCAAAAATTATATTGACTAAAGGTCCAATCCACGGAGATAAATGCCGAGAGAATCAGTGTAGCCCTAACACCCTAACCTTTGTCAAGGCAGATGATCAGGTTGTGGGGATATATGGATTTGGGATATGGGCCCAGGGAAGAGGGGTAGATCTTTCAGGAAGAATTAACATTAAGTTCGAAGTCTAGGTCCAACCTACCCCTCTGACAACTATCCCATCTGGTCAGTCACCAGCCCTGACAGCACTGCCCAAGGAAACCAATCCCAAAATCAGAATGATAGCAGTTACTGATCTGAAACAAACTTTAGAAATTGAAACAGGGTATGGTGACATTAATGCCTAGTATGATTGGGTGAAATATACTGTTAAAAGCCTGTATAAGAGTAATGTAGTAGTGCTTTCCATTCCTTATACCCACCCATGAAAGCCCAAAATAGCAAGGCTGTCCCAGCCACTGGCAAGATCACTGGAAATTACACTGCATGCCTCACCCAAACAAACATTCTAGAGGATCAGTCAGTGGGGGAGTCCGACAGCTATAGCCTCTTGTGGAACATCAACAGAGTGTCACTTCCTCTTCCTATTCCCCAAGTGTACCTCTGGTGGCTGTGTGGAGGGAGGGTCCTTTGATTCATTTTTCCTCTCCAATGGAAAGGAACTTGTGCCTTGGTCCAAATGGCTATCCCCTTTACTGTAGGAGAGGGTAAGGGGGCTTGGAAGAAGAGGGAAGTCAGACTCCAGGGCCCCCATGGGTCATCTGACAAGAAAATTTATGTTCTGGATAAAAGAGATATGTTCTAATAAACTGTAACTGGTGAATTATTTGCCATGTGTGTAATTGCTGCACATAATTTCTTAATTTGGAAGAAAACATTTGTTTACAGTATCTATAATGTAGGTCAAAAAATGAGAAAATCTAATTGTATAGTGTTCTGATAGGTACAAAAAAAGGAAATAAAATTAACTAGAATGGAAATAAAAAACAAGTCAAAGTTCTGACAAGAAAGGGAAAGTTCAGTGAAAAGGTTGCATTAGATAGAAATAATGCAGCCCAAGTATTGGGATTTGTAATAAAGAAGAAAAGAAAGCTTTTAGAAAGGCCATGAGAAAAGCAACATTTTTAAGGATATTGGTAAATGCTTCTGATGTCACATATTAACTTATTACATTACTACAGAAGCTACATTTCAATAAAATTTTCATAGGGATAGTATACTATTACCTCTTGGTCCAAATTGTAGTCCTCATTTGAATTAAGTGCAATTTTCACTGTAACATAATCTCCATTTTTCACTGCATCTCTCAATAAGTCTAAAGAAGAAAAAAAGTCAAATTTATAGTAATTCTCATTTCTGGATTTTTTTCAAAATACTAACTAGACTTCTCAAACAGCATCAAACAATTTCAAAAGTACTTACTACTTGGTATAGCATCTGCTGTTGTAAAATTCTCATCTTCTCCATTAAGATGTTTTTGAAAATCTTCTAATTTCATCCATTCCAACTGCAAATCCATTCCCAAACTCAAAACTTGTTGCCTGTCTGTTAGATATGCAGATGACTTATTAATTACCTTTTTAAAGATGAACACATCACAAATGTTGCTACTTTTCCATCTTCTTGCATCTTATGTGGAAACTAAGAACTAAGTCACAAAATATCTATACCTATACAGATTCTATTACATACACCATTTTTCTTTCTGTTAAGCACTGATTCATTTACTTAAAAATCGAAAAGTGAGTTGTCCTTTGGACAGACTATTTGAAGCCCAGCTCTGTCACTTTCTACTTGGGTATCCTTGGGTGAGTCACTTAATACCCGTGGGCCTCAATTTTCTCATCTGAAAAAGATGAGACTGGACTAGATGACTAAGGTCCCTTTCTAGCCTTAAATCTACAACCCTATAATATTTAGATGTAACGGTTCCAGCAAACTGTTGTTAATCTGGACACCTGACTAGGCTGGGAAAATGAATAAACTCTAGGGTGGCCTCAAATAATTCATTAATTACTGATGCTATATTTTAAAATTGTTTCACCTACTTATTAAAATGTGAAAATGGCAGTTCTTGATATCATAAGACTTAAAGGGCAGGGCAGTGGCACAGAGGATAGAGCACTGGCCCTGGAGTCAGGAGGACCTGAGTCCAAATCCAATATCAGATACTTGACACTTGGTAGCTGTGAGACCCTGAGCAAGTCACTTCACTGTGACTGTCTCATCCCCCACAAAAAAAGACTGAATAAGTTGACTTTCCCTCCAGTAACAACAATATGACATAACCATTCAGTAGTTTTTCTTTCTTTTTTCTTTTTTAGATTTTTTAGTTTTTTTTTTCCAGTAGTTTTTCTTGACACAAAAATTTAAGGTTTGTAGAAATGTGCCCTTAAGACAATAAAGGAACTTTTCCCGATGAACTTTCCAATCAATGAAAACTCATGACTGTTAACCTTAAGGTTTTCTACTAATGAGACGTTCCTTATTAATCATCCCTAACCCTTGCACATGGCTTACTTAAATAAGTCTTCTCTGCTTCTGCCTTTCTTACCATCTAGAATAGCGGTTCTCAATCTGTGGGTCGCTACTCCTTTGGGCATCAAACAATCCTTTCACAGGGATCACAGGGGTTGCCTAAGACCATCAGAAAACACATATTTCCCATGATCTTAGGAACCAAGACACCACTCCTCTATCTGTCTCCAGGCGGGTTCGCCCACATGCAGACATGCCCACATACAAGTATTAAAGGGTCACGGCATTAGGAAGGTTGAGAACCACTGATTTAGAACGTCCTTACATAAACTGTGCACCAAGCCCTTTCTCTCATTCTTACTTTAAAATATACAATTTCATATCTTCCCTGTATTTTTTCCAGATTAACTGCACCTGGTTTTAATCCATTCTGGCAAACTTCTTATAGCTCTATAGCTGTGATTAGTTATGAATACATTTGTATACAATAGTATCCTACTCCCGCGTAGTCAAACTTTTCTTTTTGCCTTCATCCTCCCAAAATTGTTTCTTCTGTTAGTTTCTAAACATAACGGACATTATATGTACTTATTTAACATCTGTTCATTAATTTAGAGAACTCAGGATATCCTCCTTCATCAACATAAATTATTGGTTCATATTTTAAGATGGCTTATTCTATTCTACTTTCTAAACTTCAGATGGAAGCTAAAGTCAAAGAGAAAACTAGAAAATGTGGGGGGAAAAAAAAACAAAACTTTTGTCTTCTGTTTTTCAGGTACTCCACACAAATGGCACAATTTATGAAAAAATAAGAATAACATGGTTGGCTTTTGGTTGACTCATAATCTGTGACTAATTTTTCATCATACTCACCAGAATTTTCATCCATTTGACACCCACTGTCTAGTACCTCTTGGTCACCTTCTGCGGCTATATAAGCCCATGTATCAGTCTCATCCCTTGTACTTCTTCTCTCCTTGTGTAACTGCTTACTTTCCTTAGTTCTGTAGTCTTCAGAAAAAGTTTCTTCTCTTTTCCGATTATTCTCTGAATAGTCATTTTTTTCTTCTGGTGTTAATGTAAATAAATCAAACGCATTCCTCATTTCTTTAAATGCTAGTACATAATAAAGATTTTTATGATAAATATTACAATCACAAGTTCTTGTTGCAAAACAAAAATAAAATCCCATCTTACAGATGCTTTAAGAAAAACAGTTGCTTCTACTTGCTAATATGACTGGCTGTGGATAACGCAGTCCACCCAAATTCATTACCAGAATCACCAATAAGTTTCAGTGTGTCATTTTTATTGGTTGTAAAATATCCAATAAAGCTCACAGTAGTGACTGATTAGGCTCCTCTCCCTCCCATGGCCTAGGTCTCATTCTAGGATCTTGACCTCAAAAGTGAAATCTCATTTTTTTTAGTTCACTAACCTGAACTGGATTAATTCAGACAAACTTCCAAAATAAAACTTGCCCACAACTTAGGTCTAGGATAGCCCCAAATGTGGGTAGCAATGTTCCCAGATCCCACATAGGCACTTACCTAATATACAATTACTGGGTACAGAATACCCTTCATTTTACCCCAGAGAAAATGCATAGGATGCTAAGGTCTCAAAGGAGCCCAGGAATAAAAATATAAGCAAAAATAGAAGGTGAATTTTCCATAATTTCTAGTACAGATATCTAGTTCTATATTTAGCACTATGAGGAGTCAACCTGTCTTAAAAAGGTCTATTTATATGAAACAGTTAAAAAATAAATTATATTTGTTAAAAATCCTGTAAAATTCAACTATTTATACTCACTCTTAATTCCTTTTTGCTCTTTTTTCCCCCTTTCTTCCTTGTCAGAATCATACCTTTTCTGATATTTTTCTTTTGCTTCATTTTTTCGTGTTTCTTTCTCCTGATAATGAAAGCAAGATACAAATGGAATTGGAAAGTGACAATATATACTAAACAGGATCCTTTAAACAATGAAAAACATGGGATCAAGGCCATGGACTCTATTTTCCTATGACAAAATTACCAAATCTTAACATTTTTTTCCCCTATAACTCTGGGCTATGTTTCTACTATTTGTTAATGGATAAAAATGACATACTTATATAACACTGAATAACTTAATGTTTCATTACACATCCATCAGGTTACAAGGATGGGAAAACATTACTGGGATTGCAGCAAGAGAATAATGTTCTAACAGCAGTTTGGTTTCCTAATCAAACAACTTTTTCTCCCCTTTGCATATGAGAATGTTCATGTTTGTTAGTGTTTTGTCAAGTTCAGAATAACAAAAATGAGTTATTTTAAAAAATACAAAAATGCAAAGTTCCTGCTGTTAGAGTGAACTGGCCCAATTATTCTGAAAAACGATTTGGAATTACTGAAGAAAGTTAGAATTTAATTTATATGTTGATATTTTACTATTGGGGATCTATACTCTGAAGATATTTACAGACAATAGGAAAAGATTCATATGTAGAAAAATATTCATAGCAGAATTACTTGTGGTAAGAAAAAAGTTGGAAAGATGCCCAACAACTAGAGGACAAGTCAAATCATGATATAATGTAATCATGGTATATATGTATATATATATATATGTATATGAATATATGAGAATATTATTACCTCCTAAATTTTACAAACATGAAGAATTCAGAAAACTGTGAATACCTTAATATAAAAGTTGAAAGGCATATCCTTTTTCTCTTTGTTAATAAAGTAACTGCTTTCAGTAAATGAACTTTGCAGATGCTGTGTTTGAATGTTTATTAATAGTAATAATACCCTTTATATATCACTTTAAAGTTTGTCAAATGCTTTAAAACTATTTCTTCATTTGATCCTCACAAATAACCCTGGGAGGTAATTATTTTCCCCATTTTACTGAGGCAAACAACAATTCAGGGACTCGTCCAGGGTCATAAAGCTAGTAAGTGTCTGAGACCAGATTTGAACTGAGGTCCTCCTGACTTCCGGGTCAGCACTGTATCCACTGCACCACCCAGCTCTTGCAAGAAAGCATTTGAGAAGTATCTAATTTGTTAAGACAAAATATATCAAGTAAATTTTTAGAAGATCTATGAAAATCAGTGAAACTAGAACAAAAAAGAACACTTGATAAAGAAAAATAATTTGTATCAAATATCTCTGATAAAAGTTCATATCAAAGATATACATAGAATTAACACAAATATGTAAGGCTATCCATCATTCTCCAATGGATAACCATGTTTAATAAAATGGATAAAAAAGGCTATGAACAAATAATTCTAGACAAAAAAACTACAAACTATGAACAATATGAAAGATGAGTCCAAATAATCACCAAGAAGAAAAATACCCATCACAAACATTTTGAGATTTCACCTTATCCCCAGTACAATGGGAAAGAAGACAGAAAACAGAAACAATGTTGGTGAATCAACAGGAAGACTAATAGACATCATTTGTATTCAAATACATATGAGCATTTGGGGGGTGAAGACAGCAAAGATTTGGAAATAAAGTAGTTGTTGAAAAACTAGGGGATGGTTAAATAAATTGTGCTATAGCAGTGTAATGATATCAATCACTGAAAATGAAAATATGGAGAATTTACATAATTATGAAATTACACGCACTGATGCAATTAAGTAAGCAGAACCAGAATACACAAAATATGTTTAATAATATAAATGCAAAAAACAAAAAAAAATCCTAAAAAGAAAAACTAATTGAATATTACCATGTTTATTGCATTTTAAAGCAAATTTTAGACTGTGATGACTAGTTCTGGAGGGCTGAACATTATATAATCAAATTCAGACCACAAATAAACTAAGACACTTTTGTCCTTTGTTTTGCCATGAGGCCTTTTCTAAATAATGATTATTGTGCAAGAGATAAATTCTTGGGATCTTGAAAAGTTTCTCAGAGTTCAGCAAAGACTGGGACCCTAAATCTATTAGAACATGCCCAAAGTTAGTCATTGAATGAATCTGGCCTTTTGCTCCTGATCTTGAAGGATAGCTCTAAGAACATAGACAACATTTAATATCTTGCTTCTCTACTGTTAGCCTAGAACACTTGGGAGGCAAAGAAAACTAATATATATATTAGTTATATGTATAGATACACACACACACATATATATATATATATATATACACATATATATGTATACACACACATCTATAAAATATAGAATTTTTCTGCACAAAAAAGGGAAAGCAAGGAAACCATCTTTGAAGCTATTCAATTCTTTGGGCTACCTATATCTCCTCCCCCATCCCAAACTCCTTCCATCTGTTGATCTAACACATTTGGGGATTGGAAGCATCTTCTATCTAGCTCTCCTGAAGTCACAGTTGTAGACAATAGTCTAACTTTTACATACAGGCTCTTCTTTTCCCCCTTTAATAGAGTGGATTATTTACTAAAGGGAGAAAAACAACAACTCATTTAGAGCTCCAAAATGCAGGAATTAAGATGGGAAAGAAAAAAATGATAAATCCTCCTTTTCATTCAAAGAGAAAAATCCTATGAACTCACAGAACAAGCACTAATTCAGTTTCCAGTTAGCAGTCCAGGGAAAATATATTGGGGAAAATATTGAGTACTGTGTTATTTCAGGTATTAGCAAGAACCCAGGCTGTGAAGCTGCAAACTTTCAGTGTTCTCAAGGTAGTGTGATGCAGGGTAAAGTCTGAGCACCTCCCTGATCTGGAATTTGGTCTGCAACTGCTTGGAGTTCCAGTAAGACTGTTTTGGACCCAGTCATTTTCAGTCAGCTGAAGAGCTCTGCAGGTTCAGAATAACAGAACTGAAGGCTCCTCTTTGGTCTGGAATTCTTCTCTTGGTTATTCAGCCACATGCTTCAGACTAGGCAAGTGGCTGCAACCAAGACCCTGCTCTGCTTCCCAGGATCAGGGCCACACACGCCTACTTGCTTCTGTGCTCACTCCATGCTCAGTATAAGCTAAAGGCCCATGACTGCTCCTTATCTTATACCAAAGCTCCTAAGCAAATTCAAAGTTGTTAATAGTTCAAGGTAAATGTGGTAGGATATCTCCAGTGGAGTCATCAAAGGACCAGCATTTGACTTTGTTCAATTTAACACTTTTATCCAAGATTCAGATTCAAAGAAGGCATATTCATTAACTTCGCATATGACACAAAGCTAGGACAGCTAGCTATCAGGATGGATGAAGGCATTAGGACCTAAAAAGATGTTAATAAGCTATAGCATTGGGATGAATTTAATAAGATGAAATTCAACTGTAACAAATTCTTGGGTTAAAATTGACTTCCTAAGTTTTTCATGAATAAATGAAAATGCATTTAAGAGTTTACTATGTGGCAAGCACTAGGGATACAAATATAAGTAAGCAATACAGTCACTGCCCTTTAGATAATTACATTATGGCAGCTTGCATACTTTTTTTTAACTGAAAATTCTAGATTCTGGCTATCTTGTTACTGGGAGCTTTCATAGGCAGTTTTCTTTTATGATTTCTTAAAACATGCTTAATTTCTTTTTTGATCATGACTTTCAGGTAGTCCAATGATTCTTAAATGATATCTCCTTAATCTGTTTTCCAGGTCAGTTGTCTTTGCTATGAAACAAATGCCTTACATTTTTCCTATATTTTTTCAGTCTTTTCTTTGTTTTAATATTTCTTTCTTGTTTCATGAAGTCGTTAACTTTTTTGAGTAGCCATTCTAATTTTCAAGTAGTCTGTTGCTTGGGTAAAGTTTTGTACCTCCTGTGCCAAGCTGTTAATTCCCTTTCCAATTCTTTCTTTTATAGCTTCCATTTCTTTTCTAATTATTTCTTCTAGCACTCTCATTTATAAAATAATTTTAAACTTTTTAAAAGCTCTAGCTTCATCTCTTCCAAGAATTCTAGTTGAATTTGTGCCCAAACTGTTTTTCTTTGAGTCTTGCTTGTAGATATTTTGAAGTCATTCTCTTCTTGTAGATTTATGTACTAAAAACTCTTGTCACTATAATAGCTTTTAATGCTAGGACTTTTTGTTTCTTTGCTCATTCTTCCTGCCTACTTTATGACTTGTGGTCAGGCTCAGTGTACATCTGCAGGGAATGTCTGGGCTGTGCTTGCATCCTCTTGAGACCCGCTGTTGTTTTCTTACGGTATTGGGTACTGGGTTATTTCAGGATCAGCAAAAGCCTAGTCCTCAGTCCCTCAGTGGATCTGTGACAGAGCACTGGGTGGTAAGTGATAGAGCTATCAGCTGGCATTTATTCCTGCTCCCTGCACAAGGTCAAGCCCCTCTAAGGGTCTGCAACTCCTTCTTGTCCTGTTGTACAGCCATGATGGAAAATAGCATGCACCATGGTCCTGATTAAGTCCCTATCCTCAGTGTCTATAGACTTGTCTACCTCCCTTTACTGACCTGTGGTAGAAAAATGACTCACTGTGATTGTTCTCTTGGATTTCCCAGTCAGGACTTAGTCTGGAGCTTGTTCCAGATCTTTGTGGAATAGTAACAGAGGAAAGCTCAGCTGTACTTGCTACTTTGCTATGTTGGCTATCTTCTAATATTACATTCTAATAGGAGAAAGCAACACATATAGAACACTAGTGGCCAGGGAGGAGTGTTATGGACAGGGAAATCAGAGAGAATGCTGAATGGAGTCATAGGGCAAATGACTGGCATGTCTGTTCCAAGTATAGTAGTATTCATTTGGTTACTGTCCTAGAGTTAGAATTAGAAATAGGGGTAGAAGGGTAGATATCTCTTGAAAATCATGAAATGAGCCTGAAACTAGGCAAGATAAAGTGTGTTCAACAACAAGAGTTTATAGAGTTTTAAAGCTAGCAAAGCACTTTCCTTACAACATTTTTGTGAAATGTGTGTATTTTATATACATATAAAAACGTATTATTATCCCAAGTTTATAGATGAGCAAACTGAAGCTCTGACATCTTAATCCCAAGATTACACAGCTTGGCTGGATCTGAAGTCAGGTCCTCTGAGTTCAAATCCAACACCTTCCACTATGCTATGTTAAGTCACCTCAAAGGCACAACTGAATAAAATCCACTCTGACACAACAGGGGTTGGGGAAGTTTCTTTATATTACATGCAGATTTGTATCTCTATCCTTTAAGAGGTTAAAGAGGGTGAATCATTGTGCTGAAGGCACAAGGTCTTGTTGGAGATGCAAGATGTCACTCTCCTTCACTGAGCCTATAGGAAGACTTAATAAAGTAATGATGATCAAAACATATTTGTGTTTATTTCCTGTTTCTGTTATCTCTGGAAGATTTACGAGAAAAATTGTTTGTTAGAAGACTTAAAATTGGTAGCATAAACTTTTCCCTTCAGAAAATAATAACAATAGGGGGCAGCAAGGTGGCGCAGTGAATGGAGCACCAGCCCTGGACTCAGGAGGACCTGAGTTCAAATTCGGCCTCAAACACCTAACACTTCCTAGCCATTGTGACCTTGGGCAAGTCTCTTAACCCCAATTATTGCTCAGCCTCCCCCCCCTCCAAAAGAGCAAAAAAAATTAAAAAAAAGAAAAAACAGTAACGATGACTAACATTTACATAACATTTTAGAGCTTATAAAACATTTAATATGTATTATCTCATCTTATTTGAATACACAGATTATTCACTGATATAAAAAAATAATAACCAGCCTGTATCAATTTCCTCTCCTTATGAGATGATATATGTACAACTTTATATAAATATTACCTATTCCTTGGTTGAACAGACACATTACTATCTAAATGTACTTTAACAAATGCCAGTCACAATTGTAAAATGGACAAAAACAATAACAAAAAACCCAAACATATAATTACATTAACTCCTTTATTTAGAATAATCTAATGGAGGTATCACATTGAAAGACCAAAAATAGATGACATGAAGAGGTAAAACTGATTATTAATATTTATAAGAATAAGATAATCTATTCAATAAAAAACTAAAAGGATACCTATGTGACAGCTCTATGAAGCTTAGTTTTGGTGTATAATAATTTACCATTCATTTATTTGAAGGGAGTCTGTCATTCAGATAATATTTAGAAATATTTTGTTCAAATATTTTCTAAACCCATTCCTGTAACAAAATTTTAAAACAAGCAAGGCAGCTAGGTGGCGCAGTAAATAGAGCACCAGCCCTGGACTCAGGAGGACCTGAGTTCAAATCCGGCCTCAGACACTTGACACACTTACTAGGCATGTGACTTTGGGCAAGTCACTTAACCCCCCCAGTTGCACTCCAAAAAAGCAAAAAAACAAACAAAAATTTTAAAACAAGCAATCAAAAAGTCTACAGCATCCTTTCTACTCACTGTGGAAATGGATTTTATAAGATTAGGAGCAGGAAGGAGCTGAGGAGAAGCTAGCCAACTCACAATAGTCTGTCACTCATCACTAATTTAGAAACAAGAGGCTCAATGGTACCCTCAGAATTCCTTGATAACCCCATGCAAGAAACACTGTCTTTATGTGATTTCTTTCTTCTAGTTTACAATTTTCTCTATGCTATGCACAAAAAAATATTTTTTCCCAAATTACTTCCCCCATATAGTTGATTTAAGCAACATCCTTTTATTCTCAAACTTGCCTCTTCTAGCACTGAGTGACTTACCTCCCCAACTGAATCAGTAGACCTTCGACCTCGTTCTTCGCTACCCAGTTTTGTGCTCCTCTGAATTTGAGCAGCTGTAGGTATTGATTTATCTACCTCTACAGAACCTTTGACTTTTTCTTGACTCTTTTGCTTTTTGTATAAATTTTTCTTCTCTGAGTATGGGTCCTTATTTTCTACTTTTCTAATTTCTTCTTTATATTCTTCAACTTTCTTTAATTTCTTTTTTTTCCTTTTTGTTCTGACATCAACATCTTCTTCAGCACTTGCTGTATCATCTGGTTGTTTATTAGAAATCACATCTTGAATTATGTCATGTTCTAACTTATCTTTTCCACTTTTAAATTTCTGTTTATCTCCTCTGTTATCAGAAGGTAAATCTTCACTGTCATCATCTGCCAACTGAGAAAGCGAATCATCAAATGTACTTGATTCAGATTCTAACAGAGATTCACTAAGTTTCTCTCGCTTTTTTTTGCTTTCTTTAAAATCATCTCTTACTTTCCCCTTTGAGTCTTTAATTTCACCCCTTTTTACTTTCTTTGTTTCTTTTAAATCATCTTTTCTGGTCTTTTTGTACTCCTTTAAATCTTCTTTGGAATCCAAAATCCTTTTCTTGGACTTTGAATCAAAGACCAAATTTTCTGAGGAATTTTCCAGTTGTGTTTTAGACTTCTCTTTTAGTTTAACAGATTTCCACTTTCTCTTTTTCAAATCATCAGGACTTTTGTCTTCTCTGTGTCTTGACTTTTTCTTCTTTTTCTTGGGGGAAATGTCCTCTTTTGTTTCACTTTGCCAGTCGCTGTCAGATTCTGCCTCAAATATGTCATCATCATTCAAAACTAGTCTCTATAAAATAAAGATATAAAAGGTTAAAAATACTTAAATCCTACTTTGCCTTCTAACATTTCTTCTACCTGACTTCCAGCATAAAAAACTTCTAAAAGAATCAGAAAGTTAAAAAAAAAAAAAGTTTCCATGAACAGAAGAAAAAAATTTTAAGTCAGTCTCTGAAATTGAGTTCTATGATATTATTATTTCTTAATTTAAAACACTGGGCATACTAAAGAAAAAAAGTCAGTCAATTAAGGATAAACACTGGTAAGAAGAATAGAAAAATTTTATCAGCAGCTAGGTGGCAGAAGTGGATAGAGTACCAGCCCTGCAGTCAGAAGAACCTGATTTCAAATCTGACCTCAGACACTTGACACTTATTAGCTGTGTGACCCTAGGCAAGTCACTTGACCCTAATTGTTGAGAGAGAAAGAGAGAGAGAGAGAGAGAGAGAGAGAGAGAGAGAGAGAGAGAGAGAGAGAGAGGGGAGGGGAAGAAAAATGGTGTCTCTGTTGTTGAATTAGTTAGCAAAACTAAAAAAACAGAAAAAGCCATTGTTATAATTAGTAGGTGATAAAATATATATAATTTATATTACATATTCTCTTTTTTTGCTTTTTCTTTTTTTCTTTTTGGAGGGCAACTGGGGTTAAGTGATTTGCCCAAAGTCACACAGCTAGTTTTTATGTCAAGTGTCTGAGGCCGTATTTGAACCCACGTCCTCCTGACTTCAGGGTCGGTGCTCTATTCACTGCACCACCTAGCTGCCCCTACATATTCTCTTTTTTTTTTTGCTTTTTGGAGGGCAGTTGGGGTTAAGTAACTTGCCCAAGGTCACACGGCTAGTTTTTTGTGTTAAGTGTCTGAGGCCGGATTTGAACTCAGGTACTCCTGACTCCAGGGCCGGTGCTCTATTCACTGCGCCACCTAGCCACCCCCTACATATTCTCTTAATGCAACTGTATCACCAATTTTTCTGAGACACTTTACAAGATGACATACCATATAAATGAACTTTGTGCCCATTTTTCTTGGTCACTAACATCTGGGACAAACATTCTATCTAAATCATACAAAAAAAATTCCTTTTGGTTCTCAGAAAAGTCTCTGAAATTTGTTGCCATAGTACAGAATTTTTAAAATTCAGTTTTGAGCACCAGCCCTGGAATCAAGAGGACCTGGGTTCAAATCTAGTCTCAGACACTTGATACACTTACTAGCTATATGACCTTGGGCAAGTCATTTAACCCCAACTGCTTTGCCAAAATTTTTTTTAATTCAGCTTTGAAGGAAAAATATATTAATAACCATATGTGCAGTAAAATATAATTTAAAATTTGTTAAATACTCAAAAGTATTGCCTTTTTTAATATGGAGAACAGCATCTCACATAAAAATCTACAAAATCTGTCAACTGTATAAATAAAACACTAAACAAACAGCTTCTATGCTTCTGAAAAATATATAAAGACCAAGAACAAATCTTATTTACCTTTTAATTTTTATTATATAATCAGAAATATGTTCTCATGGGAAAAAATATAAGCTAAGACATAATAAAACCACACTTAACAATACAGGACAAAAGTAAAAGTTATGAAAATGATCTTCATATCCTTTGAATAATGCTACTGTTAAGAATATGATCTGAAAGTGTTTTCATAAATAAAAAGTTTTGAGGGCGGCTAGGTGGCGCAGTGAATAGAGCACTGGCCCTGGAGTCAGGAGTACCTGAGTTCAAATCCGGCCTCAGACACTTAACACCCACACACACAAAAACTAGCTGTGTGACCTTGGGCAAGTCACTTAATCCCAACTGCCCTCCAAAAAAAAACCCCCCCCAAAAAAACAAAAAACATAAATAAAAAGTTTGTTATCTGTTCTAAAGTTGTCATAGAATAGCTTTATATATAATTTGCAAAAGCCTAGACACAAACTGTATAACCAACAATAGGTAAATATAGTGGTACATAGCAATGTAAGACTGAATCAAGACTGAAAATTAATAAGACTACAAAGAAATCAAGAAACATTCATAAAATATTACAAAGTAAACAAAGCTGAATGATAAAGTACATGTTTATACCCATATAACAGAATATGAGAATAAGAATGGACAAGTGACTAAAAAATGATTAACTCTGTGTTAGTGTATACTTTATACACTGAAATTAATTTAAATGTAAATAACTTATTAACAGTTGAACTATTAATATTCATGTTAAGTTTTTAATAAAAATACTTAGTAAGAAAGAAAAATATATGAACTATATATGAATATATATGAAAAAAATTAGGACCAAAAGAACACTTTCTCCTATAACTTTCAAAAGTCCTCTTTTTAGGTGTACATAGAATAAAGGACAAATGACAATAAAAATAGTGGTAGCCAGATGTCAGTATCATTCATTTAAATCTATTAAAATGAAATCTCTAATCAGCATTTTGAGATAATCCATTTTTCTTAAAAGTATATTTTGCTAGACTTTAATATATAATTTTCACAATTTAGTAATAATTATAGATTTTAAAAGTATACACTATACAAAGTCCACATTCTCTGAAGACTAGTCACCTTCTTTGCCCACCAAAACTTTGGAGGGCTTTGAGATAATTTGGGAATGCTATAAGCAGACTTGAAGGGCTGCTCTGATGATTGGCATCTTCTAGAAGATGGGACCAGCAGCAGTTACCAGAGATCAGACCCTTACACTGTTTATATCAAGGGTGCCTGCAGAAATAAATAATGGAAAAGAAGGTATTGGTATCTACTGGGGACTAGCCCACACTCTAAACACCAATGATACACAAGCTGGATGACAGACAAATCAAAAAGCATCATCACTAGAAGCAACTGCCAAAGCAAGTGAGCAATCAAAGGCCCACAACATGGAAAAATCTGTTGTGAGCACAGATAACTAACCTGTCACCAAAGGTATGAACTATGCCCAAAGGGCTATCAGACTGTACATACCCTGTGATCCAGCAATACCATTACTAAATCTGTATCTCAAAGAGATCAAAAAAAGGGAAAAGGATCTATTTGTACAAAAGTGTTTATAGTAGCTCTTTTTGTGGTGGCAAAGAACTAGAAACTGAAGAGATACCCATCAATTGGGGAATGGTTGAACAAGTTGTGGTATATGATGGTAATGGAATACTATTGTGCTATAAGAAATGATAAGCAAGATTATTTCAGAAAAACCTGAAAAGACATACACGAACTGACAAAAAGTGAAGTGAGCAGAACCAAGGGGAACATAGTACACAGGAACAGCAACCTTGTTCCATGATCAATTGTGAATGACTAAGCTATTCTCAGCAATATAACGACCCAAGAAAATTTCACATCCACATCCAAAATTCCAATCCACAACCAGAGAAGGAACTGATGGAGACTGAATGCAGATCAAAGCATACTATTTTTCACTTTATTTTTTTTGTGAGTTTTTTTCGTCTTTGTCTTCTTTCACAACATAAATAATACAGACATATGTTTTACATGATTAAACATGTATAACCTATATCAAATTCTTTACTGTCAAGAGGGAAGAAGGGAGAGAATTTGGAACTCAAAATTTAAACAAATGAATGTTAAAAATTGTCTTCACGTGTAACTGGGAGAAGATAAGGTTTAAAAAAAACAAACCACTATTTCTGCAAAGGGCACTATTGTTTTTCTAATCTCCCAGATTTATAACCTTGATATTATTCTAAACTGCTCATCCTCACTCCATATAGCCAATCAGTTGCCAAGATTTGGCAACTGATTTCTACCTCTAAAACATTTCTACCTCTTTCATCTCACCTCTTTTCTGTACTTATACCACTAATACCTTATATGTGTGTATTATACA
>CM053596.1:142718050-142735249 GCA_028646575.1 Pseudocheirus occidentalis | reverse complement strand
ATAAAGATCTCATTTCTAAAATATACAGGGAATTAAGTAAAATCTATAAGAATACAAGTCATTCCTCAACTGATAAATGGTCAAAGGATATGAACAGGCAATTTTAAGTAGTAGAAATTAAAGATATCTACAAGCACATGAAAAAATGCTCTAAATCACTATTGGTTCGAGAAATGCAAATCAAAACAACTTTGAGGTACCACATCTCACCAGTCAGATTGGCTAAGATGACAAAACAGGAAAATGATAAATGCTAGAGAGGATGTGGAAAAATTGGAACACTAATGCATTGTTGGTGGAGCTGTGAATTGATACAATCATTCTGGAGAGCAATCTGGAACTATGCCCAAAGGGCTATAAATAAATGCATTCCCTTTGACCCAGTGATACCACTTCTGAGGTTGTATCCCAAAGAGATCATAGAAGTGGAGGAAGACCCATATGTATAAAAATATTTATTCCAGCTCTCTTTGTGCTGGCAAAAAACTGGCAATTAAGGGGATGTCCATCAATTGGGGAATGGCTAAACAAGTTGTGGTATGTGAATGTAATGGAACACTATTGTGCTGTAAGAAATGGGGAGGAGACGGTCTTTATATTCACCTGGAGAGGCTTATACAAACTGATGCTAAATGAGAAGAGCAGAACCAGGAAAAATTTGTACACAATCACAGACACATCGTATGTGTGACGACCAACTTTGATAAACTGGACTCTTCTCAGCAATGCACAGATATAAGACAACTCTACAAGTCACAGGATGGAAGGAGATATTTACATTCAGAGAAAGCTCTAGAAAGAACAGAGTCTAAATGGAGACTGAAGCAATCTACACACTATCGTTCTTTTTCATGTTTGGTTTTCTTTCTTTTTCCCACTGTTCACTCCATTGGTTGCGACCTTTCTATACAACCAGACCATTGTACAATGTGGAAGTATGAGCAGATCCTGTACTTGATTGCATGCCATCATGGGGGGGAGGGGAGGAGGAAAGGAGGGGAGAAAATCTGAAACTCAAGGGATTGTGGAACTGAATCTTGTATACTAAAAGTAAATAAACAAGTCAATTTTAAAAAAAATTTTGATAGATTCTCTGGGATTTTCTAAGTAGACTACAATATCACTTGCAAAAGAGGATAATTTTGTTTCTTCTTTGTCAGTGTTTCTATTTTTCTTGATTCTTCTTACCTTATTTAAAACTCTATCAAATAACAGTAGAGAGGGGGAAACAATTCATTTGGGCAACATTGAGTTTATACACAAAGGAATAACTTTAAAAAAACAACACACATGACAGCTACATTAAGGAATACTAAACAGTTAGCAACTCGACTCCCTCATATAAATTGTACTCATGTTACTTTCTCACATGTCTATGTTCCATGTTACTAAAGCTAAGGCTGGTTCTGTGTTGGCAGCTACTTTGTAGGTTTAAAATAACAGTAAAGGGGAGCAATGTTCAATAATATAAGGAAGCAAGCCCAACAGTTAATGTCAAAGATATTAAAAAAATTTTATTTTGTACTTAATCAGATAAGTTAAAAAAAAACAAACAATTCTATCTTCTTGCATACAGAACTGCATGTTTTCCCTAATACATCAAAAAACCCGAAGTTAAACACTTCAGACCAAGATCAACTTATATTATATGCTAAATATCTTTCTTAGATTTATTACATGTAACTTCCAATATGCTTTTAAATCAAATTCAACAATCAAATGAGGAAAATTACACTATTTTATCACGAAAATATACCTACTTTAAATTCAGTAGTATAATACATTGACATTTAAATAATACTGCACTTTATACTTTACAAAGTATCACACATGTACTGACTCTAGCAACACTGTCCCTAATTTAAAGATGAGTAACCTGAGGTTTAGGGAGTCTAAGTGTCATATAACTAATAAGCTGAAGAGACTGAATTTAAACTTGGGTCCTCCATCTCCAAATATAAAGAATGATGTTCTTTCCACTATTCTTTAACTGCCCCAACAGCAATTTGATAAACACTCAATAAAACTTCAGATTCTAATGTACTATGGTTTAAATCATGTATGTGCCCCTAAAATATTAAATTCTACAGTAAGTCTGACAGAATATAATTAGTCTGTAAATTTGGTTGTTTATCAGAGTTCAGGTATGCAAGAATGAAATGTGAAGTGTAGTCAAATGTTTACAAAATTATTTTGAAGAGACTAAGAAAGAACTCAGTGCAGTAAATATTTAATAAAATGTCTATGTGTGTGATACTTTAGATTCATCATATAGTTTTCTGAATGAAATGTCTGGATATGTGGACTTTAAAAACACCATATGGTTATGCCTTCCAAACTTCTGTCAATGGCACCAACCCTCTCTTGATCCCAGGCTCCTCAGATCAACATCACCTTTCCCCCCTCCTCTTTCCCTCAGCAACGAAAAGTTCTGTCGATCCTGTCTCCCCAATTTATCTAGCATCTGCCTTTCCTTTCTATCCTCTCACCCTAACTTTGTTTTTTTCTTAATTCCTTCCTATAATAGGCTCCAAGTTGGTCTCCAAGGCTCTAGTCTCTCTACCCTTTCCAACTTATCTTTCTGAAAGGTTTTTGGCTATTGATCGTAACACATGGATCTCACCAAGGCACTTCCCTGTTCAGAAACCTCTGTGGTAAGGATTCCCTGCTTACCAATAGACAACAAACTCCTCTGCTTGGCATTTAAGGCCCTCCATAATCTGATTCCCAAACTACCTTGCCAACCTTCCAGTCAGACCAGACTACTTCAATTAGTCAGTCAATAAGCATTTATTATTCTGTGCTAGCACTGTGCTAAGCACAGGGGATACAAAAGGAGACAAATGAAAACCTTGTCATCAAGGAAATCACAAGCTAAAAGCTATATACAAGATAACTGGGAAGAGTGGCTGGAGAAGACTTCCTGTAGAAGGTGGGATTTTAGTTGGGATTTAAAAGAAGCCAGGAAGAGTGTTCCAAGCATGGAGGACAGATAGAAAAAACACCCAGAGATGAGAGATGGAATATCGTGCTCATAATGTAGCCAGGAGGCCAATGTCCCTGGATCAAAGAGAAAGTGGCATGGAATAAGGTATAAGAAAACTAGAAAGGTAAGACGGGGCTAGGTCTTCATGAAGGACTTTGAATGCCAAACGGAGCATTTTGTATTTGCTCCTGAAGGCAACAGAAAGCCACTGGAGTTTATTGGAGCGGGGGACAGGGAGAAAAGGGTGTGGGTGACATGGTCAACCCTGTGCTTTAGGAAAACCCCTTTACTGACTGAATGGAAGATGAAGTGGAGTGGGGAGACTTGAAGAAGGCAAAACAACCAGCAGACTATGGTGATAATCTAGGCCTGAGGTGATGAGAGCCTGTACCAGAATTGTAGCAGCATCAGAAAACAGAAGGGGGCATATTCAAGAGATGTCGCAAAAGTTATGAAATCAAAAGGCCTTACCAACAGACTGGATATAGGAGGAGAAAGTAAGGAGTCAAGAACACCTAAGTAGCAAGCTTAAAGGACTAGGAAAATGGTTGTCCCCATCTAGGAAAATTTAGAAGCCGGGAAGGTTTAATGGGAAAGATAATGATTTTTGTTTTGAGCATGTTGAGTTTAAAATGTCTACTGGACATCCAGTTTTAGAGTCTGAAAGACAGCTGACATTGGAATTCAGCAAGAGACTGGGGCAGGCTAGGTAGATAAGTAGGTGAGAAACATTACCATTTCCTGATCCTTTCCCATCTCCTTTGCCAATGCTAGCCCTTATATCCTGGAGTGTTCTCCAACATCTCTGCCTGCTGAAACACTTCCCTTACTTCAAGAGTTAACTTCTTGAAGTTAAGAGTGACACTTCTTCCATGAATCTTTCCTTGATCCTCATCTTACAACATTTATTAAGCACTTGTTTGTCTGACTCTGACTCTGCTCACTCTAATCTCCTCCCTTTAAAATAGGACTACTGGTTGTATTTTTCTGGTTCAGCTAAATTCCCACATGGATCCTTTCTTTCAATAAATTCATAGCAGTTAATGTCTGTACCATTTTGACATCTCCTTGTTGCCTTGAGCTGCACCAACTCCCGAGGGCAACTCTTTTGAAGCATGTATGTTTTGTAGCATACATCTCAGTTTCCCCAAAAAGGCACATCACCATACATGGTAGATGTGAATGGTTAAGAGTAAGAAGAAATTATATTAAAATGAAAACCATGAATATATTTAATATTAATTCTCTTACTAAATGGTTCACTAAATAAGTTCTATTCTTGGAGAGGACCTAGTATACTTCTTTAAGCCTTTTAAAGCAGTATATAAATGTGGCCTACTATTATTACAACAAATAGAGGGTTGACTAATCAGGTTATGTGCCATAGTGATGAGGTTCAGAATCATAAAGATCTAGATTAAGTCTTCTCTCTGATATATATTAGCTATGTTACCACAGGCATGCTGCAACTTTTATGAATCTGTTTCCACATCTATAAAATAGGGGTGATAATAACCTACCTCACTAGGCTGTGGTTAAACAGACTAGGCCAGAATTTGGATCTTCACCCTATTCTACTTTGCTAATCTTCCTAAGGCTTTAGGAGTTTGTGTGTATGTAGCAACAGAAATAATTATATTAATGTTGAGTGAGTTCCCTATATTTTCTATAATGCAAATCAATATTATCACCAAAAACTTATTATATATCTGCTATATTCAAGGTACTATACATATATGTAGGTGTGTGCCTGTACACACACACAGAATATGAAGAGGTTTAAAACAGTTAACTGGAACCAAAGCAATCAAGGAAAAGAGCCATACAAAGCAGCATATAATAGAATAAAATGAGTGTTTAGAAAAATCCTATAAGAATCCGAGGGGGGGAAGAGCCGATTACTGTTAGCTATTCTATCAATTATAACTAAAGATTAAGATTCTGTCCTTCCTCTTTAATAATAATTCATTCATACAGACTTTTTGCATTACACCTTCAACCCTCTGTGAGTGACTTCCTCAAAATATTTACCAAGGCCTCAATCTACTCCATCCTATAGGCAAGTACTACTGTCATCATTTTCCACTCCTCTCTAATCATATACTATTCGAAAAATAATTAAATCTCCCTATACTCAGAGCCATTCTTAACATTAAGCCAAAGTCTTCATCCAAATATTTCACATCTTAACTATTCTAACCCCTCAACCCACCACCACCACCACGAGGCCCCTTATTTATATTCCTATTTCCAATCTATTTCTTCAAGCCTTATAAACACATCCCCTCTCCCGCCCAACTTGCCAAAGCTCTAGTGGCGCCCCACTGCCTCTATAAATTTCTGGCGGCTGGCACCTCTCCCCCCACCATGAACCAATGCACGCTCAGAGGATCTCTCTCCACTGCAAACCCCAGTACCATTTCAATGGCTCACATGACCCCTTGACAGTCAACCAGCATTTTATTAAGAGCCTACTCTGCAACCGCCTCTGCGCTAAGGGATGGGGATAGACACTCCCCTCTCCTCCCCCCCAGCCAAAAAAAGGGAATAGTTCCAGCTCTCAAGGAGCTCACAGGCGAATGCCCCTTGCCAGAAATGACCTCAGCCCTCTAGTGGACAATCACCTCTAACTAGGACTAAGCCCACAGAGACGCCCATCGACGCTATCCCAGCTCCGGCCACTCCAATCATTTCCCCACTTCCACGCCCCCAAAGCCTTGACAGGGCTGCGCCATCGTCAGCCCCGGCAAAGTGGGTTTCCTGGGCTGAGGGCAGAGATGGGCGTCGACAATTCACGGGAGAGCTCTGGGAGCGGGAAGCTCCTAGCGGATGCAGAGGGTGAAAGGAGGCCGGGCTGGCTGGACCCTCCCAGGCCTGAGTTGGGGGAGCGCCGCCCCCACCCCGGGGAGTCTGGGCCCCAGAGGGGGGTCGAGGCCCGGAAGCTGCCATTCCCGTCCCCGCCCACCTCACCCCACCCCCGGCGGAGCCCAAGGGGCTTGGAGGCCCTTAAGGACCAGCTCCTTTCTGCGGACCTTCAAAAGGACGGAGCTGGGCCCAAATGGTCCACCGCCTCTGGGGGAGCGCGAGCCCGAAGCACGGGTCGCACAGGCTCCAGGGTCTACCTCCCATCCTCACTTACCGCCTCGGTCTTCACGTCCAGGATCTTCTCCACCTCGAACACATCCTCTTCGTCTTCCTCGCTCTCCCCCACGGCCTCGGCCACCCGCATGACGTCGTCCTTTTCCAGGCCTCCCGCTTCTTCCCCTACTCCGCCCGACGCATCCTCGCTACAGCTATCAGAGCCCGAAACGCCGGCAGCGGCACTGACAGCGCCCCCGCCCATGCCAGTAGCCGCGGCCGCCGCCATGATGTAGGAATTTCAAACCTACAGAGCAAAAGTGGCTGCGACACACGCCTCTCCAGGGTATCTCGCGGGGCAGCGACCGTCACCAATTGGCTTTGACGGCAGAGCTACGCCATAGCGACCGAGCACCAATGAGAACGACTCTGCCGCCCAGGAGGGGGCGGCTCGCCGGAGCCAATCATCATGCACGTTTATGGAAACGGGGGCGGGTCTCACTGCGAAAGTCCGGAAGGGAAGGCGGGGTCACGAGGACCACGTGGGGAAAGCGGGAGGGGTTTCTGGCTCACGGGGCCTCGAGGAGAAAGAGGAGGAGGAGCAGAGTGGGGTCAGTTAGCTGGAGAGGGGAAGCTGATCCTGGGGCTCTTTTAAGGCGGGGGAAGGGGGGAAGAAGGGGAAGAAGTGAGGATTTCTGTAGGAAAGAGACTGGGGTCCTCAATGGGAGCTCTTCGACAAAAGCGTCTTTTGGGGAAAGCAGAGCGGGTACTCCAGTGTCGTGAAATTTGAATGAGCTCCGCAGGGAACCCAGGAGCAAGAGGAGGCGGGGCTGGCTGCGGGGCGGGCCTGGTGTGCTGTCGTCACAATTGGGTGGGGAGGGAGGGCTCTTGCTCAGGGTCACGAGGCGGGGCCAACTGTTACGTCCCTGTTTGGAAGGCTGTTGGTATTGAGGGGTGAGGCCTCCCCTAGGCAGGGTCACCGGCATCATGTCCCTCCTTCTCGGCCCTGCCTCCTGTATGGCCAGTTCTTTCCCACCCCCCACTCATACCTTCCCTCCTTGGAGCTGCAGTCCTCCACTTATATTAGCGCTTCTCTGTGTATCATATCCAGGAAGTTTAAAATATTTAATCATCCTTTCTAATTCCGAGGTCATCCTTGTTAGACACTAAACATCTTGCCCACTTCAAACTCCTTCAGTCCCTTGATCCCTACACTCTTCACTAAATTCTTAAAGCCGCAAGGGGACCCGAAAAGCATGACCCCCTTGCCTATTACTGCAGAGAACATAACCACGGACAAAAGGAGAACCTGGGAACCAGAGCAGGAATAGTTTAGGGTGAATCATTGCAATTTATATTGGTTTCCCACAAGTGTAAGTAATTATTAAGATAAAACGTTAAAATGATGATATTGTCCAGTGGTCATCAATAGTGGGGGAGGGGTAGTTGGGAATAGGTTGTTTCTTTTTTCTTGCGACCTTCACTTGGCTAAACCTTTTTAAAAATAGTAATATCTTAATTGAGAATTGGCAGAGTTAGGAGCTAAGAGATTAGATCCAGCATATATTTATTGCGTGGGTAGGAAGTATAGGTAGTGTGTTTTACCCTCACTGGACCAGTTCAAATAATTAAGTTCAGCCAATCAATAAGCATTTTATTAACTGAGTGCGGGTTACTATGGACTAAGGTCTGGGAATACAAAGAATGCAAGAGTCCTTGCTCTCAAGGAGGTCATAGTGTTATACTGAAAACAACTACATACAAACAAGATAGAGAGTAATAGAGGGAAACAATAGTATTAAAAGATTAAGAAAGGCTTTAGATAAAGTATTAAGGGCTTACAAAGTGACAGACTGGAAATACAAATATAGGCAAAAAAAATTTAATGAAAATATTGATCTTCTGGAGTTGAAGTGAGGAAATAGTGAAGATCATGAGGAGGATGCATGGCAGACGAAGAATGGTTCCAATGCTTAAATAACTTAGAATATTAGATTTAGAGCTGGAAGTACCTTAGAAGTCATCTCTTCCACCCCCCTCACTGGCAAGAGGAGAAAACAGGTGAAGTGATAGCCATCTTGGCCCCACAGCCTGAAAAGACAAGATATGCCACATCTCACCCCTGCTTCTCTGGTATCCTTAAAGAGGTTTGGGGATATCTAGGATCTCTCTGAAGGCTGGAAGGAAGGCAAGAAAAGACGTGTCTAGCACTCTCCCTACTCTTCTGCGGGGAAGACCTTGATTCCTGCCAAGAAGGGAAAGTAGTAGGCTAGGAACCAGAAGTTGGTCACTTTCCTCTCCTCAGAGATGGGGGTTCTGAACTAGAATTATATGTATCAAATTCCTTATTATGATTGATCTCATTAGCTCCCATGGATTTAATTACCGTCTCTAGGCTGATTTCTCTCAGATCTACCTATCCTGCCCCTTCCAATCTGGCATCTCCAGCTGCCTTTCAGACATCTTAAACTCAATACATCCAAAATACAAGTTATCTCTTCCCCTAAACCCTTCCCAACTCTTTGTTGTTGTTCAGTTATGTTGGACTCTTCATGATCCCGTATGAGGTTTTCTTGGCAAAGATACTGCATTGGTTTGCCATTTCCTTCTCCATCTCATTTTACAGATGAGGAAACTGAGGAAAACAAGGTTAAGTGACTTTACCGAAGTGTCTGAGATCAGATTTGAATTCAGAAAAACTAGTCTTCCTCACTCCAGGCCTGGCACTCTGTCAGCTTTGACACCTAGGTGCCCTTCCCTATTGCTGCATAGGTCAGCATCATCTTTCCATTCCCTTGGTCTCACAACCTAGAAATCATCCTGGACTCCTCAGTATCTCTCACTCCCTTATTTTCAAGGTGTTGCCAAGGCGTATCGATTCACCTTTGCAACATTTCTTATGTCCCCTTCTGTGCTCTGACACTGCTACCATTCTGGTGCAGGCTCTCATCACCTCAGGCCTGGATTATCATGATAGTCTGCTGGTGAGTCTGCCTGCCACACGTCTTCCCCCTCCAATCCATCAGCCACCAAAGTGATTTTTCTAAAGCACAGATCTGATCATATCACCCGGCCTTCCCCTTCTCCCCCAGTCAATAAGCTCCAATGGCTTCCTATTGCCTCCAGGATCAAATACAAAATTCTCTATTTGGCACTTGAAATCCTGTACAATCTATCCCCTTTTTACCTTTCTAGTCTTCTTGTAACTTATTTCCTGCTATTTTCTGTTTGATTCAGTGACAGTGCCTGCCTTGCTGCTTCATGAACAAAATATTCCATCTCTCGACTCTGGACATTTTCTCTGGCTGTCTGCTACGCTGGAACATTCTCCTCTACTCTGCCTACTGAACTCCCTGGCTTATTTTAAGTTCCAACTAAAATTCCACCTTCTAGAGAAAGCCTTTCCCAATTCCTCTTAATTCTACTAACTTCCCTCTTTTAATGTTTTGTTTATCTTGTATTTTCTTGCTTTGTATATATTTGTTTGTAAATATATTTACCTCTTTTTCTATCCCTAGCAGTTAAAAGCACAGTGCCTACCTAGCACATATTAGGTTCATAATAAATGTAAATTGATTGCTAATCTAGGGAAAGTAATTTTTAGATTCTAACTAAGCTTCTGATTTCTATTCTTTAAAAGGAGGGCATCCAAGATATATATCTAGAGTTTTACTTCCTATCAAATGCCAGTTTCACAATGAACACACATAGCAAATGGCAAGTAAACCCATTTATCCAAGTGAATAGCAAAACAGAATTCAGAGAAAGTATACATAGGAGAATGTATACCAGACAATATTAAGAATGAATGAGTTCTCACTTTGGGATCGGGATAATTAATCTCCACCGGAAGAGTCTCAGATCTCACCTAAGAAGATATTCCTTGAAGTCTCTAGTTGTACATGTCAGCTTCTTCCCAGAGTTTTTCCCTTTATAGCCTTGGAAAAAGATTGAAATGGCATTTCTTCTCTGTTGAAGAGCCCAGATCTCTCTTCTCTCTAGCTCTATACAACTTGACCTGCTGCTGATGTAGGTACAGGGCATTAAGTAATCAATCAGTCTCCTTAAGTGAGGGGAGAGTTCCATACAATTGACCATTTGAATCAAAGGTTAGACAAGGTATCCAGGGATCACTGACCTCTGGAACTTCACAACTACCATACTGTCCACAAATCCAAATTACAATCTAGGAGGGAAAATCAAATGGGTATGTGATCCACAGGTCAAAAGCTATTTGCAAAAGATAGTCGAATTTGATTACTCAAAACTCCCAACCTGAGAGAGGGAGGGGTGGAGGTGACAAGAGCTTGAGAGAGACAAGATAGCTCTTCTGGACAGAGCTTGTTATAATGGAAGCAGCCCAGGTGAGCAGAGGTCAACAGGAGAAATGACCCCAACCCCAACACCATGCATGCCATGGGGTGGGACCTGCTCACCACCTCTCACATTTTCCTGTGACTCCACTAGGCAGCAGCTTAGGCTTGCCCCACTCCCCATCTCTGGCTCCGTATGTTCTCCTGTTGGTTGGTTTGGGGTTTTCTCCATTACACTTTGTACTGACCCCCACTGATTGTTGATAGAATTGTATTTTGGATTTTTACATGACAGAAGTTTATACTTCTCCCCCTATATAGAATATATATATATATATATATATATATATGAAGACAGACAGATCTATAAACAGAGAGGCTATTAAAAAAAAGAGAGAGACAAGATAGCTTGATCTTCTTGATTCTAGATCCCTGAAAAAGACAAAGTTCCAGATTCTCTTCAAGTCCATAAAAGAATATTAAGACTCTGGGAAGAAGCTGACATGTAGAGAAACCAGCACCTCAATCATGTCCCTATACCCATCTTGCTAGAGTAGATACTTAGGGGAATTTCTTTGAATAAGATCTGGGACTCTTGACTGAGCTGAAATATCTTGTATCCAGTTAAAAAACTTTAATCTGCATATTCTCTAGTGTGTTTTCAATTATATAACTTCTCTGGTTTCTGTTTGATATTGGTTTGGATAAATATGTTGGTTTGTCATTGCTTACATGTATTCTTTGGAAAAGTAGAATTTGCTGGAAGGGTACCAAGCTTTGGAAATAAAGGTTGGGGTACTCCTTCCCTGAGCCAGGAGCTCAGGGTAAACCTAAAAATTAATTCATCTACACTTATTTAGAGGGGCAGATATAAATCCAACCTAGTACTGTTTCTTTGAGGAGACAAAGTGGCCAGCCCCTGCTTCCAGTCCTGGCAAGAATCAAAATATCCCTCTGAGGAGAGTGAGTGGAGAAGACTCCTAATGATAATCTGTTTATGCCTCCTTGTGAATTGAATCTAGACAAACTCATGTGGATAAACAAACCTACATGGGAAACACACACCACCTCCCTACAAAATAGAATAAATGTACAAGGCACAGAGAGTCCTAGGGCAGTCATTCCAGCTTGTTAGGACCTGCCAGACCTAGACATTACTTACATAGCCTTATGAAAACTCTATATCCTCTGAGACCTGGGAGTAGGACTTTAATAGAAGCAGTACACAATAGATGCGTGAATATCATCCTTAGTTTCATGAAAAGAACTTCCAGGCAGATTATAATAATAGCATGTATAAAGTGCTTTAAGGTTTGCAAAGCATTTTGCAAGTTATCTCATTGAAGATATTAGTTTCTTGATATCATTGTGTGGGCTGTGAAGATCTTTACCAATAATTTCGGAGACTCAGAAAATTGTAGTAAAAGCGAAGGAGCCTTTATTGTACTTTCTTGAGAAAGGGCATTCCCAGAGCACCTAAAATGGCGCCAAACTAGGAGAGCAAATTGCAGAAGCTCCCAGGTTTCTGTTATCCTAATCCTAACCCCACCTCCAACCCCTGTCCCACCTTACCATGGTTGTTAAGGCAAGCTCACAATCTTCTTACTAATGCTGACTAATTGGCACAAAGCAATCTCAATCATTACTATAATTATCACTAATGAGGCTCTAATTTTGTTGGATAGCATACATAATACATGAGGTTCACTAAGCAAGCGCAGTAACAACCCCAAAATATGGAACCCCCATAAGTCCAACTTAGATGTGTCCTTATCTGGGCCTGAGCATCCCAGGGCTGCTATCTGCTTTCTAATTGGTCATATCCACCTGCTTCTGAGTTCTCTGGGAACTAGGAACCCAACTTCCTCCCCAAACTGCTGCCTCAACTCTTCCCAAGGATACTGTAGTCTGGTACTTTTTAATCAGTAGTCTTGTTTCAGCAATCCTTACAGTTCTGTAGAAACAGCCCTGTGCTACCTCTCACACTAACATTCCTTTATACACAATGACCCCATATGTATGGGGAAATGATACTGAACTTAGTTACAAAGTATACAGAAGAAATAAGAATCTAATAGGATGTTCCGAATGGACAAACTTCACTGCCAATCATCTCTCATATCCTTAAAGACATCATTCTTTATGATGTCTGTATCAGATTGTTCTCTAAAGACATCACAAATTCTAAAAAGTAATAAAATAATCAGAAACTCTTTAAAAAGATTTTAGGAGAAAATATTCAAAGAAATGAACAAAAGAAGTCCAATGCACTGAAAGAAATATTGTTAATTAAGGGAGGGTACTTAAGGCAAAGCAAAAACATACTCAATAGTAACAGAAATGAAGCTGGCCCTCAAGACGCAATAAAATGAATAATGGACTATATTAAGGGGTGTTATAGTTCTGGCCACTTCCCTATTTGCCACCTCAGAGATTCAAGACACCTAAACATAGGAATACTGAAGAAAATCCATTGAATAAATATTAACTTAATCTTTCAATCAGTTAATTATTATTTATTAATTAAAAATTAATCAATTAATATTAACTTAATATTAATCACAGCTAGATGGTGCTGTGGAAAGAGTACTGGGGCTGGAGTCAAGAAGATCAGAGTTCAGATTCAACCTCAGATGGCTTTGGTTTCCTCAGCTACTGATTGGGGGTAATAATAGTATCTCCCTCCCAGGATTGTGAAGATTAAGTAAGATGATATTTGATGATGATACCTGGCACTTGGTATGCAGTATGTGTGTGTACATATATACATATACACACATATATACATATACTATATATAATTATTATTTTTAATTGTCTTAAAATATCTAAAGATCTGTCATGTGGAAGAAAAATTAGACCTGTTCTGCTTGGTCCCAGAATTCAGAATCAGAAGTAACGGGGTTGAAGTTGCAAATGGGACAAATATAAGTTTGATATCAGAAGAAAAAGAAAAGAAAACCTCCTATCAAATCTATTCAAAAGTGGAATGGGCTGCCTTGGGACATCATAGCTTTCATCTCACTTGAGAACTCTAAACAAATGTTGGATGACCACTTACTTGTCAAATATATTGTAGAGCTTTTTGTTTGTTTGTTTTTGTTTTTCAGGCATCAGTTGAACTAGATAGCCACTGAGAAACCTCCCTGAAACATTACGAAATAATTCTGATTTTCATTAAAGTAATTGTTGTGTTTGTATTTTATGGACATTTCCAACCGTTAAATCTAATTAACAGCTTGACCTGAGATGTCTTAGGTATACTCAGTTTCTTCTTAATTTCATGTTATAATATCTTGGCTAATTTCATTTCCTCCTTGAATTCCTTCTGTGTGCCCATGAATTAGTTCTCTTTTTTCTACGTTTATAGGATTTTCAAAATAAAGTGAGTTGGTTATATTCTCCTATTCATTTTAATTCCTACTTTTGGTGATAGCTCTTCAAAAGAGTAATTCTTTGGCAAATTAGTTTCAATGCTAGGGAAGAAAGAGAAGAGAGCCCATAAATAAACACCACCATCTATCAATCACCTCCTGAAAGAAACCCCCAAAAGAAAAGTCCCAGGAATGTCACAGCCAATATCCAAAACTCCCAAGCAAAAATAAAATACTGTAAGCATACAGAAAGAAATAGTTCAAATAAAAAGGGACCAGAGTTATGATCAGACAAGACGTGGAAGCTTCTGCCATATACAGGAAGAGATCTTAAATATAATATTCCAAAAGATAAAAAAGAATAACTTTACCCTGCAAAGCTGACTATAATACTAGGGGAAAAGACAGATCTTTACTAGAATAGAGTACTTCTAAACATTCCTGAGGAAAAGAACAAAGCTGAATAAAACTTTGAAATATAAATGCAAAGTTAAGAGAAACCTAGGAAGGTAAATTTATTTGATCACCTGGAAGGAGTTGTATGGTGATATCATGCTAACAGTTTCATGGAGGAGAAAAAACAAGGGCTCCTTCAGAACCTCAGTGCATTGAAAGGGTATTGAAGGAGTTAAATGAGAAAAAAAACAGAGGTGGGGAAGTGGGGGTCTCCGGTCAGATTAATTTTTTTCTGAACCAAATCAATTTGGTTTGTTGGTTTGAAGAGTGGGAAAGAGAAGGGAGGACAAAAGGAAAACATACTTGGAGAAAGGATAAGGTGTTGGGGGTAGAACTTGCTTTTTCTTATAATTGGATTTTGTGGAAAGTGTATAAAAATGTGGAGGAAGGGCTGGGGGGATCAGATGAGCCTCATCATAATGACAGTGTTTTCTTCTTGAGATTATCCCTAATTTATCTGTACATATTTTTATATTGTCTCTCCAGTTAGAATGTGAGCTCCTTCAGAGTAAGGACTGTTGTTGTTTTTTGCTTGTTTTTTAAAAATATCTCTTATATTTAGTACAGTGCCTGACATGTAGTATGCACTTAATAAATGAGAGAAATTATTAATTCTTTCTTGTATTAATACCTAATTATTGAATCAGGACCAATGATTTTCCCCTTTTCTACTTTTTTTTACTATCCAGAAATCAACCAAGATAGAAAATCTCTCTCAAAGACTTACCTAAACTAAAAATCTAAATTTAAAAAAATTAAAGAAATTCTAAATTTAGGCTAATGGATGGATTCCTGCTCATTGTGTTTACTCAGACCGGGGAAAATGTGGATTCTCCCTTTTGTCAGACAGATGATATGGAAATTGACGTCTCTTTGACGAAGATGTGGGTGATCCAAGTCACATACCCCAAAGACCCTCACTATAATATAGCCTACCTCTCATTAATTTTCATTCTTATTACTTGTTGACCAATCTAAGTTGATTTTCACCTTATGGTGCATCCCTTTCCCAAAAATCTTTATAAATATTGAAGGTTCAGTAGATTTGGTTTCTTGGCTGTAAAGGGGACAGTGAACCTGTTTTTGTTGACTGACTTCCAGATGTAGTCAAAAAAATTGATTTAATTTACCCCAAAACTCCCTCTCTGTTGGAACTTTTTAAACATCACATTGATTTGACCATCTTCAGATGTACAAAGGAGAAACGAACCCACATAAATATACAGTTGGATGTAGACATAAATCAAACTCAACAAGGACAAAAAAATTGAGGATGAACTGAGAGGAAAGGGAGGAAGGAAAATACCACAGAGGGGAATAGCCACAAACAAAACAAACTTCTTAACAAATCTATATGAATACAACTCCAAAATATTCTTCATACAAATAAAATCAGATCTAACTAATTGGAAAAACATCAATTGTTTATGGCTGGGTCGAGCTAATATAATAAAAATGACAATTTTGCCTAAATTAAATTACATATTTAGTGCCATACCAAGCAATTTACCAACAAATTATAGAACTAGAAAAAATAGTGGCAAAATTCATTTGGAAGAACAGAAGATCCAGAATATCAAGGCAATTAATGAAAAGAAATGCTAGGGAAGGTGGCCTAGCTGTACCAGATTTTAATCTCTATTATAAAGCAGAAATCAAAACTATGTGGTACTGGCTGGGGAGTAGAGTAGTGGATCAGTGGAATAGATTGGGAAACACCCAGAAGACAATGATTATAGTAATATACTGTTTGATAAGCCCAAAGACCCCAGTTTTGGGGATAAGAACTCACTATTTGACAAAAATTGCTAGTAAAATTGGAATATTGTATGGCAGAAACTGGGCATAGACCATCATCTAATGCCATACACCAAAATCAGGTCTAACTGGGTGCATGATCCAGATATAACGGCTGATACTGTAAGTAATCTGGGGGAGCAAGGAATAGTTTACCTGTCAGATTTATGGAGTAGGGAAGACTTTATGACCAAAGAAGAGTTAGAGAGCATTATAAAACACAAAATGGGTAATCTTAATTATATTAAATTGAAAATTTTCTGTACAAACAAAGCCAATGTAACCATGATTAAGAAGGAAGTGGGAAATTGGCAAAGAATTTTTATAACCAGTGTCTCTGACAAAGGCCTCATTTCTAAAATATACAGAGAATTAAGTAAAATCTATAAGAATACAAGTTATTCCCCAATTGATAAATGGCCAAAAAGATAGGAACAGGTAATTTTCAGAAGTAGAAATTAAAATTATCTATAAGCATATGAAAAAAATGCTCTAAATTACTATTGATTTGAGAAATGCAAATCAAAACAACTTTGAAGTACCACATCTCACCAGTCAGATTGGTTAAGATGACAAAACAGGAAAATGATAAATGCTGGAGAGGAAGTAGAGAAATTGGAACACTAATGCATTGTTAGTGGAGCTGTGAACTGATACAATCATTCTGGAGAGCAATCTGGAACTATTCCCAAAGGACTATAAATAATTGCATACCCTTTGACCTAGTAATACCACTTCTGGGGTTGTATCCCAAAGAGATCATAGAAGTGGAGGAGGACCCATATGTACAAAAATATTTATTCCAGCTTTCTTTGTGGTGGCAAAAAACTGGAAATTGAGGGAATATCTATCAGTTGGGGAATGGCTAAACAAATTATTGTATATGAATGAAATGAAATACTATTGTGCTATAAGAAAGGGGGAGGAGATGGACTTCATATTTACCTGGAGAGGCTTATACAAACTGATGCTAAGTGAGAAGAGCAGAACCAGGAAAAATTTGTACACAGTCACAGAAACATCGTATGTGTGTTGACCAGCCTTGATAAACTGGACTCTTCTGAGCAACTCACAGGTATAAGACAACTCTACAAGTCTCAGGATGGAAGGAGATACCTACATTCAGAGAAAGCTCTAGAAAGAACAGAGTTTAAATGGAAACTGAAGCAATCAACATGCTATCATTCTTTTCCAC
>CM053596.1:142661146-142717950 GCA_028646575.1 Pseudocheirus occidentalis | reverse complement strand
AAACAAATCAATTTTTTAAAAAAAAGCTAGACTCAAAGACAAAAAAAACCGGTATGACCAAAACCAACCAAACAATCCAACAAACCTTCTTGCTCCTAAAGGGAAATTAAAAAGGAAAAAAAGGAAAGATTCTAGTGCTCATCAATTGAGGAATGGCTGAACAAATGGTGGTATATGAATGAAATGGAATATTATTGTGCTGTAGGAAATGACAAAACATGATTTCAAAGAATTCTGGGTATAAACTGATAGAAAGTGGAGTGGAAGCAGACCAATTTATACAAGGACATTGTAAAGAAAAATAACTGACAGACTTAATAATACCTCTGATCAACATAATGAGCAACCATGTCCAGATGGCCTGTGATGAAGCATGTTACCAACCTTTTTCACAGAAAGGTGATAGACCAAGGAGCAGAAAAAAAAATGTACATTTTAGGGCATGGCGATGGTATACATTCATTTTACTTGACTATGTTTGTTTTTATTTTAAAATTTTCTTCTTTTAAAGCAGGACCTCCCTATCTTGCCCAGACTGGAAACTAGGTTTCTTTTTATAATTTCCAAATGATTTTTAACCTAGAATGAATTTATTTAAAAGCAGGAGATTTCGATGTTAAAAGTCTTTAAATCCCCATTACCAAATATCTTCTGGAGTTAGTTCTTAGCACTAAATTTTTATTTATTTTAAAGACTGGCTCCCCCAGGCTAGAATTGAAGGGGCTACTCATGAGCCAGTCTTACACCAATGAGCACTACTTCATTTTCAGAGCTGAGCTGATATGCCCTTCCTTAGGTAACCTGGTGGTCAGGCTTGTAGGAGGTTGTCCATATTCCTCATGAACTTAATGCACCTAATCAGCATAGCCAGTTTCAGCTTAGAACTCCAGAGCTCAAGATCTCCCAACTTCAGCCTGCCAGGTAACTGGGATTACAGCTGTGCACTATTATTACTAGTTGGTTATTTGTTACTTTTTTTGCTCTTGATTTTTAAATTGAGGTGGGAAGATTGGAGGGGAGAGAATACACCAGAAGTTACTCAATTTTCTCAGAGAGAGAGAGAGATTTTTTTTTTTTTTGCTTTTTGGAGGGGGGAGGTCAGGGCAGTTGGAGTTAAATGACTTGCCCAAGGTCACACAGCTAGTGTTAAGTATCTGAAGTAGGATTTGAACTCAGATCCTCCTGACTCCAGGAGGAGCCTCATCCTAGCTACCCTGCATGAAACAGTTTTTAAATTGCAGGGAAGAAAGTTCCAAAGGAAGCACAGACATGCAGTTATACCTTTGAAAGTAAAATGTAGAATTTATTATTCAACATTGAGTATTGTTCTGCTCCCCGCTTTTTAGGAAGACTGGGAACTAAACTCTAAGTAATTTTCTCCCAGGGCATCATGGAAGGGCATTAGGTATTTGAAAAAATGTGAGAAAAGGGAATCCAGTCTCCTGTCTTTGGAGGTCAGGCTCCAAGACTGAATCAGGTAGAAATGCTTGAGTTGAGAGTTGAAAGGGGCCCCTTGGAAGAAAGAAAGGGTGGGTTCAGTGCCACAGGCCCTTGGGTCCAGCCACAGGTCTTTTTTGCTAGATAGGCCTCTCTATTGTAGTCCAAGGTCACACCAGCTTTCTTAGCTGCCAGTTATACTGGTAACCCATTCATTGGCTTTGTAGTACACACAACTTCTCTATATTTTTTAAACAAGCTGCTGACAGTGAAATGTAAATGTGATTTCATTGGTATGGAGAAAACCCAGGAAGGAAGCTACCTCTGCCAAGACCTATTAGCACTTGTTCTACAGATGGCAGCCCTAGAGAGACGCAGCATGGAGAAGTTAAGTGACTTGCCCAAAGTCACACATCCAAGATGTGTAACAGGCAGGAGTCAAACTCAGGTCTTCCTGACCGACTCTGAGATAGGCTCTCTATCCATTACACCAAAGCCAAATCAGCAAAATCAAGCTATAAACATAATGACTACAATGATATGAAAGAAGAAAACAAGGCCAAAGGCAGTGGAACTTCAGGTAGACTTATTAGTGGGCACAAAAAAAGCATATTAAATAAGAACTCACTATTTAACAAAAATTGCTGGGAAAACTGGAAAATAGTATGGCAGAAAATAGGCATAGACCAACATCTTACCTATACTATACCAAGATAAAGTCTAAATGGGTACATGATTTAGGTATGAAGACTGATACTATAAGCAAACTAGGAGAACAATGAATAGTTTACCTGTCAGATCTATGAAGAAAGGAAGAATTTGTGACCAAACAAGAGATAGAGAACCTTATGAAATGCAAAATGGATTTTGATTACATTAAATAAAAAGTTTTTGCACAAAGCCAATGTAACCAAGATTAGAAGGGGGGAGAAATACAAGTCATTCTCTAATTGATAAATGGTCAAAGGATATGAATAAGGCAGTTTTCAGAGGAAGCTATCTATAGTCATGTGAAAAAATGCTCTAAATCACTATTGATAAGAGAGATGCAAATCAAAACAACTCTGAGGTACCATATCACACCTATCAGATTGGCTAATGTGACAAAACAGAAAAATGATAAATGTTGGAGAAGATTTGGGAAAATTGGAACACTAATGCGTCGTTGGTAGAGTTGTGAGCTGATCCAACTATTCTGAAGAACAATTTGGAACTATGTCCAAAGGATTATAAAATTGTGCATACCCTTTGACTCAGCAATACCACTCCTAGGTCTGTACCCCAAAGAGATCATCACAATGGGAAAAGGACCCACAAGTTCAAAAATATTTGTAGCAGCTCTTTTTGTGGTGGCAAAGAACTGGAAATTGAGAGGATGTCTATCAATTGGTGAATGGCTGGACAAGTTGTGGTATATGAATGTAATGTAATACTATTGTGCTATAAGAAATGATGAGCAGGCAGATTTCAGAAAAACCTGGAAAGACTTTTATAAACTGATGCTGAGTGAAGTGAGCAAAACCAGGAGAACATTATACACAGTAACAGCCACATTATGAGATGACTGACTTTGATAGACTTAGATCCCAGCAATGCAAGGAGCTAAGACAACTCCAAAAGACTCACAATGGAAAATGCTGTCCATGTCCAGAGAAAGAACTTTGAAGTCTGAATGAAGATGGAAGCAGACTATTTGTTCTTTCTTTGGTTGTTCTGTGTTGTTTCTTCTATCTTGTGGTTCCTTCCATTAATTCTAATTCTTCTTTACATCATGACTAATGTGAAAATATGTTTAATATGAAGTATAAGTAGAGCCTAGATCAGATTGCAAGCCATCTTGGGGAGGGGAGAGCATAGGAAGGGGGAGAAAATTTAAAACTCAAAATCTTATGTAAGTAAATGTTGAAAACTAAAAACAAATTAATTATAAAAAGTATATTAATTTTTTTGTTTGGTTCTACCCTGTTAAATGCTAAAAGCTTATGAAAACATTAATTTTACTTTCTTGATGTGTATGTTTGATTATTTGTTTTTATCAAGAGTTGTGAATTTTTAAAAAATTTTTTGAACATGAGGCATTGTCTACAAAAAACCAGGGTTGAACTCCTAATTCTGCCACTTTCTAGGATAAGTCTTCTTCTCTGAGCCTCAGCTTTCTTTTCTGTAAAACGGGAGTGATAATACTTGTAGTACTCACTGTGTTGTAACACAATAACTTGCTGTCACAGAGAGACAAATTAAATCATGTGAAAATACTGAAGAATCCTGAAGACTTAGATTATTTCAGATGTCAAGTTTATTATATTCATTGAATTTGTGTACATAGAGTTAACATTTTTTATTTTCTGGTTCTTAGTCCTAGATATGACATACTCAATATTTCTTTTCTAACTCAGAAAACAATGATTTCCTTTAGATGAATTTAGTGACAACATGAAATATTTATGTGTACTCAAGTATTTAAGTACTCAAAGAATTAATCACATCAAAATATCAAAGTAAGTTACAACACTACATTTTCTGTATCATAATTATTCCTTTTTATTGGCCACAGATAGCATTTGCTTATTGTTTTATCTGATTTTCAAATGCCTGGTTTGTAAGCTGAATATAATCATAATTTAAATTACATTTTAGTAACTTTCTCTTCAAAGTGAAGTACTTTATGTACCCAAATGTGAAAAAGTTTCCAATACAATTTGACAAACTTTAGCCTTGACTGTAATTAAGTACTTTGTGAAGAGGAGATCTGGTGCTTATTGGCTGAATTCCCAACAGCTGCTTAGTGGCAGAGTCCCAGTCTTTACCCAGCTCAAGCCGAGAGCAAAGAGATGGATATTGTGCTTCTGTTCTTCGTACCCATTCCACTGCTTTCTTTACTGAATCAAAACTCCAGTACCTGGCACAGGAACTAAGAACAAATGGGACTATTAAACTTCAAAATATAGCTATAATAAGAAACCAGGCTTGTGGCCTAGCATTTTATATTAGAAGAAATCTCATCATAAATGAAAATATTAGGAATATTACTTTACATTTAATAAAAACAACTCATTGAGACAACCAAATTCTTTGGTCTGTCCTTCATATCCCTTCATAATAACAATGGTATTTGCACAGTTAGCCCTTGCCCCAGCATAGTCCTTATTGCCATATCTGTACTACTGCCCAGAATATTCTTCCAAGGTCTTCCCATTTCCCCACATCCTACCATCTTTCAAGGTCAAATTTAAATAACACCTTCTCTGTTAATCCTTCCCAGACTGTTCCAGCCCAAGAGACCCAAGAGGTCTCTTCTTGTACTTGAATTGACATTCCACTTTTAACCAGTATAACAAGCTAGCATTTAATTAAAGATGGTTTTTTAGAGAGGAAATATGGCTATTGGTAAAATGCTACATCCAGGCTCTGAGAATTATTAGCTATATGACTGTGGGCAAACACCTAATGTCACTGAGGATCAGATAGTGGTAGCATCTGTAGCACCTACCTCATATGGTTGTTGTGAGAAGTGTACGCCAAATGCTTTACAAACTTTAAAATGCTATGGAAGTATATTATCATTATTAACCATTTCATCTATTAGTTCTGCCTCCCAATTTACCTCTAACTTAATAGAGCCAGCTTGGTTTTGTAGTAGAATAGCACTGGGTCTGGAGTCAGGAGGACCTGAGTTCAAATTCGTCCTCAGACACTTAACACAAAAACTAGCTTGTGACCTTGGGCAACTCACTTAACCCCAATTGCCCTCCAAAAAGAAAAAAAAAAAGAGATCTGTGAAGAATGCAAAGGACTTCCTTCAAGAGCAGGCTTTGAAATAAAATTGTATTGAAAGTTCTGCTTTGCTTTGGGCAAGCTTTAGGGATCATGAGTAATTTAAGAATGTCAAACTTTTATACTCTATACTACATATATACATACATATACATACACACATATATGAATATATTTGCACACACACACACACACACACACATATATATATACATATTACAAACATGTATTTTACTACTTTTTTATAGTGCTAAACTTTTCAGACTTCACAAATTACTACTCAGTGTCTCACTGTGGTATGGAGTTGGGCCCAAAGTTCTTAAAATTTATGCCAGCAAAGCAAAGCTAGTTCTATTATGCTGGAAAGGTTTGATTAATGGTCCAAGAACAAACTGTCTGCTCTGAGGACTAATCTAGCTAAGTATCCTGTGGAATGGCCATATAGTGACCACATTCTTTGGCAACCCATAAAATAGGAACATTTCAAAACTTTAATTAATCTGAGATTTCATTGATAAAGTATTTCCTCCAAGATTCAGGTGATAACAGAGAACTGATAGCAGAGGATTGGCTAAAGCCTTTCTAGTCCTACTCCTTCAGGGCCTGAGCTCTTCAGTTTGCTCTCACTAGGGAAGAGGGACATGGGTAGCTTCTCCTGTTTCACAAATCTTCCTATTTCAGATCTCAGTTACTTTGGTGAAGGGCTTTGCCCTATCTAAAGATAACCTGTAAGTGCATATCCCAAATTCTTGGATCCATGCAAATGAATGGTTCTCTCGGCTCTTTTGGGCTCTGGGTTCATTGTCAATTCCAATTTTTTCACATACAACTGACCACCTTTGGTTCCCCAAAAGTTGTAAAATGTTTTATTTGCACTAGAGTAAGGGCCTCAATTATCCATTTCACCATCTCTGCTTTTGCCACTTAAGACTTCAAACATTGCTGAAATCTAAAAAAGATATACCCCTAAATAATGATTTATGTTTTACAATATTCTGGACATAAGGATGTACCTCTATCTAATGTTAGAAGAATAACTAATATTTCTATATTGCTTTAATATTGCTTTTGCAAAGTGTTTTACAATCATCATCACATTTGACTCTCATCATAACCCTGTAAAGGGTTACATGACTTGCTCATAGCCCTAAAGCATAATGAGAATCAGAGACAGGATTTTAACACAGGTCCCTGCTTACCTCAATAACATAAGACTATAAGAAAAATGTTTCACCTACTTAAGAAAAATGATTTCAAGGACTGTACAAGTACTCATTTACATAGTACATGTAATAGAGCAATAAGATGTGCCAATTCCCAATCATTCATTGAAACAAATTTCCAGAAGATTTCTATTTGCCAATATTTACTGACCTAATCATTCTTACTACATCTGCTGCATGTCCTTGAAAGCAATATACCTGATTATTTTAAAATATTATGTAATTCAGATTGGCTTTTCCTCAATCAAAACATTTTTTATTGAGCACCTACTATTCATTCAGAGAAGTCAAAAAGAATACGAACTAAAAAAAAGGTCACTGAATTTGAATATTAGGAAGTCAATAGTACCTTTTGACACAGCAGCTTCTATAGAGTGGTGATAATAGAAGCCACATTCTAAGGGGCTTGAGGAATGAATAGGAGGTAAGGATATAGATAGATCAAATGGAGGAACTTAAGAAGCTTTACAGTGACAGCAGAGAGAGGGAGAAAGCAGGATGACTATTTGGGGTGCAAGATGTTTTTAAAGATTATAATTAGCCCTGTACGGAGGTCTATGAGCTCCACAGAAGCAGCTTGTTAGTCTCATTGTATTACTGTCTTATGATTAGAAGTTGGGAAAATAGTAAGGATGGAGGGGCTGGAAGAAGACGGATGTAGAGAGATTCATTGAAAAGCGTCTCTAGTGGAAGAAGTGTAATATCATGGATTTAGATCTCAAAAGTCCATTAGAGATCATCTACTACAGAGGTGTCCAGAGAAGAAAAGGACGGGGACACCGTACCTTGACCAGCAGTGTATTGCCTCTCCCAACCATCAAGTTGGTGACTAATGGTAACAATACATATTTTCCAGGGGCAAGGTGAGAAATCCCTCTATATCAGAGACCTTTATATGCTTAAGATTGTAGGAAGGTTTATTCAAGCTTAGTTTAATCAATGTTTAAACATAAAATTGAGTTGCTTCTTGAGAGTAGGGATTGTTTCATTCTTAATATCTGAATTTCTAGCAGCTAGCAGGGTTCCTGGCTCATGGCAGGCACTTAGTAAGTGTCTGCTGGTGAACTGATTGTTCAGGATGGACTCTAAAGCATACCTGTAAGCAGTTGTGTCATCTAATTTCATCAGTGACTTGACAGCTATCCCTTCTAGCTCCAGCTTAGTTCGAATGAGCTGTAGCACCAGAAATGTGGCAACCAGCTGTAATACATCTTCTTTTCCTTTGGAACCTGGAAGAAAAGTCCTAACAGTCATTTCTAATTGAGAATATTAATGCCACTAAAAATATGAAGACATAATAGTGGATCGTGAAACAATATACAGAACAACAATGTGAAGAAACAGTATTCTGCAGAACACATTTAATTTAATGTCCTTAATGTTAAAAAAGAATAATATACAAAACAGACACTCACTATGCCACATCACCACAAAGGCAGGTGGGTTCTGCCAAACTTGAAAGATTTTGACTCAAGTCCTGGTGATGATTTTTTTTTTCCAGTATAGTTAAGTTTAGAGAGTCACGTCACCCAAAAGGTGGCCACCAGGTGATGATGCTTTTTTGGCCATAACAACTCACAAAATTGAATATTACGGAGGAATTGTTTTAATCTGCTTTTGTACAAGAAGTTCCTGTACTGATTAAATCATAGATCTTTTGGCGTAAAGTATAGAAATACTTGAGATCATGTATGTATGGTGAAGAGGCAGTTTTGAGTAATCATTCTTTCTGTTAATGAAAAAAGTCTTATTCAAACACCTATGCTAGAGTCCAACATTACATGTTCAAAGGTGGATTTTGATTTTTTTGTAGTTTCTGTAGTTCAAAGAAGTCTTAAGATCTTAAGGTGGTATTTTTTTTTTTTACTTTTTTTTTTTTTGAAGGGGGCAAGGCAGGGCAATGCGGGTTAAAGTGACTTGCCTAAAGTCACCCAGCTAGTAAATGTTAAGTATTTGAGGCTGTATTTGAACTCAGGTCCTCCTGACTTCAGGGCCAGTGCTCTATTCACTGTGCCATTTAGCTGCCCCTAAGATCCTAAGTTTTAAGTCTTCACTTTAAATCAAAACAAAACTTTAGTGGAACTCTTATAGCAAAATCTCCAAAAATTATTTTCTAAAATGCCTACTTCTTAACAAGTTTTTCACCTTGTTTTTCTTGCTTTTTTGCAATGTTTAATACAAAAACATGTTATGCATGATTTTTCATGCGTAACATATTGCTTGCCTTTTCAGTGGGTGGGGGAATGAGTGGAATGGAGAGAAATCAGAGCTCAAAAAATTTTAAAAAATGAATATTAAAGATAAATTATTTTTGAAAGAAGAATAATGAAAATTTTAAAATACAATGATAATAATTTAAAAATAAAATAAGATACCTAATTCTCCAAAGTGGTCCCCCAAATCATGATTGGTATCTTTTTTTTAAAAAGCAAACTATTGAATATTAGAGCTGCTTTGACCTGATTATGAAAAAGAATTCTAAAAGTATAAAGGCTTTTTCATTTCTGCCAAACCCTGTCTTTAAATTGCAATCTCATTGTGTAGAAATGGAAAAGGCTTTTCTAATGAGGATAACTTTTTCTTCCTTAACCAGATTCTTCCATGGGACCAGTGAGAAGATGAGGGTTCATATTTAAATGTGGCAGCTCAATATGAAAACGAAGGAGAGAGATCAGTTCTTTTTCCTCTGTTGTCCACTTCAGAGACAGACTGATGAGCCATGAGTGTCTAAAATCTTTCCCTTTTAAAGTGCAGTCAAATGGCCTCCCTGTAGTTCCACATGCACAACATTCTATCTTCTCTTTGCCTCTGCCTAATCTGTCTGTCCCCCATGCCAAAATATGCACTCCTCACTGCCACCAAGCAGAATTTCTAGTTTCCTTCAAAGCTCCGGCCTTTCTTCACTCCTCCCCCTGGTTGCTATTGTTTCCTACTCCAAATTGCCTTATATATCATATGATAATACGTGTATATGTTGTCTCCTCAAGTGAAATGTGAACTCCATGAAGAGAGGGACCATTTCCCCTTTGTATCTCCAGTGCCTAGAACAGAGAAGTTCAAGCAGCACCTCCAACAAGAATCCCCCCTAACTGCTAGAGCAATCCCTCCTAAGACACTATATTGATTTGTATTCTGCACATGCTTGAACGTGTCCCTGTTATCTATCCCATGAGCACACATGCTCCTTGAGAATATGGATTCCCCTTGTGTCCTCAGTGCTTAGCACAGAGCCTATAACACACATTAAGTATTTACTTTAAAAATGTGTGTTATTGTTATTTAGTTCTTTCCTTTCCCAAACCAGTTAAGGAGACCAAAAGTACAATAACTGTATTTTCTGAAACTCAAGTTGCTCCAACTGGTCTGACACAAAGGGTCTTTTTTTCTCATTTGTGAATAGGACAAAATATCTAAAATTGGGAGAGTTTTGGAACACCGAGGAGGTATAGTCACCAGACTCATGAGACAACTAATAAGGAGATACTGATAGGCAACAGAAGATGTGGAATGAGTAAAGAGAGTGGGAGGATGGAGAAAAAGGCAAAAAGACAGATCTTGTGGAATGGGGATGGGACCTCGGGGAGTAGCTAAGTGAAGAGCTAGTAAAAGGCTCCCAGCAGGAGCAACAGAGGAAAAGAAGCTCTGAAGTGAGGAGGACCTGAGTTCAAATCCGGCCTCAGACACTTAACATTTACCAACAATGTGACCTTGGGCAAGTCACTTAACCCCAATTCCCTTGCATTCCCCACTCCAAAAACAAACAAAATGAGTAGAACATAACTGAAAAATATTCAACAACTAATACTTGAACACAGTTATCACATCCCTGCTAAATGTTCTCTTTGCCAGGGTAAATATCCTTAATTTAAATTAAATCCTAAATCATTCCAGCAGCCCTCTACAAAACATGCTTGAGCTTGTTAATATCTCCACTAAACTGTGGTACCAAGAACTGAAAATAGTATTCCACATATGGTCTAACCATCTTAATGTATAACAGGACTATCACGTGTCATGTTCTCACATGATCAGGCCCTAACAAAGACCAGCATAGAATATTGTAATATTACTCTTCCTGTATCCTGTAACTTCTCTCTCTAATTCATGCTCAATATGTCTGCCAAATTAGTATTACTGAAACAGCATGTTAGACAATGTCATATTCCTGCTCAAAAACTTCACCAGATTTCTATTCTTAGGATAATATACAACCTCCTCAGGCTGGTGTTTTCTTGCTCTGTAAATGTTTTATTGATGTCTTTTACTTTTCACTATCTCTCTACCACCACCTCAAAAGAACCTTCTCTGAGTTCTTATTAGAACTTAGAGTCAAGGAAAATAAACCCACAACACATTGTGGATCTGACATTTGAAGCACTTTCAACCTGGCTCCGGCTTATCTTTACAGGTTTAGTCGCCTTTACTCGTTCTATATTCCTTCCAAACTGGACCACGAGCTGTACTTGGGACTTAACCTTCTGGCTTCTGTCTCTTCTCACTGCCTAGAATGCTGCCTTCCTTTTTGCCTTTGCCTCCTAAAATGCTATTTTTTTTTCAAGGTTCAGCTCAAGTATCATATTTTAAATGAAACCTTTCCCAATATTATTGTTTCCACAAATGTTAATGCTTTTTCCTCTCCAGTGATCTCTGCGTCTTTGATGCATCCCACCCGCAACAGACTTGAGGACTGGGATTGTTTCATTTTTGTATGGCTGTCACTTAATGGTGTGCTTTGCATACAAGAGCTTAATAGGCACGTAATGACCAATCACATATAGAGACATAAATTCAGATATTACTTTGGGCTATTCCTTCTCAGCATATCTCCCTAAGAAGTGGTGAAATTAAGCCAAACTCTATATTTAGCCTGGAGACTAGTGGTTTGCCAATCTGCCTTTATTAGAATTCTTTTGATCACAGGACCATAAATATGAAGTTGGAAAGGACATCAAAGATCATCTAGTCCTACTGCTTCATTTTTCATGAGAGAACTGGAACTTAGAGAGATGAAGGGATATCTCAAAGTCACCCAGGGAGTAGCAACAGAGAAGAGTTTAAACCCAGATCCTCTTAACTGGAAATCCAGCCTTATTTTCACTTTGCCACATTTCCTCTCCCCAACTGAGGCCTTCAAGTTCAAGAGACAAAATTTTGAAGCTGTATCAATATCTTTCACCTAGCAATACAATCAGGATGTTAACAATGTTAATTCTTTGACTAATCTCAAAGTATTGAACTATTTAAAGGTTTTAAAGGTAAGCACACAAATTTATTCTGAATGCAGAAAACAAAAAAATTCTTTTATAGTTAATATAATCATTCCATTTGGTGAATACTAGAAAATAACTGAGTTTACCTAGGGATTGAATGCCTTTTTGCACAAGAAAGATGTTTAAATTATTCACATTCAGGTTTAAAATAAGCCCAAGTTCAAGGTTAAGTTTCCAAAAGCCCTCCTGTAAAATTAAGGGGAAAAATAAAGAACAGCGATTAGAATTTCATCTTGTAATAAAAAAAGTGATAGATGAATTTTACATATTTTAATTCATTCATTTTATATTTTAATTCAATCAAGATTTTGTATTCCTATAGTGTTAAAATGTATAATAGAGTCCAATAAGTCTTACTACTGAAAATATATCACATTGTAATTTTTTGAATACTACAAAGGTTAAACCCTTGGATAGCATTTATAAATAAGAAGGCAGATCGGCAGTAAAGTTGATTTAAAAAAAATGAATCTGGACTATAAATGTTCTTAGGTATATCAACATTTTCAAGTCTAATCTCTAAGTATCTATGTTCTGTAAAAGATACTTATTGGAAGTCTCTACATGGCCCATATGGAACTTTGGGCATCCTGATCTCTATACAAAGGAAGGGATTCTTGGTGGTTCAGAGTATCAAAAAAAGTACTAAGACAGGCAGAGATATAGATTAAAGGATAGATATTTATGCCGGCCTGATCTTTAGAATGTTACTAGTGTGGTCAATCACTTATCATCAGTGTTTCCAATAAAATTAACAATTATGACTAATGAGTTAGGTCTTATTACCTGCACAGGAATTCAGTGTATAGAACGTTCGTCTGCTTAGTCTATGATAGGATGAATTTGTCACTGTTATTACATTTGAAAACATACCTATAGTCTAAAGAGATGATGCATGAAAAACATCTATATCATATATATATATATATGCACATGTATGTGTACACAACATACAGTTTATGTGTGTGTGTATATATATATATATGATTATACTCATAACAAAGGCTTATGGTTCATAAATGAAAACTAAAAAAACCTTGAAAACCATATATATATTAATAAACATGTACATTTAAAGTTTTTGTCCCTCTTAAAAACTTATTTAGAAATAGCCAAGGGCTTCAAAATATGTAGAGGAAAGACAGATACCTCACTCTGAAGCCTAAAAACCTGGGTCCAAAACACCAAATTCTCTTTAATACCACTCAACCAACTTTCTCGGTGGGTCATATCAGTCTGGTGTTTTTGTGTCTGAAAGGCAAAGATAAAGTCAATAAAAGGATTCTTTCATGTTAATGTTTATACGGATCTTATCCAAGTTTATTTATGTTTCCAAAACACATTGCCTTACCTTAACAACTGATGGAGTAATGTCCTCTACTACAGAACTCTTCACTGGAAATGAAGAAGCTGAAGTCACTACTTCTGAACTAGTGTTGCTGGATGGAGAATGTGGAGGCCATGGTGGTTGTTCATTATTTTTCATTCCAAAAACATGCCCATGACTTGATGCAAACACTTGCATTTTTCCCCCAAATAATGATGAGCTTCCACAATCAACTTCTGGTGGGGAGAGAGACCTTTGCTGAACTTTTAAAAATGATTTGCCCATTTTCCTGGGTCTTGGAATCTTAAGTGAGAATATCTCAGACCTAGGAAGAATTTGGGCAGCAGCAGAAAGAAGAGGAGGAAGAGGAGGAATAGAAGAGTATGAAAGAAGAGTAGGAAGTGGAGGAGTAGGAGAAGGAGGAGGAAGAGAAAGAAGAGGAGGAGGAAGAGGAGGAGGAGGAGAGCAGAAAATGTTGCCTGAGTGTTGGGCTAAAGAAGGAGAAAGAGAGTTTGCAGAACAAGGTCTAGAACAAGGAAGAGGAGGGGGAGGGGGAAGGAGAGGAACTGAAGAACAAAGAGTGAAAGGGTTTGCGCCTTCCCAATCTAGTCTTCCATGTTTATTAAATAAAAATGTCACGTCTGAATCTTTCTTAGTTAGATCTAATGCCTTGGCATGGTCATACTGGTCAGAAGCAAGGAGGAGTTTTTCTGCTGATGTTTTTGGTAATGCATCATGGGAAAACTCTAAGAAATGAGATGGAGGAGAACAGATTCTCTCCATAGGAGAATCCAATGCTAAGTATTCAGGTATGCATGCGCTTTTTTCAGTCTTTCTTCTTGACATGCTATGCAAAAGACGTGGTGCTGAATGTTTCTTCACAGGAGAAGTAACCTTTGAAAACATAGCATTCCCTGAACCTAACTCAGAAACAGCTGGATCTTCATCAGAAGTTGTAAAACTTCGACACTTCTTTTTTCTGACATGTTTTAGTGAAGCCTGTAATAGTTCATGAAGGGAAGGGAAAAACAGAACAAAATACAGAATTTCAGTATTTCAAGCAGTTGAATAACTATGTCCTTTACCAAGGAAAAAACATTTGAGAGAGGTGATTTCCAAAATAATCTAAGTTAAACAACAGGAAACAAAAACACAAGGTACATAAGATATAAATTAATTCTCCTAATATAATTATATGAATAAGACACTAAGGGTTTCCTAAAGATTTTTTAAACTGTTATTGTTATACTCCAGTTACTCTTTGGATTTTTTTCCCCTAGTTTACTGCTTTTCCTTCTAATTTTGACTGTATTGGCTTTGTTTGTGCAAACCCTTTTTAATTTCATGTAATCAAAATTGTCTGTTTTATCTCCTATTATCCTCTCTATCTCTTGTTTCATCTCTTATCTGTAGATCTGATAGGTAATTTTTCCCATGCTCCCCTAATTTATTTATATCACTCTTTATGTCTGAATCACATATCTATTTTGAGCTTATCTTGGTATATGATGAGAGATGTTGGTGTATGCTTTCTTTCTGCCAGACTGTCTTCCAATTTTTCCAGCAGTTTTTGTTGAATAGTGAGTTCATGCCCCAATACCTTAGATCTTTGGGTTTATCAAACACTAGATTACTGTGGTCATATTTCTGTATATTGTGTCCCTAATCTATTCCACTGAGCAATCAGTACTCTATCTCTCACCCAGTCCCAGACTGTTTTGATGATTATTGCTTTGTAGTAGTGTGAGGTCTAGTAGCACTAAGCAGCCCTTCTTACATTTTTCTACATCCATTCCTTTTATATTCTTGACCTTATGTTCTTCCAGATGAATTAAGTTATTCTTTTTTTTCTAGCTCTATAAAATAATTCTTTGGTAGTCTGATATTTTATTGGTATGGCTTTGAATAAGTAAATTAATTTAGGGACTATTGTCATTTTTATTATATTGGATCAGTCTACCCACAAGCAATTAATATTTCTCCAGTCATTTAAATCTGTCTTTATTTGTATGAAGTGTTGTGTTCTTAGAGTAATTGTGTTCATAGAGTTCCTGTCATGTCTTGGCAAGTAGACTCCCAAATATTTCACGCCGTCAGCAATTATTTTAAGTGGAATTTTTCTTTCTTTTACTCCCTGCTGGGTTTTGTAGGTAATATATAGAAATGCTAATGATTTGTATGAGTTTATGTTATATCTTGAAACTTTGCGTAAGTTGTTAATTGTTTCAACTAGTTTTTCAGTTATTTCTCTAAGGTTCTAGACCATCATATCTTCTCCAAGAGTGATAGTTTTGTTTTCTCATTAGTTGTTCTTATTCCTTCAATTTCTTTTTTCTTGCCTTATTGTTAGAGCTTGCATTTCTAGTACAATAGTCAATAATAATGGTGATAATGGGCATCCTTGCTTCACCCCTGATCTTACTGAAAAGCTTTCTAGTTTATCCCCATTACAGATAATGCTGACTCTTGGTTTTAAATAAATACTATTTATCATTTCTAGTGTTTTTAATAGGAATGGGTGTTGTTTTTTGTCAAAAGTTCTTTCAACATCTAAGGACAGAATTTTTTTTCTTTTTGCTTTTGTAATTGATATTGTATTATAGTTTTCCTAATCTTGGATGAGCCTTGCATGCCTGCTGTAAATCCGAGCTAGTTACAGTGTATGATCTTTGTGATATATTTTCCTAGTATTTTATTTAAAATTTTTGTGTCAATATTCATTAGGGAAATTGGTCTAAAGTAAGGGTGGCCTCGAGGCCACAGGTTTTCCACCCAGGTCTAAAGTTTTCTTTCTCTGTTTTTGCTCTCCCTCTCCATAGAAGGAATTTAGTAGGATTCCTTTACTCATTTTCCCAAATAGTTTATATAGTATTGGAACTAACTGTTCATTAAACATTTGGTAGAATTCACTTGTAAATCCAGTTGGTCCTGGGAACTATTTCTTAGGAAGCTTACTTGTACCTTGTTCAATTTCTTTTTCTAAGATAAAGTCATTTAAGTATTCTAATTCTTCTTCTGTTAATCTGGGGTATTTATATTTTTGTAAATACTATCTTTTACATTTAGGTTGTCAGTTTTATTGGCATGTAATTAGCAAAATAGTTCCTTATAATTTCTCTTATTTTCATCTTAATTGGTGGTATCTTCTTCACCTTTTTCATTTTTGATACTAGTAATTTGTTTTCTTCTTTCTTTTTAAAAATTAGATTAAATAACTGTGCATATCCTTTGATCTAGCAATAGCACTACCAAGTCTGTATCCAAAAGAGATCATAAAAGAGAGAAAAGGACCCACATGTACAAAGATATTTACAGCAATTCTTTTTGTGGTGGCAAAGAACTGGAAGTTGAGGAGATGCCCACCAATTGAGGAATGGCTGAACAAATTGTGGTATATGAATGTAATTCTATAAGGAATGATGAGTAGGCAGACTTCAGAAAAACCTGAAAAACTTCACATGAACTGATGCTGAGTGAAATGTGCAGAATAGGAGAACATTTTACACAGTAACAGTACAGTTGTGTAAGGATGAGCTCTGATTGGGGTTTTTGTAATATTTGTGAGGATGAGCTCTGATATACTTAGCTCTTCTCAGCAATATAATGATCTAAGACAATTAATTCCAAGGGACTCATGATGGAAAATGCTATCCACATCCAGAGAAAGAACTATGGATTCTGAATGCAGATTGAAGCAAATTATTTTTTCTCTCTCTTTTTCCCCCTCTTTCTTGTGGCTTTTCCCTTTGGTTCTGAGTCTTCTTTCTCATCATGACTAATGTAGAAGTACGTTTAATATGATTGTACAAGTATAGCCTATATCAGATTGCATGCCTTCTTAGGGAGGGGATAAAGGGAAAAATTCAGAACTCAAAATCTTATAAAAGTGAATGCTGAAAACTAAAATAGATTTCAAAAAATTATCAAAAAATAAAATAAAATAATGGTTTATTTTATTTTTTTATAAAACTAACTCCTAGTATTATCTATTAATTCAATTGTTTTTGCTTTCTCTTTTATTAATCTCTCCTTTGATTTGTAGGGTTTCTATTTTGGTACTTAATTAGAAATTTTAAATTTGTTCTTTTGCTTGCTTTTTTTTTTTAGTTGCATGTCCAATTCATTGATTTGTCCTTTTTCTTTTTTACTGATCTAAGCATAGAGATATATAAAATTTCCATTAAGTTCTGTTTTGGCTGCATCCCACAAATTTTTGTATGTTGCCTTATTGCTATCATTTTCTTTAATAAAATTATTGTTTCTATGAATTGTTCTTCAATCCACTCATTCTTTAGGATTAGAATATTTAATTTCCAATTAATTTTTCATCTATGCTTCAAAAGCCCCTTATTGAATGAAATTATCACTGTATTATGATCTAAAAAGTGTGTGTTTAATATTTCTGATTTTCTGCATTTTTGAGGTTTTTAATGCCATAATACAATTTATATTTGATTTTTGTGAAGATGCCATATACACCTGAGAAAAGGTATGTTCCTTTCTATTCCTATTTAGTATTCACCAGGGATCTATTATATCTAACTTTTCTAAAATTCTATTTGTCTCTTTATCTTTTTAATTTATTTTATGGGTAGATTTATGTCTAAGAACTGAGATCCCTTAATAATAGAGTTTTACTGTAAATTGTGGTCCCCCAATAATATTAATTTACTGTCTCTTTTCTCCTGTAATTTATTTAACTTTTCCTTCATGAATTTGGATGCTATCCAATTTGGTGTACACACACACACACACACATTTGTGTGTGTGTGTGTGTATATATATATATACGTATATACAATTAATATTAATTTATTGTCTATCATACTTCTTAGCAGAATATAGTTACTTTGCTTATCTCATTTAATTAGGTTTAGTTTTGCCTTTACTTTGTCTAAAATCATAATTGTTACTCCTGCCTTTTATACTTCTACCAAAGTATACTAGATTCTTATGCTCCATCCCTTTACTTTAATTCTGGGTGTCCTTCTATTTCAAGTGTGTCTCTTGCAAATAACATATTGTTGGATTCTGGTTTCTAGTCTAATATACTGAGTAGGTAGATGTTACAATGGATAGAGTGCTGGGTCTGGAGTTAGGAAGACTCATCTTCCTGAGTTCAAATCTGGCCTCAGACAGTTATTAATTGTGTATCCCTGGGCAACTCATTTAACCCTGTTTACCTCAATTTCCTCATCTATAAAATGAGTTGGAGAAGGAAATGGCAAAGTACTCTTTGCCTCAAAAATCAATTTGGATCAGGAAGAGTTGGGCACAATTGAAATGACTAAACAACAAATCCTCTCTGCCATCTCCCTCTGTTTTATGGGTGAGTTCACCCCATTCACATTCACAGTTACTACTATTAAGTGCATTTCCCTCCATCCTATTCCTTTCTACTTTTTTTTTAATCCTATGCCCCCATCAAAAGGCTGTTTGGCTTCTGATCAGTACCTCCCTTAAAATAAAAATAAAAAAACTCTAAAGTTTCACCTCACATGGTAAAAATTGGCAAACATGATAAAAAATATCAATGTTGGAGGAACACATTAATGCCCATAAAGCTGTGAAATGACAGCCATCTTGGAAATAATTTGGAATTATGCAAAGTGACTAAAACATCCATATCCTCTGAATCAGAGACTCTATTACTGGACTTATAATCAAAGAAAGCCATCAATCAGAAAAAAGTTCCTACATATATCAAAATATTTATAACAGCACTTTTTGTGATAGAAAAGGATTGGAAACAAAGGAATGCCCATCAATTGGGCACTGGTTAATCAAACTGTGGTATATAAATGTAATGGAATATTACTATGCTATAATAAATTATGAATGTGATGAATACAGAGAAGCTTGGAAAGAACATAGACTAATGCAGTGTGATAAAGTAAGCTGAGTCAAGGAAACAATGTATACAATAACTATAACTACATAAACTGAAGAATAACCATACACCAAAAAAGTTAACTGAATGTCACAAAATTATAAAGATCAAACATAACTCAAATGGAGAAAAATGGAAGGATACCCTTCAACCTACCCCTTCATGAAGGTGGGAGGACCATAGGGGTTATATATTGTACATATTTTCAGACTTTTCCAACTTTTCAATCAGTTGTGCTGATTTCTTTTCCTCTCTGAAAAATACTATTTGTTACTAGGTATTGCTCTCTGAGAGGGGGAGGAAGAAGGGTCCTAGGGATAACTATGATGACATAAGAAAAAGAAGACCAATAAAAACTTATTTTAAAAAAGAATAAGGGAATGAGAATTGATCGTTATATGCATTCACTTATTACTGTCTCATACAAATAGTAAGAATTTGCATTAGTTTGCTGCTAATGACCTTCACTGATTAATAATATACACACTTGTCATATATCAAGACCACAGAAAGAGGTGATAGTACTTTATACCATACTTAGATCACCCACACATTATATACAAGGTAGAAAATGAGAGACAAATATAGTTACTTTTAGTGGAATATAATCCACTTTTAGGATAAAATAGATTTGGCATTTGTTTTCATTATAAAAAAAGAGGAGCAGTAGCATATGTTGAGTTAGGGCACTGATAATGAACTCATGTTAATTAATGACCTTTTATTATAAATATTTTGATAGAGTTTAAGTATAAGAACTGGACCTATGAGGTTACATACAATTCTCAGATGAGGAAACTCTCACTACCATTGCAAACCACTTGTAAATGTCCTTTGTAAAGTACAGTCTTCAGAGAGTTGGCCTGAGCTCTGATATTAAGTGACTTGCCCAGAGACACACAGCTAGTATGTGTCAGAGGTAGGACTTGAATTTGGGTTTTCCTGACTTAGAGATCAGCTTTCTATTCCCCATGCCATCCTGCCTCTCTATTTAGCAAAGTAAACATATTTTAAAAAGAACTTTAAATGCAGCTATGCTGTTCTGGAGATGGAGCAAATAATAAAAGTCCTGGATCTATAGTTTCAGTCTCTTGCTTACTGCTAGTAGAGCTGGGGGGTGTGGCACAAAAAAACATACCAGCCTTCTCTCTCTTTAATATTAGCCTAAATGACATATATTCATATCTTCTCCTCTGAAATGTCAGTTAATCAGTCAATAAATATTGTTAAATGTCTACTTTGTGTGAAGAACTATGCTAAGTGCTAGGGAATATGAAAAGAGGCGAAAGATAGTCTCCGCTCTCAAGTAACTCAATATCTAAAAGGGTAGGAGAGCAAGCAAAAACATATGAACAAAAAATAAAAAAAAACTATATATGTGTGTATATATATTTTTATATACATATGCATGAAAAAATACGAAATAATTAAAAGAAGGAAGGCAATGAAATTAAGGAGGGTTGGGAAATGCTTTCTGTGGAGGATAGGATTTTAAATGGGTCTTGAAGGAAGTCAGGGAAGCCAGGAGGCTTCCCAGAGATGAGGAGAGAGAACATTCCAGGCATGTGGGACAGACAGAGAAAATGCCTGCAGCCAAGAGTTGGAATATCTTATTTGAGGAACAGCAAGGAGGCCAGTGTCACTGAATTGAAGAGAATGTGGTGCAGAAGAAGCTGTAAAAAGGCTGGGAAAATGGTGGGGGAACAGGAAGGGGGTTAGAACATAGAGGGCTTTGAACAAAAAACAGATTTCATATTAGATCCTGAAATTGATAGGAAGCCATTAGAATTTATTCAATGAAGAGGGGGCAGAGTGACCCGGCTGAATCTGTGCTTTAGGAAAATCATTCTGGAGGATGGAATGAAGTGGAAAGAGACTTGAGGCAGGCAGATGCACTAGTAGGGTATTGTAAGAATCAAGGTGTGAGGTGATGGGGGCCTGCACTAGAGGGGTGGCAGTGTCACAGGACAGAAGGAGGGGTATTTGAGAGATGTTGCAAAGGTGAAACCAACAGGCCTTGGCAACAGCTTGATATAGGGGATTAGAGACAGCAAGGGGTATAACTCCTAGGTTATGAGCCTGAGGGACTAGGATGATGGTGTTGCTTTCTCCACAATAACAGGGAAGGTAAGAGGTAGAGAAGGTTTAGGGGGAAAGATAACGAGCTCTGTTTTGGACATGTTGCATTTAAAATATCTACGAACATCCAATTCAAGAAGTCTGTTTTACAGATTTTTTTTTTTTGCTTTTTTTTTGGAGGGCAGTTAGGGTTAAGTGACTTGCCCAAGGTCACATGGCTAGTTTTTGTGTAAGTGTCTGAGGCCAGATCTGAATTCAGGTTCTCCTGACTCCAGGGCAGGTGTTCTATTCACTGTGCCACCTAGCCACCCCCAATTCAAGAAGTCTGAAAGGTAGTTAGAAATGAAAAATTGTAGGTCACAAAAGGTAGATTTGAGAATTATTAACACAGAAATCATAATTAAATCTGTGGAAGCTGAGAAGATCCCCAAGAGAAGTGCTATAGAGAGAGAAGAGAAGAAGGCTGAACCCTGAGGGACACCTACAATTAGAGGGCATGATTGTGGCAAAGAATTAGAAACTGAGAGGGGAGCCTATTAATTGGGAAATGGATGAACAAAGTTGTGGTTTATGTTTGTGATGGAATGCTATTGTGCTATAAGAAATAACAAAAGGATAGTTTTAGAAAAACCTGAGAAGACTTTTTATGAAGTGGTGAAAAGTGAAGTAAGCAGAAACAGGAGAATAATTGACCAATAACAAAAGTATTGTAAAGACAAACAACTTTTAAAGATTTAGGAACTCTGATCAATACAATGGAACCAGCCTGATGAAGCATACTACATATTTCCAAAAAGAGACAGGATGGATTTAGAGTACAGATGAAAGCATTTTTAGGGGGATATGGTGAATGTAGGAATTTTTTTGACTACACATATTTGCAGCGTTTTTTGTTTTTGCTTTTTCAGTGGTTAGGGGAGAAGAAGGTTTGAGGGAGAAAATTTGAAGCTCAAAATAAAATAAAACTTAATTTCCAAAAAAAGTAAACCCATGGGAAGAGAGAGAGAGAGAGAGAGAGAGAGAGAGAGAGAGAGAGAGAGAGAGAGAGAGAGAGGGAGAGGGAGAGAGAAAGTGTGTGGCCAACAAACTTGGTTCAAGAATGTTCATTTTAAAAAATAGTTATTTAATATAAAGAAAGTCTTTTTCATAAATTTCACATTAAGACTTACCTCCTCCACTGCATACTCTGGTTGTTCCACCTCCCAATCCATATATGGCAGAAAGTCTATGTCTTCTGTGCTGATAAGTTCTGAAATATTTGGAGTATAGGGATCCAGTGATTTATTGGCATCCTGAGTAAAAACAAGTGAATTGAGAACTGATTTTTATAATAAAGCTTTCATAGTTTCATAATCAGAGCACAGAAGACAGTAAGTCCCAAATTGGGAACACTCCTAGAATTAGAGGATGAAGTCAATAAATGTTACCTGCTAAAACTGAAGCCAATCAAAATAAATCCACAAGATTAATTAGCTGCAAAAGTGGATGAGCTATTTACATGACTAGGTAGCTTTAAAAAAATCAAGAAAAAAAAAACAATTGTAACTAACTGTAGTCAATTGAACAGGAGCTTTTGATGGCCACATATACATATTAAAGGCCAGAAATCTGGCTAGGCTGGGGGAAGACCTTGCCCTGTAGTCTTTTCTTCTAACACTCATTTTTAAGAAAGAGCAAAACTGATTTGGGATGGTGGAATTAAGGGGTGGGGGGTGAAGGTCATCATTATCAAACCTAGAGAACCCCTGGAAATTTGCTGAAAGGGTAATATCTAAAGGGAAACTGACTACAAGCAGTTTAGTATTTGGCAATTAAATATGGAGCAAGATGAACTTTTCTCTAAACCAATGAATGGCTTTGTTGGAGCTACTGCTTAAAAAAAACAAACAACCCTGTAACAGAACAGCCTCTGGAATTTAAGTTAAAAGTACAATGGCAATCAGTCTACAAGTGCTTATTAACTTCCTACTATGTGCTAGACACTGTGCTAAGTGATGAGAACCCAAAGAAAAAGTAAAAGATGGTCCCTGCTCTCAAGGAACTCATAAATTAATTGGGGGGAGAACATGCAAATAATTGTGTGCAGGTGAAACTGGAGACAATAAACAGAGGGAAGGCACTAGCATTAATGAGGATCAGGATAGATTTCTTTTAGTGAGTAGTATTCTACCTGAGACTTGAAGAAAGTCAGGGAAACTTGGAGACAGAAATGAGAAAGGGGAAAGTTCCAGGCATATCAGACAGCCAGTGAAAATGCCTGGAGTTGGGACATGTAGCATTTTGTTCAAAGAACAGCAAGGGGGCCAGTGTCACTGGATCAGAGATTTATGCGGGAGGTGGGGATGTAAGAAGTAAGAAGACTGGAAAGGTAGGAAGGAGCCAGGTTATGGAGGGCTTTAAAAGTCAAACAGAATTTTGTAGACAATAGGGAGACACTGAAGTTGGTTGAACTGGGGGTGACATGATTACACCTGAGCTTTAAGAAGATCAATTTGGCAGCTGAGTGGTGAATGGACTGGAGCAGGGAGAAACTTGAGGCAAGGAGACCAATCCCGGGACCACTGCAATAGTCCTGGTATGGGGTGGGGAGAGTGGCCCTAGGGGGGGTGGCAATGTCGAGAAGGAAAGTGGATATAATTGAGAGATATTGTGAAGATAGAAATAACAGGTTTTGTCAACTAATTGGATAAGGGAAGTAATAGAGTGAGGAGCTAAGGCTGACTCCTAGGCTGTGAGGATGGTAGTACCCTCTGTAGTAATGGACACGTTAGTAAGATGGGGGGGTTGAGACCGAAAGATAATGAGTTTTGTTTTTGTACATCTTGAGTTTAAGATGTCTATGTAACATCCAGTTTGAAAGTTCTAACAGGCAATTGGAGATGTGGGACTGGAAGTCAGGAAGGGGGCAGGGCAGACATACCTGCATAGAAATGATGATTGAAGCCAAGGGAACTGATGAGATAAAAAATGAAAAGGGAGAGGGAGAAGAGAAAAGTGCTCAGGGCAGAGCCTTAGTGGACACTCCTGACTGATGGGCAAGACCTGAAAGAAGATCCAGCAAAGGAGACTAAGAAGGAATTGTCAGACAGGTACAAGCACCAGGAGTGTTAAGGGGAAGAGGGTGATCAAAGAAACCACCTAGCTTATTGTGAGGAAGAGGGAACACCTCGGTGCAGACTGCACTTCATTCAGAAGCTAGGAGCAGAGAGGAACTCCACAGCCCCAGGACCAGTGAAGCTGTGCCTGACAGTGATCATGAGATCAGCAGGCTACCATCATGCAGCGACTTCATGAGACTAAAAGAGACCTGCCCAGCAGGGGTTACGCGCTTCTCAAGTAGAGCAGAACTAGCAAAAAGAACACAGTGGAGCCCTACAGCTCCAGAGCTATGAGTTGTCTCCACACTTGGACTATGACGCATCTTCTCCATGTATGTGCTGACTGCATGTAATTCACATTTCCCACTAGTGTTGGAATTCGAGGGGAAACATGCCTTAGTTTTATGGAGGAACTGTTTTATTAGAGGGCAGCTAGGTGACACAGTAGATAAAGAACTAAAGGGCCTGCAGTTAGGAAGATCAGAATTCAAATCCAGCCTCAAGCACTTATTACCTGTGTGACCCTGGGCAAGTCACTTAACTGCTGTCTATCTCATATTTCTCATTTATAAAATGGGGAAAATAACACTGCCTACCTCCTAGGGCTGTTGTGAGAGTCAAATGAGATAATACTTGTAAAGCGTTTGGCACAGCGACTGACAAGTAGTAGGCTATACAAATGTCTGTGATTATTATCATCATTATGATGATAATATGCTCTTTCATTAAATGCTTTTGCTTTGAATTATTTGTGTCCTCTGGCTAACCAGTAAATGTAAACATATCAGATGGGGCTGGTGAGCTACGGCCTTGAGTGAGTCCCCTTGAGTGAGTCCCCTTGGGGTACTCTTGTCTGGGGGAATCTACTGTGTGGTGTGATGAGTGCCCCCCCCCCAGGTGCTATAGGTGCTAGGGATGCAAGGATTAAAAAAGAGGATAAATTAAGCTTTCCCTGCTCTCAAGGTGCTCACATTCGACTGTTTATGAAGAAAACTAAAATCTATTCAATTGTATTATAACATGTCCAAGAAATGTTATTATGCACGTTGATGGCCTTCATGGAGTTTAGAAAAAGTAGAGCCAAAGAGTAAGAATTTGTCTTTATTAATTGTTTACCTAGGAAACCTAGGAAATGTCTTAATTGTTTACCTAGGAAAGGTAGATTTGTCATTGTTTATCTAGGAAAACTGGAGATGAAAATGGCAAATCACTCCAGTACCTCTGCCAAGAATACCCCAAATAGGGTTGCACAAAGTCTCACAAGACTCAAAAACAACTGAACAATCTAGGAAATGGGTTTGTCTTATTTTGGACCACCCATATCAATTCTTCAGACATGAATTCAGCAGAACCTAACAGTGTTTTGCAATTATAGGAACTTAATAAGTATTTGTTGAATTCTAATCAACGTATCCTGTCTTTATGGGAAAGTATAAAAATCAAGGATCAGCACAGGTTCATTGGTTCAGCTGCCACAAGAATTACCATCCTTCAAGAATCAATACCTGTTACCCAGCGGGTAATATTAATCCTGCCATCAAGGTAGTATACTTCAGGTACTGACTATTATCCCATCAGGTCATCGTATTCTAAGTATGATTTCAGGTTCAAAGACAGTACTCCCGACAACCTCACAAAGCTTAGACAGCCAGATATGCAAAGACAATAATCAACAATAGATGAGACTCCCCCAGGTGGTCTTTATAATTGCCCACCATTATAGGAATGTGCTGGCATATTTCACAAGGCCCTGTTGATGGGCAGTTACCACTGACCACTGGAGCCAGGGTGATAGACCACCACTTCTGCAATGGTCAAGAGATCAGCCTCAATACTTCGGTCCATTAACTTCCTGAATAAAGAAGGAAGAAAAATATTTGCATTACCTGTCTCAAAAGTACTGTAGAAGCTGGAAAACACTAAGGGAATGTGAAATATTGTAATTTATTGTTAATAAAGTAATAATTATGTAATTATTAATAATAAATCTATGCTTTGTAATATCCTAGAAGGTATCTGATTTCTAGCAAAATGTCACTTAATTTTTCCACTTTACCACATAATTAAAGTTTATGATAAATTTAATAACTGATTTATTAGATCTAAGTTTTGCTTATTTTCTTATTTAAGACAATTTAAATAATTTAATTACCTATTAACAATACTTACCCTTTTCTCAACTGCCACAAAACTTGTAAATTGTGTTATAATAGAGTTCTCCTTGCTGAGTTTAATAATCAGAGACTTCAAAATTTGCTTCTTCATCTAGGTTGGAACATTTTAAATGGATAGCAATATTATACCAAACAGATATATTTTGTATTCAAGGTGTATAGATACTTAATTCATATAGACACAGACACTATGTCCTTTTTAATTCTGTTTTTTTTTAGCACTTCTTAAACAGAATTCTAGAAAAATCTGTTTTCCCTTTAGATAAAGAAGTATGATCCTATGTTCAGAAAGAACACTGAACTTGGAATCAGATGATATGGGTTCAAGGTTTGGTTTTTCCAGTCTATAAACCCATCTATAAAATGTGTACAATGCTACTGGCTTTTTATCTACTTCACAAAGTTGCTGTAAGAATTAAAAAGAATGTACGTGAAAATCTTTTCTAAACTGTAAATGCTCCTCAAATGGAAGATTTTATTGCTGTTATCTATGAACATATTTTCATGATCAATATTCAAAACAAAACATCCATGGAAAGGATTTTTTCACTTTTATAAGGTAGGTGACTCCATGTCACCCACCTAAGAGACCATTAACTGATCTGACAAATCATATTCAAAGGAACAGCAAAGACCTTGATAAAAAGCAAGAAAAGCTATTTAATCCAAGAACCATACTACAATATCAGTATATTGATCCAAAAGTCTGATAATTTAGTGTTAGGTTAATTTAGGATCACCCTCCTTAAAAGCAACTTTACCTACCCATAGTATGGGGCTTTTAGATAAAGTTTATTCCATGTCAACACCTAGAAACTCAAGAAATCTGTTGTAAGCTTTCCCCTTTGGAAAGCATAGATATAGACCTGTAGCTTTGTAAATTCAAGAAGGAATCATAGGATCATAGACCCAGAGCTTGGAAAGGATGTTAAAGGTGATCTTGTCATCCTACAGATGAGGAAAAGGAAACCCAGAGAGCTTACATGGCTTGTCCAAGATCACATAAATAAGAAATAGGATTTGAATTCAGGCTCTAAGACCCTCAGTTAAGAGCTCCTCCAAGTTCAGCTCTCTTTCCACTGAAACCTAATATTACATTTGCTCTTGCTTTTATCCTTGTTTTACAGGACTAGAAATCTCCTTTGGTTTTCCTTTTAAATAAAATTTTAATAGAAGAAAATAAAGTGGGGCTTTCTAAAAGAAATAAAAAGAGATGAAGAATATTCTTCAGGGTGTTGTTACTTTCATTCTGGGATGAAATTATCTCTAAAGTTTCTCTCAGATCTAAATTCTATAATTCTATAATCTTCTTTAAGACAAAATTTTTTCACCCCAAGAAACCATTTATTTCTTCATTCAGATTATATAACTTTACATATTGTTGTCTACATCAGTCTAAGGAAGATTTTCTAAAAATCAAAGCATATTTTCTATAGAAAGAACAAACCTCATGTTTTGTTTCATCCTCATGGAGTATTCCATCTTCATAATCTCTGATGATAGCTCTAGCTGTCAGCTTGTGAAGCATCTACATTTCAGGGGCAAAAGAAAACAACTGTAACTTTTTTTATTACCACTTCACCTCATCAAGTTAATTAGAAAAAAAGTCACTAATTAAATTCCTTACTTCCTTAATGTGATTATCTTTTTTTTTTTAATAAACAAGTAGCAGATTTGTCCCTGTGACTCCCACCCAATGCTAGGAGGATGTCTGCAGAAATGTTCTCTGAGGAAAAAGACAATATTGTAACCTAAAGATTTTTCTCCTCTCATATAAAAAAAAACTGACCTCAGGAAATGACTTAGATGACCTTTAGTATCTGTTTTTATTTTGTTTTCAAAATAATACTCTACTTGACTGTTTATTTTTATTTTTTAAATTGAAATTTATTTTTTAATCATCAAAAATCTGCCTTATCTTCTCTCATCTATACCCCTCCAAACTGACAAAGAAAGAAAAACAAATCCCTAGTTACAAACATAAATGGTCAAACAAAACAAATTCCTGAATTGGTCAAGTTAAGAATCCATCATCTATCAGATGGCTGATAGCATTTTATTACAGATCATCTGGAACCATGATTCTTTGGGTTTGCACTGATCAGAGTTCCTAAGTCTGTCAAAATTCTTTGTTTTGTCGGTAATGTTAGCATTGTGAAAAACATTCTCTTGGTTCTGCTCACCTCATTCTTCATTGGTTCATATAAACCTTCCTAGGTTTCTCTGAAATCATTCCCTTCAACATTTCTTATAGCACAAAAATATTCCACCATCATTATAAACCATAACATCCTCAGACATTCCCAAATTGGTGGGTGCACCTTCAAATTCTGGTTCTTTGCCACCACTAAAAGAGTTGCTATAAATATTTTGGTACATCTTTAGAGTTTTGTTTTGTTTTGGATGACTTCCTCCCTTAACATACAAGCCCCTACCTATTCCCCTCCTAGTTGCTTCCCTTTTCCCTCCTGTTTCCCTGTTTCCCTCTCTCTCTCTCTCTCTGTATTTTATCTCCTTTTGATCTGTTCAGATGAGAATGAAGTCCAGGTATTATCACTCTCCTTCATTATTTGTATGGACTTCTATTTCTGAATCCTGATTATTTGAGATAATTTTCCCCATTCTTTCTCTCTCTTCCTCCTACTTGTATATTCCTCTTCATCTCATTTTCCATTTTCCCGTTAAGACTGCTGAAATATAAGAGAACCATCCTCAGGTGTTATGTCTAATTAGACTCCTTCTATGACTTCTGATAGGCAATTGGGTGGCACAGTAGATAGAGCACCAAGCCTGTAGTCAGGAAGACCTAAATTCAAAGCTAGTCTCATACAGTTACTAGCTATGTGATACTGGACAAGTTTTTTTTAACCCTGTTTGCCTCAGTTTCCTCATCTGTAAAATGAGCTGGAGAAGAAAATGACAAACCACTCCACTATCTTTGCCAGGAAAACCCCAAAAAGTGTCACAAAGAGTCAGGACTGAAACAACTGTACAACAGCATCAAAGTGACCTCTAATGATGATAGCCAACATTAGGGGACATGTGTATTATCTCCCTGTATTAGGAGCAAACAGCTGATCCTTTTTTAGTTTCTTATTATTTCTTGCTCATATTTTCCTTTTTGTTTCTCTTTTACCTCCTGTGTTTGCACTTCACATTCTCCATAGAGCTCTAGTCTTTTCATCAGTAATACTTGGAAGTTCTTTATTTCATTAAAATTCTTTTTTTTTCTCCTGTAGAATTATACTCAGTTGCTGGATAGATTATTCTTGATTGTAAGACCATATTCTTCATCTTATGTGATATTGTATTCTAAGCTCTCTGTTCCTTTATAGTGGTAGCTGCTAAAATGTGTGTCATTTTTGACTGTGGCTGCTAGGCATGTGAATTCTTTTTTTTTCTGCTTGCATTAATTTTTCTTTGACCAGGATGCTCTGGATTTTGGCTATGATGTTTCTGAAAATTTTCATTTTGGATTTTTTTTCCCTCCAGAAAGTGACCTGTTGGTTCTATTTTACTTTGCCCTTTGGTTCTAAGACATCTGGGCAAGTTTTCTTTTATGATTGCTTAAAATATGATGTCCTGGAAGTTATCTGTTCTTGGCTTTCAGGTAGTCTGATGATTCTGAAACAAACTCTCCTCAATCTGCTTTCCAGGTGACTTGTTTTTGCTATGAGATACATATCTTACATTTTCTTCTATTTTCAGTCTTTTGACTCCTTTAATATTTCTTATTGCTTCATGGATTCATTAACTTCTATTTGGTTCATTATAATTATCAGAAAATTTGTTGCTTCTGCAAAGTTTTATATTTATTCTGTCAAGCCATCAATTTTCCTTCCATAACTCTCATTTCTTTTCCAATTTTTCTCTAGTGCTCTTATTTAATTTATAAGAAAAATTTAAACTATTAAAAACCTTTTGCTTCATCTCTTGCAGTAATTCTAGTTGAATTTCCCCCATGCCAAATGTTTCTTTGAGACTTTGTAAATATTTTAGAGGCATTCTCTTTTTCTGAGTTTGCATATTGAGCCTCACTATCGCTATAATTAACAGACTTTTATGGTGGGATTTTTTTTTGTTTGCTCAATTTTTCCATCCTACTTCCTGACTGTGGACTTTATGGTAGGTCATCTCTGTGCGCTTCCAGGGAGAGTGTCTGGGCTGTTCTTGTTGCTGCTTTCTTGAGGTACTGAGTTATTCTAGGGACAGCTTTTGCTGGGAGGACTGCAAGCTCTCAGTGCTCCCAGAGTGGTCTGATCCAAGGCAAAGTTTATTTCTACTCTCTTGGTCTGAGCTCTGTAGAGTCCTGAACTGTGTTTTGGTCTAAGCAAACACAGCTGTGCTTTACTCCAATTGAAGTTCCAATTACTGTCAGATTCTGTCACTATTGACCAGCTGAAACACTGCTGGTTCATGGTGAAAGACGTGAATGCTTTTCTTTGGTCTTGGATTCTTACTCTGGTTATTCAGTAGCAAGTTTAAGTCTGGGCTGGAAGTTAAAACAGAGCTTCTCTTTCTGGGGTCAAAACCACACAGTTGCAGTCTGCTTCTGAACTTTGATCCTTGTTTGGTACATAGCACAGGACATATAACCTTTTCTTATTCAGGAATGCCACTCTTAGGCATAGGTTTCTTTCTCAGTTATTCCTGGATCTGTGACCCAGAACTAGATAGTGAGCAACAAAGTTGTCAGTTATCATCTTTTCCTGTACCCTTCACAAGGTTGGACCTCTTTTTGCTGTATTTGGAACAGTATTTGGAACAATGTGAGTATTGCCCTGGGCATAGCTTCTTTGTGCCGGAATTCTCTGTGTGGCCATTCCTAGCTAGACCCCCATCACTAGTGTCTGCAGACCTCTTTGTCTATCACCCATGCTGATATAGGCTGGAAAAAATGACTATCTTTTTTCCATTCAGAACTCACTCTGGTGCATTTCTTAAATTTATTTGGAGATGTTGTATGGGTTTGGGGGCAGGGGAAGTTCAAATATACTGCTTCTTGATATTCCACCTCCTCTAGAATTTGTTTTCAATAAAGTTTCAGCTCTTAATCCCCCTTACCATGCCAGTTAAAAAAAGTATAATTGTATAAATGAGGTTTTTATTTACTTACCAAAAACAAATAATTCCTATGTTATGTAAATTATTCATAAATATAATGAAGGTAAATATAGTGTTAATTTTAAAACTAGGTAAAGATAACACTAAAAAGGAAAATAAAGATCAATTTCTCTAATGAATATATAAAAATATTCAATAAAATATTGGCATAATATAGCAACATATTAAACAAATTATTTATGATTATCAAGTAGGTTTTATATTAGGCAAGTAATCTAATCTCTCTGTGCTTCAGTTAGATAATTATAACACTTCTTACACTTTAGAGGGTTTTTGTGAGCAAAGCATTTTATAAACCTTGAAATACAACATAAAGGTAAACCTTTCTTATACTATACTGAATAAAATTTAATTTTGATTAATTCAGAAAGCTTATAAACTAGTAATAGAGACAAAATGGACATGAATTTTACCTAAATAGGTAAATAAGATACGTGGGTTACTCAATATACTACTCAACTAAATATTTATAGGTGTAGAAAAGCAAGCTCATATGCCCATATAATTACTTTCCTAAGTGAGATACTTAGATTTTTAATATGAAAATGAAATAAAAATATTAAGTACAAAGTATATATGAAATGACCAAGTATGTTTGGTTTATTAAAATATAAAATTATGAAAATTGATAAGTATCACAGATATATATATATGAAGTCTTGAATCTCACAGTTCCAGTTGTTTTCTGTAGTTCAGTAGTTGATACCATTGTGTGAAATTCTCTCTCTTCAATTAAAGCATTTAGGATAGCCTGAAGGACATCAAAAAAAGAGGTATCATATTCCCAATCTCTTAACCACTGATATCTTTAGCAGTGATTTTCCCAATGATTAATAATTAACAATCCTTCATGTGAAGACAGAAGCACAAAGCACTTTCCCTTAGCTGGAAAATATATCCATGAAAGAGGAGTTTCAAAACAAGCCATAGATTAGGTGGCTAAATATTCAAGCATCCAACCTAAGCTTCTTTGGACCACTCCTTACCTGTGTACAATGAGGAATGAATCCATACACAAGTAGTCTATCATTGCTGAATAAAGCCTGGATTTGTGTGGGAGCCTGCATAGGCTCTGGTGAATTTAGATTCAGTTGTTGCCATTTAATAGACACAGAGCTGCATCCTGGAGAAAATATTCTTGTCATTTGATCTTCAATCTATTTACAAAGAAAAAAAAGTGGATTAGATGTTGATTTTACTCCATGAAAAAAGAGCTTTCATGCTAACTTGATATATTTATATTCTCATGATTTTACAGTTTTCCTTCTTGTTCTATATAGGAAGAAAGCATTGGGATACATTTGACAAATGCCCCTTTAAAGTGATTACAGTATCATTGTTGCTCATTTTACATGTGCAGGATCATTGCAATGCCTTTATTCATTTCTCTAGTATACAATCTTCACAGTAGCTTTCAGTTACAATGTTCATTCTAATAATACAGATATTACATAACACTCAGCTTGATGATTATTAAAAGGCACTTTTTTTGAAAAGTATAGGCAATCAATGACCTATGGAAGAACCATTCAATAAATACTTTTTATCTGCTATATGCAAGGCAAATGACAAAGACCAATACAGGGGAAAGGGGCCTGGACTGATAGTTTACCATAGGAGTTCTAATTCTGGCTCTCTGTCCCTGTAGTCACTTAATATTTCTGGGCACACCTAATATTTAGGGGTTAAAGGGATGTGAGAAGTCATCTCTAGTTCAACCCTTCATTCTACTGACTGGGAACCTGAGGTTCTAAAAGGTTAAGTGACATGCCCAAGGTCACATAAGTGACAGAAGCAGGATTTGAACCCAGATCCTGTGACACCCAAACCAGTGATCTTTCTACTGTATCACCAATTGGACCAAATGTTATTAATGTCCTTTCTGGACCTAAACTTTTGTGATTATATGGCAGGTGATTCAGGGAATTTACCTAGAAACTACTCTAACCCTTTCAGATTTCGATTTCATTCTTTCTCCTACAGTGAAGAAAGGGAATTTGGTTAACCTTTATTTTTATGGATATTAATCCTGTCTAATCTTTGTTTCTTGGCTTAGGCCTATCCTGTTCTAAACACAAAAAAGAACATTTTCAAAATATAAAAATGAATTTTAAATTGCAATTTATTTTTATACTTGACTAAAAGAGTTCACACTTCCAAAATTAGAAAAGTGATCCTAGTCATAGTTAGAAGTTATATTTACATAGGCTTTGAGCCTAATTAAGTGCTCTCATAAGACCCTTTAAGTACCATGAACCCCATTATACAGATGAGGAAACTGCAGTTCAGTGAGTTTAGAGTATCAGGCTGGAAATAGATCACAGGAAGAAGGGCCTTTAGAGGCCATCTAATCCTTTTTTTTTCCATGTGGAAATTAAGAATGGTAGATGTAAAGCTGAAAGGGACCTTAGATGCCTTCTAGTCTAGTATCAGAAGCAGAATCTGAGCCCAGGGCCCTAAGCCAGGGTTCTCTCCATCATACCACAATGCTTCCTTCCTTATTCCTAATCAAAGCCTCTTCTCATTACATCAGTCATCATGGATTCCAGAGTCCTTTCTTGTGATTTATACAGGGTATAGTTACTGAATAATGAAACTAGTTTTTAACAAACATAGACCACTGATTATAACAATAACAAATGACGTTGATATATTGCTTCAAGGGTTGCCAAAAGTTTTATGTGCGACATCATATGTGGTTGTCACAGTATCGCCAGGTCTATTATTATTCTCTTTGTACACACGAGAAAACTAGGGCTCAGAGATTAGATGACTTGCCCAAGGTCACACAGCTAGTGAGTGTCTCAGGCAGGATTCAAGTTGAGGTCTTCCTGCCTCCACATACAGTACTCTTGGTTGTTGTCCTTCCTTCTCGAAGAGAAACAAAATTATGTTAGAGTCAAGTTACAGTGTGTCTGACTGTGGCTGATCAGACCAATACAAGCTCAGAATGTTCTACCACAGGTTGGGCACAGATAGTCCATGTGAACATTTGGGGTGGATTCTTTATATTTGCACCTCATTTATTTCTTTTGAGCTCTTTCAATTCTGCTTTGCTCATGGAGCACAGCACCTTCTCTGATGTGGGCATGCCATGCTGAGTGCCAGTGTCTCCCATGTCACAAAATCAATTCCAAAGTTCTTGAGAGAGACCTTGAGAGTGTCCTTGTATTGCTTTTTCTGGCCACCATGTGAACTCTTACCCTGTGTGAGTTCTCCATAAAATAGTCTTTTTGGTAAGCAATTGTGTGGCATTTGAACAACATGGCCAGCCCATTGGAGCTGGGCTCTCTGAAACAGAGTTTGAATGCCTGGCAGTTTCGTTTGAGAAAGGACCTTGGTGTCTTGTACCTTATCCTTCCAGGTGATCTTCAGAATCTTCCTAAGATAATTCAAAGCGATTCAGTTTCTTGGCATGGCACTGGTATGCTAATCAGGTTTCACAAGCATACAACAATGGGAGTACAATAGCTCTGTAAACTTTCAGTTTGGTAGTAGATCTAAAACCTCATCTCTCCCACACTTTCCTTTGGAGCTTCCCAAACACTGAGCTTGCTCTGGCCATGCATGTGTCAATCTTGTTAATGTGTACACTCCTGGAAAATACACTATCAAGGTAAGTTAATTTATCCACAGCATTCAAAATGTCTCCACTTTCTGTATAGAACTGTATTCTATTCACTATATTAAGATGGCTCTGAATTCTGTTAGAATCCTTACATTGAAATGTCTTGCAAAGCCTCTTCTTGTGAAACTATGCATTTATTTCAACAATGCTGCCATAACTTGAACTCACTGGAAGTAATTCTTTGAGCAGTCTCAATACCAGTTTATAAGCCATGAAAAAGTCACTCTAATTGCTTTAGAGTCACATTTCATTTGTTACCCCAAAGAGAAGCAGTCACCTTCTTTCTAGAACTGGTTTTGGATGACTTTTGTTTAAAAAATTATCTGTCTCTGTCATGTTAGAAATGTTTATGTTATCTTTCTATTCTCCTCCCAGAACTCTCATAAACTAATCAATTGCCAATTCTTATTGATTCCATCCATCTCTCAGACCCATTCTTTTTTTCTCTATTTCCACAGCCATCATCCTAGTACAGGTTCCCATAACCACCCCCTGGATATTACAAGAGTTTCCTAACAAGACATCTCCCCTTTCTGTCTTTGATAATCCATCTGTCACACTGCTGCCAGAGTTATCTTCCTTGTACAGAGATCTAATCATGTTATAATCTGTACAAGAATTAGATTGCTTTCCTCTTGCCTACTAAGTAGTTAAACTCCTCCTCTGCTTGTCATTCAGTCTCTACATGTGGCCCTATCTTAACCTTTCAGCCTTATCTAAATACAACTCTCTCATGTACCCTATGTCCCAGCCATACTAGACATACATACCCTATACTTGCCCATTTCTCTACTCTGTGCCATGGCTCACACTGTCCCCTATGCCTAAGTTTGCTCTAACACCACCAAGACTGAGAATTTCTACTTATTTATTATAGCCCAATTCAAAAGCCACTTTCTCCAAGAAGCCTTCCCTGATTTCCTAAGTTAGTAACTAGCTAACCCCACCCAGACCTGCATATCACATTGTACCTCTTTTTTTGTTTGTTTTACAGTTATTTTGTTTTATTTTGTTTTACAGTTACTTTTTTATGTGTCATAGTCTCTGTTCCTCTCTCTCTGTTCATTTCATAGCTACTGTCATTCAGGGCCTCATTATGTCCTAATGAACGAGAGTAGCTATTAAATGAACAGAGAGAAGGGAACAGAAATCTTTGAGAGATACTGGGAAAGTGAGATTGGATATGGGAAGCAAGTAAGAGTGAGGAGTAAAGGGTGACTTTCAGGTTGTAAACATGGATAAACTAGAAGAATCCTGGTGTCTTTGACGAAGACAGAGAAACAGAGAAATCAGGAGGAGATGTGGGTGTAGAATATGAATGAAGTTTGAGAAGTCCAGCTGGCACTTATCAAATAAGGACCAACGTAGCTGAGTGTAGAGAGGTTCATCAATAGAAGGTTAGTCAACAACGGATGATTTTTCAGTCATTTTTTTGGTAACTCAGGATGACTACAAAAGAGATGAGGGATTGTGATCTGTGTCAGTAGAGAGAATTCTTACACCAAACAAGTCAGGGATCTATAAAGGACTGAAGTTATAATTCCTTTCTTCCTACTAGACTGTAAGATCCATGAGGCCAAGGACCAGAGTTTATCTAAACTTTATATCTTCTCCAGGTTTTAGGGCAGTATAAATAACTTAGTAAATAAACCCATATAGAATAGTTACTTAATATGTGCTTATGTAATTGAATGGAACCTTTAGAATAATGTCAGAAAACAAATTTAAGAGAGATTTTACACGAATAACATTTGTGGGCATTTTATTTTTATTCAAGGATTAAAATGAAGTGATTTACTAAGATTGTATAGACATTAGAGCTCAGAGATCCATTTCACTGACTTGTATAAGATTTAAAAACACATATAATTAGTGTTTATAATATTTCATATTCCCATGGGCACACCTGAAAAAAGAATGAAAAAGTGAAGAAACTTACCTGTTTTTTCCAATTGTATTTAGATTTTGTGTTAAAGTATTCAAATGCTCCAGCACCATACTGGGACAAAGCCCTGAGGATATGACGATTTGCTGTGGACCTGGTAAAATTTTAAAAGTTTAGTTTCAAAGATTTATGAAAATAATTTCAAGAATCTTTACAATGAGGCATGTCAAAGCTCAAAATGTCAACAAAAGAAAGCACATGGCATCAACAGATGGTGCCATGCCCCTCTGGGTAGTTGTGGGATTTGTACTTCAAAGGAAATAAATTAAACAATATTAGGGAGAACATACATAAAATTCCTGAGACTAATGAATTTCTGCTGATCTTTCTCAACAAAGCAATTGAAAAGTAGTGATAATAGACGGTCTTTCAGGTTATACTTCTTTTTAAATAGGGACTAGTTTCTTCTCAACCAGAAGTAAGGGCAGGGAATGAAATGATAGTTACCACTTATACCTGCTCCCAAATAACAGCTGTGCCTAACCCAGATACCAAGGGAAAACAAACCCCTTTTCCTTCCCTCAGCTTCTGTAACCCTGCTCTCTCCCAGTTCCCCTCCAGATTATCTGACTCCTTCCTAGTCTTTTTGGCTGATCTGCCATCCATTCTATGCCTCCTAATCAAAGAATTGTCTTTGGTCCTCTTTTTCCATTCTTTCGTTTGGGTATCTCCTGAGCTCTCACTTGTTCCTTTCCCTTTTGGAAGTCATCTTTGTAACCCATATATTCTGCCATAATTCCTTAAATTCCAGTCCTGTGTCACCAGCTGCCTGTTGGTAGCCCAGGTCTGGATTTCCCATTTACATAAAGATTTTTCTTATACTTACCCAATGCCACACGTAAATAAGCGGGTATGTCTAACATTTCTTCTTACAATCTGCAATGTCAGGCTCTCATTCTGGATATGCCCATCAGAAAGAAGTAGTATGTTTCGCGTCCCTTGAGAAGGGTAAAGTAAATTTAAAAAGCGTAGAGTTTTCCAGAAGTCGGTATTTCCCATGTTAGGTGTAGCAGACTGGAAAAAAAATTAAAAGAAAGGAGGTTTTATTCACATTTTGTACACTTGTTATTAAGTATTTCTTCTTTTACATATTCTAAATATTTAAATAAGCTGCTTCTTGAGAGGGACTCCTTATTTTTTCAATATATACTTTTCAAAAATGACATAATTGCTACTGTGCCTGGGAAGAACATTTAGACTAATCTCATTTCCACTTCTGCACTATGAACTTATAAAAAGAGAATTTTCACATTTCCTTTTAGATAGTTAGAAAATACAAGCATTCTCTTTAAGTGCCTAAATTAAGTGAAAATGTGTCCTTTCATTGCTGCTTGTTTATAATAGGTCATTACACATTTAACTTTAAATATCTACAAAGTGAATTAAACTTACATTTGCCACTAATTTAACTTTTTAATAAAATTTACCAACATAAATTTACCTTTTCCCCAACTTATAAATTATCCCATTAATATCCTCTATAGGTAGTACTTTTTAAAGATGAAATGAAAGAACTGCTATCAAATGCTATTTTTACTTGCATTATGGTTGCTCTTAATTAGTGGCTGCAACTTATTTTAGAATGAGAAAATAGGAAAAAAGAATTTCCCCTGAATAAAAGTAACAAGAGCTCTTTGTGGTTGCTAGTCTCAAATTGCACATTATACATTAGACTCTTTACAGACCGATTGTTCAGGCCCCTCGTCTAATTGGTTTACTTACCCATCTGTGACTGTCTCTGTAAAAATGATCTACCTCAAGTTGCCTCTCTACAAAAAATGACCAAAGTCAGCCTTCCTGCTTCGCCGTCTGTGACTACATCACCTTTTCCTTCTTCCTCTCTTTTTATATAATAGTCACTGTCACATACTAGTTGCAATGCTTTTTCCAGATTGGAAAAAATCAATATCAAAAGTACAAAAGCTTCATAAGTAAATGGCACAGTAGCAGGCAATATAACAAAGCCAGTCATGTATACCCAGGGCCTCAGAGGCAGAAAAGTGCGAAATTCTGGGAAGGTCATTGAAATTTCATAGGCAAAGATTCAGGAGATTAAGAAAGAGTCTTTTACTCACCATAATGAACTCTGTCAGTTCAGGATTGCTTGTGGAGTACTTAGGATATGAAAATAATTCAGTATAACCTGTATGATGAAATTTGTTTGAAACTCCTGTAAAATATAACTTCTAGTACAGTACGATTATATGGTTCTATTTCTATCATTTAAAAATATCTCCCATGTTTGTTTATATACATTTATTTGGTTGGGCCTTACTTTTAGGAAATTGTATATATAAAAGTCTTAATTTATAATTGTGACAAAGAGACAGGGCCAGTCCTAGGTGCATGCACTGGGGACTTACAGAAGTTAACTGAACCCATTTCTAGAAGTTCATAATGATGTGGAACAAAGGAGTGTAGTTTTTCATTAAACACTGGCAAATGCTTATTCTGTGGCTGTTTTCTGCCCTTTTACTCCATAGTGAAGAAGGGTCTTTTGATTTGGGGCTGAGCAGGAACTGAGAGTACACACAAAAGCCCCAAACACAAAAAATAATTTTTTCTTGTCACTGGTGGCCTGGAGACATAAGGTGTCTAATGTCTGGAGAGTCAGTGGTAAATTTTTTGATGAATTGAATTTGGACCTTGAAGAATTCAATCTCTCTGCCTTTGGTTTGCTTATCAGTAAAACAAAAGAAAGAAGGCTAAATGATCTTACATTCTTTTTGAGTTTTAAATTTGTGATCCTAAGCTCCAACTTGAAAGGCATGGGGTAGAACATGGCCTTGGGGGGGGGGGGGGGACACTAGGTGGCACAGCACCAGCCCTGGAGTCAAGAGGTCCTGAGTTCAAATCTGACTTCAGACACATAACAAGGTCACCCAAGTGGCCTTGGGCAAGTCACTTAACCCCAACTGCCCTGCCTTCTCCCCTCCAAAAAAAAAAAAGAGGTGGCCTTGGAGTCAGGAAAACCTGGAGATTGAACAGAACAGAAAACTTACTTGTGCCAAACTTGATAATGTTTACTTTTTGCTTCTCATGGACAAGAGACAGAGCATGTAAGGCAATTTGCTTTGCTTGCAGTAATTCTGAGCCCTCCATAGAATTGGAACAATCCAGACAAATAATGACTTCACTAGTTTGGGCCTTTTCAGGTAGTACAGTACTGAAATCTGGATGGAACACAAGCATGCAGGCCTAGAAGGAGGAGGGAGACAATGGCTGAAATGTAGCAAATGCATCTTATAACTTCAACTGGAAATAAGTCTTTATTATGAGAGAAATTATTTTACTATTCCACTGATAACCAATTATTACATTGGTATCCAGACTTTTCTCCTTTATTTTCTCATTTAAGGTCCAGCTCCTGTAAAGTCAGTTTCTGAAGGACATGACTTATGGATGCCCTAGCCTTCAAGGAAAATGCTCTTCAATTTTGGGCAGGACCCCACCCAGTGAGGAGACCTAACTTCTGTTTAGCACATAAACAGAATCCAGTCAGGGAGGGTTCTTATCTGGGGGTAAGGGAGGTGGATATGGGGCTCTGTCCTTGTACCCTTCCATTACAGTTTAGGGTGGCTTAGTTCATGAAGGAGAAAACCAACTAGACTGGTCTGGATCAAGATGTTCAGATTGCTGGAGGCAGCTAAGTCTTATGATCAGCCCATGTTCTCAGCAGGAGGATCTAAAGATTCCTAGCTTGCATCCTCATTAAATGTCTACCAGTAAAGGTTGATTTTCATTTGTCAGGAGCATTACCTTTTACAAAGGTATTTAAGGTATTCAGTGCCTTCATGGGTTTGTCTTTTGTTACCTAGATCAGCAATTTATTGATTTCCAGCTAGCCCAAGTAATAAATTATTAATTATCCAGAAATTCTGTCTCTTGGGGTTTCATTCATTAAAATTATGACTTTCAGGGGTGGCTATGTGGTGCAGTAGATAGAGCACCAGCTCTGGAGTCAGGAGGACTTGGGTTCAAATCTGACCTCAGACATTTAACACTTACAAGCCATGTGAATTTGGGCAAGTCATTTAACCCCAATTGTCCTGGATGGGGGAAGCCCCTCCAAAAAACAAAAAAAAATATTATGACTTTCATTTGGTCTTCCACTTAAAAATAAAAATAATTTTTACTTTGCTACTTGAGGAAATGAGTTCACAAAACTTAATTTTAAAGAACTGACAGAATTCTAGTTTTGAATTCCAAGATGAAGGCAAAATTAAGCTGAACAACATAAAAAGGAATAGAATTATACACTAAAAATAGCAGAGTGAAGTGACCAACACAAGGAGAACAATTTATGCAATAATAATATGAGAAATTAATTATTTCTCATGCTTAGTAACTAATTATCGAAGCAATACCAGTTTTTCCATTTTTCTACTTCCTCATCCAGAAACCAACCAGTTGGGGAAATCTTTCTTAAAAGTTTACCCAGGCCAAAATCTAAAAAGAGCAAAAGAAATTCTAAGTTTGGGCTGATGGGTATACTCCTGTTTCTTCTGTTTGCTCAGACAGTTCTGGGAAAATGTGGATACTCCCCTTTGTCAGACAAGTGAATAACGAAATTGATGTCAAGATTTGGGTGACATAGATCACATGTCCCAAACCCTCATTTTAATATAACCCACCTCCCATTATAATATTCATTCTCTTGTTGATCAATCAGAGTTGATTTTCACCTTCAGGTACACTTCTCTTTGAAAAGACTTTATAAATATCAAATGTTCAAAGGTTCAGTCTCTTTTGGCCACCAAGGGGACAATGAACCTGTTTGTGTTGACTGTTTTCTAGATGTAGTCAATAAAACTGATTTTAACTTACCCCAAAACTTGGTCTCTCAGAACCTTTTAATCATCACAATAACATTGTAAAGAAAAAGAACTTGAAAAAATTAAGAATTCTGAGCAAAGCAAATGATCATCTGTGGTTTCAGAGGCCTGAAGAAGCATGGCCCCTTCCTTCTGAGAAAGAGGCAATGAACTCATGGTACAGAATAACCCATACAATTTCTGGATATGACCAACTTGGGAATTTGTTTTCCTTAACTATTTGGTGGGGTTTTCCCCAGTGGAGAAGAAGTGAGAAGAAAATAGATTTTAAGCAAAAAAAAAAATTAAAAACAAAAACAAAAACAAAGAAAAAATAAATGAGGGCATGGATGGATTGATTTTGATGTAGATGGATTAATGAATATAATGGAATATTACTGTACTGCAAGAAATGATGAAAAAGAATTCAGAGAAAAACTGGGAATATTTGTATTTGGCAGATCTCTAATAGTGCCAAGTGACAATAGATTCAAATGAAACTGGATAAGTTTGACCATTTTTCTGTTCTAAAATGTTTTTAAACAGTTGTATTGGTTAACCACTTTTTTTCAAATAAAAAGAGATTTACCTCACTTTCCTTGTTTGGGTGCTTTTCAACCCACATTCTTGGGAGGTAAGCCTCTCCTATATGGATCTGGAGAGAGAAGCCTTTGCTGTCTAAGGAACTGTTGTCCAAAGTGCTGATTACAGCTTTGCAGTCTGTTTTCTATACAAAGGAAAAAAAAATTAATTTAATATTGTCCATTTTTGCCAGTCATAGCACAACATCATTTTCTTTTTTAAAAAAATTTTAATTAATTAATTTATTTACTTTTAGTTTACAACATTCAGTTCCTCAATCTTGTGAGTTTCAAATTTTTCTCCCACTTCCTCTCCTGCCCCCTTTCCCACCATGGCGGCATACAATCAAATATAGGATCTACAAATACCTTTACGTTAAACATCAGTCAAGTTGTAAAGAAGGATTATAATCAATGGATCAATGGAGTGAACAATGAGAAAGAAGAAATAAAACAAAAAAAGAGAAAGAGCAAGCAGTTTTGTTAAATCTCCATTATTAGGAATACTAATAAATCTGACAGATAAACTATTCCTTGCTTCCCCAGATTGCTTAAAGTATCAACCAATTTAAACCTAGATCATGCACCCATTTAAACTTTATTTTGGTGTATGGTGTAAGATATTGGTCGATGCCCAATTTCTGCCATACTATTTTACAGTTTCCCAGCAGTTTTTGTCAAATACTGAGTTTTTATCCCCAAAGCTAGACTCACTTGGGTTTATCAAACCGATTACTATACTATACTATACTATTACATTGGCTGCTGTGTCTCATATAGGTCCTGGGTTTCTTTTGGCAGGTAAATTCCCAAATATTTTATAGTGTCTACAGTAACTTTAAATGGAATTTCTCTTTCTATCTCTTGCTGTTGGATTTAATTAGAAACATATAGGAATGCCAAGGATTTACGTGGGTTTATTTTATATCTTATAACTTTGCTAAATTTATTATCTCAAGTAGTTTTTTTTTTACTTGATTCTCTAGGATTTTCTAAGTATATCATCATATCTTCTACAAAGGGTGATAGTGTAGACTCTTCTTTGCCTAATCTGATTCCTTCGATTTCTTTTTCTTCTCTTTTTGCTACTGCTAACATTTTTAGTACCAAATTGAATAAGAGGGGTGATAGTGGACATACTTGTGTCACCCCTGATCTTATTGGAAATGTTTCTAATTTATCTCCATTACATATTATACTTGTTGATGGTTTGAGATAGATGCTATTTATTATTTTAAGGAACATTCCATTCATTCCTTTACTATCTAGTGTTTTTAATAGGAACGGGTGTTGCATTTTGTCAAAAGCCTTTTTTTCAGCATTTGAGATAATCACACAGTGTCTACTAGTTTTGTTGTTGATATTATTGATTACACTGATGGTTTTCCTAATACTGAACCATCCTTGCATTCCTGGAATAAATCCTACCTGATCAAAGTGTATTATTCTCATGATAAGTTGTTGTAGTCTTTTTGCTAATATTTTATTTTAAAATTTTGTATTTATATTCATGAGGGAAATTGGTCTATGATTTTCATTCTTGATTTTGTCTCTTCCTGATTTAGGTATCAGTACCATATTTGTGTAATAAAAAGAATTCGGTAGGACTCCTTCTCCAATTTTCCCAAATAGTTTGTAAAGTATTGGAATCAATTGTTCTTTAAATGTTTGATAGAATTCACTAGTAAATCCATCTGGCCCTGGAGATTTCTTCCTAGGGAGTTCATTGATGGCTTGTTAAATTTCTTTTTCTGAGATGGGGTTATTTAAGTAATTTACTTCCTCTTCAGTTAATCTGGGCAAATTATATTTTTGTAAATATTCATCCATTTCACTAAGATTGTTGAATTTATTTGCATACAATTGGGAAAATAATTCCTAATTATTGTTTTAATTTCCTCCTCATTGGAAGTAGATTCACCCTTTTCATTTCTGATACTAGTAATTTGGTTTTCTTCTTTTTTTTTAAAATCATATTGACTAAAGGTCTATTAATTTTATTGTTTTTATCCTAAAACCAGCTTAGTTTTATTTATTAATTTGATAGTTTTCTTAATTTCAATTTTACTAATCTGTCCTCTGGTTTTCAGTATTTCTAATTTGGCATTCAATTGGAGATTTTAAATTTGTTCTTCTTCTAGTTTTTGCAGGTGCATGCCCAATTTATTGACCCCCATTTTCTCTATTTTATTCATGTATACATTCAAAGACATAAAACTTCCCCTAAGAACAGCTTTTGCTGCATCCCACAAGTTTTGATATGTTGTCTCATTATTGTCATTCTCTTAAATGAAGTTACTGACTGTTTCTATGATTTCTTATTTGACCCACTCATTCTTTTTTTTTTCAATAGCTGCAATCAATTTATTAAAAGAGATGACTGGTTAGGCATCTGCAATGGTGACTTCAACTTCTACACCTGGTTCAATGCTGACAGAAGTGATCTGTTTAACAATTTCAGAAGGACTGTGCAAATCAATAAGGCGTTTGTGGATTCTCATCTGGAACCGATTCCCAAGTCTTTGAACCTTTACCGCAAGGAGTTTTTCTAGTTGTAATTCGAAGTGTCTTGGTGGGCATTTGAACAGGTTCCTTCACTTTTAAGTTCTTCTCTTTGGCTCCTCTAAAATTAGGTCAGCACACACTTTCTTGAGTGATTTCACGTTGCGGTTGGTCAGGGTGATGTGAATCCGGTGAATGGCCACTTTGGGCTCCACAAGGGTCTTGCTGGTGTCTTTGAATGCCATGGCAGGGCAGCGGCTTCCTGACCGACTTATTCCTCGGTGAGAGTGAACAGCGGTGAATCAGGAGGAGAGGCAGAGTCTGCCGACTTGAAGCGGCTGCAGCAGCGATGCCTTCACCAAAGAGCTGACCCACTCATTCTTTAGGATTAAATGATTTAGTTTCCAACTAGTTTTCAGTCTGTCCTTCCATGACCCTTTATTACACAGAATTTTTATTGCAACACAATCCGAGAAGGATGCATTTAATATTTCTGCCTTTCTGTACTGAATTGTGAGGTTTTTATTCCCTAGTACATGGTCAGTTTTTGTGTATATGCCATGTACCACTGAGAAGAAAGTATATTCCTTTTTATCCTCATTCAATTTTCTCCAGAGGTCTATCATATCTACCGTCTCTAAAATTCTATTCATCTCCTTAACTTCTTTTTTATTTATTTTGAGGTTAGATTTATCAAGTTCAGAGAGGGGGAGACCAGTTCATATTCCCTTCTGTGGTCTCAGGTGTGAGTACAGAGTCAATGTTATCTTCTGAAGTTGATTGTTCTTGCTCACTATAATACGATTGAATTGTTTTTGTTTTCCCAACTTCCTTCTTGCCCATTGTGATTGCCTATTTCCTGGCTTTTAAAGTGGATTTGTGCTTCTGGGGTACAAAGGGCTCTGACCCATGCTTCTCAAGCTGGGAGCTAGGGGCCTAGTTGTTGACTTTGTGTGCTGTAGTTTCTGGGTGTCTAGACTGAGGTGAAGGCTAAGATGTTCAGTGTTTCCCCTGAGTTACCTTGAGGCTCACAGAGTGTGGGGGAGGAGTGATCTGGCCACTTCAGGTTTCTGGTTCTGTGCCCTTGGGTTAGAGCTCAGGTAGGCTTAGCAGTTGGTGGCTAGCAGTGCTTGCGTCTGCAGATTCCCCTGGTTGTGCTAAGGCACACCTGGGCTTCTGGTGTTAGCGCTTAGTGGTTCAACCTTCCTGGGTTTCAGGATGTCCTGCTGGTCAGCTGAGATGCTGCTTGTTGGGACTCCTCCTGCCCTTCACTTCAGGCTCAGCACAGCTTCAGTCACACTCTTCCTCTACAACTCCCAAGCCTGCTGCTGCTACCACTATTTCAGGATTTTACACTGGGGCAATAATCTCTGGGTTTTCAGGGTCAGGGAGGGGAATTAGAGCAGCTAGGGTTTACTCCTCCATGTTGGCTCCCAGATGTTCAGGTAGGTGTTTTATAATTTGATATCCCCAGGACTAACTGCTGCTGCTGTGAGGTCTGTGGCTTCCTCTCCACCTCCAAGAGGTCCTTCATCTTGTGGTGAGAAGTCTTCAAATTGCCCCTTTGGTAGGTAAATCCACTCTTCAGGACTTGCTCTGGCTCCACTGTGGTTTGGTCTCAGATTTACACTGATGCAGCTCCTGGGCATTCCACGCTCTGTACTCCCCCTTCCCAGTCCTACATGTGCACTTTGCTGGACTGGGAATCTGTCACACTCTGTCTCCCAATGGATTCTATCACTTTAAAATCTGTTCAGATTCAGTTTTTAGAGGTTACTGATGGAATTCAGAGGTAAGTTCCTGCTTTAACTGTGCCATCTTGGCTCTGCCCCCTCACAACATCATTTTCAAAGGAAGGTTTAAAGGACAGTTAAAAAAATAAACTAAAGTTATTGGCTTCTGATCACTTTTTAAAGATATGAATTCTTGGGACAAGATTTTCATTTCATCTACATTCAGGTATATCATGAAATTCAAAATTTGCATCTAACTACAAAGTCAAACCAAAGTAAAAAATAACACTTCTAATTAAGTCATTAGTAAGTAGACTGTTCTCTAATATGCTTTTCCTTGAATTATCTAATCTGGTTCAAAATATACCTGACAGCCACATTTTTTTGATCCTATAAATCTTACAATTAAAAAAAACTTACAAATGAGCCTCACTGATGGTACCACTGATAACATTTTTAGAAGTATGAAAATATTTTTAATATAGATAATAAAATTTTAAAAAGACTTACATACCTTTACTTTGAGTTTATGTGTATCACTGCTAATTAACTCAATTATATGTGGCATCTCAATTGATATATTTAAAGAGAATCTATCAAATATGAAGAAAAAGGATTACAATTTAATATACAGAGAGACATTACTTTCCTTCATGTATGCTATATTTCAGTCAAAATAACCTACAAGGGATTCCACAGATTTTATATGCTAGCTACTAGTGCTCCTCAAATTACCTTGTATTTATTTTGAATATACTTATAAGTGCTATTGTCTCCTCTATTCTATGTAAGTTCCTTAAGTGAGGGACTGGTTCATTTTTGGTTTTGTATCACTTAAAGGCACAGTGCTTAGCACCTAATAAGTGCTTAATAAATGTTTATGGATTACATCCTCTATGAATTTGCATAGGCTATCTCCAAAGCCCAGATTACATACCCCTTTCATTACCCCCTCAGAAGCCTTATCAGCTAAATTGCCACCTCCTTTGCAGGATATTATCTGATTCTCTCCATCTGAAAGTATTCTTTCTCCCTTAAAATTTTGCTAGAACACTTTGGCGCTCTTCTTTGTTCCTATGACACTCTGCTTTGTATTAAATACTTATGTGTATACACTGAAGATCAAATGGGACTTTAAAATATGAAACCAATGTCCACTAAATTCAGCCATTGAAATATTAAGGCTAATATTTTAGGTACTTACCGTTGCTGCATTCCCACTTCCTTAATACAAACTTTCTCCACTGTATCCTGTCAAAAATAGAAACATTGTCATGTATCATGAAGTTTCAGGGTTGGTTAAATACAACAACTGGGATATAAAGAAAATGCTAGGTCACTGAATATGCTCACATCAAGTAAACTTCTGGCAATATAAATAATGCTGCTAATTTGAAACTCTGCACATCTGCAAACATTTTCATGGTTTGCAAATGTCATGTATATTCTCCTTATGTAATAAGAATCACTGTCAATTCAGCTAATTGTTGAGTAATATACTCAGAAAAGTTAATGAAATAACATCTAAAAGCTAACATTTATGTAGCGCTTACTATGTACTAAGCACTTTACAATGATCTCATTTGATCCTCATGACAACTCTGGGAAGTAGGTTGCTATTATTATCCCCATTTTACAGATAAACTGAAGTAAACAGGTAAAGTGACTTGCCCAGGGTCATACAGCTGCTAAGTGTCTTAAGGGGGATTTGAACTCAGGTCCTCCTGACTCCAGGTTGATGTTCTCTCTGCTGTGCCATTGGAGCAGTCTCTGATTGCTATTGCTATTCAAAAGAGGGTAACTGAAAATACTTTTTTTTCATTTTTCTTACTGACATGTATACTAAATTGTGTTATCTTTGGGAAACCTCACCTATTTATACTGAAGGCATTAGATTCCTTTTGATAATTAATTTGAAAAAGAAAATATCACTTAAAATACAATGTTAAATAATGCTAACCTGCAGATTTTCATTTAGAGCTTTGTCCTGTTGCCATGGTGCTACAGTAGCAGGCATGAAGAAGTTGGCACATCCATGATGAAAACTGAGCTCTGTGATATAGGTAATTTTTATAAGAACTTTGGCCTGTGGTGGTAAGTTTCCAATGCTTACTGTAAAGACATCCTGAAATGGAAACATTATTCATTTTATAAACATAAGATCTATCTAGTCCAAGATCACCATTTAATGTTCTACATCAATAACCAATTCAAATGCAGACAATATACCTAGCTTCTGGAAAACGATTCCTAGGAAAATGGGGATAGTGTTTAAGCTTAGTTTGAAGATTCACAGTTTTGCTGAGGTTGGCACTCCTTTTACCAATTTGGACTTTGATCTTTTTATGCCTTAGTAGATGAATTATTGTAGCCAAAAAAATAAATCACCTGCCAATGAAGTGTTAAACTTGTATAAATTTAGATAGTCTGGTGCTTAGATAACACAAAGATTATCTATCCCTATGTCCCTATGTGAAGTCTTTCCATCTTGGTAGGACCTGCCAAAATTTCTAGTCTATATATCTAGTCAAATATCTGTTTTAATCCTTATGGTTTTTTAAAGAAGATCAAGAAATTACTCTGACTCTTGGTGGACCCACTTACTGTATTTTTTTTAATGGAGAAAAGGAAATATTAATCCAAACTGTATAGTGTGGTCAAAATCTGAGAAATGTCTTCCTCCTTCCCCCATACCTGTTCATTTTTCAGAGGTCCTACACAACCTTCAAATAGATAACAGACCAACTACTACACCCTACTTCTTGACTCAAAGGATTGCCTTCTGGGAGAGACTGATAGTCTCACATTTTAAAATATATTTCGTTGGAAAACTACAGGCTTTCAGGTTAAAATTTAATCCCACAGAATAAGTCTAGAACCAAAGATATCTCAAGAAGGCTATTAAAATAGTGCTGCTTCCTCATACATAAAATTATTTTTTCCCAATGTTAAGGCATTGTAAAGTTAAAGGTCTTTTGAAATCACTAGCCCCTCCTTTCCAAAGACTGTAAAAATGATGGGGTTGAGCAACATGATCTCAAAGTTCCCTTTGAACTTTACAATTATATGGTTCTAAAGAAGTGAGTAGAACATCATACTTAGAGAAGGGTTTGAAATACAATCCCTCCATGAATCTAATTGCATTTATCTATTTATTTATTCATTTTTAAGGGTCCTAAATCTCTGAAGTAAAGGCAAATTGACTACTTGTTGGGTTCATGGTGAGGAAACTCCTGTTTGTGTTTGAGTTGGACTAAATGGTATCAGAGATTTTAATTCTTGAGGTTCTTTTATTTTCTTTAATGCTATTCAGGATGTGGAACAATTAAATACAATTAATTACTTGTTACCATAATCCATTTTACACTGGTAGGACTCTGAATAATTTGATCTATCTCTTATGAAGGAATTTATTTTATTTTATTTTATGTTTTGCTTTTTGGAGGGTGGAGGACAGGGGATTTGGTGTTAAGAGACTTGCCCAAGGTCACATGGCTAGTAAGTTTTAAGTGTCTGAGGCCAAATTTGAACTCAGGTCCTCCTGATTCCAGGGCTGGTGCTCTCTTCACTGAGCCACCTAGCCACCCCATGAAGGAATTTATTTAAAATCATTCTCATATTCTTTAGTACTCCACAATTCCCTTTCTTTATCAAGGAAGCAAAGAAGTAGGCTAGTATCAGGATCATTCTCAACAAGGTCTTTGGGATGGAAGCTACCATATCTGCTAAGTTAGCCCACTCTTTAACAGACAAAGTTGCAAATTTACAGTAATAATAAAGACTCATTATAATTCCAGTGACCTTCAACAAACCCAATTTGAGGGGGAAAGCCATATTGCATTCAATCAATTCAAAGTACTCTGTTCTAAGGACAAACAGGATGTTCTCTTGGGTAATCTTCAGTTACATCAAACTAAAGCTCACCATTAGGACCTAGATTTTAATTATGATTCTTTGCTACCAATTGGACAGTCTTGTTCTATCTGTGAAACCTGATGTAAATATATTCCTGCTACCCAATAACACTAACCTTCCTGTCTCTTTGGGTAAAATTTACCTCCCCCAAATTGTATTGCAGTTGAAGACTGTTCCTTAAGTAAAAATTCATTGAATTTCATTCTTTGTAGCCACAGACTATAATTATTTTGTGCTTCTAGTTATCTTGTCTTTTGAGTCCTCCTCTTCAAAAAGTATGGACTACTAAGCCCCAAAATTTCACACCTACAAAGAATTGGACTTGTTACCTTGTTGAGGTAGGTCCAACACATACTGTCAATGTTAGTGGATTCATATAATCTCAATTTCCAAAGGGAATACAGGTCTTCATGACTACAAGGTCAGCCTCTTTTCCACTATTCACCATGTTTCAAAAACTTGACTATTAAAATTTACTTCCTCCATACCCAAATGTTCTCTTTGTTTCTCATCCATTCAACTTACCACAAAGGAACATCAGTAGATGAAAGGGTGGAGTAGTAATCATTCTGATTTCGATCAACATTAGAGCCTTAATCATTAAGTTACACAGTCCACATAACAAAAACATTTCTCTTATTTTTAGGTTAGCTTTTCAATAACACCAATCTTATAATTCCCATCGCATTCTTTTCAAAGTCGATGTGGTTTAAATTCAAAATAATATTAAATCATGTAACATAAGAAGGAATTCACTGTTCTCAAAGACTACATTTTGCAAGTAGCACAGAGCTGCAGATGACATGCCAAAGGGCACTGGAAATGCTGAATTCTTAGGCAAGGTTTCTTTCTGATAATAGAACACAATTTTTTTGTTCTAAATATTTTTAATGCTTTACTTTATAGTAGATATTACATATTTTAAAGGATTTAAGACTTTTTCCATTTTTGATTAACCCAGCAAACTAACAAATTAAAAATATGCCCTACAGGACTCTCCTGATCCATTAAGTAAGCTCCATGGCCTTGACTGATGGCTTCCCTGTACTCTTGACGAGCGTCTTCCTTTTCCTTGACCTAGAAAAGAATATTTTAAAACGTTATGTCATATATGGTGACTTCATTATTTTCAGGCAGTAGAGTTAGTTATTAAAATTCAAATCCTAGAAATGTTCATTTCAGAAATGAAAAAAGAATTTGAAGTGAATATAAACTTGAAAAGTAGCCAATACGTATAAAATCACTACTCAGAAACCCATTACACCAGATAAATAAAAAAGGGTGTGCCTGCAAAGAAAACAGAACAAGTGAGTGTTAATACATTATTATTTACCTCTCCTATTATATGTTTGCCATTGATGAAAGCTTCAAATCCACACACAGCTGCTTTGTCATCCAAAGGGAAGACATATTTTGTTTCAATAGGCAGTTGACTCTCATTGGTATATGTTTGAAAAATAATGATCTGGAAATAGAACAAGATCCACTTCATTAATGAGATGCTTCAAAAAATATTTTTTGCCAAAAGTAGCCAACACAAACTGCAATTTTGGGTTTAAACTGTGCAGGTGTTAGTTCTGATATGTGCCTTAGTTTTCTCATGGGCCCTACAGACTGAGGGCTGAGACATGTGTAATGCAGAGCCTGAATCACACATAAAAGTGCAGTCTGCTCTAACTTTAAGCAGTTGGTGCTTACCTGACAGGGGCATGTCTTATCTCCATAAAGCTAATACAATGATAAAAACAGTTTTGATAGAAGTTCACAATTTATTTTTCAAAACTGATTTGTTTATTTACTTTTAAGTTACAACATTCAGTTCCACAGTCCCTCAAGTTTCAAATTTTCTCCCCCCTTCTCTCTCTCCCCTCCCACCCCCATCATGGTGGCATGCACTCAAATATAGGACCTACAAATATCTTCATATTAATCATTGATCAGGTTGTAAAGAGGAATTATAACTGATAGAATGATCAGTAGGAAACAGGAAACAAAACAAAACAAGAAAAAGAAACAGAGCAAGTAGTTTGTTTCAATCTGCATTCAGACTCCACGTCTTTCTCTGGATGTGGCTATGTCTCTCGATCATGAGTCTTTTGGAGTTGTCATAACCTTTCATTGCTGAGAGGAGCCCAGTCTATTGAAGTTAGTTGTCACACATATGTTGTGTCTGTGATTGCATACAGATTTCTCCTGGTTCTGCTCTTGCTCAGCATCAGTTAATGATAGTCTCCAGGTCATTATGAAGTCCTTCTGCTCCTCATTTCTTATAGCACAGTAGTATTCCATTACATTCTTATACCACAATTTGTTTAGCCATTCCCCAACTGATGGGCATCCCCCTGATTTCCAATTCTTTGCCACCACAGAAAGGCAGCTATAAATATTTTTGTACATATAGGTCCTTTTCCTACTTCTATGATCTCTTTGGGATAAAGCCCTAGCAGTGGTGTTGCTATCTCAAAGGGTATGTACTTATTTATAGACGTTTGGGCATAGTTCCAGATTGCTCTCCAGAATGGTTGGATCAGTTCACAACTCCACCAACAATGTATTAGTGTTCCAATTTTCCCACATACTCTCCAGCATTTATTATTTTCCTGTTTTGTCATCTTAGCCAATCTGACTGGTGAGATGTGGTAGCTCAGAGCTGTTTTGATTGGCATTTTTCTAATCAATAGTGATTTTGATAATTTTTTCAAATGCTTATAGATATCTTTAATTTCTTCCTCTGAAAACTCCCTGTTCATATCCTTTGACCATTTATCAATTGGGGAATGACTTGTATCTTATAGATTTGACATAGTTCTCTGTACATTTTAGAAATGAGGTCTTTAAATCAGATACACTGGTTGTAAAAATTATTTCCCAATTTTCCACTTCCTTCTTAATCTTGGTTACACTGGCATTATTTGAACAGAAGCTTTTCAATTTAATGTAATCAAAATTATCCATTTTGCATTTCATAATGCTCTATACTTCTTGTTTTCTCATAAAGTCTCCCCTACTCCATAAATCTGACAGGTAAACGATTCCTTGCTTCCCTAGATTGTTTACAGTATCAGCCTTTAAACCTAGATCATGCACCCATTTAAACTTTATTTTGGCATATGGAGTTAGATATTGGTCTATGCCCAATTTCTGCTGTATTAGTTTCCAGTTTTCCCAGCAGTTTTTGTCAAATAGTGTGTTCTTATCCTGAAGACTGGGGTCTTTGGGTTTATCAAACAGTGGATTACTATAGTCATTGGCTTCTGAGTCTTGTGTACCCAATCTATTCCACTGATCCACCACTCTATTCCTCAGCCAGTACCAAGTAGTTTTGATGATTGCTGCTTTATAATACAGATTAAAATCTACTATTTTTAGGCCACCTTCCCTAGCATTTCTTTTCATTAATTCCCCTGATATTCTGGACCTTTAGTTCTTCCAAATAAATTTTGCTACTAATTTTTCTAGCTCTACAAAGTAATTTTTGGTAGCTTGATTGGAATGGCACTAAATACATAAATTAATTTAGGTAAAATTGTCATTTTTATTATATTAGCTCGATCCAGCCATGAACAATTGATGCTTTTCTAGTTAATTAGATCTGACTTCATTTGTGGGAAAAGTGTTTTCTAATTGTGTTCATATAAGTCCTGGGTTTGTTTTGGCAGGTAGATTCCCAAATATTTTATGTCTACAGTAATTTTAAATGGGATTTCTCTTTCCATCTCTTGCTCTTGGAGTTCGTTAGAGATACACAGGAATGCCGAGAACTTAAGTGGGTTTATTTTATATCCTGCAACTTTGCCAAATTTGTTTATTATCTCAAGTAGTTTTTTTACTTGATTCTCTAGGATTTTCTAAGTATATCATCATATTATCTGCAAAGAGTAATAGCTTAGTCTCTTCTTTGACTAATTTGATTCCTTCAATTTCTTTTTCTTCTCTTATTGCTACTGCTAACATTTCTAGTACCAGACTGAATAAGAGGAGTCATAGTGGACAGCCTTGTTTCACCCCTAATCTTATTGGAAATGCTTCTAGCTTATCCCCATTACATATAATACTTGCTGATGGTTTTACATAGATGCTACTTATTATTTTAAGGAAGACTCCATTTATTCCTCTTTTTCTAGTGTTTTTAATAGGAATGGGTGTTGTATTTTGTCAAAAGCCTTTTCTGCATCTATTGAGATAATCATATGGTCTCTGCTAGTTTTGTTGTTGATGTGATCACTTATACTCATAGTTTTCCTGATATTGAACCACCCTTGCATTCCTGGAATAAATCCTACCTGATCAAAGTATAATATTCTCATGATAAGTTGCTGTAGTCTTTTGACTAATATTTTATTTAGAATTTTTGCATCTATATTCATAAGGGAAATTGGTCTTTAATTTTCTTCTTCTGTTTTGTCTCTTCCCAATTTAGGTATCAGTACCATATTTGTGTCATAAAAAGAATTTGGTAGGACTCCTTCTCCAATTTTCCCGTACAGTTTGTAAAGTATTGGAATCAATTGTTCTTTAAATGTTTGGTAGAATCTGCTAGTAAATCCATCTGGCCCTGGAGATTTTTTTCCCTAGGGAGTTCATTGATGGCTTATTTAATTTCTTTTTCTGAGATGGGGCTATAAGTAATTTACTCCCTCTTCAATTAATCTGGGCAATTTATATTTTTGTAGATATTCATCTATTTCACTAAGATTGTCAATTTTATGTGCATACAATTGGGCCCCTTCCCTCTTCCCCTCCTTAAGAGTTTTCCTTTTGACTGCCACCTCCCTCAGTATTCCCTCCATAAGAGCCCCCTTCCCTTTTCTTATCCTTTCCCCTTACTATTTCTTCCCTCCCTTCTTCCCCCCCCTTTTCTTAGCCCTTCTCCCCTCCTACTGCTTGTAGGTATGATAGATTTTTTATATTTAATGTAGTATGTTATTTCTTCCTTGAATGAAGATTGATCTCATGCAATGTTCTTCTCCCTCCCCTCTTTCCCTCTATTATGATAGGTTTTATGTCTCTTCTTGATAGAGTCTTATACTTAACTAATTATGTTATTCCCTCCTTATACAAGAATCAATGAGGGTGAAGCTCATATAATGTTCATCTCCCTCCCTTCTTTCGCTCTACTATAACATTTTTATGCCTCTTTGTGTGGCATAATTTACTGTTTTCTACTTAATTCTTTCCTTTTCTTCCACTCCAGTCCCTTTGCAGCCCTTAATAAGTTTTTTTAAATCATAATTTTGTTTAATTTATACCACACTCTCCATTCATCTATATCCCTTTTAGATGTTGCCATAAGTATAGGATTCTCAATACTAACAGGTATCAGCTTCCCATATAGGGATGTAAACAGTTTACTCTTATTAAATAACACATTATGTGTGTATGTGTGTTTGTCTGTGTGTGTGATTTTTCCCTATTTACCTTTCTATGTCTCTCTTGAGTCTTGTAATTGGGGGTTGAATTTTCCATTGAGCTCTTGCTCTTTCATCAGGAAGGTCTGGAAGTCCATTATATCTCCTTGCCTGGAAGATGATGGTCAGTTTTGTTGGATAGCTGATCTTTGGTTGTAATCTGAGCTTTTTTGCCTTTCAAAATATCGTATTCCAGTCCCCCTGATCTTTCAATGTAGAAGCTGCTGGATCCTGTGTGATCCTTACTGTAGTTCCATGATATTTGAATTTTTTCTTTCTGGCTGCTTGCAGTATTTTCTCCTTTACCTGATAGTTCTGGAATTTGGCAACAATATTTCACAGAGTTTTCATTTGGAATTCCTTTCAGGAGGTGTCTGGTAGATTCTCTCAATTTCTATTTTACCCTCTGGTTCTAGGATCTTTGGGCAGTTTTCCTTGATAAGCTCTTGGAAGATGTTGTCCAGGTTCTTTTTTTCATCATGATTTTCTAGTAGACCAATAATTCTTACATTATCTCTCCTGGATCTGTTTTCCAGGTCAGTTGTTTTTCCCTTGAGACATTTTACCTCATTTTCTAATTTTTCATTCTTGATGTTTTGTTTGACTGATTCTTGGTGCCTCATAGAGTCATTAACTTCAATTTGGTTGATTCTAATTTTTAGCAAATTATTTTCCTCAGTCAGTTTTTTTTTTAAATTTTAATTTATTTTCTTGGTTACATCATTCATTTCCACAAGGTTTTGAGTTACAAATTTTCTCCCCTTTTTTGTCCCTACCCCCCAGCCCAGAACATTGATCCCACTGTAAGACCCCTCCCACAATCTGTTCCCTTTTATGCCCTCCTCCAACACCTCTCTAGCTTTCTAGCAGGGCAGGGAGCTC
>CM053596.1:142639929-142660646 GCA_028646575.1 Pseudocheirus occidentalis | reverse complement strand
TTTGAGCTCTCCTTGATTCTTTGAGGTACAGGCTCTGGGAAAGTAAACCTTCCCAGGGAAGACATTTGCCTGAGGTCATGGGCCTTGAGATGCTGCTCTGCCCAAGTCTTTAGTTCCAATAGTTTCCCACCCTTGAATTGGCCTGGCCCACCATTGTCTGTGGTCTCCAGGTAGCCTCCAGCAACTTCCCACCCTGGACCACTCATTACTGGAGTCTGACCTCATCTGACTCCTCCTGAAGACCCTCCCCAATCTCCTCCTCTGGACCACCTCTAGATTCCTCCCACAACCTTATTGTATATAGAACCCCATCTTCCCTCCACATGTGTGAGAGCGCCATGGAATAGCTTGGTATAGACTTGCTCTGTGAGAGCACCTTTAAATGGCCTAGCACCCCATGTGGCGAACTTTAACTTTCAATAAACTTTACCTTTTCCTTGGCTGAGAAGACTTGAGTGGAATTCTTGAATTCTTTCCGCAGGACCTGGTATGTTGGTATTTTGGGGTCTCAGGCAGCCCTAACCCTCTTTGGGCTCCTCTTCACCCACAACCTCTGCCCAGAACATGACCCTGGCCTACTCTGGGACTTTCCAGCCCCCTCACACTGCTCTGGAAAGTGCTGACTATGACCCTCCACCATGTGCCCTCTACCCTGTTCTGGGAGGGACCCCTTTGTCATGGGGGGGTGGGGTGGTTTGCACCCTTGTACCCTTGCAGCATATTCCCAAATTAATCCTGAACTATGTGTTAACCAATCACCAGCTCTTTTAGCTTCTATAACGCAATGGCTTTTGCTAGCTCCTCCCTGGCCTATATAATCAAGTCTCTGAGATCCAATAATCACTGCTTGATTTGAGTTTACACTCCAAGTAGTCTAGCGTTTGATCAATAAATCCACACCTAAATTTATCTTGAACTCAGGTCTCGGGCTCGCTCTTATTCTCTGCACAACAATATATTAAAGGCCTACTTCTTATTATACATTAATGCCCTTCAGGCACTCTGCAGAGCAGCCACTCTGGTTTTCATACTGTTTGTTCCTCATATATGTCACTCCATCTTCGGTTTTGGGATCTTTGGTTTCTTCCTTAGCTGTTTCCCATGCTCAGAGTACTCCTTCCTCACCTCCTAATCTTACTGATTCCACCAGCTGCTAATACCTCACAATCCTGTCCCTCAAAAATTAACTTTTATTTATTTTGTATATATTTGTATGTGTACATATAGTCTCCCTCAATAGAATGCAAAAAGGCTTTTAGAGCATGGCCATTTTTGTCTTTGTATCTGCCTAACAAAATACTTATTGATTTATTCATCACCATGTTTGGTTACTGTGAGGCTCAATAGGATAATATCTATCATGAGCATTGTAAAATCTTAAAGCACTTGAAGTGCCAGAAGTTGTTATTATTGCTATATTATTATCTTTGCCTAATGTGCCCATTGCCTTTCAGTGAGAGGGTACAATGTGCATGCCCCTTTCCAGCCTCATCCAGGCCACAATTCTGGATGGAACCTCTAATGGCTAGTTATAATCAGTCTCCATTCTTCTTTTGGTTAAGATTTATGCTAAGGAGTCAGAGCCAAGATGGAAGAGTAGCAAGAAATATAGCCTAGTTCTACCTCACAACTCATCCACAAAGATCTAGGAAAAACACCAGACCAAATCCTGACCAGGAAACCCAAGAAAAAAAATACAGTAAGCTCTCTTTCCAGGCCAGGCCAGCTTAGGGAAACAGGCAGAAAAATCTGTGGATGCTAGAGGTGGGATCTGGCCAGGGCACTGCAGAGCATTCTAGGTAAAAGAAAACCAGGGCTGTGCACAGGGCAAGAAGTCCAAGGGCCATGCTCTGTAGTTTATTACCCAGGTCCCCGTCATGAAAAGGAGCCCAAAGAGGGTTAGGGCTGCCTTAAACCCCAAAATACCAACATGCTGGGTCCTGTGGAAAGAATTCCACTCAAGTCTTCTCAGCCAAGGAAAAAGTAAAGTTTATTGAAAGTTCAAGTTCGCCACGTGGGGTGCTAGGCCATTTAAAGGTGCTCTCACAGAGCAAGTCTATACCAAGCTATCTCATGGCGCTCTCACTGAGCAAAGTCTATACCAAACTATTCCATGGCGCTCTCACAGAGCAAAGTCTCTACTAAGGCATTCTAAGGCACTCTCACACAGAGCAAAGTCTATAGCTCTCACACCACAGGGAGGGAAGATAGGGTTCTATATACAATACGGTTGTGGGAGGAATCTAGAGGTGGTCCAGACGAGGAGATTGGGGAGGGTCTTCAGGAGGAGTCAGATGAGGTCAGACTCCACAGTAATGAGTGGTTCAGGGTGGGAAGTTGCTGGAGGCTACCTGGAGACCACAGACAATGGTGGGCCAGGCCAATTCAAGGGTGGGAAACTATTGGAACCAAGCTCATCTCAAGACCCATGACCGCAGGCAAATGTCTTCCCTGGGAAGGTTTACTTTCCCAGAGCCAAAGAATCAAGCAGAGCTCAAAAAGGTGGGGAGGGGTCCCAGAGCCTACACCTCATCAGTCACAGAATCAGTCCAGAAAAAGGAATAGACGGGGACCTAAGGGCAACATTCCAGGGTGATGTGTGGTAATTGTCCATAGGCTGTGTAGTAAGTAAGGAACTAGTTCAGAAACAAATTAGCTAAGTGACTCTGATCCCAGGAGCTGAACAAGGTCCCCTTCCTAGACCCCAGCTTAAGTTGAAGACTGCAGAGTTGGAATAACTAGGGCAGGAAACTCAGACCAAAGGGAAACCTATATTTCCATCTTCCACAACCCATTTCCTGTCTCATTTCTAGATCTGGCAGGATTGTAAAAAGGAGAGGCAAGAGGGACCATTTTATAGCTCTGTTACTTCCATGTGCTGCTCCCATCTCCTGCTTGATCTCCGGCCTCTGCTAGGAATATGAAGTAGAGAGGTGGGTGACTTACCATCATACCTACATTTCTTTTGTCTGATCTCCAGCTTCCTGTAGGAAGAGAAGAAGCATCATTCCATCTTGGCCTAATCCTGTTCCTGTGGTGTGGGGATGATGAGGTGATGGGACCTGGACCCCAAATTTTCTCATAGATTTGAGTAGCCCAGATCACTGGTGCCTCTGCCCAAGGCATAGCAACCCACCCCAACCCACCTTGATTACTTAATTAGCTTACTAGGTACTCCCTAATCCCATCTAGATCTTTTTACAATTGCATCTAACCCACCCAGGGAATTTACCACCCCTTAGTCCCATCCAGACCTTCTCACAGTCTTTTTTTTTAAATAAGTATCAATCTCATCCCCATCAAATTTGCAGATTTACTAGGAATTCTGTCTTCTATTGCCATGACAATAGCAGATTTATTAGGAATCTGCTCACCATGCTAGTGTTACCATACAACCTTGACTCAAAGAAGGCTTAAGTGATCAAATTCTTTCAAGGCAGAGGCCCCTGTACCCTTATATTTTGGGGATCTCCACCCCAAACTGCAACAGAGAGGCAGTGCCATCCATCAAGTCTCCAAGATGGTCTTAAGGAAGGAGAGTATTATCATTCCTGCTCCAAGTTCTTGCTCTGTCATTTCAATTTCTCAAGGCTCTGAAAGAGCTCCACAAAGACTCTACCTTTAGATCACAGTTTTGAATGTACTGACTTTGAGTTTTGATGTTATTGACTTTGAAAATTTGAATCTAAACTAACTGAAACCCTATGATTATCTCAATAGATGCAGAAAAAGCTTTTGACGAAATACAATACTCATTCCTATTAAAAACACTAGAGAGTATAGGAATAAATGGAGCTTTCCTTAAAATGAAAAGTAACAATCTCATCAACAAGCATTACATGTAATGGGGATAAGCTAGAAGCACTTCCAATAACATTAGGGGTGAAACAAGGATGTCCAGTATCACCAGCATTAGTCAATATGGTACTAAAAATGTTAGGCTTAGTAATAAGAGAAGAAAAAGAAATTAAATGAATTAGAATAAGCAAAGAAGAAACTAATATATCACTCTTTGCAGATGATATGATGATATACTTAGAGAATCCTAGAGAATAAAGTAAAAAACTACTTGAAATAATAAACAAGTTTAGCAAACCCACATAAATCATTGGCATATCTATATATTACAAACAAAGCCCAACAGCAAGAGAACTTCCACTTAAAGTTACTATAGATATCATAAAATATTTGGGGGTCTACCTGCCAAAACAAACCCAGGAACTATATGAATACAATTACAAAACACTTTTCACACAATCATCCTTAAGGATGATTGAATGATTTAGCTGATTGAATGACTGAAGTGATTGATTGACTAAATGATTATACTTTGTTCAAAACTGTGTGACCTCTATGCTGAAAACTATGTGGCCATTTTCTGTAATAAGTTGTTGTGAATGCTGTATTTTATCTGTGATAAGCTGTAATGTTGTGAATGCTGTGCTTTGATTTACTGTGAATGTTTTGCTCTGATTTGTTATTGAATAAATAGAATGTTCACTATACTATGCAATCAGAACCTTAAAAGCTGTTCACAGTAGCATTCTTCTGGAAAGCTGCTTGTGCTTGGCTTTACACTAGATAAAAAATAGAGTGATGGATCAGTGGAAAAGGTTAGGTACACAAGACATGGTAGTCAATGACTTTAGTAGTCTACTGTTTGATAAAGCTAAGAACTACAGCTTCTGGGATAGGAATTCACTATTTAATTAAAACTGCTGGGAAAACTGGAAAATAGTATGGCAGAAATTGGGCATAGACCAATGTCTTACACCATATACTAAAATAAAGTCCAAATGACTACACAATTTAGATATAAAGGCTGATACTATAAACAAATTGGGAGAGCAAGGAATAGTTTACCTCTCAGATTTATGGAGAACAGAGGAATTTGTGACCAAACAATAGATAGAGAACATAATGAAACGCAAAATGGATAATTCTGATTACATTAAATTGAAAAGTTTTCACACAAACAAAACCAATACAACCAAGATTAGGAAGGAAGCAGAAAATTGGGAAAGAATCTTTATGAACAGTGTCGCTGATAAGTCTCATTTCTAAAATATAGAGAGAACTGAGTCAAATTTATAAAAGAATACAAGTCATTCACCAATTAATAAATGGTCAAAGGATATGAACAGGCAGTTTTCAGAGGAAAAAACAACAGCTATCTATAGTCATATGAAAAAATGCTCTAAATCACTATTGATTAGAGAAATGCAAATCAAAACAACTTTTAGGTTGGTTAACATGACAAAACATGAAAATCATAAATGCTGGAGATGTGGGAAAATTGGGACACTAATGCACTGTTGGTGAAGTTGTGAACTGATCCAAGCATTCTAGAGAGTGATTTGGAACTATGCCCAAAAGGCTATAAAAATGTGCATAATCTTTGACCCAGCAATACACTCCTAGGGCTGTATCCCAAAGAGATCATAAAAATGGGAGAAGGACCCACATATACAAAAATATTTATAGCATTTCTTTTTGTGGTGGCCAAGAACTGGAAATTGAGGGGATGCCCATCAATTGGGGTATGGCTGAACAAGTTGTGGTATATGAATATAACGTAATATTATTGTGCTATAAGAAACAATGAGCAGGTGAACTTAAGAAAAACCTGGAAACAACTTATATGAACTTGTGCTGAGTGAAGTGAGCAGAACCAGAACACTGTACACAGCAACGGCCACATTGTGAGATGACTGACTTAGAGAGATTTGGCTCTTCTCAGCAATGCAATGACCTAAAACAACTCCAAAAGACTCATGATGGAAAATGCTGTCCACATCCAGAGAAAGAAATATGGAGTTTGAATGCAAATTGAAGGATATTTGCTCTTGTTTTGTTTTGTTTTCTTTCTCATGAATCCTCCCATTTGTTTTACTCTTTTACAACATGACTAATGTGAAAACATGTTTAATAAGAATATACATATATATGTACATATACGTGTGTGTGTGTGTGTGTGTGTGTGTGTGTGTGTGTAGAGCCTATATCAGATTGCACACTGTCTTAGTAAGGGGGGAGGGAAGGAGAGTGGAGAAAATTTAAAACTTATGGAACTAAATGTTAAAATTAAAAATCAATTAATTTTCTAAAAAAGACAAAAAAAGAAAATCTAAATCTCAAATCTCTCTACTTGACTTCATATTTCCATCCTCTTCAATTCACCAACACGAGAGTAATTTCTGAACTTACTATATATAGTCAGACAATTGACTTTTTAGTGTGAGACAAAAATCTGTATTAAATCAGGAGAAAAAATAAAAATGAAGAAATCACAGATTTAGAGCTACAGTATACATTAAAAGGCTTTGATTCTAGCAACCTTAGAGATCATTTAGGCTGACCATCTCTTTTTACAGATGAGGAAGCTGAAACCAAGAAAAGTTAAGTGAATTGCCTAAGGTCACATATATAGTGGCCAAAGCAGCATTGACCCCAGGTCTTTGTGATTCCAAATCTATCATTCTACCCCATGTCCTACCATTTAGCATCATCTGCCAGCTAAATGGGGGTATATTGTTCTCTACCCCCTAAAGTTTGAGTTCTTTCTCCTTACCCTAATCCATACTTCCTCAAGGACAACACACAGACCCTGTCCTTGGTTCTGGTTCATTAACCATCCCTGTGATATTACACAAATCACTTTCTTCTCTCTAGACTATAGTTTTCTCATCAGCAAAATAAGGGCAATGGATTCAGGGGTGGGGAACCTTCTAGGTTGTTCTCCCTATGTGGCCTTCTAGGACCTTTTGATTGAGTCTAAGTTTTATAGAACAAATCTTTGTATTAAGGGCATTTGGAGTAATTCAAAAGGATGCACTTGGGGATCTAGAGAGCCACATGGAGCATTGAGATTGCAGGTTCCCTACCCCTGGATTAAATGGTTTCAAAGACTCCTTACAAATCTGATACTCTATATTCTAAGTTTTAAGATTCTTTCTAGCTCTTATGTATCATACTCTAGGCCAATCTATTGAAATAAGCTGTTAACACCAAAAAAATGGGGGGCAGGGAAGAAATGGATGAAAGAATGGACATGGATTGTCACCATTGTTAAAGGATGTTTAATTGATATAACTAACACTAGTTATAGAAATCAGCTGTGAATAAGCAGTTGATCTCTGCTAAATTGAGAGATATAGCAGTTAAGAGGGACACTAGTTGAGGATTCTAAGTTTGCTTGTAAAAATCTTACAGGGAAGCTCACAGCATAATTGCAGGAGACAATATGCAAACCACTATGTACCAACGAAATGTATATAGCATATATATGGGAGGTAATCTCAGGGGAAATGCACTAAGATTAAAGAGGGTTAGGAAAGCCTTCTTGAAGGAGCTTTGTTGGGAGTTGTAAAAAGCCAGAGCAACCTGGAGGCAGAGATGGGAGGGGAGAGAATTCCAGGTATGTAGGATAGCCAGTGAAAGTGCCTGGAGTCAGGAGATCTGAGTCTGGTGTGTAAAGAATAGCAAGAAGCCAGTGTCACTGAATTACAGAGTTCCTGCAATGGAGTAAGATATAAGAAGACAGGAAAGGTAGGAAGAGACAAGGGTTATGAGGGGTTTTAAAGGACAAATAATGTTTTAACTTTGCTCCTGAAGGTGATAGGAACCTACTGGAGTTTATTAAATAGAGGAGGTGACATGGTTGGCTCTGTGCAAGAGCTGAGTGGAGGATGGACTGGAACAGGGAGAGGCTTGAGGCAGGGAGAACAACCAGCAAGCTATTGTAATAGGCACGAGGTGATGAGAGCCTGCACCAGGGTAATGGCAGTGTTAGAAGAGACAACATACAAGGATAGAAGCATCAACACTTGGCAACTGATTGGATATGAGAGGTGAGTGAGAGTAAGAAGTCATGTCTTACCATGGGAGAGGACATAGGACAGAGCAGATTGGGGGAGGGGCTATACAGTGGAATTGCTGTTTGGGGGTGGTGGGTAGAGGAAAGATGGGGAGAAAATTTGTAACTCAAAATCTAGTGGAAATGAGTGATATAAACAAGAAAACATATAAATTAATTTAAATTAAAACAAACAAACAAAAAGAAGTCATACCTTAGCCTGAGTTTGTGAAGCTGAGTGACTGGGAGATAGATAGCACCTTAACAGTAATGGGAAATGACAAAGAAAGGAGAGTTTGGGGGAAATATGAGTTCAAGTTTATGAATGAGTTTAAGTTGTCTATAAGATATCCAGTTTGAGATGTCTGATAGTGCGAGAGGTAGCAGAGGGTTAAGTTTCCACAGGATTGCAAAAACTGCTAAAGGAAAAATTACTCATAATAAATTGTGAGAAACAGTAGAAATTAGGTTTCCATAGAATTGCTAGACAACACTGACGTAAAACAACAGAAGTTAGCAGACAGCAGGTGGGTCTGGCCAATCAGAAAGCAGACAGTGGCCTTGGATTCTCAGGCCAAGTTAAGGACAGATCTGGGCTAGCCAGTGAGAGGTCAAAGACTAGGTATTTCGGGGTTACTACCATGCTTGCTTGATGAACCTCATGTATCTTGTATATTATTGCCATGCTCAGCATAGAATTAGAGCCTCATTACCAATAACGTATGATAATGGGAGGGACATAACCACAAGAGAATGAACCAATCCATCCTCTGAAGGGAGAGTCTGCACCACACTAATGCATAAAACTTGCTTGGCTTTTGTATACCTCACTCTTCTTTCCAAAAGAAGGACTGAGTCCACTTTTGATCTAAGGTGTTCAATTCCTTTGAATTTCTTCTCAATAAATTTCCTCTGATACTCAGATTTTGATATCAATTTCTGTTTGCGTTTCCAACAATCAGTAGTTGGAAATGTATGAATGTAAGTATGCAGAGAGGTTACTGTTAGACAAATAGATATGGGAACTATCTGTATAGATATGATCATTGAATTAATGGTGGTTGATCAGATTATCAAGCAGAATAATTTAGAGGGAGAAAAGAGAAGAAGAAACTGAGAAAGATCAATCAGATAGATAGGAAGAAAATCAGGAGGAGCAGTATCACAAAATTGTAGGGAGAAGAGGGTAGTGAGAAGTGAAGAAGGATGTGGATTAAGAAAAGATAATTAGATGTGGCAATGAAGACATCATTGGTAACTTTACAGAGAACAGTTTCAGGTGAATGATGAGGTCAGAAGCCATGCTGCAGAGAATTAAGAAGAGAGTTAAAGGAAAGAAGGGGGGCTACCAATTATAGATGGTGTCAAGGAATTTAATAATAAAAGGGAAGAGAGATACAGGACAATGGCAAGATCAGATCAAGTGAAGGTTTTTTTGAGGATACAGAGACACGGACGTGTTTATAGGCAGCATGGAATAAGTCAGCAGAAAGGGGGAGATTCAGGATGAATGAGGAAGCTGGGATGTTAAAGGAGCAATCTGTTGTACAGATGGGATGGAACTGGAATACTCATGAATGTAGATGGAAAGAAGCACCTCATTGTGTGAGACAGCAATGAAGAACGGTATAGGAGTGGAAGGCACCTAAGTGCTGTACAGTGAGGAGTAGGGGGAAAGAGGGAGCTTTCTTGGAGCGGCCTCAATGTTTTTAGTGAAAAATGAGGCAAGCATCTTAGCTGAGAAGATAAGGGAGGGAAAAAGGAAGGCATGAGGAGGTTTAGAAGAATCGCTGAGCATAAGTAGTAAATCAGTGAGGGAGGTGTAAAAGGGTTGCCTTTCTACAGTGAGGGCCCAGATTGAGATTACATAAAGTATACTTTGTGGTGGGCCCTGTCAGCATAGTTTTGTGATTTTTCTCCAGCTGCATTCATCACTATATGAGTCAGAGTGAAGGCAGCAGTTGGTGGGAGTAATCCAAGGCTGAGTTTTGACAAGGCAGTATCAGTGATAGGATAAATGGCAGCGGTGGGGAACCCTGCAGCCTGGAGGCTACATGTGACCCTCTATGTCCTCAAGTCAGTGAAAGGGTTGCATTTGAGGACCTAGAGGGCCACATGTGGTCTCCAGGTTGCAGGTTCCCCATCCCTGGATTAGGGGGTAAGGAGCTAGAAAGGAGAGTACAGGGTACAGTTGAGCTGGTACACTAGGTCAAGACAGAAAAGAGAGGAGAGTAAATGTAGTGTAGGGGTGATGATCTGAGAAAGACCTGCAGGGCAGAACTGGATGTCATGGTGAGGACAAGGAGAAACATTTGAAGCTACATAGCAGGAGAGGTAGAATGACAACAGATTACAGTCAGATAAATGAATTTCAGAATTCATGAATGTGGAAGTGAACCACTTGTGAGTAATGTCATGGTCAAGGATATAACCATCTCTGTGTAGCTGAGGTGAAGTGATCATGGGAAATGAGTAATTTGAAGAATTGGGAGGTTAGGATGTTTGAGTGAGCATTAATATGTGTGTTGAAGGCCCCAAGGATAAGGGCTAGATTCAGGGAGAAAAGAAAGACTGTAAGCCAGGGATTAAAGACTTTGAGGAAGGAAGATTATCTGTAGACAACCCTCAGAATCTTGATTGGGTGATAGATATAGATTAAATGAACCTCAAAGAAGCACAGGCATGGCAGTAGAGGAAGGCCCTGGAAGTGGAAGTGGGAAGCAAAGAGTAGTCCAACCACCTACCATGACCAGGGAGTGGGGGAGGGGGAGAGAGGCAGGAGTAAAAATACAAGCAGTGCTAGAAAGGATGGCCAGGGAATCTATGTCATCAAGAGGGAGCCAGATCTCAGTGAGTGCAAGGAGAGAGGAAGAAAGGGGGAAAAAATTAAAATGGAAGCTAATTTGTTAACTATTAAGCATGCATTTCAGAGAGCACAGTGGAAGAGGTAGAGAGCTTTAGAGTAGCATGTTAATAGAGTTGGATTGAGGAGGATGGGAATAAGAGAACAGTCCCTGAAGGACAGAAGATGGGGTTTGAACAGTGGCAATGGGGGATCCCCTGGGATGGGGAAAGTTATGACAAGGTGGATATTCATCATTGAGGAAGGAGTTCAGATAGGTTATCATTGTCCATGGGGGTTTGACCTCATGCTGGAGTTCTCTCAGTGTTAGACAGCTGTGTGTAGCACTGACATTGTCTCATTCCCGTGTTGACCAAGGAGACTTGCTGTAAGTGATGTGAGGCTGCAACTCGACAAAGTGGGTCCCTACCATTTCACACATTGAATAGGTCTGTGACCCTGGGCCTTGGTTTGCTCATCTACAAAATGAAAAGTTTGCCTCAATGGCTTCTAAGGTCTTTCCAGCTTCAGATCTAGGGTTCTATATAGGCAAAAAATCCTCTGACTCCAGCTTGAATGCTGTGTAGACTGCATAAGGACACCTGGTTTTGAATGACAGATTTATGTCAGATCAAGTCACCTCAGCTCACTCAACCAAAATTCTATCTTTAAAATGATGGGGCTAGCCTATGACAAATGGAAGCCTCTTTCAGTGTGATGCATTCCAGGATGATTTTTCTCTCAAACACTGTTTCTATTCTTTCTCTCAGTATTCCAAGGAGAAACCTTCCAAGTGGCCACTAGGGAGTTACTACTTTTAATAAATAAAGACAAAATAAGAAAGCATATAACTGTTCCGAATGAACATGGTCCTGATGATCTATATCCTCAGTTATGGGGTCACTGTCAGTAATATTTGAAAGATCCTGGAGAACAGGTTAGGAGGGACTTACCACAAGACTAGAGAAAAGCAAATATGGTCCCAATTTAAAAAAGAAAAAAGGAAAGAGAAATTAATTTGCAAACTATAGGTCAGCAGAAGACTTCAGTTCCTGGCAAAGTTCAACAACATAAGACAGAGATCATTCATATATGAAAGCCCAACAAAGGAAACTGATCACAAAGAGGCATCCTGAACTAATCAAGTATTGATTTTCCAGATACTTACTTTCACTTATAAGAGGGGTGCCCCAGTGACACTTCTGGCAAAAACTGAAGATTTGTTGGGACTAAAAGAAAGAGACCTGGAAAAGTAAAGGAGAAAGACTTCAGATGCAAAACAGGCATTCCCCATTCTAGAAAGCTGGGAGACTTGAATGTCTTAATTGCATATAAAAAGGTTAGCAAGACAATGAACAATGAACAGTCTACTGTGTATAGAGTGTGGTCATACCATCATCTCTAACCACTCCTCTGCTAAAGGAGCATGGGAAATGACCATTCAGGTGAGGTTTAATGGCTTATCCAGGAAACTGAATTTTGCATGAGGAAGAATTTGTCCATAGGAGTCAAAGCTTCTCCTATTTGCTGCCTTTAAAGTGACAAACAGCCTCTGAATTGAGGCTCTTTGGGAGTCAAGGGCTTTGACTTGGAGAGTCAAAAAAGTCAGTTTCTGTTGATTCTTAGTTGAGGGTAGTTAGCCCAGCTGAACAGTCTCTGTTGGACTCCAGCTTGGTAACAGTTGGAGTTGAATGGAGTTCAAAATTGCCCAGTCAGTCTTGCTGCTGAAGGTAAAATGAGAACCCCAGCTGCCTGTGAAAGTGAGCCCAGGATTCTAGCCAACAGAACCCTGTAGTAGAGCCTCTGTGACCTGAGAAGCCCAATGACTGAGCAGCCTTTGCATTCCCATATAGCAGCAGGCACAGAGCAGCATGAAGACAAACTAATCTTGTCTTTGAGTACATATATACTCTTCTTTCTGCCCCTAGATTCTATGCATATTGGTAGGAGAATGTATTGGGGAAAATGCTTTTTGTATTACTGTTTTTGCCAGTTGAATAAAAGCCTTTGCTAAACTGCTGAGTCTGCTGAATGATTGAAAGGGGAAAGCAGTCTTGGTGAGAGCTGGTATAGAAGCTCTTGAATATTCTTCAATAGAAGAATTGACACAGCCTTATCCCTAGAACTCAAGAGCAGTGTTTCAGGAATCTGTGACTGGCCCTGTGCAGTTTAACATATTTTTTCAGAGATTTGGATGAAGGTAGACAGTATATTTATCAAATATATAGATGTCATACAGCATAGAAGGATTGCTAATTGGCAACAAGACAGATTTTTTGTGGTCTAGGGGTGCTGAGAACCCTGAAATTCAAGGAAAAAAGGTGAGGGTCTGCCTTGAAAGAATCTGACTCAAGCCCTCTTTCAGTCAGAGACAAGGTTTATGAAAGCACCAGTTGGGGTGGGTGAGATTTTAAGAATTTGAATCTCTGTGGTGCTAATAAGCCAATCTGACGAGCCAGTAAGATTCTTACGGAACCTGTGCAATTTAATGGGGGTGGGGCAAAATGAACTTTTTATACAGAAAGATCATGGGAAGATCTGGATGTGATCTAGGAGAGGCTAATAGCCTAGGATGATCTGGAGGTAATAGACAATGAAGGTTAACAGAGAATGAAGGGCTGGGCATGGGGCCACAATGAAAGGACATTTGAAAGGATTACTGGGATGGGCAATGCCTCAAGTGAATGCTAGGGACTAGACCATGTAGGAAAGTTGAGGGTTATTTAGGGGTTCAGATCCTATCCCCATCAGATTTAGGATCCAAAAAGATCTTGATAGACTTGGACCATAGAATATGTGGTCAAATCTTCTTCAGTAGTGTGTGTATGTGTGTGTGTGTGTGTATGTGTGTGTGTGATTTAAATTGTGATTTATTTAATTCTCTTTTCACAATTTTTTTGCATCACACTAATTTCTTTTCCCAATGTTTCCTCTATCCCTCTTATCACTTTCTTTAACTCTTCCAGGAATTCTTGTTTGACTTTGGTCCAATTAGTACTTTTCTTTGTAATTTTGTTTGTGACTGTTTTCAAGTGTTGTTTTCTTCTGAATTTAGGTCTTGGTCTTCTCTTCCACCATAATAGCCTTTTATAGTCAGTTTTGTTATTGTTGTTGTTGTTTGCTAATTTTTCCAACCTATTTCTTGACTTTGAACTTAATGTTAAAGTTGGATCCTGTTCACCTGGGGATGAGAAGGCACAGTCCCAAGCTTTAGGCTTTTTCATGCTTCTATTTTCAGAGCTAGTTTTGGGGAGTCTGGAAGTTTTTGTGCTTCCAAGGTTGTGTGATTCTGAGAAGGTTGTAGTCACTGCTGTCTTGCTCTGTGGTCTGGTCTTTACCCAGAAAGGGCCCCTGAGTCCTTGTAGCTACATGTCCTGGCATTCCTTTCTACTTTGGTACTGTGAAGAGGATCTTTGCTCCTTGTGACCCACCCCTAGAGCAGGATTTCTACCATGGAACTGCGCATATGGGCAAGAGAGGTGCCAATCAATGCTGACCATACCCAGTACCAGCAAAGAGTACTGCTTAATCTCTTCCTGATCAATTGTACAACTCCCTTACTGTCTTGAGTCATTTCTTAGATATGCTTTGGTGAGGATGCCTTTTAGTCAGTCAATAAATGTTTACTAAGTGCCTATTCTGTGACAGGCACTGTGCTAAATGCTGGGATACAAAGAAAGGCAAAAGACAGTTCCTGCCCTCAGTGAGCTGTATAATAGAAGAGACAGCATGCAAACAACTATGAATTAACAAAATACATACAAGGACAAATTAGAGATAATCAACACAAGGAATATAGGTTTGACTAGATGGCTACAAAAGTCCCTTACAACTTTCAAATTCTGAGATTTTGTGAGACATGGTTACGCAACATTTGTCCAAAAGAGAGTTATAGTCATTTACAAACTCCAAGAATCACTAGAGTGATATATCAATCAAAAAACCCTCATGAAATCCTGTACTATACAAAAAGCTCTACAGTTTGCAGGAATAAGGAGGTGGTAAGTGAGAGAGTGGGACATTAGAAAGAGCAATCTGCTGGAGAAGATGGGATGGGATGCAATCATTTATGCAAGTAGAAGGTTTTGCTTTGACAAGGAGAAGGACTACTTCTTCATATGAGTCAGGGGTGAAGGAGAATAGTAGTAGAAAGGGATAAAGCAGGAAAATGAAAAGATTTAAGATGAAAACAAGTTTGTTTTCCATAAATAAGGCAGTCCTGAAAGCTCACTGGAAGGGGTTGGAAGTATTTGGCAGGAACTTTGGGTTGGGTGAATTGAAGAGGATGGAAATATGAAGTCAAGTAGAGAGATTTGAGATTTAGATTTTCTTTTTTTGTCTTTTTTAGAAAATTAATTGATTTTTAATTAATTAAATTAAATCCAACTCTTCTTAAAGAAAATATTCATGATATATCAACATAGCATATTTGACATATAGCCATTACTGAGTGCTTTTTGACTGACTGATTTCTTTCACTTTTTATAAATAAACCAAGTTTTCCTACATAGTTTTCATCATCTTCTCCTATGCCTATGTTTGTACTGAAATCTCCAAATATTAAAGTATATCTATATCTATAGAGATTTAATTTGGAGAGTTTTAACAAATTATTTGGAGAATATTTCCTCATCTTGGGCAAGAGATACACAAAGGTAAAATTGACTTTAAGGTGGTCTTTTTTGTAATTGTTTATAATATATGATGATCAAGTATCCTGTGGGATGATGTTTCTTCTTGCCTTGGTATGTACTATTAACCAACTCTCCCATGTTCTTTATTTGCTTCACCAAGGTGGACCTGTGAGTCATTCTCCAAGGTAGATAAACTTCTTTCCTTGTTTCCTGGTTTCATCTCTCATATCCATCATCCTCTCTTCATTTACATGACTACCACTCTAATTCAGGTTCTTATCTCTTCTTCCTATTCAAAAAGGCTATGCAAAGGCATGGAGATTATAAATGGATTGTGACATATGGGGACTAGCAAATAGGCCAATTACACAGAATGCATGATGGGGAATAATGTAAAATTAGTTAAAAAATTTAAGTTGGAGCCTGATAGGGCAGGACTTTAAAAAGCAAATGGAGATTATTTATTGATAGAATCAATAGAGAGCCACTGAAACTTGCTGAGCAGAGGAGTGAGATGGTCAGCTCTGTGCTATGTGGGAAGAAACTGGAGGCCAGGAGACCAAGTTTCCAGTAACAGAAATTAGAGGTAAGTGCTGCCATACTAAGCCTAAGAGGAATACATTTGTTTTGGGGGAGAGGGCAATTGGGGTTAAGTGAGTTGCCCAAGGTCCATCCATTTCCCCCCCCCCTTTTTTGTGTTATGTGTTCTGTGTCTGAGGGCACATTTGAACTCAGGTCCTCCTGACTCCAGGGCTGGTGCTCTATTCACTGCGCCACCTAGCCGCCTCTATTATTTTTTCTTACAATATATGTGTTATTAAGGGGTTTTTTTTTGTTTCGTTTTTTAAAATTTTTTAAGAGAAGGAAATAAAATTTAATAAAGCTGTACTTTTTGGAAAAAATTGAACATACTTGAAAAGTGGTTTATTAAAGGAGAAAACAAGGTACATATTGGAAGTACCACAAATTTACAACATTATATATTTGGGTTATGACATCCTGATGTCATGAGGATCATATGTGATTTCAGAGTTAATCTATTGCCAATATCTGACTTTAGCATCCCTTGTCAATTAGAAGATCACAGTGACCAAAGACTGTGCTATAGAACTATAGACCACTAAAGTTAATTAACTTCAATTCCAGGCAGAATTTTAACACCTTTCATCAAATGAGAAATATTAGTTAACATCTAGAAATGGGGGTGGTGATCACCAAGAGTCAGCATGGCTTCAGGAAGAGCAAGTCATGCCCCACAATCCTCATTTCCTTTTTTGGGAGCATTACTAGATCGTGGAAATGTTATAGAGTTTACCCAGATCTTAGCAAATCATTTGATAGTTTCTTATGCTAGTCTTATGGACAAGATGGAGGAATGTAGACTCTGCAATCATGTGGTTAGAAAGATTTGGACTTGTTTGAACCAAAGATAGTCATTAATGATTTTATATCAGCTTAGGAGGAAGTTTCTTGTAGAATTCCCTAAACTCTCAGGGCTCATGAGTTTATCTGTCAGTAGGTGTTGGTGGGCTCCTTTCCCACACTGACAGCTCTCCTTAAACATGGCAGCAGGGACCCAAGCTAGATATAAAGCCAGTGGTCTGAGTGGTTGCAACTGTTCCTAGGGCTTGTGGACTCAGGGTCCTGGGCTGTTTCCATCCATGTTTGATGGAGGATGGTGGTGGTGGTGATTTAACTTGCCTGGAACATGCCACCTCTCAGTGTCTTTCTCTCAGGGCTGGTGCTTTTTGCTTCCTTTTTTTTCTTTTCTTTTCTTTTCTTTCCTTTTTTTTTAATCTCAGTTTAGTTTTCGATACTTTAGGCAGGCAAGAAAGACGCAAAGAAACAAAGTCCAAACATTCAAACCCAAAACTAAGCAGAGGGCACAGAGATGGACTCTTTGTGTGGATCTGGCGCCATCTGGCGTCGACACAAAATCTGAACCAGAAGGGATACCAAAGACCATGTTGTCCAGCTAAAACTGCCACTCCACAAGCATTAATAAGCCCTTATTATGTACCTGGTGTTAAGAGCTGAGAATACAAAGAAAAGCAAAAATAGTCCTTACCTTCAAGGACATCACATTCTAATGGAAAACATGCAAACAATTACAGTTAAGATTTATACAGATTAGTTGGAGGGTAATCTGAGATGGAAAGTCACTAGCAGTCCAGGAAAGGACTTCCAACAAAGTAAGGATATGAGTGGAGACCTGAAGGAGGCCAGAGAGATAAAGAGAGAGGAGTCAAGAAGGAGAGAATTCCAAGCACAGGGGCCAGTTAGTACAAGAAAGCCAGGAAATAGAACAAAGGTCAGTGTAGCTGGATCATGTAAGTGTAAGGAGACAAACATAGGAAGAAACCAGACTGTACTTGATAAGCTTTAAGGAGAGGAAATCTAATTACCTCCCCATTCCACCTTTGGTATAGCTCCAATTGTTAGGGGAAGTCTTTCCTTACATCAAGCCCAACTCTATCTGTGACTGTCAATCATTGCTCTTAGCTTTAAAGAACAAGACTAATGCTTCTTTCATGTGACAGCTGTTCAAACACTTACACTATGACACCATACATCCCTACTGTCTTCTAGAAGAAACACAACTCATCCATCATATAGTACCATGTTGTACTATAAGAAGGGTAATTGTCATGGTGAATGCTCCTTCTCACAGGAAAAGACTGAACATTTGCAAAGAGTGAGTTTCAAGGCAGAAAGGAGAGAAGAAGAAAAATGGATGTAGCCATTGAGAAATAAATCCCAAGTTTAGCAAAGAGCTGTGATGTAACAGTGACAGGGTAGGAGGCAGGGGAAGTTCCATTTGGCAGTAGTTCTCTACCTCCCAAAAGAAGAGAAGCTAAATATTTCTTAGCTTGTCTTAATGATAACATCATCCTTCGAAAGATTAAGGAAATAATGAGGGGAATTTGCTCCTATAGACCTAAAAATGACCATCAAGGACTCACTAGTTTCTGGAGTCAAAAAAAAAAAAGATGGGAAACAGAAGAAAGTAGACACGGTACCTTAGAATTTGTGAAAGAAAATATGAGCTAATATTTATACACTGTCTTAAAATTTGCAAACACACACATATGTGTATATATGTATGTAATATGCTAGGTTATGTATGTATGCATCATACATACATGTGTATATAATATATGTATGGGTATAATTGGGCAGCTAGGTGGCTCAGTAGATAAGAGCACTGGGCCTGGATTCAGGAAGACCTTGAGTTCAAATCCAGCCTCAGACACTTAGTAGCTACATAACCCTGGGCAAGTTAAGTGACCTCTGCTTGCCTTAATCCACTGAAGAAGGAAATGACAAACCATTTCAGTATCTCTGCCAAGAAAAATCCCATGGACAGTACTGTGACAAAGCGCAGGATATGACTGAACAACAACAAGTATATCAACTCACTTAATCCTTACAATCCTACCTGTAAAATAGGATTTTTTTACTAGAGGAAACTAATACTGAAACAGATTAAGAGATCTGCCCAGGGCCACACAGCTGGTAAATGTCTGAGGAAGGATTTGAACTTGACTTCCTGACTCCAAGTCAACTCTCTCCACAGCCCTATCCTGCCTCCCCCCAAAAGGGTAGTGAGGTAGACACAGTCTGATGTGTGCTTTATATTTAAAGAGACGAGATTTAAGAGTTCAGAGAAAGGACAGGTAAGATCCATGGGGGTCGGCCAGGACAAACGGTAACTCTCTTTTTAAAGAATTACATTGTATTTTATTCTTAGGTTTGAATAATTGTTTTAAACCATGGAGAAAACAAGAAAAACAAAACCCCTATTACAAACATGTAGAATCAAACAAAACAAATTCCCCCATTTTTGTTGTTGTTCAAGTCATTTCAATCGTGTCCACCTCTTTGTGACTCCATTTGAGGTTTTCTCGGCAAAGACACAGGAGTGATTTGCCATTTTCCTTCCCCTGCTCATTTTACAGATGAAGAACTGAGGCAAACAGAGTTAAGTGACTTGCTTAGGATCACACAGCTAGTAAGTGTCTGAGGCCAGATTTGAACTCAGGAAGTAAGTCGTTCTGACCTCAGGCCTAGACCTCTATCCACTGCACCACCTCGCTGCCCCAATTCACCCATTGTCCATTTCCAAAGAATATGTCTCAGTCTACTATTCTGAGTCTATCACCTCTCTATCAGGAGGTGAATAGTATATTTCATCGTGAGTCCTCTGGAATCATGGTTTGGGCATTGTGTTGATCAAAGTTCCTAAGTCTTTCAAAGTTATTTTTCTTTACAATATATGCTGCTATATAATTGTATAATAAACTGTTTTCCTAGTTTTGTTCAATTTACTTTGTATCACTTCATATAGTTCTTCCAAGTTTTCTCTGAAACCACTCACTTCATCATTTCTTGCAGCACAATAGTCATATTTCATACATCATATTCATATACCATAACTTGTTCAGCTATTCTCCAATTGATGGGCACTGTCTCAGTTTGCAATTCTTTGATGCCACAAAAAGAGTTGCTAAAAATATTTTTATATATATGGGCCCCTTTCTTCTTTTTAAAAATCTCTCTGGAGTATTGGTACCAATGGGTCAAAAGGCCTAAATTAAACTCACTGTTTAATAGCTTTTGGGGCATAGTTCCAAATTGCTTTCCAGAATGGCTGGACCACCTCACAGTGCCACTGATAATGCATCAGTGTATCTGTTTTCCCACAAGTCCTCTGGTATTTTTCATTTAAGGATAGAGAAGTACCTAAGAATAAATTTGGAAGACATGGCTAATACTACAAAGGAGAAAAAGTGGAAGTGATATAACAAGACTGATTCAAGATGGACAGGGAAGGCGTCAACCAACTTACATTTTTTAAAAGACATCGTGGAACAAAAGGTGGGTAACAAATTAAAAAGAAAAGTGTGGCATAGTCCAACCAAGACTGCTAAAGTTCACAACGGAAAGGTATGTCAAAGTCAACAACAAAGTGGCAAGGAGGGAAGGGGGATGGAGATATGTGAAGGAAAAGATGAGACTCAAAAAAGAGGGAAAAAACACTGCAGTGAGAGCTATCAGATGAGGAATAGGTTGTCTCCAAAAGTAGTGAGCTTCCCCTCACTGGAGGGCTACAACTGAACGTTGAATGACCACCTGCAGCTGTTGTCTAGTGAATTCTCAATCAGGTTTGAATTAGATTTGAGGGCTTTTATGAAACCTTCCAGCTCTAGCATGCTCTGAAGCAGACTTATTGCAGAAAAAAAAGGGGAGAGAACAAATAAATGAAAAATTATTTCTTTTTTTTTTTTTAAATTTTAATTTATTTTCTTGGTTACATCATTCATTTCCACAAGGTTTTGAGTTACAAATTTTCTCCCCTTTTTGTCCCTACCCCCCAGCCCAGAAC
>CM053596.1:142623021-142639429 GCA_028646575.1 Pseudocheirus occidentalis | reverse complement strand
GTAACTCAAAACCTTGTGGAAATGAATGCTGTAACCAAGAAAATAAATTAAAATTTAAAATAATAATAACAATAATATAGTATGATGGTTCCTCTCATAATTTTTGCAGGAATAATCCAGTGGACATCTTAAATGTATATCGAATTGGCAGACTTAATGAAACTGTGGAATTTCAGACCAAGCTTGGCAATGTGCAGTCCTTACTACATGGAACACCTGGGAAAAATATTGTTGGAATTCTTTCCCGGTAATAATACTCTGTCTTAATTTCACCCAGACCTTTTCAGTTTATTTTAAAGTTATTTATGCTTATACAAGAATTCCCTTTATTTGTTCCTAAAAATTATTTTCACCTTAGTTCTGGAATGATTTTATTATTATACATATAGAAAATCTGATAGGAAAACTAATCTTTCCTTTAAAACCTTTCAACCAAGGAAAAATTCAATACTTTTGCTATTCAAATAGATTTTTTTTGTCTTTTTGGAGGGGGGAAGGCAGGGCAATTGAGGTTAAGTGATTTGCCCAAGGTCACACAGCTAGTAAGTGTTAAGTGTCTAAGGGCAGATTTGAACTCAGGTCCTCCTGACTCCAGGGTTAGTGCTTTATTCACTGCACCACCTAGCTGCCCTTCAAATAGATTTTTTAAAAATTAAGTTGAAAAATAAAAGAAGATATGAATTCCTAGATATACCATTGATATACTAATATGTTGATATGGAAATATATGTGTGTTTATACTAGAAATACATCTGATTAAAATGAGGTATTTGAGATTATTTAAATTAATTACTCTATTCCCATTTATTCTAAGCCATAAAAAATTTTTTATTAGAGAATAAAAATGACTTTATTTTTCAACCACTTTAGCAATTTGGAATTTGTAACTTTTTTCCATATGGACTTATATAACCTTTTCATTTGTATCATAAATAGTTTGAAGGAATTTAGAAACTGTGAATGATGATAGGTTTTTCTCTGAACTATACAAAAAGTTCATAATAAAAGAAAAATAATTTTTAAAAAATGCTGAAGAAACTGGGGTGACTAGGTGGCACAGTGAATAGAGGACCAGCCCTGGAGTCAGGAAGACCTGAGTTCAAATCCGGCCTCAGAATACTTACTAGCTGTGTGACCTTGGGCAAGTCACTTAACCCTAACTTCCCTGCCTACCCACTCCAAAAAGCAGAAAAAAAACAACTGAAGAAAATTACCATGAAAGTTATGGCAAATGAAATAGAGAGAGCCTGAGGGTAGAGAGAACAATTAGGAAACCATTTATATGGCCCAAACATGGAATGGTTATATTGGTTCTATTGTGATGAGCAACTAGTAGTATGATTTTTTAATTTAAGTAGTATCCTGACCTCTTTTCGCCCTTTGATTGACTTGAAATGCATCTTAAGATTTGTTTGGTTTATATTTTTAAAAACTGTATGTATGTGAACAACAATTCTGAGTCTTGAGATGAAACATATTTTCTCCCCTTTTTCTTTTTATAGGGGATTGCTGCTACCCAAAAGATTGGTTGAAGATCATGGAATAGAAAGAACAGATTTTGGAAATCTTGGTAGTGGAATATACTTCAGTGATTCTCTCAGGTCAGTAAAGTATTCCAAACTAAGCTTCTCCTTCTTTCTCATTATTAGTGAGTAACTGAGTTACTTAGATACTTTACTTTTTTAGTGTTGTTTGTGAAATTTCCCTCCCAACTAACAAATGACTGTTAAGTCTTTTGGTTTTTGTTTGGGGTGTGTGTGTGTGTGTGTGTGTGTGTGTGTGTGTGTGTGTGTGTGTGTGTGTGTTGGGGGGAATCCTAGGTTGCCCCAGATGGAAGAGCCCAGGTTTCCACAGTCCTGATTCTACCATGGATCAACACAGAATCTTTTACTGATTGAGTTTTTCCAAACTGGGCTAGTTTGCCCCCTCCTTAGGCAGACTGGTGGCCCTTACACCTTACTGGTGCCGACCTTAGTACATAAAATCTTCACCTTGAGCCTACTGCAGCTTACAACTATTAAACTTAATCCACCAGCCTCTGCCTCCCCAGCAGCAAAGACCATGAGGCTTTGCTTATATCTTTTGTTTTCATTCATTTTCAGTAATATTGATTTACTGTAAGGTTATTGACCATTGTAAATGGATTGTCTGCACAATCAGACTATAAGAAAAAGGTGTTTCTTCCTTTATACTCCTACTTAAATATGCCTTCATACAAACCAATTGGTTGTTAATTGGGGTGAGAAGGAATGTTCTCCAATTTAGTCAACTCCACAAAGTCAATTTGTCTCACAGTGATAATTAAACCATTTTTCTGTAGGTAAACTACCGATGAGATTGTAACCCTTTTGACTTTCAGAAAAACTAGCAAAGTTAGAAATTGTAATTAATTAGCTATAATTAATTAACTGAATTTAATCAATTACATGAATCTTAACCAAGAAAAGAAACTAATCTCTAGATTAGTTCTAGATCTCTACATCTAGAACTTTATTTGCCTTTTTTTCCCTCTATTTTTGAGCTATATTTGTTGATTACTATAGTCACAAAGTGAACATTGGTTGTGAAATATTAACTTATTGAGTTCAATTATAGCAAAGACATCTATTATTTCATTTATGTCATTTAAAAAGGTGGTATAATCTGGTGCTTCTGGATTTTTTCCCCTACCAACATAGCTTCTTTTTTTCAATTTATTTATTTATTTATTATTAGTTTTCAACATTCATTTCCACACGATTTTGAGTTACAAATTTTCTCCCCATCTTTCCCCTACCTCCACCCCAAGATTGCAAGCCTACTGAATACCCCTTTCCCCAATCTGTTCTCTCTTTTATCCTCCCCTATCACTCCCCTAACTTTCTAGTAGGGCAAGATGGATTTCTATACCCTAGTCCCAGTATATCTTATTTCCCAGTTGTATATAAAAAGCAATTAAAAAAATTATTTTTAACATTTGTTTTTAAAACTTTGATTTCTAGATTCCTTCACTTCTTCCCTCCTCACTCACAGCCACTGGGAAGACAAGCAATTCAATATAAGTTGTCCATGTGTAGTTACACAAAATGTTTCCATAATAGTTATTTTGTGAAAGATTAACTACATTTCTGTCCATCCTATCACTCTCCCCACTTATCTATTTTCCCCTTTGACCCGGTCCCTTTTCAAAAGTGTTTGCTTCTAACTACCCTCTCCCCTAATGTGCCCTCCCTTCTATTATCTCTCCTCTTATCCCCTTCCCCCCTACTTTTCCATAGGGTAAGATACCCAACTGAGTGTGTATATTATTCCCTCCTTAAGCCAAATTCAGTAAAAGTAACATTGTCCCATTCCCTTTCACCTTCCCATTTTTCCCCTCCATTGTAATAGTTTTCTCTTGCCTCTTTTATATGAGATAATTTACCCTATTATATCTCTCCCTTTTTCCTTCTCCCATTATATTCCTCTCTCATCTCTTAATTTTATTTCTTAAATATCATCCCATCTTATTAAATGATCCTGTGCCCTATGTCTATGTATACATGTACATACATATACACACATATAGATACACACATACACCCTCCTATAATACATATATATGTATACATAATACATATACATACATAATACACATATACATATATATACACATATATATGTATATACATACACACACATATATATTCCCTTCAACTATCCCATACTGAGAGATGTCTCATGAGTTACAAGTATCGTTTACCATGCAGGAATATAAATAGTTCAGTTGTAGTAAGTTCCTTATGATTTCCTTTTCCTGTGTACTTTCTTATGCTTCTCTTGCTTCTTGTATATGAAAGTCAAATTTTCTGTTCAGCTCTTGTTTTTTCAGTCAAGAATGCTTGAAAGTCCTCTATTTCATTAAATATCCATATTTTCCCCTGAAGCATTATACTCAGTTTTGCTGCATGGGTGATTCTTGGTTTTAATCCTAGCTCCTTTGACCTCCAGAATATCATATTCCAAGCTCTTTGATCCCTTAATGTAGAAGCTGCTAGATCTTGTGTATACTGATTGTGTTTCCACAGTGCTCAAATTGTTTCTTCCCGGCTGCTTGTAATATTTTCTCCTTGACCTGGAAACTCTGGAATTTGGCTATAATATTCCTAGGAGTTTTCTTTTGGGGATCTTTTTCAAGAGACAATTGGTGAATTCTTTCAATTTCTATTTTACCCTCTGGTTCTAGAATATCAGGGCAATTTTCCTTGAGAATTTCCGATGATTTCCAAGTTCTTTTTTTGAGTATGGCTTTCAGGTAGTCCAATAATTTTTAAGTTATTTCTCCTTGATGCCCGCACCACAAAGTGCTGCACAAGCAGGAGAGTGTGCAATGATAATGTGAGCCAGGTAGAGACTGGAAGCATTCGTAAACTTATTACATGCATGCTAAGCAAGTCTCAATTAAGCCTCTGAGGGTCCAAGTTTATATACTACAGCTAAAGCACTTACATCATACTTTCTCATCAGAAACTTCACATTGTTTGCTACATGAGCCTCCTAACTTGCAACTTTGCAGGAGGCTATTCCCATGGGATGCTTCCTTGCTTTCTTATCTTATGCATTGCTGTGCTATCTATATTGCTCAAGGGGTCAGGGTTTCAAGGACAGCCAGAATGTTCTAAGCCTCCTTTGCATGGGGAATGAATAACGGGGGTGGTGAGTCAATATCCTGAGATAGTGGACCCAGGTGGGTGGAAACAGGCTCAAAGGAGTCCTTGGCTTAGATTTACGCCCATAGCAGACCCCTCGGTACTAACCCTCAACACTGCCCCCTACAGGGATCTATTTTCCTGGATCTGTTTTCCAGGTTGGTGGTTTTTCCAGTGAAATATTTCACAATGCCTTCTGTTTTTTTCATTTCTTTGGCTCTGTTTTATTGTATCTTTATTTCTTGTAAAGTTATTAGCTTCCATTTGCTCCAACCTAATTTTGAAGGAATTATTGTCTTCAGTGAATTTTGAAATTCCTTTTTCCATCTGATCAATTTGGCTTTTTGAGGCATTCTTCTCCTCATTGGCTTTTTGGGCCTCTTTTGCTGTCCATTTGAGTTAGTCTCTTTCTCTTTTTTTTTTTTTTCGGAGAGGGGAAGGTAGGGCAGTTGGGATTAAGTGACTTGCATAAGGTCACATGGCTAGTTTTGTATTGAGTGTCTGAGGCCAGATTTGAACTCAGATCCTCTTGACTCCAGGGCTAGTGCTCTATTCACTGTGCCACCTAGCTACCCCTAGTCTCTTTTTTAAGGTGTTATTTTCTTCAGTCTGGCTATTGACTTGCTTTTCATGATTTTCTTGCATCATTCTTATTTCTCTTCCCAATTTTTCCTCCACTTCTCTTACTTGATTTTCAAAATCCTTCTTGAACTCCTCTGTGGCCTGCAAACAGTTCATAATTTTCTTGGAAGTTTTTGATGCAGGAGTTTTGACTTTATTGTCTTCTTTTGGTTCTATGTTTTGATCCTTTTTGTCCCTCAAAAAAGATTCTATGGTCTGATTGCACTTCCTCTGTTTGCTCATCTTGCCAGCCAATTACTTGACTTTTGAGCTTTTTGCCACAGTAGAACTCTGCTTCTAGAGTGGAGAGAGCTGGGTCCCAAATTGCTAGGGTTTTTGCAGTAGTTGTCAGAGCTATGAGGAGGTTGCCCTTTCTACAACCACCATGAGCTCTGGAACACTGGCATTCCTCACCCCAGGACCACAGCCCAAGACTGCAACCCAGATCCAAGCACGTCAAAGCAAGAACAATTACCCTCTGAATGGTCACTTGGTCCCCTTACAATCTGCAAACCAGGAGTTCCAGAGGCAGCCAAATGGCAGCATTTGTTGCCGCTGCACCTCTACCACCTCTGCTGCCCCAGGGGCATGGGCTAGACCATGCTCTTCTCTCACCCACTTCCAGCAGAGTTCCCTACTGACATTTTACTTTCTCTTTGACATTTATGGGTTGAGAATTCTGAAAACTACCAGAGTTGCCACCAATTCACTCTCTCAAAGTCTGCTCTGGCCCGTCTGGGCTGTGAGTCTGGGCTACCACTGGTCTGGACCAACATAGCTCTTGTGGGACTGCACTCCACTCCCAGCCTGGGTGCAACAGACCCTTCCTGTAGGCCTACCAGGCTGCCTTCAGGGGGGAGATTTGTTTATCTCTGTGACTTTGTGGGTTCTGTAGCTCTAAAATTTGTTTAGTCATTTGTTTTACAGGTATTGGAGGTAGTTGGAGCTCAAATAAGTTCCTACTTTTACTCTGCCATCTTCCAACATAGCTTCTTTAAAAGCTCTATATGCTTTGAGTTCTAATCCCATCCCTTAGTTTTGCTATCAAGGGTAAACATACCTCCAAAAATTAAAGAAATTTGCTTGGATTTTATAAATTCTTAATAAATATTTTTTATGAATAGAACTAAGTCCATTGATAAGATGTATACATTTTCATATTGTCCTTAAAAACAAAGACATACAAGTGCACTATAATGGCATATATCCTTTCACATATAGTGCAAGCATTAAGTACTCACAACCAAGTCAAGTGAACGGCACCAGATTCCTGGTTGTTTGTGATGTAGCCCTTGGATCCTGTGTGAATTTGCACAAGAGGGATTTCTCATTAACTGAGCCACCACCAAGTTATGACAGTGTGCACGGAATTCGGAGAACAGAACATATCATCTCAGACTTTGAGGTATTTATATATTGATGCCATCAGGAGATCTAGTAAATATTAAAAGAAGGGTCTTTAGTTATTTAACCACTTGAATCAAATATGTTTATGTTTAAGTGAATACAATACAACAAACATATATTAAATGTTCATGACAAAAAGACACTGTGCTAGTCCCTGGGCCAGATGAAAAATTTAGATTAGCCATGGTCTCTGCCCTCAAGGATCTAGTAGAACTAGTAGAAAATGGATTTAGAACTATATAACAGCTCAGAAATTATATAGTCCAGCATCCCTCTCTTTCCCGTCTTATAATTAAGGATGCTAAGTCCCAGAAAAGGTAAATGATTTTTGCTCAGTGATCCTGCAAATATGTGGTAGAATGGGGATTTGAACTTGGGCTCTTCACTATAAATCCAGAGCTTTCTCCATTGCACTTTATTGCCTTTTAGGTCGATGAGACATGATTACACATAGTTATAATATATGATATCTTATGGCAGGTGCATTAAAGGCACACAGAAGTGTGCTATGTAAGACCTGAGGGGGAAGGACATTATTGATTGAGGGATCAGAGAAGATCCCTCCCTTAAGCCCCTTAAGCTCCCTTAAGGAGTTGGGCTTAAAAGGAGAGGTAGGCAATCTGGAACTCTGCCCAAAGGGTTATAAAGAATTGCATACCCTTTGACCCAGTAATACCATTTTTGGGGTTGTATCCCAAATAAATCATAGAAATGGGAAAAGGACCCATATGTACAAAAATATTTATTGCAGCTCTCTTTGTGGTGGCAAAAAACTGGAAATTTGGGGGATGCCCATCAATTGGGGAATGGCTGAACAAGTTATGGTATATGAATGTAGTGGAATACTATTGTGCTAAAAGAAATGGGAAGGAGATGGACTTCATAATGACCTGGAGAAGCTTATATGAATTGATGCTAAGTGAGAAGAGCAGAACCAGGAAAAATTTGTAGTCAGAGATACATCATATGTGTGATGACCAACCTTGATAAACTGGACTCTTCTCAGCAATGCACAGTTAAAAGATAATTCTACAAGTCTCAGGATGGAAGGAGATGTCTACATCCAGAGAAGGATCTAGAAAGATCAGAGTTTAAATGGAGACTGAAGCAATACGTGCTGTCATTCTTTTCTGTGTTTGGTTTTGGTTTTTTCCCATTGTTCACTCCATTGGTTACAACGCTTCTATACACCCAGACTGTTGTACAATGTCAAAGAGTTTGCACATCCTATACATGATTGTATGCCACCATGTGGGGGAGAGAAAGGAAGGGGAGAAAATCTGAAACTCAAGTGATTCTGGAACTGAATCTTGTAAACTAAAAGTAAACAAACAAATCAACAAAAATAAAAAAATAAAAGAGAGGTAGGAATTCAACAGGTGAAAGGTAAAAGAAGGCTTCTAGGAAAAAGGAATTGTGCAAAGCAAAGCCATGGAGACACAAGAGTACATTGTGTATTTAGGGATTAAGAAGTAATTATTTGACTGAAATACAAAATAAAAGGTAGTGAGATGGAGATAGGGACTGGACCTGTGGTGTCATCTGTATGTAACATTCCCATAAGGAAACTCCCTCTTCCAGTATAGGTCAACACTTTCTCTGTAACTTCTCTTTTTTAAAGTAAGTTTTTATTGATGCATTTTATCAAAATTGCCCCCAGGATCCCTTTTTCTCTCCTTCCCAAAGAGCCATCCCATATAATAAATAGTATTTTTGAAAGAAAAAATATTTAAAAAGTAAAAAAGGGCAAAAATGAGCATAACTCCAATTTATATTCTAGAGAATTGTCTAGGGTCTGCCAGGATGCACATCAGAGGCAGGACTGGATCCCTACTCTTCCTGACTTCAAGAGCCATTTTCTGTCTACTACTCTATACCACCTGGGAGTGTAATACAGTATTCGAAAGATAGTTTCATAAAAGGGATTTCTCATGTTACCTTATGTCTCTGTGTCCTCAGGTTACTTCTCTCAGTTACACAGTCCTGAAGTCCACATAGGTTGGCTGTTTTAACATCAAATTCTAAATCAGCTTGTAAATATATGTTTTTGTGGAAACATCTATTACTATAATTTTCTCCACCAATTTATTAAAGATTCATTTTATTTGTCCTAGGATGATGAATTTGTCATATACAAAACCAGTCAGGTTAAAATGAAATACCTTGTTAATTTTTACATGCCTGGAGACCAAGTAAAGGACTTTTGTCCTAGTGTTAATACTGAGAAGGAGGAAAAAAGACCTGAGCTTTTAAATGATCATTCACAACTTAAAGGTAAGAGTCTGTAACTTAACTAATTAATTTTTAATGCATATACAAAGTACCTACATTTGATAATATTTATAGAACAAAATCTTATTCCAAAGTCTCCTCATTGGGTGAAAGTAACCCAGAGTCCCAAGACCTAGGGCAATGAAGTGCAAGTTCTAACTATTCTACCATGCTGGAAAGACTTTGAGTACACACACACACACACACACACACACACACACACACATACATATATATATACACACACATACACACACACATATACATATGTGTGTGTGTATGTGTGTGTATATATATATGTATGTGTGTGTGTGTGTGTGTGTGTGTGTGCGCGCACGCGTATATATAGTCTTAGGGAAAGACTGTGCCTGCTTTAGGCCCAGCCTAGCTAAATAAAGAGATGTTGAATACTAGTAGATTGACCACTTGGTGATGAATTTCTTGGGCGATGACAACCAAGAAAACCAAGAAAAATTTAAATATTCCTCAGCTTTATGTGACCTCTTTCCCCTTCTATAGACAGAGTGGCAAAGTGTTGGAAAATGGAGAAGGATGTTAAGAATCGTAGTTTTTTAATATTAGCTATAAGCCTTAAATATTGGTACTCTAGAAATGGGCTCTTTGTCCAAATACCAAAAAGTAAGTATTGCTGGAGGAAGTGAATCATACCAATTTTGACATTCTTTCTATAAACAAAACCTGATGACAGAAGAAAGCTGTAGCTACACAAAAGAATGAAGATAATATCTTCTTTCTCCCAAAGGAGGCAAATAAAGAGATTAACATAGGTGGCTTTATTATGTACCCCAAAGAAACAAGATACATCATTTCATAAACTATTTGGTCATTTTATATCACAGTACTCATAACTATTCCAAAAAGACTAACATGAAATTAATTTCAGTTTATACACCAATACCTGCAACATTTGTAACAAAGGATGAGGAGGTAGAAAAATTCTATGAAGATGTTCCAAAGATTCTCCCAAGTTAAATTAACATATACGTACACACATACATACATACATACATAGACATATATTCATGTATATACATATATGTACTTTTATACACAGATATTTGAACACTAAGGCAACAGCTGGGAGGAATGTTTTTAAAAATGTGAAAAATATGGTCTACAAATAAGAAATGAAAAAGTCCAAAGATTATGTATCATAAATGTCTTCTTCAAGAAAAGAATCAGAAGGCATTAGACATCACAAGCCCTAAATGAAATAACAAAAATTACAACTGATTATATCTTTCTCTTCAGGGAAATGATTCATTGTGGAAGTGAGAGTCATTCTGAATTAACTGCCTATGTATAGTCACACTACCTCCTTATTAGATTAAAGATCAAAATAAGTGCAGAACTAGAGGAAGGAATAGAAAATGGGGGAAAGGTATGGCATGTAATTATAAAAACTTCAACATAGCCAATTTAAATAATCTAGTCATGGCAAAAAAAGGTGAATGGATGGAGAAAAGGTGTTGACAAATATCAGCAATGAAAACTAGCTTTTATATAGTGCTTTAAGGTTTCCAAATTGCTTTATATATATTTTATCCCTTGAGCCTTACAATAACTCTGTAAAATAGGTGCTATTATTACTCCTATTTTACAGATGAGGAAACTGAGTTAGAGAAGATTAAGTGACTTGCCCAGGGTCATACAGCTATGGAGAGTCTGGAGTAGAATTGGAACCCAATTCTTCATAATTCCAAATCTAATTCTCTGTCTACCAGGTGACCCAGCTGTGTAGGTGCCTAATCTTCATGTAGTTTAAATTGTATACATCAATTTCCATCACAGGGAAATCAAACAAGGATTAAAAAGTGCCTTAGAAGGGGGTGCAGTGAGTAGAGCACTGGCCCTGGAGTCAGAAGTAACTGAGTTCAAATCTGGCCTCAGACACTTGACAGTTACTAGCCATGTGGCCTTGGACAAGTCACTTAACCCCAATTGCCCTGTTTCCTCCCTCCAAAAGGCAAAAAAAAAGTGCCTTAGTTAGAAAACATGTGATTTACTTAAGTATGGGGAGAGATGGCAACCAGATAATCACAGGTTTAGAATATAAACTTGTTTGTAAAATTTTATAACGTTTAGTAGAAGTTTTTGAACAGTTTCGTCTCATAAAATAGCAGTAGAGGGAAAATTCACTCTAAAGAGTGCTTGACAAGAGACTCACCTGAACAAGACATTTAAAGATGAAAGTAAAGAGACATCAAATAAACAGAAGATGGGAAAGTTTCAAAAATAATTTTGTAGATCTTTTCACCATCAAGACAACAGAACGACCACACTTGGTCTACAACATTACAGTTCTAAATGTGATTATAGAGAACATAGAAAAAGCACTGAAGAGAACAAAAGTAGGAAAAGCAAGAGAACTAGACCAAGTATATACAGAGGACATCTCTGTTAGAGGGGGCACAATGGTAAAATTCTTAAGAGATTTCTTTTTAAGAAATCTGAAGGAAAGGAAGAGACCAAAGGTGTGGTAAGCATGTCTCAAGAGAGCATCCGTAACAACTAATCCACATGCTTACATTCTAGTAATGATACAATTTTTATGGGAAAAATATAACACATCACTAGGGGAATTCTTGAGGCATTAGAACAGAATAGTCACTACTAGAAAGTTGGGGGGGGTGATGCGGGAAGATATAAGAGAAAACAGATTAGGGGAAGGGGTATTCAGTAGGCTTGCTATTTGGGGGCAGGGACTAGGGGGAAGACAGGGAAAAAATTGTAACTCAAAATTTTGTGGAAATGAATGTTGAAAACTAAAAATTAATATAAAAAGAAGAGAATAGTCAGGGTTTTGTAATTGATATTCTAAAACTTGACATAGTGGACTGAAAAATGCAGAGTATACAGAATCCCAGTATACTAACTTAAAGACTTCTCTGACAAGGCACATCCCATGTATGTGTCAAAATTATGCAAAATTCCTTAAAATGTATCACAGAGATGGTATTGTTTGCTGATGCTCGAATCATTAATAGTAGTCAAGACACATCATACAGGAAGGTATATGTTTTCAAAGGTGGATGCTGCTGTCATGGAAGAGAGATCCGCTGCTAACTCCAAGCTGAAAAGGGATTTCTTACAGATGTTGAGTTCCTCCATGTAATACTCTTTACAGATTGTGTCAAGCCTCATGACTGAGATTCATAATCAGAAGTTTATCTTAACTACCCACCCAGGAAAAGCAGGTGGATGAAGAATGTCTATTATACAGTATAAAGTTATTAGTGAGTGGACAATCTGTAAAGTTCTTCCACCAGTATTTGCAAATGGATATTGGATTGGGCTCAGAGTTGAAAATAGGAAGAGAAAATAGATTGAATTACCTTTGGGTAATCATAAGGTTAATTTAAGGACTATGAGCTTCTGCTTGAAACTTTTCCAGATCCCAATACTCTTCTGGTGGTGATATATAACTACATGCCATAGAATACTGTAATCTCCAATGTCATTTTCCAAAGATTTTAAATTGTTACCCCTAAAGTCATGGAGAACCACATGGTGGGCATGAACAAGCTGCAAGACATAAACACTTAAACTACAAAGAAGAAAAAAAATATATATATATATATACATATACGCAGTATGTTGTTAAAGTGATTAGTTAGCTAAAAAGATGAGCTAGTCAGCTGGTAAGAACTAATTGTAAGAGAAAGCAATAATGGGCAGACCACTGGTGCTGAAATTATAGGGAAAGGCAGACACAAATTACACAGAATAGGCCAGCATGTTTGGATTGTGATTTATATTATTTGAGAAGATAGCGTCATTGATGAGATTACAGATTTTTTTTTTTTGAGGACTTTCTGTTACCTCATTAAGGTATGGAAATGGCCAGTCAGTGGAATGCAAAGTCTCGCAGTTTTTACTAGACAAAAAGCTTTATGTAACAGAAGGAAAACAGATCCATGTATTTGCTTTAGACAAGTTAGGGGAAGTTCAGCACCAAAATGGCCACCACATGATGAAGTTGTTTAGACCAACTATGAAAAGTAGAAGGATTGTAATCTGTATTAGTGGAAGGAGTAATAAATCACAGCACTCCAAGTATTGAAATCTGATTTTCTTTATATTTACACAGAGTTTTCCTGTCCTACTTAATAATTATACCTAAAACCCCAGTAACAAGCATTTCATTCCTTTTCTCATGTTATATGAATTAGGTTACTGAATTTAGCACTAGCTGATTCTGAATTTCCTATCTTGAAAGCTCCCTGGGCTATTTAAAAATAAACTGATCAAATATTTATTAAATGTCTTCTTTGTGCCAGGCACTATGTAGGGCAATGAAGACATAGAGATATAAATGAATATCACCCATCCTCAAGAAGCTTCCATACTGAAGGGAGGGGAAAGTTGCCCAACATACATATATATGTATATACAGAATGAATGCAAGGTAGTTAAGGGGAGAAAGTCCTAGGCAATTGGGAAGGAAGGGTTCAGGAAGTTGGAGTTGAAGGTAGTCCTTGAGCTGAAGGCTTGCAGTAAGTGCTGTGAGGGGCAGGTGAAGAAGTAAGACAGCTCACTGAGGGAGAGGAGATGGAGTATGGAGTCGGAAGAACAACAATTTGGCCCCTTGGATTAGAAGACAAAGTATACAAAAGGGAAGCATGCTGATACTTCTGGGTAGGTGGGTTGAGGCCAGGTGGAAAAGCTCATTAAAAACAAAACAGATGGTTACATTTTATCCTAGAGACCAGAAGAAGCTACTGGAGTAATTGAGTGACATGATCAGACTTATGCTTAGTGAAGATAATTTTGGCATCTCTGTGCAAGATAGGTTGGAGCAGGGAGAGAGTTGAGGCAGAGAGACTAATTAGGAAGTCATTCTAGTAGTCCAGGTAAAAAGGTGATGATGGGGGCGGCTAGGTGAATAGAGCACCGGCCCTGGAGTCAGGAGGACCTGAGTTCAAATCCAGCCTCAGACACTTAACACAAAAACTAGCCGTGTGACCTTGGGCAAGTCACTTAACCCCAACTTCCCTCCAAAAAAAAAAGGGGGTGATGATGGTCAAAGACAGTGGTATCAAACTCAGTTAGAACCAGATCCCTCCTCTCTGCATTTTGACTTAGAAAACTACATATTAACTTTATCTAGATTGCATTTTTATTTATTTTAAATGTTTCCCAATTGCATTTTAATCTGATTTGTTTCCCTCTGGAGGCTTGTGGCCTGTGGGCTTCAAGATGTGAGAAGGGGTCAGATGTGAAAGATGTGATGGGAAGCAATGAATGGCAAGATTTGGCAACTGATTGTATGTGTAGGGTGAGGCAAAAAATAAGAAGTCACAAATATCAAAAAGGAATGCGAAATGGGAAGATCAAAGAGCTAGTAGGTACCCTCAACAGAAAAAATAAATGGAAGCTCTGAAGAGTGTGAATTTGAAGAGAACAATAATGAGTTCTACTTAGGGAATGTTGCTTTTGAGATGTCTATAGGAGCATCCAATTTGAAATGTCCAATAAGCAGTTGATGCTGCAGGACTGAACCTCAGGGGGGAGACTGGAGTTAAATATATAGATTTGGGAGTCATCAGCAGAGAGGAGGTGATTAAACCCATGAGAGATGATGAGATCACCAAATGAGAATGTATATAGAGAAAAGAAATACGGACCCCACGACCGAAAATAAAAAACCCAATGGATAGACAGGTACAGATATAGATATATGTAAAGAGAGAGGAAAGAGAGTAAAATTCTATGTAGCTATGAAAGAAAAACGTCATATGCATAATGCTTGCTTCACAGAAATAAATATTCAAAAGTTTCCATAAGCAAATAATAAGATTTGAAAGTTATTTACCATAATGAATATAATAACAGAAGAATTAGTGATTTTATCAGCTAAGGAATTCCTCTTGAGAACTCTTCCCACAAATGCAGATTGTAAGCTAACTGACTTAGTGGATAAGTTGAGTTACCTTGAAAATGCTCTAAATTTTTTCTTTTGAAAATTTATTTAGTATTTTATTTTTCCCCAGTTGCATGTAAAAACAATTAATTTTTAACATTTGTTTTTAAATCTTTGAGTTTCAAATTCTCTCCCTTTTTCCCTCCCCCATTTCCCCATCCCTTATCAGAAAGGCAGGTTTGATACAGGTTATACATGTGTAGTCATGTAAAGCATTTCCATATTTGTCATGTTGTGAAAGAAAACAGACAAAAACTCAGAAAAAATGAAGTGAAAAAAAATATGCTTAATTTTGTATGCAGACACCCTCTGAGGATGGATAGCATTTTTTGAACATAAGTCCTTCAGAGTTGTCTTGGATAATTGTATTGCTGAGAATAGCTAAGTCATTCACTAATCATGTTACAATATTGTTGTTACTTTGGACATAGTAAATTTCACGTTGTTGTAGCTCATGTAAGTCTTTCCAGGTTGTTTTTTTTTAAGTCTGCCTGCTCATCAGTTCTTATAACACAATAGTGTTCCATCACAATCACATACCACAGTTTGTTCAGCCATTTCCCAAATGATACGTATCCCCTCAATTTCTAATTCTTTACCACCAGGAAAGAGCTGCTATAAAGATTTTTGTACATATAGATCATTTTCCTTTTTGGTTAGAGTCCTAGATGTGATATTGCTGGCAATGCAAAGTTTTATAGCCCTTAGGGTATAGTTCCAAATTGCACTACAGAATGGTCAAATCAGTTCACAACTCCACCAGTAGTGCATTAGTGTCTCATTTTTCCCTCATCCCCTCCACCATTTGTCATTTTCCTTTTCTGCCTCTTAACCATATAATAAGTATGAGATAGTACTTCAGAATTGTTTTAATTTGCATTTCTCCAATCAATATGAGTCAGCGCATTTTTCCATATGGCTATAGATAGCTTTGACTATTTCATCTGAAAACTGGTGGTATCTTTTGATCATTTATCAATTGGGAAATGGCTCTTATTTGTTATAAATCTGACTCAGTTCTCTGTATGTTTGAGAAATGAGTGCTTTATCAGAGAAACTTACTTCAAAAACTTTTTCACAGTTACTGTTGTTAATTGTAGTTCCCTCCATCTTATTCCCCACCCCATTTAGTCTATTCTCTTTCACCCTGTCCCTCTTCAAAGTGTTTTGTTTCTGTCTACCTCCTCACCCAGTCTTCCCACTCTTTTCTTATCTTTTTCCTTTCTTATTTTCCTGTAGGGTAAATAGATTTCTACATCCAATTGAGTGTGTACACTATTCCCTATTTGAGCCAGTTCCGATGAGAATTAGGTTCACTTATTTTCACTCATTTCCTCATCTTTCCCTCCATTGTAAAAGCTTTTCCTTGCCTCTTTTGTATGAGATAATTTATCCTATTCTACCTCTCCTTTTCCCTTTCACATAGTGCCTTCCTTTCTCTTCTTATTTTAGTTTTTTTTAATTTTTTTTATTTTATTATTATTATTTTTTAAATTAA
>CM053596.1:142592600-142622521 GCA_028646575.1 Pseudocheirus occidentalis | reverse complement strand
TAGAATTGAAAGCTATACAATCAAATGTTAAAACAAACATATATATATATAAAATTATTATTAACCACATGCAACTGGGAAATAAGACATACGGGGACTGGGGTAGGGAGACCCTCCCTGCCCTACTTGAAAGTTAGAGTTGCTTTGGAGGAGGACATAAAAGAGAACAGATTGTAGGAGGGGCTTTACAGTGGGATCACTGTTTTTGGGCTTGGGGGTAGGGGAAAGAAGGGGAGAAAATTTGTAACTCAAAACCTTGTGGAAATGAATGATGTAATCAAGAAAATAAATTAAAATTAAAAGAAAAAAGAAAACCACACAAACGCTCCACCCCTTGGTATCCAGCAAACCTCAGTTTCTTCCAAGGCGAGGTCTTTTCTTCATCTTGACTCAGGTGGTTTCTCTGATTCCCTGAATCCCCTTCCATGGTCCCAGCTCCTTCCTGAATCCACCAAATAGTCACCTGGATTCAGGGGCAGACAGCTCCCAGGTTCTCATCCAGTCCTCAGAGATAGACAACTCCCAGGTCCTTGACCAGTCCTCAGGGCAGTCCCTGGCACACACTGAAGTTCACAGGGTCCAGCACATCTCAATCCCTTCACCACTTCTATTGCTGGGAACTCAAGGATCAGCTAAGCCACAAACCAGCTAAAGCTTATCCCAGTCATGCTTCTTCAATTCTCCAGCAGTTCAGCAGGCCCTAGGACCCAGAAGAAATCTCGGCCTTCCAGGCAAGCCCTCCAAGCCTTCCCCAACAGCGTTCACCAGATTCTGATCTCAAGAAAAACTCCAACTCAGTTCTCAGTCAGCTTCCACATGCTGAGAGAGAAACTCACTCTCTCTGTCTCTCTCTCTTTCTCTCTCTCTCTCTCTCTCTCTCTCTCTCTCTCTCTCTCTCTCTCTCAAAAAAACTCCAACTTGCTTCTTCAGTCCAGTAGCGCAGCCCAGCTAGGACAATCCTGCTTCCTCCAATAGGAGCCACCAGGAGGAACATTCCAATTCTATCTCTGTCTCTAGAACTCTTCTTATATACACACACTGGCCTCCTGTCTCAGCCAACTCCCTCCTGCCAAGTCAGGACAGGAGAAGAGCTCACACCTTCTGTACTTAGCCTTAAGTTACTAAATGCTAAGTATCTGCTAAATTGATTGCTCACATAAGGCCACTTTTGAACTCAGGTCCACTTGACTTCATGGCTGGTGCTTTATTCACTGCACCACCTAGCTGCCCCATAATGTGAATATCTTTAAATTCACCCTTCTCAATATTGTTAAATACAGCCCTAATTGCAAGCTGCATATTGTTTCCAATCCAATGGATATTTCAACGTATGCGTCCTGGAAGCTAAATGGCTCTCCTGAAAACCATGCTATTGGAAGTAGTTGCAATCTGGATTCTGCCCATTTCTCTTACCTAATGGAGGAGAGACTTGGTATCCATTCTTCAAGTTGTCATAGATGGATATTTGGGGAACATGGAAACGTCAGTGTTCCTATGTGGAATGGTGTGAATATTGCTGGTATCTTTCTGGGAAATCTTTATCCTGCTTTGGTAATGAATCTGGTTGAGAGAACTGGAAAGATATTCATAAATAGGTGTTTGAAAGTGCTTATAAGGTGATCATTTGAAGGGCTACACTTCCTGGACCACTGGCTTGTCTGTGGCAGATCTGGCAGAAAGCATTATGAGGAATTTTAGGAGAGTTCATCCAGTTTCCACTATGATTAAGGGCCTATGTGGCATTAATGAGGATGTCTTCATTGATGTCCCATGTGTCTTGGAGCAGAATGGCATTTCAGATGTGGTGAAGGTAAACCTGAATCTGGAGCAGGAGGGCTGTTTAAAGAAGAGTGCAGATTTTCTTTGGGGAATCCAGAAGGAGCTGCAATTTTAAAGCCTTTTAATGTGCTGCCATTTTACTAGTGAGAGAAGGTGACAGTGGTTAAGGGGTGTGCTTTTTTTCAAATAGGTCAAATCCTTCCTCTGAGTAGTGATTGAACACCAGAAATGTAAATCCTGTGAACACACTTTAGTCTCTCCCTAAAGTTAAAAATGGGGAATAGTACAGTGTAAATACTATTTTTTAAACCCTGTTGTTGTTTGCATGTGATGCTGGATGTGACTTGTACTCTCAGTAGTTGGTGTCAAGCAGAACCAGGGCCCCACAGTATGTAAACTAAGTGCCTTGTATGTAGGTGCTACAGGTTCCTGTAGGTCCAAAAGACAACATTCCTGGATTCAAAACGCCTTACAGTAGTAATACCTTATTGATGCATTGACTGCCTTTGTGCTCCCCTCCAGTAGGGTTCTACAGCATGGCTTCATGTATCACAGTTCCAGATTATTTTCAGATTTCAAAATAATTCTCATCCCCAGCAAAGGAGGACATCTGTCTGAAGAATTGAAAGTCTTGGGTGTATGTTTTTCGTTTTCCATCAGGAGGGATTAATTTACTAGGTTCTATCTCTGCCATCCCTTCTCAGCAGAGTGGGATGGCGGGGTGGAGTCTGCCCCCACATCCCCGCCCCTTTTACCTCTTTAGCATAGACCAGCTGGCCGGAGTTTTCTGGGAGGGGAAATGAAGTGTTTCTGAGCCTCCGGGAGTTTCTTTCGGTTTTGAGGTGGTTTTTTTTTTTCTTGATCTGTAGAGCAGTGAAAAGTCTCCGATTTAGGGGCATAAATCCCTCCGCCAGGTATGTTTGAGTCTGTTTCTCAGCTCCACTTGATCTCTCCTTTCCCTGGGTTAAACATCCAGCTTTGTTTTGCCCCTTCCAGCCACTGTTTGACTCTCCTTTCCCAGGGTGCTTTTGCTTCTACGACGTCTGCCTTTAAACTACCACCTCTTTCCCGACTGATTGTGTTTTAAGTTCAGAAGGTAGGTTATTATTATCTTTTAAGTGCACCGTATGTTTGAGGTCACTTGGTTCTTAAATAGTTTCTCTTTAAGAAGATCTCTAAGTTCCCATAACCCTCTAAGTGGTATAATCTTTTATTTTATTTTCAAATGGTGAGGAAGGACTTTGAGGAAGAAGAAAAGGAAAAGTTTGGAGTTGATGTGCTGATGTGGAAGTAATCAGACTGCACCTAACCCCTAACATTCTGTTGTTCTTTAAATCATTTCAGTTATAAAGTTTGAGGAGACCTGAAGAAAAGTGGGATTTTTAATTTTAGTGTTTGTTGAGTAGCCACTACTTGGAATATAAGGTAGAATATCTGTCTACGATTCCACTATAATCTTATATGTGTGTATACACACATACACACGTATACTATGTGTATATACATTTGTGTATACACACAGTCCTTCTATAGAAATGTGTGTGTGTTTTGTGTGTGTGTGTGTGTGTGTGTGTATACAGATAGTGGAGTGGTTGGATTAGATAAAAGGGTGGGGAACTTGTGGCCCTCAGGGCTCTTTGAGTCCAAACTTCACAGAACAAATCTAGAGGTTTCCCACCCATTAGAAGGTTCCCTTCAGTTCTAAAGGATTATGAGTTTCTCCCCTCCCCCCATTATTGGTTGCCTCTTTTAGAAGTGGTTCTGAAACTAAAGTATCGGTACAGACAGCCTAGTTCCCTAACTCCTCTGACTGTTAGATATCAAGGAAAGTTTTAATTGTGGCATGATAAGCAAGGGAGTGTCTTGCTGAATAAGAAGTAGGAAGTGAAATTTGACCTCATCTTGATGACTAATGGAAGAGTGTAAATGTTTTGGCTCCTGGCTCCTCTGTCCCTGTCTCCAGTATTATTCCTCTCTCTTAACCACTGTCTCCATATTGCACTCATTTCCCTGTTGAGTTTGAGGTATTTCTAGATTAAATTGTGTGTGTGTGCGTGTGTGTGTGTGTGTGTGTGTGTGTGTGTGTGTGTGTGTGTGTATAAAACCCTCCTTTGCCCACTTTCAGATCAGAGTGAGGATCACTGGATGGCCACAGCCCTCACCCTTTTCTCTATACTGAGTCTGACAAACTCCAGTGATGAGAAAATAGTACTTCCTACTCCCCTTTCCTCCTTTTTACACTACTATATTCCTTTTGCCATCCCTGCATTTTCCTTCAAATGCTCATAACTAATTAACCTCTACTTGGAACATATTTAATTTAATATGTCTACAGAATATACAGTGTGAGATGTGAGGGAATTGAGAGGACTGGAACAGAAAGCCATATTTGGAATTGGCTAACCCACACTGAATCACAGATCCACCTTGTGATTCAGTTTTGTCGCTAGTTCAGTTCCCTTTCTATTCAATTATGGGTATAGTCCAGTTGCTGTCCTGTGAGAAAACTCAGTTGTAGGAATTGGGAGAAAACTTTATTGCATTGTTTGAACCTAGCCATATGTGGTTAAGAACCTGGACCACCTCCTCCTATTGCTTAGACACCTAGATTATGCTGACTAGAAGTCTGGTCAAATCTAAAGACTGACACAAGTTTTCTCACATCTCAAGCAACTCATATGTCTTATCTGAAAACTAGCCCCATACTGATCAATCTATTATTGTTTCCATGTTCCTTTTTTCACAGATTCTTGGGGGGAGTGGGACATTGCTTTTCTAGTTGCAAGAAATTGTACGTTCACTCTTTCCCTCCAAACTTGCAAAGTCCCTAATCTTTTCTCCAATTAGAAATCGGATTACCTAATGTTGTATCCTGGTTAATTGTTTCCTTTTCATTAATTGACCTTATTTGATTAATTGTTTTTAATACATAAAAATCTGTCTCCCTCTGCATTTGGGGTCCAGTCCTAAGCTGAGGAAGGGGCCTGGTCCCAATTTATTAAGCAGTTGGCATGCATTGCTTAGTAAATCAAAATGCTCAGAAGCTCAAACCTTTGTTTCTTTAGTCATTTCATCTTTCATCTGCCATGATGTTAAATTTAATATGTCTAGAGGATGTCCAGTGTCAGATGTCCAATAGGCAGGTGATGTGAGACTAGAGGTTAAGACTAGATAAGTAAATTGGAGAGTTATTCGGATAGAGGTGATTAATGAATCCATGAAAGTTGGTGAGATCACCAACTGAAATAGCATATAGAGAGAAGAACCAGAATAGAACCCTGAGGGACACCCATACTTAGCAGACAAGACCCAAATGAAGAACCAGCATATTTTATTTTCTATTTTCTATTTTATTTTTATTTTATTTTAAGATATTTTAACTTCTTTCTGGATTCTTATAGTATTTTTTTCCTTGTGGGAGTTCTGGATTTTGTCTATGACATTGCTAGGATTTTTCCTTTTTGGCTTCCTTTCAGGAGATGATCAGTGGATTCTTTCTATCTTTACATTGTCCTCTTGTTCTAAGAGGTCACTTTTCTTTAATGATTTTTTAAAACATAATGGTCATGGCTTTCAGAAAGACCAGTTAACTTCAAATTTTCTCGTCTTGACCTTTTCCAAATCAGTTGTTTTATATCAGATTTTTTTTCAATTTAAATATTATTATAGAATCAGTGCCTCCTGGTTAGGGATCTATACATTTGCAATAATTCTTGCTACTAGTCAGTGGAAGAAATTTTTTTTTCTTGCTCTTAGGCTTCTGCCTGACTTTTCATCAAGTAAAAGAAATCATTTATTGTAGTTTCTCATAGATTTCTTTTTTAAAATATTAATCAATTTATTTTTAGTTTTCAGTATTCATTTCCATAAGATTTTGTGTTCCAAATTTTCTCCTCCTTCTTTTTTCCCCCACCCCAAGACAGCATGCAATCTAATATAGGTTCTACATATACATTAATATTAAACATATTTTCACATTAGTCATTTGTAAAGAAGAATTAGAACCAATGGGAAGAACCATGAGAAAGAAGAAACCAAAGAAAAAGAGCAAATAGTATGCTTTGATCTGTGTTAAGGCTCCATAGTTCTTTTTCTGGATGTGGATAGCATTTTTCATCACAAGTCTTTTGGAGTTGTCTTAGATTCTTGCATTGCTAAGAAGTGGTAAGTCTATCAGAGTTGGTCATTACACAGTGTTGCTGTTACTGTGTGCAGTATTCTCCTGGTTCTGCTCACTTAACTCAGTATCAGTTTGTGTAAATCTTTCCAAGTTTTTCTGAAGTCCACCTGCCAATCATTTCTTATAGAACAATAATATTCCTTTACAATAATATACCACAACTTTTTTGGCCATTCCCCACCCTCAATTTCCAATTCTTGGACACCACTGAAAGAACTACTATAAATATTTTTGTACACATGGATCCCTTTCCCATTTTTATGATCTCTTTGGGGTACAGACCTAGAAGTGGTATTCTCATTAATTTCTTGATCATTATTCAGTTTTAGTGACTTTAAGTGTTGTGTTGGAATGGGTTTATAGGACCTGGTAAACTTGCCTCCCATTCAGGCAGCCATCTTAGCAGGGAGTACCACTACTTCCTAGATGTTCCTTAACTATATCTTTAATAATTCATTCTAGAATTCACTAGAAATCAAAGTTAAAGTTAAATTTAAAATTTAAATTTTAAAGTTAAAATTAATCTAGTGCTTCCATGACAACCCACCAACACCACCACAAATTCTAAAGATAGGTAATTAAGCCTTATCCTGATGCCCTGAATAATTCTATCCCAAAGGTAGACTGTATTAGAAATTGCCTAATAAGGCATGGTTTAGTTGCAGTTTTATTAATGGACAGATTAGATCAGACCTAGAGGGTTTATTGGAGTACCAAATATGGTTAAATTGCTGATTACTTTTTAAAAATGCTTTATAATCCCTCATTTGGTTGTACTGTTCTGACAAACTAGCATTCTATAACTCCTTCTTGGCAAAAGCCTTGAGAAATATATATATACACTAGGTGCCTCTACTTCCTCTCTTTCCATTCATCTAAATGACTCTGTCTGGCTTTTGAATTCATCTTTCAAATGAAACTGTCCTTTCCAAAGTTATCAGTGATCATATTGTTGAATCTGTTGTCCTTTTTTCAGTCTTTATAACTTCATCTTTTTCTCTTAGATACTCTTTAGTCTCCAGATTATTTTGACTCAGCTCTCTCCTGGTCTGACCACTCCTTCTCCAGACTTTATTTCTTAGTCTATTTCAAATTCTCCGACTATAGGTGTTTTCCCCCACTCTACCCCAATATTCTTTGGTAGACTTTCTTCTCTGTACCTTCTTTATTATCTCTCTTGGTGATTTAATCAGCTTCTCTAGGTTAATTTATCATCTTTATGCAGATGATTCTTGAATCTGCCCCTACTCACTCTCCTGACCAACAGGAGGCATTACTAACTGCCTTTTGGACTTCTTAAACTAGATGTCTCAGAAGCATCTCAAATCAGTATGTCCAAAGCAGAGCTCATTATCTTTTCCCAAAACCCTCTCCTCTTCTAAATTTCAACTTTCTTATTATTGTTGAGGGTACTGGCATTCTCTCATTTACCCATACTCACAACCTTAGTGTGATTTTAGACTCCTTATTCTCACTCATCCAGCATAGCTAATCTGGTGACAAACCTTGTTACAGTTATAAAAAATTTTAGATATATCACCTTTTCTCAATATAGCTACCATCCTAGTTTATGCCCTTATTAACTCTTGCCTGGACTATTGCAATAGCATTTTTTAAAATACGAAATTTTTTTAACCTTCATTTTTCAAGAGTTTTGAGTTCTGAATTATCTCCCTCTCTCTAGCTCCTTGCCCACTAATTGAGATGGCTAGCAATCTGTTATCAATTATTCATGTGAAATCATGCAAAACATTTCCATATTAACCATTTCTGGAAAAAAAAACACAAGAAAAATAAAGTGAAAAAAATTGTATTTCAGTCTGCACTCAAAGTTCATCAGTTCTCCAGAGATAGATAGTATTTTTCATCATGAGTCTTTCAGAATTAAATCAAAGTTGATTTTTTTTATTGATCAAAGTTGCTAAGTCTTTCACAGTTGATCATTGTTTCAATATTGCTGTTATTGTGTATAATATTCTCCTAGTTCTGCTCACTTTACTTTGCATCAGTTCATATAAATCTTCCCAGTTTTTTCTGAAACTACTCTGCTCATCATTTCATATAGTTCAATAGAATTCCATCACAACCATACCACAACTTGTTTAGCCATTCTCCAATTGATGTTCATCCCCTAAATTTCTAGTTCTTTGTCACCACAAAAAGAGCTACTATGAATGTTTTTGTACAAATAGGTCTTTTTCCTTTTTCTCTGATCTCTCTGGGATAAACACCTAATATCCTGGCTCAATGGAGATATTCAGTTTTAGAGCTCTTTGGGCATAGATCCAAATTGTTCTCCAGAATGGTGAGATCAGTTCACAACTCTCTAAGAGTGCTTTCTTTAGTGTCATTCTGTGAGCCAGCTGCTTTTGCCTACTTGGTCATGCTCACACAATAAACTCCATGTTTCAGTGTGCTTTTCACTGTCTCCCATTCTTCTATTTTTCTTTCTCTCCTCAACTTCACCTCTTAGCTTCCAGCAAGTATCAGCTCAGTTCCTAAATTCTGTAGGAAATATTTTCTAGTCTCACTCCATATCTTCCCCACTAGTCTTCCTGTGGAGTTTACCTCTCATTTGCTCTGTATGTGTCTTTCACGTACCTAGATAATTACATGTTATGTACATTGTAGAATACAAGCTCCCTGAAGGCAGCAATTGTGTTTACCTTTCTTTGTAACCCTAGAATTTAGTCTAGTGATTGGCTCAAAACAAATGCCTGGTAAATGCTTTTAGAGTGATTGAAAATTATTAAAAACTGAGGGGCAGCTAGGTGGTACAGTGAAAGAACTGGCCCTGGAGTCAGGAGGACCTGAGTTCAAATCTGGCCTCAGATACTTAACACTTACTAGCCATGTGACCTTGGGCAAGTCACTTAACCCCAATTGCCCTACCCTCCCCCCCAAAAAAGAAAAAAAAAACTTATCATTTTACAAATGAAAATAGTTCTATGGGCATAAGACTAGAATGCTAAGAACTAAGTATGGGTGCCAATATTTATCGTCTAAATAATTTCATCTTTGTGTTTATTCATTAATTCTAATCACAAATATATTTCATAGTATCATCCAGCCAGTATTTAAGCTATATGTAAGTAAAAAAGAGTAATTAGTAATGCTATAGGGTTATAAGACAGTTGGAATCAACCATTTCTACTAAGTGATCTTTGACTAACTAAATTATAACTGTAATAGGAAGAGGATAATATAAGCCAACAGTTCTCAAATTTTTGGCCTCAAAAGAGTATAAGGACTCCCTTACACTCTTAAAAATGAATAAGAACCCTAAGTAACTCTTTCTTATGAAGGTCATTTTATTAATATTTATTATTTAGAAATAAAAAAGATCTTAGCACTATTCAGATCTGGCCCACACTTAGAAAACTGATAAAAGTAAGCCACTAACTAGAAAAGATTTAAACTTGAATTAGATCAGTACCCTCTGATTTATTATTAAAACATATGTATTTTAATTTTCATTAAAAAATTTTTTAATATGCTAAGAAACAATTCATATGTAAAAGACTCTGTGATACATTACAATAAGTTTAAATTTTCACAAGCATCTTGGTCATTTCTCATCAGATAACTCCTTTAATGTTTGAATTTTAGTGACTCATTGCCACGAAAAATAATTTCCCTAAAATCACTTTTTTAAACTTCTTCTTAACTAAAAGGAGATAAAAGACTATCTGAATTTTTGAGTATAATGGAATGACCCAGATTTATTCCCTGTCAAATTCCTACATTTCCACATAATTTGTATTTTTCATTGATGAAAAATAAAACTATATAAACAATTTTGAATCATGTTACTGACCTTCAGCAAAAATTTGTTACATATCTTCTTATATATATCTTATTAGAAACTCATATATTATTTTGAAGTCAATAGTACATCCAACCCAGATCGCAAACGTAGTCAGAAGGTATAGTGGGATGGGTAGACCCTGTGGAGTCCAAGGACCTGGGGACAGATACCAGTCCCCTGCCAGAACTTAGGACAGATCCTTTCCCCTCTTTGAACTTTGGCTTCTCACCTATAAAATGAGCATGTTGGACTGAATGATCCTTATTCTTTCATCATATCACAACCAGCACATTTTAGTTTATCATTTTAAGGTAACTATTTTTGTGGTTGTAAAATGAATGTGAGACGCAGTGGTGGATATTTTTTGTGCATACAGCTCCACCTAAATTTAGTAATAATTAATTATATTCATCCAAAGCAGAAAAATTGAACAAAGTAAATTTATTAAGAGATTATCTCTTAACAAACTCATTTTCAGTTCTTAAAACAAAAAGCATTGTTCACTTTACAAAAGCATTCTTAAATTGAATTAGAGTAGCACTTGCTTCTTTTTTTATAATTTAAGTGAAATAATCATATATACATATATTAGTGCATAAAACACATCTACATTATTTTTATTCATTTATTGATTTATTTTAAATGTTCAGTTTTAAAGTCCAAATTCTCTCCTTCCTTCTAGCCCCTTCTCTACTCATTGAGAAGGCAAGCAATAGGATACCCATTATACATGTGAAGTCATACAAAACATTTCTATACCAGTCACTTTGCAAAACATATAAATGAACAAATAAATAGTTGAAAGAAAGAAAAAGAAAGTGAAAAAATATGCTTTAGTCTACACTTAGAATTCATCTCTCTGGAGATGGACAGCATTTTTCATCATGAGTTCTTTGGAATTGTGTTGGATCATTGAATTGCTCAGAATGGGTAAGTCTTTCACAGTTGATCATTGTTACAGTATTGCTCTTACAGTATAAGTGTTCTTCCAGTTCTGCTCACTTGACTTGTCTTCATTTTTTTAACAGGATAACCATGGGAATATTTACAAATTACAGATTCTATTTGAAAGACGACAGTTTACAGTACAAGCAGAAGAAACTCCTAAGAGCTAGTATTAAGAAAAACAATGGAAATGTTTCCTCTGTACTGACCCGTAAGGTATTAATTAAACTTTAGACAATCATTAAGATCTTTAAAACATTGAGAAGCCACCACAAGGAATTAAGAGACCATATCATTTAGGTAGGGAGATGAACTAAAAAATTCATTTCTATTCTGGAGAGGAAGAGCACTAAGTAAAGGAATAAATCAAGAAGAAAACTGTAATAATCTAGGGAAAAAAGATATCTAGGGCCTCTAATAGTCAGTTAATAAATATTTATTAAATATCTATGATGTGCCAGGCACTGTACTGAGTACTGGGAATACAAAAAAGATAGATAATTCCTATCCCCCAGTGACCTTGCAGTCTAACAACAAATGACTTTAATAGAAATTTGACAGCCCTATACAATCAAATGCAACTGGGAAATAAGACATCCGGGGACGGGGGTAGGGAGACCCTCCCTGCCCTACTAGAATGTGTTAGAGGGGCGTTGGAGGAAGACATAAAAGGGAAGAGATTGTGGGAGAGGCTTTACAGTGGGATCACTGTTTTGGGATTGGGGGTAGGGGAAAGAAGGGGAGAAAATTTGTAACTCAAACTGGAAACGAATGATGTAATCAAGAAAATAAATTAAAATAAAAAAAGAAATTTGACAGCCATTCTATGCAGTTAGGGATAGTTATAGACTTAGTTTTTTAAGCATTTTTAAAGTGTCTGCAAAGTGCCAGGCACTTAGGACTAAGGACTTTACAAATATGATCTTATCTGACATCGAATGAGACTTAAATATACTTTGTTTTACTTTAATCTTTGGAAATAGACAAAATATGGGTAGCATATAAGGTGATGCAATTAAGTGAAATCTTCTGTTCAACCTATTCAGTCATTCCATTTGGAAAACTAGGAAATGAGGCATTATAGTATAGAAAGTAAGATTTTTTTAGATTTGGGTTCAAGAAGTGCTAGATTTAAATCTGCCTCTGATATTTATTACCTGTGTGACCTTGCTGAATTCTCAAAGATCTTTTGAGGTTTGTATTGTAATATTATGGATTTCTCATTTGTTGGAGTATGAAGGACAGTGAGCTTTTGATGTGGTATTTGGTAGTTGTGAATTTTTTTAGCTTTCAGTGTTGTGTTTCATTATTTTATTTCTTTGCATAATCTTTATTGATCATTAAATACACATTTTTAACAGATAATATATCTTTAAAAGATAATAATTATAATTACATAATTTCCATTGCCAAATATTTTTCTTGAGGGGATGGCTATTCTTCTATGTATTGAACACAATAAAGAAGTATTAGCAAAAAAAAAAAAAAAAAAGGTGACCATCCAGGTGCTTAAAGACCTGTAGTGATAAGGAACTCACTTTTTTCCAAGTCAACCAATTCTACTTTTGGACAACTCTAGTTAGGAGACTCTTCTTTATATTCAAATGAAATCCTGTTCTCATGTCATCTTTTACTATATGTGCAATTTAATGTATATAAATGAAGTGTCAGTTAAATATATTAAACATTAATATGAATACCATAATATTTATACTTAATATAGCATACTTAATAATATGATATAATACTGTTATAGTTATAACCATTATAATTAAATAATACTTATATATAAGTTATATATAATACTTATATAGTTATAAGTATTACATAATAATACTTATCTTTTCCCAAAAAATCTTTCCCTCCTCCAAACTTCCCAGTTTGTGCTGAGGGTACAAATATCAAAGGATAGTTTGAATGCACCTATTCCTCATCTCTGCTTATTAGACTACCTAGCTTCCTTCAAGTTTAAGTTTATGTTTTGTCTCCTTTGCAGAGCCTTTCTAGATATCACTGTAGAGGTAATGAGGGCCTAAGCTGGAGTGGAGTCTTTGTGAATGATGAGAGAGAGATGGATCCAAGAGTCTTAGGGAGTACTGGAAGGGACGAAGTGTGAGGGAGAAGAAATAGTCAAGAATTACTTCAAGGTTAGGAATCTGGAGAACAAGGAAGAACTTGTTAGCCCCCTCAACAAAATTGAGGAATTTTGTAGGAGAATGAGACTTGAGAAAAATATTTCATGTAATATTAAATTTTTTAATAGATTAAAAATAATGTTAGTATAATCAGAAATGATATTGTTAGAGGATGGCAGGTTTCAGTTCAACATAAAGAGAAGCTATCTGGCAATCAGAGCTGTCCAAAAATGGAGGTGGGTGCCTCAAGAAATAGTTCCTTGTTACCAGTGGTGTTTAAGAGGATAACTACTCTTAGGCAGCTAGGTGGTGCAGCAGGTAGAGTAGTAGTGCTAGAGTAAGGAAGATCCAAGTTAAAATTTTACTTAATTAACTAGCTGTGTGACCCTGGGCAAGTCAGCTAACCTCAGTTTGCCTCAGTTATTCATCTGTAAAATGGGGGTAATAATAGCACCTACTTTTCCATGGTTGTTGTGAGATCAAATAAGATAATTACAAAATGCATAGCACTACATAAATGTTATCTGTTATTATTAATGTTACTACTGTTACTCTCTATCCTTTTCTGGCTAGCTTATTGTCCACATCATGCTTCCTAATTGTGGGGTATCCCCCCAAAGTTTTATTGTAGACCCTCTTCTTCCTCTATACTAACTCTCCATGGGTTTAACTATAATCACGAGGCAAGTGACTCATAGATCTATATGGATCTATAGATCCAGATGCACCATCTCCCCTAAATTTCAGTCCCAAATCATGAATTGCTTAAGTAGACATTTCACATTGGATATTCTAGAGACATCTTAACTTTAACATGTCCAAAAGTAAACTTATTTTCTTTTCCCCAAATGCTTCCCTCTTTCAAATTTTGCTGTTTCTAACAAGAGCAACACTATCCTTCCCATGTCCCAGGTCAACTTACTTTCACCTCCTGGCTTTCCCGCACGTCTACTCAGCACATCTTGTCCATCCACAGCATCTCTAGTATTAGACCCCTCTCTCTACTCAGACATTCACACCTTAGGTTAGTTGAAGTCCTCATCATCTCCTAATTGGTCTCCCCACCTGCCTCAAGTGTCTGCCCACATCAACCTATCCTAACTCCTACTACCAATATAATTTTACTTAGATGCAAGTCTGACCACAACATTCCTGTTGTCTCTGGTATCAAGTATAAATTCCTGTGTTTAGCTTTTAAACCCTTCACAAACTAGTCCCAACAACCTTTCCATCTTCGTTTCCACCTTCATTACCTTCTTTTACTCTATGATGTTACCAAACTGGCCCTTTCTCTTTTTTACACACTTAACAGTCCATCTCTTGCCTCATTGTCCCTGTATGCTTCCCCTACCTTTTCACCCACAATGCACTACCACCTCACCTCCACCTCAGAGTCCCTTTCTTCAAAATTTAGCTTAATCATCATCTTCAAAATGAAATCCTTCCTGATGCCCTATAATTGCTGGTGCCTTCCCTCACAAACTATTTTGTATTTAACTACTTTGCATTTATTTATATTTGTTCTGCATATACTTATTTATGTATTTTTTTTATCTTCTCCTTTACAGTTGATTGCCTTAAAATAGGGAGCATTCATTATTTATATTTTCCCCCATGCCTAGCACAGTGCCTAGAATGTAGTTGGTGCTTAATAAATGCTTACTGATTAATTCATTTAGAAGGGATCTAAAACTTGAAGTAGCTTCTTTACCTTTTGGATCAGATGACATCTAAAATTCTTTTTTTTTTAACATTAAAGCTCTACACAATACAATATTCTGATTTACCTGCATCTGAGACAGAACTGTGAGCCCTTCCCTCATTACCACCCTACTCACCTACTTTCTAGCTAAGAAGCTAATTCACTCAGTCAGACTCAGTTTACCTTGTGAATTAAGCTTTCCAGTAATGATAGAATCACTAAGTGTCCTGATAGCATTTTCTTTTAGGCAACTTTTGTGTACCCTGAAATTATTTTATTTTCTAAGAGCTGCTTCTTAAATCTAAGAAATTCACTGCAAAGTAACTTTCAGACATAGCTTTTAAAGGGGGAAATTATTAACAAATACATGTCAGGTTTTAGTGAATGCATAATAGATTGATTCTCCTCTACTTTTTTTCAGTGCACACATGTCATCTTAGATAATGATGCTGTTCTGAGCTCTGGTGAACTGAGTACTGTCCAGGAGTATCATATCTCCATTGCAAGCATAGATTTTTTATGGGACTGCCTCAAACAAGGAGAGCTCTTGCATGTTGAGAATTACAAGTTCAGTGAATCATCAGGAGTCACTCCACCTCCTTTTGAAAGATCAAACAGTTCTGGTAAGTGTTGTTATGAATATTCATTTTCATAGAAATCACCAAGTGTGTTTCAGGTGCTTCAGAGAAAATGTAGGTACATTTATGCCTTTGTATTGCTTAAATCCAGTGATAAGATACATTCTAATAGGCCTTCTAGCAAGGGATCATGTGTCTTGAAGCTTCAGATTTTATGAACTCTTATTTATTTTTCCATAGATATCTTATCAAGCCATTTATAATTGAATTATCTTTTATAGTAAATATGTATCTTTTATTCTAGGAGAGGACAAAGATGACATGCATAGAACCACCAAGAAGAATGAAGAGATTGTGGAAAGCAATAAGTAAACTCGCATTTCTTCTGTGTACACTCTTGTGTACTTAACCATGCATTCATCCAATAGTAGAATACTTGTACCATTAGAGTCTGTAACAGAGGTTTGACACATGCTGAAGCTACCTAAAAGAGAGGTCCCATCCAAATCTCAAGTCACTTCCTAGCTTGTGTCTAGGACCCTTGTTTCTCAGGGCTTCCCTTCTGGGTCCGAAATCGAAAATCCCCATGGCTTGAGCTTCAGGGTTGAAGACTCTACTTCCTATACTTAGAACTAAAAAAGGACAAATAAAACCAAAAGGGCTCTGCCTGTTGGACCACAAGGTTTAAAGAGAGGGAAAAATGGCCCTCAGATCTTTCTTTCCCCAGCCTGCTTCATGGTGGCCCTGCTCTAAGTGAATGAATCTTTACTCCTGGGCACTATTCATTGAAAAGAGAAACTCTCCAAGTCAGGGAGTGTTAAAAGCAACCAGTTGTGGCTACCAAGCAAGTTCTGCTACCAGTCAATGCAAAGAGGTTGAGTAAAGAATGTTGAGAGCCGGGTCTCTTGTCTCACAGAAAGAATCTCCTCCGTGAGTGCCTCATTTTTAGGTGGTTTGGGCCTGTGCCAAACCCTATTACCAGGGTTTTTTTTGAGAGATATTGTTGTACATCCAAATATTCGTGTAGTCCTCTGTTTTAATTTAATCGGTTTTACTTGAAGTATTAATTATTCATTTTATTTCCCATTATTATGTGAGGCGGGTGGAAAGCATGCTAAAATCACAGCCAATAGATCTGATTCTGATCCTAGTTTTACCACCGTCTTTGCCACCACCAAATTACCTCAATCAAGGCATTTATTTGTTCTCTCTCTCCATTAAGTTTGACTAAAGTAAATACTGGCATCTTCCTGCCAGAGGATTTTGTGAGGATTAATGTGAAATATGCTTTCTCAAAGCAAACTTAAAATCTTTTACATAAATTGTGTACAAAAATTTCTTGTTTTAGCATTAGTAGAAGGAGGAAGAGGAGGGAGTAGAGGATAATGAAGTGGTAGAGACAGAAGCTGTGATTTCATTGGTACAGGAACTTCTTAAGTGAAGAAGCTCCTTCTATTAAAGCAGGGCAGCACCTTCTCTATAACTTAAAGTCTTAGAGGTGCCTAAAGTAGTGAGAAGTTTAACTGACCTGCCCAGGGTCACAAAATCAGTGATGTCAAAAGGGGGATTTTATCCAAGACAGATTTTCTCACTTAGAGGCCAGCTCTATCCATTAAGCCATGCTGCCTCTCAATATAAAGAAGAAAAGATAAAATCTAGAATAAGGTCTATAACTTAGACTTTCTCTCACTAAGACCAATTTCTCAGGCTCATTCTACAAATTCTTGTTCTACTTTACATTGTATGACATTTTATCACATAAATTTCTCTCAGGAAAACTTATCTCTGCCCTATTACTTCAGTCTAATATAAATGTTCATGATGTTTTAATATAAAAAGTGCAGGAATATGGATTATTTGGCAGTCTCATCCATTGTCATAATGAATAAATGGGCAATAGGCAGAGATATGATGTCACTTATAAAAGATGGGGGTTGGTCTGATTGACTTCTAAAGCTTCTTTCTACTTAAATGGGATGTGGGTCAATGTATTTTTGAGCTAATGAATCTACCAGAAAAGAACTCTACCATAAAAATCTTTATGGCAATGCAAAATTCACTTAAAAAAACTTTAATGTTTAAGAAATTATTGTTTAAATTTCAGAGTTTGTACAGAAGATGATAATGTCCCTCATGTTCCTCAAGATTTTGAAGTTGCAAAGTATAGCATCCTGGAAAAAGTAAGAATTTAATTTCTATTATATGAAATCAATAGTCTTAAAATATTTTGTTTAATAATTTTTCCTACTGATTTTGAAAGCTTCAGTATTCTCAGCTTAAAGGATAGACTTCATAAAGCCATATTAAATTTTGACAGCAGTTGGATTTAGGAAAAGAGTTTTGTTTTTCAAAATCAGGATCCTCTGATGAACTCAAGCATCAGAAGACTGCTTCAGAACCGCTGGTTGGGTTTTTCTTTTGAAACTACAATTGTTATTTCATCAATTTAGGGAGGTCCCAGGTAGGAGCTTCCAACATCCATGCTTGTTGGCACTTTTTCTGTAACTGTAGTCCAGGAGAGTTGTCTGAGGCACTGAAAGGTTCAGTAACTCCCCTAAGACTGACCACTGGTAAATTCAAAGAACAGGTGGGGCTGACTCCAGGCCAGCACCACTACTCATTCCTTAAAATTAATACATCTCCCCTCTCTCCCTTCCTCTTTTTCCTCTTATCTGCATCTGAAAAATATTTCCAGAGTTCCAGGAGTGCAAAATCCCTACACTGAAATCTACAGTAGAGCCAAACCCAGAATTCTGCATCAAATAACATTCTTTTAAAAACTCAGCTCCAAACCCTTCCAAATACCTGTGAAAATGACTCTAAACAAATTCTAGAGCAGTAGAATCCACAAAATAACAGAATAAAACAAATTTTCAGCCCAAGACAACTTGGAAGGTTGACAGGAAAGGTCTGTTGCACCAGGGTGAGAGAAGAGTGCAGTCCATCAAGGGCTACACAGACTGGGCTGCCCAGCAAATCCAGAGCAGGCCTTAGGAGACTGAATCATTGGCAGCTGTGGTGGTTTCCAGGCTTTCCAACCCACAAATACCTAAGACAACTTAGAAGGTCAATAGGTAAGAGAGGAGTGCAGCAGCAGTAGCAGCAGTGACTGCTTCCTGAACTCTCCACCCAAAGATGGTGGGAGATCAAGCAGCTGATCAGAGGGGGATTGAAGGGATCTCTTTGCTAGTGCTGAGAAGATTGTCTTGCTTTGCCCATTCTTGGATCTAGGCCACAGTCCTGGATGGCAGTCCTGGGGCAAAGAGGTGCGCTGGTGTGCTGGAGCTTGTGGTGAATGGTAGAGAGGGAATCCTCCTCAAAGTACCAAGGTAGAAAAGAGTGCTTGTGGTCACTCACAGACAAGACCACAGAGCATACCAGGAGAGGAGTAAACACCTCTCCTTTGAACATACAACCTTGGAAGAACTGAAAATTTACTGGTCCCTAGAAATATCTCTGAAAACAACTGCACAGAATCCTTGAAGCTTGTAATAATGCACTCTCCACCCTGGAAACAGAGTTTTATCTTAACAAAGAGCTAAAAAAGTCAAGTAATTGGCTGGGAAAATGAATAAACAGAGGGAAAAATCAGACTCTAGGATCTTATTTTGGTGATAAGGAAGATCAAAACATACGACAAGAAGAAGACAACAAAGGCAAAGCTCTTACATCCAAAGCCTCCAAGAAAAATGTGAATTGGTCACCAGTGATAGAAGAGCTCAAGAAGGATTTTGAAAATCAAGTAAGAGAAATAGAGGAAAAATTGAGAAGAGATGAAAGTGATACAAGAAAATCATGAAAAACAAGTCAACAGCTTGCTAAAGGAGACCCTAAAAAATGCTAAAGAAAATATCACCTTAAAAAGTAGACTAACCCAAATGGCAAAAGAGGTCCAAAAAGCCAATGAAGAGAAGAATAGCTTAAAAAATCAGAATTGGCCAAATGGAAAAGGTGATCCAAAAGCTCACTGCAGAAAATAATTCCTTAAAAATTAGAATGGAACAAACAGAAACTGATGACTATGAGAAATCAAGAAATTATAAAACGAAACCAAAAAACAAAAAATTGAAGAAAATGTAAAATATCTCATTGGAAAAACCCACTGACCTGGAAAATAGATCTAGCAGAAATAACTTTAAAATTATTGGACTACCTGAATATTATGATCAAAAAGAGTCTAGACATCATCTTTCAAGACACTATCCATCAAAATTACCACAATGCTCTAGAACGAGAGGGTAAAATAGAAATTGAAAGAACTGAAAGATTACCTCTTGAAAAAGATTTCAAAAAGAAAACTCCTAAGAAGTTTAGCTAATTTTGAGAATAGCCAAATTCTAGAGTTCCCAGGTCAAGGAGAAAATATTGCAAGCAGTCAGGAAGAAACAATTTGAATATTGTGCAAACACATTCAGGATAACACAGGATCTAGCCAACTTCTACATTAAGGAATCAAAGGGCTTAGAATATGATATTCTAGAGGTCAGAGGAGCTAGGATTAAAACCAAGAATCACCTACCCAGCAAAATTGAGAATAGTACTTCAGGGGAAAATATGGACATTCAATGAAATAGAAGATTTTCAAGCATTCTTGATGAAAAGACTAGAGCTGAATAGAAAATTTGACTTTCAAATACAGGGCTCAAGAGAAGCATGAAAAGGCAAACAAGAAAGAGATATCATAAGTTTAAGAAAGAGATATCATAAGGGACTTATTAAAGTTTAGCTGTTTACATTCCTACATGTAAAGATGATATTTGTAACTCATGAGACCTTTCTCAGTATTAGGGTAGTTTGAGGGAATATGGAGAGAGAGAAAAAGAGAGAGAGAGAGAGAGAGATGTGTATATATCTATTTATACACATATATGTATATATACATGTACACATACACACATGTAGATATATAGATATAGACAGCACAGGGTGAGTTGAATATGAAGGAGTGATGTAAAAAATCAAACTGAGAGGAGAGAGAGGGGAAGGTACTGGAAGAAGGAAAAAAGGAGAGGTAGAATAGGGTAAATTATCTCACATAAAAGAGGCCATTTACAGTGGAGGGGGAAAGAGGGGAAGTGAGAAGGAATGAGTGTCGTCCAATTTGGCTTAGAGAAGTAATAACATGGACACTTAATTGGGTACAGAAATATATCTTACCCTACAGGAAAGTAAGGAGGAAGAGAATAAGAGAGGGAGGAAAGATAGAAGGGGGGACAGATTGGGGGAGGGGGTATTCAAAAGCAAGTACTTTTGAGGAGGGAGAAGGTCAAAGGAGAGAATAGAATAAGTGGGGGACAGGATAGGATGGAAGGAAATACAGTTAGTCTTTTACAACATGATTATTATGGAAGTGTTTTGCATTACTACACATGTATAATATATATCAAATCACTTGCCTTTTCAGTGATGGTGAGTGGGGAGGGAGGAAGGAAAAGAATTTAGAACTCAAAGTTTTAAAGACCAATGTTGAAAATTGTTTTTACATGCAAATGGGAAATAAGATATACAGGCAGTGGGGTATAGAAATCTGTTTTTGCCATGCAGGAAAATAGAAGAGGAAGGGAATAAGAGAAGGGGTGGTTGAAAGAAGTGAGGGTAGATTGGGGGAAGGGGTTATCAAAATGCACGTGATCTTGGGATGGGGGGAAAGGAGAAATGAGGAGAAGATTTGGAACTCAAAATCTTCTGGAAGTGAATGTTGAAAACTAAAAACTAATTCATTAATTAAAAAACATGCCCCTCCCAAATAAACAAAAATTTGGGTGCTATTTTTTTAAAACTGAAAGTAAATATATATATCAGCATAAAAAGTAGCATAATTTAGATTATCATACCTTGCCTTTTCCAGATGAAGTCAGAGGGAGAGAAAGAAGTTGTGGTGGTGGAACTGCAGTGCTTCCAGGAACATCCTGACTTTTCTTTCCTTATAGCTGCAAATTCCATGCTTCCAGAAGGAGTTAAGGTACTTGTATTGCTTTGTATGTGCTCATCAGCTGGTGGAGTTGATTTTCGGGATACATTTTGTCAGAAAATCACCCCATCAGCTTCTTAGGACTGTACTGATGAACAGTTTGATACAAAGGAATTGTATCACTAATAATATAATTATTATGAAATTCAAATACTTTATTTCTATTAGAATTTACCACAAATTCAATAATTGTGCTGGCACTTCTTGTCACTGTCTCCACTCATTTCATATACAGTAGTGCAGTCTTTTGACAGGCCCTGGGAAAGATAGCATGAGGTTATCATTGATGATAGCCATATCTCATTAATACATGGGAGGATTGTGTCAAATGGACAGAGTAGAAAAATTGCTTGGAGAAGACTGCAGTATCTTGAATATTCTAGATTATTTACAGACATGTTTATAATGGTTAGGGTTAGGGATGGGCCTGTGATTTCATTCATAGAAAGAGCTCCCCCTATCCACGTAGATCTGTGCTTTCTCTGTAGCTGAGTTTTAGAGAGATAGCCGGAGCACTGAGAGGTTCTGTGACATGCCTGGGGTCACACAGCCAGCAGGTATCAGAGGCAGGACTTGAATTCAACTCTTCCTGAGGAAGTTCCTGAACCCTCCAAAGTCAAGGGCCCTAGAAACGGGATGGAAATTAGACCTTCTTACATGCCCACATATACTGTACCCTGTGGTTCTCTAACATATCAGTAACAGTGTCTCTGGGGGTTACATTCAATAATGTCATCTACAAATAAGAAGATCTTGAGGGTCCCTCCATCTAAAGGGAATGCTACTTCTGTTTGGATTCCATGCTAGATGTTGTTCATGACCAAGGCAAATGCCTACATCAGAGAACATACATCTCTTGATTTTATGCAGAGGAGATCCAACAGTTGTTTTTGGTTTTTGGTTTGTTTGGGGTTCTTTTGCTTTTTAGAGGGGAGAAGGCAGAGCAATTGGGGTTAAGTGACTTGCCCAAGGTCACATGGCTAGTGTTAAGTGTCTGAGGCTGGATTTGAACTCAGGTCCTCCTGACTCTAGGGTCAGTGCTCTATTACTGTGCCACCTAGCCATCTCAGTTATTTTTGTTCTTATGGTAGCTAGATATTTAGGTATATTTATTATTTTACAAGGCTTTTCCCATGTATATGTTAAAGGAAACCCTTCAAGATGGGGGTTTTCATTACTAAATCAAACATTTTTAACAGTTAAAAATAAGCACAATTGGATTTTTAATTCTTTGAACATTTTAGTCAATTTTGTGACAGTAGAGATGTGACCTATTTAATTGGCATTATTACAGAATTCTACTTAAGTGAATTTTCTAGCTATCTGAAACTTGCTCCTTTAAATGTTAAATCTTTGAAATTTTGGATATTTAATGTATTTCCCTATGAAATACAAAATACAGTTTAACATCTTCTCAAGATCGTGATTAGGAATATTAACAAATATGCTGTTATGATATAGTGATACCCTTGGAACTGTTGAAGTATATAAAGATGTTTGCCCCTACAAAAATTCTAGCCTGCTCTAGACTACTCTGCTTTATGAATTCCAGTGTGCTTTTTATAGTTTTATAGTTTTTCTACCTGTTTTTCTAACTCACTTGCTGTCAACTATTACTTCTTGTTCCTTACCCATATTCCTGTATCAAGGAATAGTCTTTTTCTCCTTCTTTGTCATCTTTCAGTTGTTTTTAATCTGCCCAGAACTGGGAAACCATATAACTGAATTTGTTATTACTGTATGTAAAATAAAAATAAACAAGCATAAGCAGTAATACATAGACTGAAATCAAATTTTGTTGTTCAAAGAACATTTTTGTTTACCTCAAAACTTTTGGATGTGTTCCAAATAGTTGAAATTCCTGGATAAATAACCACTAGGTAAATAAAGTGCTCTTATTCTAACACTTTGATATGTACTATAATTTACAGACTAGAAGACATTTATCTAAAAAGAATACATCTGAAGATGCAAGTGAATACTATGAGAATTATATTGAAGAACTGAAGAAACAAGGATTTCTGCCATCAGAAAGCTTTCCACCTGAAGCAAACCTACTACTAGCATCTAAGAAGTTACAAACAGTTAGATTGATTTATTTGTTTTGGTTCTGGTGACAAATTATTTAAGTTACTTATTTTAATATTTTTAAAAGAAAAGGTATTTATTGAATTGCAAGAGTAGGGAAAAATCCTATAGAAATAAGACATCATTTGTTTTTGTTAGAGTCATGAAAAAATGTCATAATTGCCAAATGGGATAATCTGCAACATCCATAAGTGATTGGTAACGTATGTAAACAGCAAACCCTACTTAGTTTCACATAATTTAATTATCCTCCATAATATATGTCAGGATATGCCCAAGCACCATTAATATGGCTAAGAAATGTCCACAAGCTTTAATAGAAGGCCTAAAGCCATCAAAACTAAGCAAGAGAAAAGGGAGAAAGGAGTAGAAGAGAGAACTAGAGAAAGCATCAGGAAAGGAAGAAAGATTGAGACAATAAAGAGGCCCCATGATGAGGAGCCATAGAATGCTGAGAATGTCCATGTTCCTTCTCCCTACTCTGGCCCATAATTACAATTCTTTTTATTCCCCTCTCATTCTTAGGTTGGTTTTAAACATTTCCATTTTTGTAACTTGAGTATTTTTTGGTTCCAGTTGCTGTTGGAAGATGTGTTCAATGGAGATACTATAAGTGAAGAAGTGAGTACCTTAGTGGAGCTGATTTGGGTGGAAGCTCTTGGCCACTTGGAGAACATTCTTCTCAAGCCAGCAAATAGCATCAGCCTAAATGATGTAAGTCAGTGATTTTGGGAAAATGTTCTGCTTAAAAAATGTTTTGCTTTCAGAGTATCGAAACTTAAGACATGATAATTAGGTACATTTGTAGTATATTCTAACTGAAGTCAGATTCTGACTGTGGTATAGAAAAGCAAGTTGAGTTAAGTCAAAATCATGGTGAAAATTCCATAGCTGAACTATTTTGAAAGGTAGACACATTTCTTAACAACATGATATTTAATAAACTGGAAACATTGATATGAACATTAATAATACAGTATCATATATTGTCAAAAATAATTTTCCATGTGAAGGAAAATAAAAAAATTTCTGGGCAATTCTGTGGCCTAATTTAATAGATATAACATTTCACTGGCCGTTTTTTTCAGTGAGGACAAGACTTTGGAGAAACTGGCTTATTCTTCCTAGACTCATGAGAGTGTGATTTGTACCAGAAAGCTAATTTAGTAATTTCTAACTCTTACCAGTAGAAAAACCTTGGTGGTGATTACTTTTTCTTAAGTTTTTTGAAAATAAGTTTGATGTAAGGGGATGATCCTGAGTCCTTAAAGGCCATGACAGCAGGGCATTAAGTTCTAAGGTCCTACTAAGGGGGACAGATTTTAAGTACATACCTGGAAGTGGATTTCCAAGGATCAGCCGAGCTAAGATCAGAGCTGACCTTCAGGAGATAATTTTATTTTGGCCACATAAATAAAACTATCTAAGGAAAGAGTTCTTAATGTGGGGTCCATGAGCTGTTTTAAAAAATGTTTTGGTAATTGTATTTCAACACTTTGTGATCTTTAGGTGTTTTATTTTATTCATTTAAAAGCATTTTCTGAGAAGGGCATCATAAGCTTCACTAATATGCTAAAGAGGTCTGGAACATAAAAAAGTTAAGAACTCTTAGACTAAGGTATAGATCCCAGCCCCTCTTTTGATGAATTACAGATCCCTGGTATACTGAAATTGTTTTTGGACTTGTGATTGTGCAAAATAATATTACGTACCAGGTATCTAATAAGATCCTTCATATTCTACTTCATAATACTTTTATTGTTTTTCTTTATTGTTTAATTCTGACATCATCCTAGATTTATTTGAAAAGTAAATCTCCTAAAGATACAATAATACTCTATAAAAATTGGCATACTTCCTTTCTCTAAGCTGAGTCCAATTTTTTGATACTAAGTTTTTTGAAGAATCCTATTGCTTCCATCTTTAGAATTAATAGTTACAATGTGGCTACCAGATTTGGTTATTTTTTTCTCCATTTATCAAAATTTAATTTTAATACTACTTTATATTAAAGGTGAGCAAAGCTGAGGGTATTCTGCTTCAAATTAAGGCAGCATTAAACAAGGGAGAAGCAACAGAAGAGTTGAGAAAGATGATGTCAGAATTCTACCAACTTATACCTCACAGAAGTACAGAAGATGAAGTTAACCGAAGACTGTTATCTAAGAAAGAAGATCTCTGCCAGGTACTTCTTTAAAATTTATAGCTGAATTGAGACATTAAAAAGGATTTCTATGGAGACTTTTAAAAAACTTTAATGAATAAATGCTTACGTTCTTTAAATCAGGTTTTTTTAAAGTCTCTTCGTAAATATGTTGATATACTAGCTCAAATACAGAAATAAGTCTGTAAAGACTCTATGTTAGAAAGAATGGAGAGGCAGTGTGGTGTGATGGGTAAAGAGCTGGTCTGGCAATCTGGAAGATCTGAGTTATAGTCTTGCCTCTGATATGTACTGACTGCATGACTTAACCTCTCTAAGCTCTAGGCAAGTCTTTGAGATTATATGGGGCAACCTGCGTTGCTAGAAGGAGTTTCCTCACCCAAGAGTGCCCTTATCAATCAATGAACTCACAGGTCCAGGCCCTACCCTTAACCTCTCTTGAAATAATTTCCTATGTAATAGGTTGCTAATTACATGATCTTTGTCAAGTTCAGCTTCTTCATTGTCAAAGAATTAAACTATATAACTGCTGATCTTCAGACATAAAAGTCTGTGATTCAGTGAATAACATCATAGAAATAGAAACTTTTCCACATAGCCTATCATGTCTGAGACCAATCCTGAACATTTTAAAGTCATTAACTAAATGTACTATTACTAAGAATGGTGATTATCTAACGGCAGTGGCTCCCTGTTTCCTTGAGCCTTCATATCTACAGAACATTCAGTTCAGGAAACCCAATATTAAATGCTCGCCTTCATCTGCATTTCATTCTCAAATATTCATTCAATCAATTCAATAAATATTTATGGAGAACACGTGCTTTGCACATAGTAAAGGTGCTTTGGGAGATATAAAGATGAATAAGACGTGGTCTGTGCCCTCAAAAGCTTGCAGTTTCATAAAATAGATAAGTTGTAAAATGTCAGGATATAAAGGAGCAGAAGGAGCAACTGAGTTGGTGCTAAGTGATAGATGGAGTGCTGGGCTTGTAATAGGAAAACTCTTCTTGCTGACTTCAAATCCAGCCTCAGACACTTACAAGCCTTGTGACCCTGGGCAAGTCACTTCACCATGTTTACCTTGGTTTCCTCATCTCTAAAATGAATTAGAGAAGGAAATGGGAAACTACTCCAGCATCTTTACCAAGAAAACTCCAAAATGGGGTCACGAAGGGTCAGATATGACTAAAAAGCAACAAAAAAAGTCAGTAAGAATACAGTAGGAATTCAGAGGGGGAAAAGTTATTTCCCACTAAGACAAGAGATGGCAGCATTCAAGGTAGGCCTCAAAGGGTGGTGTCAGTGTTCTATCGAATGTGACAAGTATTGTTGAATGCTGTTATCTGCCATTTTGATGATTTATTATTCACTACCCTGAAGGCCTTCTTCCACTTGACCTACAATTGCCATTCTCACATGTGGGTGATACCACATTTGAGATACCACAAGTTTTTCCACTTGTTGGGAGATTGAACGTTCAGGGAAGTTTGCTCACAAAATTTCCCCAGAATTTCCCCAGAGCACATTAAAAAAGATACTGGGTAGCCTGTTCAGTTATGCCTAAGCTAAATAAGTTGGAACTGGAGGAAATACAATCCTCTTTTTCCTTAGGAAAAACAGAGATCAGGGAGGCAGAATATTAAGAGATAGGTTTGAGAGACATACCAATACTAGGTATGTATGACAGGCAATTGTAAGGGCAATGCTGAGTAAGCCAGGTTTTCTTATTGGAAAATTTTGTCCTACAAATTTCCACCAAGTTCTGTTTGAAATGTTGATGAATTGGTAAGCCCCACTCTAACTTCCTCATGTATTAGCCTTGAGTAACTAATAGCGCAACCTCTGATGGGCTTATGGGGGTGGTGGGGAGTGGGAGATGGGGAAGTTAGTGAATCAAATCCCTACAAAGGGGTGCTTCAGGTTCTGGACCTCCATTTTCTCTGTAAAATAGCAGGAGTAGCAGAAGCATCCTCTGTTAGTAGCATGCAGGTAAATATTATTAAATTCAGTAAGTCCACTACAAAAGTATGATTCAGATACTGTGCTGTCACAGGTCAGCATAATGATATGGGAAGCAGTGTGGTGTAATTTAAAGCACACTGATTTAACAAGCATTTGCTAAGCATTTACCATATTCCAGGCACTGTTAAGTGCTGGGACTACAAATAACAAGTAGAAAGACAGTCCTCTCCCTCAGAGAGTTTATATTCTATTCTAATAGGGGAGAAAACAAATAAAAGGGTAGGAGGGAGATGAAAGTCCCCGCAGCTTGATAGAGAAGGTGTTGTAGACCTGTAGAGAATCGAGTATAGCCTGGAGAGGAACAAAGACCTAGCTGGCCTCTGAAAATGGAAGTCCTGGAAGAAATTGGTCAAGGGGAAAAGTACTTCCAGTGGGAGAAGTGGTTAAGGACTAGAGATGATTATACTACATGGTGGAGAAAGTCTAATAGACAGAAATGTGTAACTTTGGGGCAAGTCACTCATCCTTCCTGGTTTTCAGTTTCCTCATCTATAAAATGAAGGGGTTGAAATAAATATTCTCTGAGGTCTCTTCCCCCTCTAAATCAATGATACTAGGGTCCTATATAAATAAGCCTTAATATGCCAACAGCAAAAAAAAGACTGATCTTTATCAAACAAAGTTTTTCTGTTAAAAAGTTGTGTATATTTTTCCATCCTAATGAGAAAACTATATGTGTGTATAAATATTGACACACACATAGATCTATTATTATGACTCTCAATATGTGGCAATTTTAGTGTCTTTGTACTATTTCTTTCTATTTCAGCTCATAAGAGATGTGGTTAATGTCAGTGAAGCAAATCTCTCAAGACCTAACCCACCTTCTCTTGCCAAATACCGAGCTCTGAGATGCAAAATTGAGCATGTTGATGAGAACACTCAAGAGTTTTCCAAGGTTAAAGAAGAGATATTGCAAAAAAATTATGGGTGAGCAAAGGAGTTAGTTTTTGGCATTTGATAATTACACAATAGTAGATCAGATACATGTGAAGAGTGCCGTGCTATCAGAACTGGTAACAGGTAACTTCAGTAAAATCCTGACTCTTTGCCTGCTGTTGCTATTAGATTTCTTTCTTTTCTGATATTATCAGTTCCTTTGGTCTTCTGTGTTTGATTTCCTGCCTTATTATTACACCTCACATTTTCTTTTTTACCATAGTTATATCTTTGAGAATTTTAAAAATCAGGTGGAGTCAAGATGGTGGCATAGAAGCAAGAGAACTCCTTGAGCTCCCCCATAACCATCTCAAATACCTGTAAAATATGACTCTAAACAAATTTTAGAGCTCCAGAACTCATAAAATGACAGAGAAACAAAGCTCCCACTGAAGGCAGCCCAGCAGGTAGATGGGAAGGGCTCATCATCCCAGCACACTGAGAGCTGAGCCCAGCCTGGCCTGAAACCCTGGCTGTAGTCCCAGGGTCGTCAATACAAGCCATGGCTGGAGCACTCAGGAGAGTGGATCACCAGAAACTGTGGCAATTTCCAGAATTATCAGCACATAAGAGCCAAGGACAAAGTGCAAGGTCAGTGGAACGTGGCTAAATTTTGGGGAAAGAAGCTGTCCAGCCATCTACCTCCAAGGCAAGAAAGCAGCGGAAGGGGTGGCCCTGCAGCCACCTCCATGTGGCTGCTTCAGAGCTTCCAGCCTGCAGATTGCAGGGAGGACAAACTATCATTCAGAGGCTAAGCGCTGTTGCCTTACCCTGCCTAGATCAAGATTGCGGTCTTAGGTGGTGGTCCTGAGGTGCATGACCAGTGAACCAAAGCTGGAGGGGGCTGCTGAGACAGGTGCCTCCTAATAGCTCTGGCAGCTGCAAAAATTCCAGTTATTTGGGACAAAGCTCTCCCCTCTGAAAGCAGAGTTCTGCTGAACCCAAAAGTCAAATAATTGACTGGCAACATAAGCAGGCAACAGAAGCAAAGCAAGAACATCAATTGAACGATAAATTCCATTTTGGAGGACAAAAAGGATCAAAGCATGGAATGGGAGGAAGACAACACAGTCAGAACTTCTGCACCAAAAGCTTCCAAAAAAATGTAAACTGGTTAAAGGGCATAGAGGAGCTTAAGAAGGATTTTGAAAACCAAATAAAAGAAGTGGAAGAAAAATTGGAAAGCGAAATGAGAATGATGCAAGAAAATCATGAAAAGAGAGTCAACAACCTGACAGAAGAAAATAACACCTTAAAAAATAGATTAATTCAAATGGCAAAAGAGGCCCAAAAAGACAATGAGGAGTCAATAAAAAGTCAAATATGCCAGATGGAAAAAGAATCTCAAAAGCTTTCTGAAGAGAATAATTCCTTCAGAATTAGAGTGGAGCAAATGAAAGCAAATGACTTTATGAGAAATCGAGATACTATTAAACAGATACAAAAAAATGAAAAAAATAGAAAGCAATGTGAAATATCTCATTGAAAAAACCACTGACCTGAAAAATAGATCCAGGAGAGACAATTTGAAAATTATTGGTCTACCTGAAACCCATGACCAGAAAAAGAACTTGGAAAGCATCCTTCAAGAAATCCTCAAAGAAAAT
>CM053596.1:142574850-142592100 GCA_028646575.1 Pseudocheirus occidentalis | reverse complement strand
GAGAAGCCAAGATGGCAGTGTAGAAGAAGGAAAACTCCATGGCTCCCCCCATAACCACATCAAATACCTAAAAAATATGACTCTAAACAAATTTTAGAGCTACAGCAGCTTCAGAGTAACAGAGAGAAACAAATCTCCCACTGAAGGCAGCCAGCAGGTAGACAAGAAATGTTCATTACAACACACTGGGAGCTGCACCCAGCCCTGCACGAGCCTGTGGTTTTATTCCCAGGGTGGCCCTAACCAGCAGCTGCAGCAGATTTCAGAAAAGTGAATCACCAGCAGCAATGGCAGTTTCTAGAGTTATCAACCCACAAATGCCAAAGAAAAAGTGAGAGGTCAGTGTAGAACTCTGTTGGAATTGGGGGGATTAGAGGAGTGTGGTCCAGCCCCTGCCCCCAGAGCGAGAAGTGGCAGAGAGCTATGCTGGCCCTGCTGCCACCTCTACGTGGCTGCTTCAGAGCTCCCAGCCTACACATAGTGGGGGGGGGGGGGCCAAGTGAACATTCAGAGGGTAATTGCTCTCGCTTTAACCTACCTGGATCTGGATAGTAGTCTTGGGTGGTAGTCCTGAGGTGTGTGACTAGTGAGCCAGAGTTTGTGGGAGCTGCAGAGATGGCAACCTTCTGATAGCTCCAGAAGCTGCGAAAACCCCAGAGACTTGGAACAAAGCTCTCCCATCTGGAAGCAGAGTTCTACTCTGGCAAAGAGCTCAAAAGTCAAGTAATTGAGTGGCAATATGAGCAAGCAAAAGAAGCAAAGCAAGCACAGCAATCCAATTTTAGATTCCTTTTGGGGGGGGGGGGAACAAAAAGGATCAAAATATGTAATGGGAGGAAGACAACACAGTCAGAATTCCTGCACTAAAAGCTTCCAAGAAAAATATGAACTGGTTACAGGCCATGGAGGAGTTCAAGAAGGATTTTGAAAATCAAGTAAGAGAAGTGGAGGAAAAATTGGGAAGAGAAATAAGAATGATGCAAGAAAATCATGAAAAGAGAGTCAACAACCTGACTGAAGAAAATAACACCTTAAAAATAAGATTAATGCAAATGGCAAAAGAGGTCCAAAAAGCAAATGAAGAGAAGAATGCTTTAAAAAGCCAAATTTGCCAGATGGAAAAAGAATCTCGGAAGCTCACTGAAGAGAAATAATTCCTTCAGAATTAGAGTGGAAGCTAATGACTTTATGAGAAATCAAGATACTATGAAACAGATCCAAACAAATGAAAAAATAGAAGGCAATGTGAAATATCTCACTGGAAAAACCACTGACCTGGAAAACAGATCCAGGAGAGATAATTTTAAAAATATTGGACTACCTAAAAGCCATGATCAAATCAAGAACCTAGAAATAATCCTTCAAGAAATTCACAAGAAACATTGCCCTGATATTTTAGAACCAGAGTGCAAAAAGAAATTGAAAGAATTCATCAATCACCTCTTGAAAAAGATCCCAAAAAGAAGACTCCTAGGAATATCATAGTTCCAGAATTCCCAAATCAAGGAGAAAATATTACAAGCAGTCAATAAGAAACAATTTGAATATTGTGGAAACACAATCAGGATAACACAGGAGCTAACAGCTTCTACATTAAGGGATTGAACGGCTTGGAACATGATATTCCAGAGATCAAAGGAGCTAGGATTAAAATCAAGGATCAACTACCCAGCAAAACTGAGTATAATCTTTTAGGGGAAAACATGGTCATTGAATGAAGTGGAAGACTTTCAAGCATTCTTGATGAAAAAACCAGAGTTGAATAGACAATATGACATTCAAATACAAGGAGCAAGAAAAGCTTGAGAAAGTAAACATGGAAATGATATCATAAGGACCTTATCAAAGCTGAACTATTTACATGCCTACATGGAAAAAAACGATAATTGTAACTTATGAAACTTTTCTCACTATGACTACAGTTGAAGGGAATATAAATGTGTGTATGTATTTATGTATACATACATATATGTCTATATAGGAGGGTATATGTGCATATGAATATGTATGCCAGTGTGTGTATATATGTGTACAGGTATACATAGACAGATGGCACAGGATCAACTGAATAGGAAGGGATGATATTTAAAAGGTGAAATTGAGAGGTGAGAGAGGAATACAATGAGAGGAGATGGGGAGAGACAGAATGGGGTAAAGTATCTCATATAGAAGAGGCAAAGGATTAACTGTTACATTGGAGGGGAAGAACAGGAAGGCAAAAGGGAATGGGTCAACCTTACTCTCATTGAATTTGGCTTAGGGAGAAAATGATATACACACTAAACTGGGTATCTTGCCCTACAGGAGAGTAGGGGGGAAGGGGATGAAAGGGGGTATGATGGAAGGGAGGGCAGGTTGCAGGGGAAGAAGCACACACTTTTGAAAAGGGGCAGGGTCAAAGTAGAGAACAGAACAAATGGGGGGCGGAATAGGATGGAGGGAAATATAGTCAGTCTTTCACAATATATCCACTATAGAAATGTTCTGCATAACTACACATGCACAACCTATATTGAATTGCTTATCTTCCCAATAAGGGTGGGAGACAAGGGAGGAAGGGAAAGAATCTAGAATTCAAAGCTGTAAAATCAAATGTTTAAAAAATATTGTTGTTGTTGTTGTTGTTATTCTAGTGTAAATGAATGCTGTAAACTAAAAATAAACATAAAATTTAATTTAAAGAAAAAGAAAAGGAAAAGGAGGACTCTCCCTAAAGTCAATAGAAAACAGCTACCACAATTTTGACTGAATGAGAGTACAGATCAAATGAACCTCTTAGGAGGAAAAGTTACTCAATAATGGACATAGTCAGTCAACAAACACTTATTTAAAAGCCTACCAACTTCTGGGGACAGAGCCAAGATAGCAGAATAAAGAAAGCACTCTGCTGATCTTTTTCAACACTCCCCTCCAAACTCTAAAATAACACCACATATCAAATTCTGAAGTGGCAGAGCCAAAGGATCAGAGTGGGACATTCTGTGAGGTCAAGACAAGACAGTCCAGAAAGAAAGATCTGTGACACTTGGAAGAAGGCTATCCTGGAGCAGTTTGGGGAGCTCTCAAGTCAGAGACAGTAAGGTAACCTGGCAGAAAGAGATTACAGAGTATACCTGTGCAAACAGTGAGCACAGGAAAAGATACTATTTGGCAATTCCATTGCCTGTATCAACTTCTGGGTCATATTTCAAAGGAACAGAGGAGTACTTTTGGTCAAGAGGAAGTGGAAGTCCTGAGGGGTCCGAAAAGGGAAAATATATATGTACTCAATTGGTAATAAAAATCTATCTTATTCAACAGTTTCCTGCTGTAGGAAGGGAAAGAGATGAGAGAAAAGGGAAGGGGGTAGGGAGAGTTGGGGTTATAAAGGGAAGGTAGATAAAAGAAGAAATAAAACAGACTTTGGAAGAGGGACAGGATAAAAAGAAAGAAGGATAAAGAAAATAGGATGAGGGAAATGTACAGGTAATAATCATAACTATAAATGAGATGAACTCACCCAAAAACCAGACGTGGATAGCAGAAAAGATTAGAAATTAGAATTCCAAAAATACGTTGTTCACAAGAAACACACTTGAAACAGAAATACTAAATTAAATTAATGGGCTGAATCTATTCTGCTTCAGCTGAAGTGAAGAAGGCAGGAGTGGAATCATGATCTCGTACAAAGCAAAAATGGAATTAATAGCAAAGAAAGCAAATCTTATCTATAAGGAACCACAGACAATGAAGTAATATAAAAAATTTGAAGATCCCTTTGTATTGGAAAGCTGAGAGGTACTTAGCACCTAGTTTCAAATTAAGCCTCTGCTGAAGAAACAAAAGGTCTGAACTCCTGTTGCTGCCATAACAGGAAGGGGCCGAAATAGGGAGGAGCTATACCATATTTAAGGAAGAGCACAAGCTGGACAGTCAGAATTTCTTGGGACAAGCATCTGGAGGCAGAGCAGCTAGAGAGAGAAAGAGAGGGGGGAGGGGAGAGGGGGGAGGAAGGGAGAGAGATAAAATGATTTTGGCAACGGAGCTGCTAAAGACTTCCAAGGGCCAGCTGGAGCTGCCAGAGGAAGCATGACTGTGGTGTAGGTACTCTGTCTGTTTGTGGCTTTGTTAAACCTTAACTTCCCAGGAATAGAGACTGTGAAGGATTTAAGGTGTACTGGACACTGTGAGCTTCAATGTGGAACAGGAACTACACAGACAGCTGGACAAAGAGCTGGGAACTGTCTGCCTTTGAACCCAGGTGACAGTTTGGTGAATTTAGGTAGGAGCTGGGACCATGGAAGGAGAACCAGAGAATCTGAGAGCCTATCTCAAGTCTAGATGAAAAAACCTCTCCATGGATACTAAGTAGTGACTGATAAAACTGTAACTTACTTGTGATTGAGGGGTGAATGGTTTGTGTATTTTCTACCACCCCTTAACAGAGTACTGAGTAGTGACTGATATTGTAAGTTAATTGCACCCCATGGGTGGAGAACTATAAGCATTGTACTTTGTGTCCCTTAAGGAGGCCTTAAGGATGAGTGAGTTAAGGATTAAGAAGGGTCTCATCCTTAAGACTGAATTAAGGACTTAACTAAATGATTGATTTGTCTAAATGAATGGACCTTGTTTAAAAGAGAACCATTGAATGACTGAGTTACTAAGTGAGTGAGTGACTAAATGAACGTACTTAGTTCAAAACTATGTGACCACTTTGGTGAAAACTATATGGCCATTTTAGTGATAAGGTGTAACATTGTGAATGCTGTGTTTTGATTTCTGTGAATGTTTTGCTCTGATTTGTTACTGAATAGTGTTCACTATACTACGTAATCAGAATCCCGAAAGGTGTTACAGCAGCATTCTTCTGGAAAGTTGCTCATGTGTGGCTTTACAGTGGGGAACCTCAACTTTTCCCTTTCCAAGCTAGATAAATTTAATAATAAAACAAATAAAAAAGAAGTCAGGGAGATGAATAAATTTAGAAAAGTTCAATATTAGACCTCTGGAAAAAAACTGAACAGGAATAGAAAGGAGTATATCTTTTTCTCAGCTGTACATGGCACCTTCACAAAAACTGACCTTAGAGCATAAAAACCTCAACCAAATGCAGAAAAGCAGAAATATTAAATGCATCCTTTTCAGACTACAATGTAATAACAAATTATATTTAGTAAAGGAACATGGAAACATAGATTAACAATTAGAGATTAAGTAATATAATCCTAAAGAATGAGGATGAAAGAACAAAACATACAAAAAATAATTTCATTAAAGACAGTGATAACATTCCAATATTTATGGGATGCAGCCAAAACAGTATTTAGGGAAAAATTTTATCTTTAAATCTTTCAATGTTATCTTTTAGTCATGCAACTAAAAAACTAGAAAAAGAACAAATTAAAAATCGTCAATTAAACATCGAAATGGACATCTTAAAAATCAAAGAAAGATTATTAAAATTGGAAATTAAAAAAATAACAACACTGAATTAATAAAACTAGGAGCTGGTTTTATGGGAGAAAAAACAACAAAATAGATAAACTATTTTTTAAAAATCAAATTACCAGTATCAAAAATGTAAAGGGTGAATATACCACCAACATGAAGCAAAAATTAAAACAATTATTAGGAATTATTTTGCCCAATTATTATACACCAGTAAAACTGAAAATCTAAGTGAAATGGATGAATATTTAAAAAAATATAAATTGCCCGGATTAATAGAAGAGGAAATAGAATACTGAAACAACCCTATCTTACAAAAAGAAATTGAACAAGCAATCAATGAACTCCCTAAGAAAAAAATCCCCAGGACCAAATGGATTCACAAGTGAATGCTACCAAGCATTTAAGGAATAATTGATCTCAATACTGTGTCAACTATCTGAAAAAATAGGTAAAGAAGGAGTCCTATCAAATTCCTTTTATGACACAAATACAGTTCTGATACCTGCAACAGGAATAACAAAAACAAAGAAGGAAAACTATAGACTAATTTCCTTAATGAGTATCAATGTAAAAATTTAAGGAGACTACAACTATATATGACAAGGTAGAATTTATGCCAGGAATGCAGAGCTGTTCAATAAAATAGGAAAACTCTCAGCATAAATGACCATATCAGTAACAAGAAAAATGATACAATTATATCACTAAAGGTAGAAAATGCCTTTGACAAAATGCAATACCCATTCCTATTAAAAATACTAGAAAGCATAGGATTCAATGGAGCTTTTCTTAAAATATAAGTAAGTCAAAAACAACTGGTAAAAACTTAACAATTTCCCATTAATATCAGAAGTGAAGCAAGGATGTCCATTATCACCACTATTATTCAATATTCGACTAGAAACACTACCTTATAAAGGAGAAAACCAGCCACGATGGTCTGGGTAGAGATGAATTCCTTTGTCCAGATTACTAGGGGTGGCTGAATTTCATGGTCAAGTCACACTGTCAGCATAAGAAGCTTAAGACTTCTAGGCTACCTCCTCAATAATATGCCTACCCTCTCATTAATTGTTTATCAATCAGGGTTAATTTTTTAGCTGTAAGGGGCACCTCCTTTTCCAACAGTATTTAAGTACTAACGGATCTCCTATGGTTTTGAATTTGGTTACCAGAAGAAACCACTTATCATTAATTTATTGATTATCAATTAGCCTGATTAATAAAATGACTACTAATCCATCTCTAGTTCTACGGATCAATATCTGGCCACTGGACCCAGATAGCTCCAGAGGGGAATGTGAGACTGATAGCCCTCCCTCACTCAAATCAAAGTCAATTGAAAGTCATGCCATCGTCTCCCTGATGTCATAGTCCTCTTCAAGAATGAAGGACAAAAACCACAAGCACAATGGTATACTAAGAGAACCCTGCAGGATATCAAAAAAACCCACAAAAATCATCAGCATTTCTATCTACTACCAACAAAACCCAGCAGAAAGACAGAAAGAGAAAATTCTATTTAAATTAAGTGTAGACAGTATAAAATAATTGAGTCTATCTGCTAAGACAAACTCAGGGATCATATGAACACAATTACAAAACACTTTTCATACACATACAGATCTAAAAAACTGGAGAAATATTCATTGCTCATGGGTAGGCCAAGTCAATAAAATAAAAATGACAACTTTACTTAAGTATATTTGTTAGTTCCATAATATAGCAATCAACCTACCAAAGAATTATTTTATAGAGCTAGAAAAAAAAGTTTAAAAAATTTATCTGGAAGAATAAAAGGTTAAGAATATCAAAGGCATCAATGAAAAAAAAATGTCAAGGAAGGTCACCTATATCACAAAGCAGTAATCATCAAAACAGTCTGGTACTGGTTAAGAAACTGAATGGTGGATAAATTAGGTATACAATACACAGCAATAAATGACCATAGTAATCTAGTGTTTGATAAACCCAAAGATCTAAGCTTTTGGAGTAAGAACTCAGTATCTAACAAAAATTTCTACGAAAACTGGAAAGCAGTTTAGCAAAAACTAGGCACAGACCAAATTCACATGCTCACTGTATTAAGATAAGGTCAAAATGGATAAATGACTTAGACATAAAGGATGATATCTTAAGTAAATTAGGGGAGCATGGAAAAATGTACCTGTCAGATCTATGGATAAGGAAAGAGCTTAGGACCGAACAAGAGACAGAGAAGATTATAAAAAGTCAAATACAAAATTTTGATTACATGAAATTAAAAAGTTTTCCTAAAAACAAAACTAAGGCAGCCAAAATTAGAAGGAAAACAAGGAACTGGGGGAAAACTTTTGCAGTAAGTTTCTACATAAAGGGCTATAATGTTAAGAATTTGAAGATCTTCCCTACCCTTTAATAGGCCCATGTGACCTACTCTGAACACTGGCCCAGCCCACAGGTTGAGTCACAGGGAGTCCATGGTGGGAGGAGCTTGCTGAACAGGTGGAGCTGGAAGAGGAGAGTGAGGCAGAGCTTAAGAGAGCTTGGGTAGAGCAGCTAGGGTTAGTGAGAGAGGTAGGAATTTTGCGAAAGGGAGCTTGTTTGTGGGGAGGCCTAACAGACAGAGGCTTGAGGATGGCAGTGTTCCCTGCATTGGTGATATTTACAAACTTCTTTGCTACCATGGTGGAATTGGCTTTCTGGTATCTTGATGAATATCTTGGTTTCATCAATGAAGCAAGAGAGTTTGTTATATTTTGCAACTCAACCCTGGAAATACATCTACATATTCATAGTGGCAGCTATGGGTATCCCATGGACAATATAAGGCCTCATTTCTCAAATATATAGGGAACTAAGCCAAATTTATTTTTAAAAAAATAAAAAGAGTGCCATTTCCCAGTTGATAAATGGCTAAAAGTTATGAACAGTTTTCAGAAGAAATTAAAGCTAGCAATAGTCCCATAAAAAAATTCTCACTTGCTACTGATTAGAGAAATGCAAATTTAAATGACTGTGACATAACACCTCACACCTATCAGATTTGCTAATGTGACAGAAAAGGAAAATGACAAATTCTGGTAGGGACATGGAAAAACTGGGACACCAATGCACTCTTCTTAGTACTATGAACTAGTCCAAACATTCTGGAAAACAATTTGGAGCTGTATCCAAAGGACTATAAAACTATGCATGCCCTCTGACCCAGTAATACCATTACTGTATCCCAAAGAGATTAAAGGAAAGAGAAAAGGACCTATTTGTACAAAAATATTTATAGCAATTCTTTTCGGGGTGGTAAAGAATTAGAAATCAAGGGGAAGTCCATCAATTAGGGAATGACTGAACAAGTCATGTTACATAATTGTGACAGAATGCAATTCTGCTATAAGAAGTAATGAGCAGGATGGTTTCAGAAAAACCTGGGAAAATATATCACCTCATTGCAAAGTGAAGTAAGCAGAACCAAGATAATATTTTATACAGTAACAGGAATATTAAAAGGAGGATCAACTGTGAAAGACTGAATTGCTCTCATTAAGACAATATTCCAAGAGAATTGATGAATCCTACAGATTGAATCACACTTTTTATACTTCCTTTATTTTTATTATTTTGTGTTTTCTTTTGCAATATGGCTAATATGGAAATGTTTTGCATGACTTCACTTGTATAATCAAAATCAAATTGCTTGTCTTCTCAGGAAGGTTTGAGAGAAGAGAGCAAGATGTTTTCAGGAAAGTCTGGAAAGGCTTACATGAACACAAAGTCAGCAAAATCAGAACACTGTATACAGTAACAATAATACTATATGACGATCAACTGTGAATAACAACTATTCTCAGCAATACAGTGATGTAAGACAATTCCAAAAAACTTATAATGAAAAATGCAATCCACTTACAGAGAAAGAACTAAGGCAGTCTAAATGCAGCGTGAAGCATATTTTTTTATTATTCTTGTTTTGTTTGGTCTGCATTTTCTTTTGCAATATCACTAATATGGAAATGTTTAAATGATGCACATGTATAATCTGTACCAAATTGCTTGCCCTCTCAAGGATGGAGGCAGGGAAAAGAGGGAGAAAGAGAATCTGGAACTCAAAATTTTTAAAAACAGAAGTTAAAAGTTTTTGTTTACATGCAATTGAGAAAAATGAAATAAAAATTAAATGTAAAAAAATGAAATTTAAAAAGACATTCATAATTTCCACTCTAAGAACACAAAAAACTTGCCAACAACCTAAATTTTTTATGATTAGGCAATCACTGAACAGACTATATATAGCACATTAATATCTGCCCCTAGTATAATATAAGTTCCCTGAGAGGTAGGGATCATTGTGTTATCTTGTGCACAGTGCCTGGCACAGATATTGACATAAAGAATGCTGAATATGTTGAAGAATATGCAGAAATGTGGTCATGTCTATAACATAATGCCCAATAAAAAGGCAGCACTGGAAAGAATGTATGGACACAGAATATAACTATACAAAAATAATGTTACTGTAAAGTCAGAAGATCTAACGGAATTAACATTGGGTGAAGCTGCCACTGAAAACTATATATTTACTTTTGCTGTAAAGTTGATTAAACATTTAAGTGGAACAGTAGTCAGAGGTCTGGGCCTAGAGTCAAGAAGACGTGAATTTCAGATCCTGCATCAGGCATTCATTAGCTATATGATTCTGGGCAAGTCACTTAGCTTCTGCCTCACTTTCCTCATTTGTATAATGGAGATAATAATAGCACCAACTTTCCAGGGTCATTGTGAGGATCAAATGAGATAATAATTGTAAAGTGCTTAGTCCAGTGCCTGGCACACAGTAAACATCACTGTAAACGTTAGCTGTTAAGGGATAGGTAGGTACTTTTCAATCTTAACGCTTTAAGTTAAACAAAGAAACCTAGGAGGTCAGTACACCGATTTCAGGTATTATGTGAGCTGTCTAAACTATTTTGACCCTTACCTTTTATAAGAAAGGCAGATTAAATATTAAGAATCCTCAGCTAGTACTGAAGATAGCTATTGCCCTAAGTGAAAAACTGAATTATCATTAGATCCTTACGGGGAAATCTTGACATTTTTGTTAGCCATCAAACATCCAATAGCATCCCAAGATTTAATTGCTTTTAAGTATATTTCTAGTGAAAATAACATGCACTACCCTTAGTCAATGCATCATTTTCTGATTAAACTCTAGAGATCTACAAACTTACCTGAGATTTTCTAAGGCATTTTCTCTTTCATTGCGGAGTTTAGCTAATGATGCATTTTCAGCTTTAAATCTTTCAATTTCTGTTTCCAACTCAACAACTTTCTCTCTTAAAATCTGGGAACGAACACTATCACCTACAACATATTAAATAATATGAATGCTGCATTGTGATTAGAAAACCTATAGTAATATCTTGCCATTATTAAATGATAACATGTAAGCATTTTAGAGTTAAAATGACTTACAAGCTCTGCTCCAGTTAATGAAAATAATAAAAATTGGCTTAATTTCCCTAAAGAAAGCACTTAAGATCTAAATATAAAAAGAAACATATTTCTCCACCTTGGAATGTGAAAAATGCTAATCACCCACACTGTTCTGTGTACTAAAGTTATATAAAGTCAAAGTCTAATGATGAGTTGGACAATGCCAATTTAATATTTTAGGCAGAGAAGTCCCTCCTATCTCACACACACACACACATTCTCATCTCTCAAATTTGCTATATAAAGGCAGAAATTTTTAGAGATAAATTAGAAGTCTGTTGGAATTCATGTTCCTCTAAAGCAGTGGTTCTCAACCTGTAGGTTATGTTCAATCTGTACCAATGAAAATACATCCTGCACATCAGATATTTACATTATGATTCATAACAGTAGCAAAATTACAGTTATGAAGTAACAACGAAAATAATTTTATGTTTGTGGGTCACCACAACATGAGGAACTGTATTAAAGGATATTAAAGGATCGCAGCATTAGGAAAATTGAGAAGCATTGCTTTAAAGTGAGAACACTGGTGAAATATAGTTATATATGGAAGGATTCCTTCAAGCTTTCCCTTTGTGGCAAAAACTGGAAGTTGAAAAGTATTAGAATATTACTGGATCGCATATAAATTAATATTGACACGTAGAATTAGAAAAGTAAAACACTACAAGTTTTTCCACTCTTATTTTCTTCTAACCCCATTTATTAGACTATCTCAGTGTTTGGATCAAGTCTACTAAATAAACTTCCTTCCACTATGCTCTTTGAGCACTTTCTTGATACCTTATTACATCGGATACTGTACTATAGTGATCTGTACATATGTATGCCTCTTCCTGAACAGTAAGTTCCACAGAGACCCAGATTGTAACTTGTACATCTTTGGTGAGGTGGTACCTCAAAAGCACATTACAATCAAAAAATGTTTTTCAAATTGACTGTACAACAGTGAAAGGAAAGCCTGGGATTTCAAATATCTGATGGTAAAATAGTGGAAATCACAGAATAAATTTAGGTTTTATAGCATTTTGATAAATTTTTAGTTTCTTATAATATTAAGACTTACCAACTGATTGTTCTTGGCTTTTATTTAATTCGGATTCAGATGCTAAATGTGAGTCTGACTTAGGTTTAGGCTTCAGAGAAGGAAAGAGTTTCATCATCAGATCAGAAGTAGGAGGACTTATACTCATATTGGATTTACATAAATCATCTCCTTTCTTTATGGGTGCAACCTTCCTTTTTACTGCTTTGTCCAAATTAACTATTTCAGTTTTACTACAATATTCCATCAGTGGAAGCCCATTAACATCTTCATCCCCAAGTATGTCATGTTTACCCTCATTTTCTTCAAGGTCAGTCCATGTTCTCTCATCATCAAAGTCAATTTTATTATTATTTGTACATGAACTCCTTGAAGCCTCAGGAACTTTATCATTCATGCTTTCTACTACAATGGATTCATCACTACTGTCATCTTTATCTGACAAATCCAGATCAATATCCCTGCTTTTACCCTCCTTCCTAGTGTCTCTGAAAGGTCCTTTACCATTACCCTTTTCTGGATTATCTTCTGTGCTGCTACTGAAAAACTTTTTCATATCTTCATTTGTTGCTTTCATGGTACTATCCAGTTGCCCTTCAAAGTCACTGCTGATAGCACTGTTTCCATCATCTTCATCCTCACTTAGATTCCATTTAATATGATTCTCAGAAGTAGCAGTTTGAAATGCTTTTTTGCTGAGCTTGCTGGTCTGTTCCTTCAAACTAAAAGTTGATGCTTCTGATTCAAGTTGTTTTGTTATTTCACACATATTCTTATCTTCTTGTTTAATATAGTCCAATTTTTTATTTTGGTTGTGTGGAATAACAGTATCTGTTACATTTGTTTTCACTTGCTGCCCTGACTTGACAGGGGTAGAAGACATCCTGTGACCTTTGTTAGTCTGCTGGTCTCTTTCTAAGATTTTCAATACAAATGAGGAGTTACTAGAGAATGATATTTCATCAGCAGCTTGTTCCAAAAACAAAAATTCATCTAACTCCAAGTTTTCCTTTTCTTTCTCTTTTTCCCAATTGTCTAATTTCTTCTGAAATGAAATTTCAAAAGAAAATTCTGGATCTTTTACAGTATGACCCACAGAGCTTTGAGAAACAGAAGTGGGGTGGATCAGCTCTGTAGAAATAAGAGGTTTTTTCATGCACTGTGGCTTGTTTCTGACTTTGCAACCAATTTCAAAGGGTTTTGTACACTCTGGTATATTTTCCTTATTAGGTTCTAACTTACTGTTTTTTTCTAACTTTATCTGATCTCTAAACTGTGCATCAAATTTCTTTCCAATCTGTATTTTCATTTTTGATGGAGAAATAATTTTTCCATTATTACTTCTAAGTACTTTTGATTTCTGAGAAACTATAGCAGAACTGGCCTTGGTTCTGACTTGATTATTCTTTTTCACCTCTGTAATTGGTTCCTTATTTACAAGAGCAGTTTTCCGCTGCATTTGTAGTCTGTCTGCTTTAAATACAGATTGTTCTTCTGGCATGTTTTGATGAATTATTGATTTACTTTCTTTTGGTTTCCAAAATTTAGATTTAGCATTAGTAAACCTAGCTAGGCCTTCTCCTCGTTTTAAGAATGGTCGTTTTGGCATTGCTTTAGATAGCGATGATATTTCTGCTTCCTAAAAAAAATGTTTTAAAATGTTTTAATTAATTTTTTATGTTACTGAACAATAGTCAAGGTACTTTTAAAGTAAGTTACATTATAATGATGAATTTTTAAAGGTTTGGGATATTTTAGACAAAATATCTGATATGCCAACCTGTAGCTGCCTTTGTTTCAGTTCCTGTTCTTCTATCTGAATCTGTTCCTCTAAGAATTCTTCATATGTCTGTTTTCTTTCTCTAATAGCAGCTTTAATTGGCCTAATAATGAAAAGAAAATTATGAAGCAAATAAACCCTGATGGTAAAACATTTAACATTAAGTGTCACACTGAAATTTCTAAGAACCATTAAGTTTTAAATTTTAAAAGGTTATTTACTATTTGATAAACTATTTTAAAAAACAAAATCTAAGCAAATAAATCTGATAAATTCATATTCTAACACAACATCACAATGAGTCAGTCCATATAATACATTATACCCTTAAAAATATAAAAAGGTATCACTTCAAGGTGAACATTTTAACAGTACAGTAATGATTTTTTAATGATTCATCCTGTTAGGATTTATAACTATATTAGTCAATTAAAATTGTAAAATGTTACCAAATATGGGAGTTCTGTACTTTTGCTTTTCCTTTTTCAAATGATTTTGTCTAAGATTTATGAAAGAAATTGTATACCTAAAATTACTTAATCTAGGCACTTTTCTCAAGTAAAAAACTGACTAGTCTACATGTACTGTTACTTGCACAACAATGCCAAACTACTAAACTTGCCATCTCTTTCACAAGCTAATCATAAGCATCATTTCATACGCAACCTTATGCCAAAAAGCAAAATCAATTAAGAGAAAACAGCGTTAGATGTCCTTGCTGCAATATTCAACAAGACTCCCTCTGAAGGGCTCCAGTCATACTGCTCTCACCTGGTACTCCTCCCACCTATCTGAACACTCTTTCTCATTCTTCTTCATAAGTTCATTATCCTCTCCTAAATGTCCTGTCTGGTGCCCTCTTCTCTTTTTCCTATTCCCCCTCCCTTGATAAGAATCACTTGATTCTAAGGTTCAGTTATTACCTCTACACATGATGAACTCAATATATCTAGTGCTAATCTGTCCCTCACTACAGTCCCACAGCTCTGTCTGCTGGACCTCTCTAGATATTCCATCGCACTTCAAACTCATACTGTTTAACACTGACTCTCGAGCGCTCAAGGTCCCTATTTCTGCTGATGACACCATGAACCTCTCACGTCTCCCAGAATTTTTTTGTTGTGGTTGTCATTCATTTATTTTATTTTGGTTGAGCTATTCTCAAGACACTCTAAAGACTCTTTAGCTGAGGTGAACTGGGATTCATGGAGAGATTTTAGGGAGTCAAGTGAACTTGGATGGGAACAAAATTACATTTTTATTTTCTCTAGCCTCTAAATGAAATTCAGTATTTCCAAAATTATGAGTTTTAAAAAATCCTGGGAAGGGGAAGATAGATATAATAGATTGCCATGAAGTCTGTGACATAAAAAAGGTTAAGAACTCCTGCTTTAGAAAATAATAATAGTAATAATAACAATAATCATGACTAAAAATAACAACAACCACTATTTGTAGAGCACCATGAATTCTGCAAAGTTTTGGGGATACATGTTCTCACTTTTACCTCCCAACAACCCTGTGGGATAGGAGGGATTCCTCTCATTTCAGAAACACTTTATTGTTAATGATTCCTAATTACAGACTCCCTAGTACTGAGGAAGCCAGGGGAACTATAGCCCCCACTAAAATTCCTGATAAGGAACTTTTCTTTTTAGTTATGCAGATAAAATAACACAGAAAATATTACAATAGATTAGCGCCTGGAAAAAGGGTTATACATTGATTTTCATAGTTATTATTCAAAAATATGAATCTACTAGGCAGAATGGTAAAAAAAGAGAGAGAACTGTACTTAAAGTAAAAATATCTGGACTCAAAGGCTGTCTTTGATTCTTACTAGCTATTCAACCCTGGGCCAGTCTTTCAGTGTCAGTTTTCCCATAAGTATAATAGAGAGAATCAAAATTGTACTATTTATCTCATAGTGAGGGAAGACAGTATCTCAGTTCAGCCACTTACTAACCATGTGATCTTCTTGGTCAAGTCTGTTTCCTGTAAGGATCAGTTTTCCCATCTCTACGAAAAACCAGCCCAGACCTGAAACTTCAGTCATCTCTCTCCCTCAGTTACCATACCTTCTCATTTCTACATGGACAATATCTAACTGCATCCACTTAATCAACCGGCATTTATTGAGAGACGAATAAACACCAGGCACTGTACAAAAGCCTGAGGATGCTAACACACAAGGAATTTAAAAATCCTAATCTCATACCCATAAAATAAGACTCTAAACAAATTTTAAGGCTCCAGAACTCACAAAATTACAGAAGGCCACTCAGCAGGAATGGCTCATTGCAGCACACTGGGAGCTGAAACCAGCACAGCCTGAAACCATGGCTTGGCCCTGGGGTGGCCAGGACGAGCCACAGCTGGAGCCTTCAGGAGAGTGGATCAGCAGCAGCTGTGGCAGTTTCCAGACTTATCAAGCCATAAGAAACAAGGACTAAGTGAAAGGTTAGCGGAACTCGGCTAAATTTGGGATAGAAAAGCAGTCCGACCAAACTGCCTCCAGTGCAAGGAAGTGGCAGAAGTGGCAGTCGCCTCCACGTGGCTGCTTCAGAAGCTCCCAGCCTGCAGATTGCAGGGTAGCCAAGCAATCATTCAGAGGCTCAGTGCTCTTGAGTTGAGCAGGCTGGAACATGATAGAAGTCTTGGGTGGTGGTCCTGGGGGGCATTTTCAGTGAGTCAAACATGGTGGGGGCTGCAGCAACCTCCTAATAATTCTAACAGCTGTGAAAACCCTAGCAATTTGGGACAGAGCTTTCCCCTCTGGAAACAGAGTTGCACAGAGCCAAAAAATCAAGTAATTTACTGGCAACATGACCAGGCAAAGGAAACAAAGTAAGAACAGCAATCCAACTTTAGATTCCTTTTGGGGGGACAAAAAGGATCAAAGCATAGAATGGGAGGAAGACAACACAGTCAGAACTCCCACACCAGAAGCTTCTAAGAAACATGTAGACTGCCTACAAGCCACAGAGCAGCTTAAGAAGGATTTTGAAAACCAAATAAGAGAAGTGGAGAAAAAACTGGGAAGAGAAAATGAGAATGATGCAAGAAAATTATGAAAAGAGAATCAACAACTTGACTGAAGAAATAACACCTTAAAAAATAGATTAACTCAAATGGCAAAAGAGACCCAAAAGCCAATGAGGAGAAGAATGCCTTAAAAAATTGAATTTGCCAGATGGAAAAAGAATCTTAAAAGCTTTCTGAAGAGAACAATGCCTTCAGAATTAGAGTGGAGCAAATGGAAGCAAATGACTTTATGAGAAATCAAGATACTATGAAACAGATCCAAACAAATGAAAAAATAGAATGCAACGTGAAATATCTCCTTGAAAAAAACCACTGACCTAGAAAATGGATCCAGGAGAGACAATTTAAAAATTATTGGACTACCTGAAAGCCATGACCAAAAAAAGAACTTAGAAAGCATCCTTAAAGAAATTCTTAAGGAAAATTGCCCTGATATTTTAGAACCAGAAGACAAAATAGAACTTGAAAGAATTCA
>CM053596.1:142555526-142574350 GCA_028646575.1 Pseudocheirus occidentalis | reverse complement strand
CCCCCCCCCCCCAATATACTCTTTATGCCCTTGAATGTTGTGCTTTGCCTTCTTGGGCTTTTGCTTAAACTGTTTCCTTTACTTGAAATCACTCCTCTTATTGATGTGCTGATGAAAGTCTTTCAGGGTCAATTTAGACTTGGTTTTTGTTAATCTCATAATTTCCCCAGCCAAAAGTGTTCTTGTCTTTTTTCTGAATTCCTATATTGCTATTTGATATTTAATATATATGGAACTTTTTGTGTTAGTTATTTTTATGTCTTCTCTCCCTACCTAGCTTACAAATGTGGCTGGCAGGTACCATTTGTCTTAAACCTTTTTGCATATACCCACAGTACCTTATAGTTCCTTGGATGTAAAATAAATGCTTAATCTGTTTACTTGTGTGTCTTTGTCACTTAGGATCTATTCATACTATAGCAGCTTGATAACAGAAAATGCAGTTTCAGTTTATCAAACACTTCTGAATGCTTGCTTCTCTTTTGAAGATTTTAAAACAACAGATAGCAGATTTACAGGAAGAGTTAAAGCGAAAAGAGACAAAGTGGTCAAATACACATGGTCGCCTTAAAAGCCAGATAGAAACGTTAGCTAAAGAGAACACTGACCTTCGGGAAGAGATCAAAATAATGGAACGATTTCGACTTGAAGCCTGGAAAAAAGCAGAAGCTATTGAAAACAATTTAAAGAATGAACATCCCCTGATTTCTGTGAAAAAAGAAGAGTCTACAGTGAGTTTATAGTTATTTTTTTACTGATCACTTATTCAGAATTAAAGTTTTTAAAAACAGGTTTTTATAATTGTTACAAATTTGGATTCCAACATTGCTAATCTGTAGTTAGAATGGAAGTACATTTTTTATGTTGAGCCTGATAAAAGATTTTAAGAATTAATTGACGTGTTTAAATCTTAAAATTGAGGTACAAATTGAAGGATTTGTTAATTCAGTGGATAATCTCCTTTTTGGGGTATTGTGTAGTGAAAAAAAACATCAAACTATTTTAGTACTACTCTTAAAGAATATTTCCCTCTTTGAAAATGGATTACTTATATGGCTCTAATAGATGTGAAAATAAACTTAACAAAATGATTCCTAATATTTTTATAACAGATTGTTTGCCATTTTAAAAAAAAGCATTCTTTCTCTTTTACTTAAAGTGTCCATATGTAATATGATTACAGAATCCATTATTAGATTTTCAGAAGAGTCAGAACTTATCTTCAAGTCAGATGGAAAAATACAAGAAAAATCATTCACCAGGACAAGGTATGAAATGGTTTATGGGTCAGCCATAAGCATATGTGTGTATTATAAAAAACTTAGCAGAAACTTATCATGATCTGTTAAGTGTTCACCTATTAATGATCTGTTTTATGAATTAAGTTCTCAAATTTTTGTAACATTGAAACTCTTCTTATCTGAGTTTGAATTTGGATTCCTTTAATGACAATAAAATCTGTCATCAAGCATTTATTAAGTGCTTAGACACTGTGCTAAGCCCCAGGGATATGAATAAAAGCAAAATCATAATCTCTGCCCTCAAGGAATTAACATTCTAATATGAATACATTTTGCAAATAACTTTGTACAGACAAGATGTATACAGGGTAAAGAGAATGCTTAAATCTACTTTTACAAATGTTTGTGAGTCCTTCTGTTACTGTTCCCAGCTCTATTTTCATTTCTTTAAAACTCTTTTTCTGGACCTGTTTTCTTTAACAAAATTTCATCAGCTCCCTTTTCATAAAATCTTCTGAAATGGTTTCTTATTGCTTATTGGGAGTATACTATGAGACTGATTTAACAATATCATTTTCATCACCCACTTCACATAAGCTACTATGTTGGAAAATTGTTACTTTTCACTTCAGATGTTTTCGCTTAGAGAATATGAGAGCTTCACTTTGAATTTTGTTATATTCTATTGGTAAATAGCTTTGTAATTTTGCTAGAAGCATGGAATTGTTTTTAGCCATTTAATAACAACATTGTGCAGAGAAATCACCCATAAAGTCTTGTTTTACTTCTTTGGGATTTGGTGCTTGAACTAGGTGTATAGTAACACTTTTTCTTATTGTTTCTTGAATCTTCTTAATTTGACCCAATTATCCATAGCAGACATAGCTACAGAAAAGGTATTTACAGTTAATAAAACAAATAACCCTTCCTCCCCTCAACTTTTCATTATGGCAATATAATCACCTGATTAAATACACACAGTCATGATGCCTGAGTTGAGTCATATCTTTAAGAATATAACTTTTTAGTAATGTGATAATTCTCTGCATTTGTTAGATGGAGAAATGGTGTATGAACTGCATAGACAGAAGCAGAAAGGTTGGCTGTGAGCTCCACATAATATATTTAATAAATGCTAGTCTTTGATATAATCTTTATTTTTGTCCCATCAAGAAGCAATCCATGAAATCACAAGGAGGCTTGGCACTTCAGTTGAATCAATTTAAAATGTGTAAACAAGATGGTTTATATCTAGTGATTTCTTAACAAGGTGTGAACTTTGATTGGTCAAGGAAGAAATACCTGCTTGGCCAATGAGACAAGCTAAGCATGTGAGGACTTTAAATAGATGTAGTAAGTCTAGAAAATTCTATCTTTCTGGCCCTGATCACCAGACATCTACTAGTGACTGACAGATTTCATTGCTTACTTTATAGTTTTGAAATCTCTTAAAGAAGAATGGAGGCAGAGTTAGGTGGTATAGTGGATAGAGTGCTGGGCCCAAGTCAAGAAGACTGAGTTTAAATCTGCCCTTTTAGATACTGTTTTGGCTGTGTGACCCTGGGCAAATCACTTAACCTCTGTCTGCCTCAGTTTCCTTATCTGCAAAATGGGGATAATAATAGCACTTACTTCCCAGTGTTGTTATATATCTTTATAACATTTGGCACAGTGCGTGGCACATAGTGAGCACTGCATCACTGTTAGCTTTTATTTTTATTGTGTAGTTTATGAAATTCAGATTAAGGCCTAATGAAAGATCATTATCTTATTGTATTCTCTCTTAGACTGATCACATCTGGAAAGTTGTTTTCAGTTCCGTATTTTAGGAAGGAAATTTATATAGGATGGCAAAGGGCTCTATGAAAATTATTTTAAATAATGTAGATTTTTTTGTTTGAAGAAGAGAAGACTTGAGAAGAGAGGTTAAACCGCCTTCAAATATTTGAAGGGTTGTCATTGGAAAAAAGACTAAATTTGTTCTGCTTGCCCCCAGGGGGCCAGGCTAGCAACAAAGAGGCAAATAGAGGCTTGATGTAAGGAAAAATTTTCTGACAGTCAAGAGCTATTCAAAAGTGGGATGGACTCCCTTGGGAGAAAATAGTTTCTTTCTCACTGGACACCTTCAAGGAAAGGCTATATGACCTTGTCAGATAAGGTATTACCTTTTTCAGATATAGATGGGTTGGGCTACATCACCACCAAAAGTCCTTCTAACTGTTGAGATTCTGTAAGATTTTGCACCATAAAGAAATGCTTGGGTGCATCAGCTTCATCAAGAGAGCCAGTGCAGCATAAAGCATCCAGTGCTGGAGGCAAAGAGACCGGGCTTCAAATCTGGCCTCAGACACACACTAGACATGTCACTCTCAGCAAGTGATTCAACTTCTTAGTTTCCTTGTTTGTAAAAGCAGAGGATAACTTAGGAGGCTCAGATTGGACAGTGGGTGTCCAAAAGGCTGTGTAAACCTCAAAAGGGTTATATAAATGTGAGCTGTTATTTGGTATTGCTATAATAGAGATTCTTAAAGAAGTCTTGCTAACAGATGTACAGCTGATTAAAAACCCATCATTTGCTAAGATTACTCAGTTAAGGTATAAGAAACTTGGTAATTTTCTGTTTTGAGTATTCTGTAAACATAAGTGTTCTGATACTAATGTGTACATGAGAAAAAATAGAATTAAACAAGTAGCTCTCTCCCCTTTACCCCTAAGGATATAGAGTAGGAGGAAACCTTAGATTTTGTAACTGGAAAGTTTGAAAGGTGACCAACTTTGTATGTACTTTACTTTTTTGCAGATATAAGCCATCTTCTCCTTTTTACATTTACTATTTAACTAAATGGAAGATAAATCACAAATTAGATTATTCATTAGAGGTGAAATAGTCTTTCAAAATTGACTCAGTCTGAGTGTCAGGAGAGTTGGTTCTTGTGCATGTTCTCGGTGAATGGGTTGACAATTGTAGTTCATATTCTGCTTCAAGATTTGAAAAGGACCCTTGATTAAATTTAGCAACCTTTATTTATTCAGAACTTGCTGTGTGCAATGCACTAGGCTTGCTGCTATTGTGACTATTAGGGATGGCAGTCTCTGCCGTTACAGAGTTTATAGTCAAATAGGGAGAAGAGACACAAATACAGGAGGGTGTGGGAGTAGGGGAACTTGATTTAGAGTAAGATGACAAGGGTTTGAATCTTGGATCTGATACCACCTCTGGGACCTTATGCAAGGCTCTTTTACCACATTAGGCTTCAGTTTCCCATTAGTAAAATGATGAGGTTTGAACTAAAAGATCATCAAAGTTCCTTTCAGCACTAAAATTCTATGATCTTGACCTTAGCATAAAATATAAAAACACTTAACATTTATGATCAGAAAGTCACCAAATCAAGTTTTTCTCATACTGTTTTTAACCCTGGAATAAGTATTCCCTCCTTTAAAGCATGCTTACAAGAGAGACAGGGAGAATGGTGTCAACAGTTAGGTTGTTCAAACTAGATCTGTTGCTTAAATGCATTTGGAAAGAGCCTTAGTTATTCTTGAAATGAATTTCCAGGTATCATTTATTGCAGTCTGGATCTGGTTACAGTTTGCGATTCTCTTATCATAACTAGATAGAATTCACAAACTTATGCTTTTTAAAAAGGAAACTGCTTGATTTATGTGGAAGCTCATGGCAGAAAAAAACAGCCATAGAGAGGGGTATAATGTGGGGTACCAAAAAGCACTGGCAAAAAGCAGCAGTCTTTATCTTAAAATCTGGGCTTTCAGACCTGGCTTGGACACTGGGTTAGCTACATGGTGGTGAACTCCACCCCTCTGCCAGTGGCTACTCTTTAAGTAGGGTATCTATCACAGTATAAACAGCTGTTCACATCGTCTTCAGTGATGTGTGCTCTGTGATGTTTATGAACTTTATGTAAGCTATCATCCCAGCAACTTTTCTTCTAGCCTACATGAAGGCAATTTTTAAAGAGGGGATTTTTGCTAGTTTTGTAAATTAGATGTAAATTGATGTTCTGACAACTGAATCACCATCACACACTTGTGCCATATAAATAAGTTTATTGTTGGCCACCTCTCTGGGCCTCAGTTTCTTTAAGCTTAAAATGAGGATCTTAAATGTTGTGATCTCTAAGGTCCATTTCAGCTCTAAATCAGAATCTAATTCTATGTCAGATGCCAAAGTTTTAAAAATGCTTAAGCCAGTATATCACACTAAGATAGAGAAGTTCATTTAAGACATAAAAAATGAGTGCATGTATTTGGTATAAGCCTGTTGTAATCAAGAGGAGACATTTTTATGTTACCAACTTTATTTTTAATGTAACTTTTTTTTTCTTGTAAAAATAGGAGATCTGCCTCGGAGACCAAAGTCAGCACCGGTTCAGGAACTAAGTAATTCAGATAAAAGACAGGTGAATTTTGTATTGGCCTTAATATTTTAATACATATAGACATAAATTAACTGGTGTTGGAATTAACGTCCTTACCTGCATGCTTTGAAATAAAAAACAAAAAGTTAGTGGCTAAAAAGATAAGTGATTAGGTGGGTAAGTAAATGAAGGGTTCTGCTGAGGCTTTTTAAAAATTTAGATTTAATACAGTATATTTTTTCTTGAGTTTTTGCTATGTTCCAATTATTGTACTAAGCACTGGCAGGCAAAGAAAGGCAAAAAATACAAAAAATGGAGCTTCAAGGAGCTATGGAAGATACCTTGGAAATTTAAATGCCTGCATACAATAAATATAGAGCATGAGGAAGGTAATTTTAGAGAGGAAGGCTTTGGTGACTGGGATGACTGAGAAGCTTTCCTGGAAAAGCTGGCCTTTAAGCTGAATCTTGAGAAAAGCCAGGGATGTTAGGAGGTAGAGATGAGGGAGAGCATTCCAAGCACAAGGGATAGCAAAGATGGGAGATATAGCACTGTATTTGAGGAACCTCAAGCCAGTATTGCAAGGCTATTAATATTAAGTGTGGGGGTGGGAATGGGGACAATCACTGGAAAGGTAGGAAGGAGTCAGGTTATGGACATCTTAACTGGCAAAAAGAGGAATTTAATTTTGGAGTAATAGAGATTTGCTGGAGTTTACTGAGCTCCAGGGACATAGACCTACATCGTAGGTGGCTGGCTGGAGCATGGATTGAAGTAGGGAAGAAACTTGAGGCAGGGAGACCAATTTTGCTATAGTCCAAGTGAGGGGTGACGAGCATTTGAACTAACTTGGTGGCTCTGTGAGTGAAGGGAAGGGGTGTATATGAGAGATGTAGGTACATGATGGTAAAAATGGCAAGATTTGTGAACCCATTGTGTGTGTGGGGTCAGTAAGAAAGAGGAGGATGTGGTGGCTGTGAACCTGGAAAACCAGGAGAACAGTGGTACTTTGAATAGAAATAGCTATGTTCATTAGGGAGTGGGTTTTGGGGAAATAAGGTAAGTTCTGCTCTGGACATGGTGAATTTAAGATGTCCATTTTGGAGGTCAAAGACTAGAGCTGGATATACATATCTGGGAAACCTTTGCATAGAGATAGCTAAATGCACTGGAAGTGATAAAGTCACTAAGTGATACAACGTAGTGATAAACCCTAAAAGGTTTATATGAATGTGAGCTGCTGTTTGACACTGGTATAATCAGGATTCTTAAAGAACCCCCAAGTATTGCTAACAAATGGGCAACTGATAAAAATAATTATTTTATTGAGATAGGTGGGGAAAGGGTCCAGGGTAGAACCTTGGGGGACATCCACAGTTAGAGCTATGAAAAGGATGAAGAACCATCAAAGACAAGTGTTCAGACAGAAGAAATATGAGGAAGCAGTATCAAGAAAAGCCAAAGAGAGGATTCAGTAGGAAGTGAACAATGTCACATGTTGCAGCGAGGTCAAGAAGGATGGAGATTTAGAAATATTGGCCTGGGCAATAAAGACATCATTGGCAGCTTTGTAGAGAGCAGTTTCAGTTGAATGAAGAGGTTGGAAGCCAAGGAGCAGAGTTCTAGAGAGTGAGAGGAAAGGAAATGCAGATAGTATGAGAAGGGGAAAAGGCTAGTTAGCTAGGATGGTAGGGTCATGGGAGGGTTTTGAGGATGGGGGAGACATGAACAAGTTTGTAGGCAGGAGGGAAGGAGACACTGAAGATGACAGGAGCACATGCTGGAGAAGAAGGAGTAGATGGGCTCCAGGGGGAATGTAGAAGAGTTGGCTTTGGTGAGAAGAGCCTTGTCTACATCAGAGGGAGACTTTATGAAAGGGAAATGGGGAAATGATATCAAAGGGATGTGAGATAAGGAAGGGAAAAGAGCTCTTGTCAGGGGGCCTTGGTTTTCCCCTACCCCCTTCAGTGAAGTATGAGTGAGTTGTGTGCTGAAAGGGTATAGAGAAGTGCCAAGGGGAGAGTAAGGAAAGATATGGTTTGGAATAACTGCTGAGATAACTTGGGTTGTGAACTTATCATAAGATTAGAATGATTGCCTTGCTACTCTCTACCTATTGAGAGTAGAGAACATAAATTTGTAGTGGATTCTAGTCTGTGTAGTGGTGGGGTTTTTTGTTTTTTAACTTTTTCCAGCTCCATTCATTTGTACAAGGACAGTAGCAAAGGAGGCAGAGGGGAGTATAATCCAAGGTTGGGGTTTTGCAAGGCAAGACTGGTGATAGGCAGAGATGGAATGATAAAAGATTATGATCAAATAAAGGAATTTCAGAGTTCAACACAGAAATGAAAAATTGATGGATGATGGGAGGAATGAGCATGTAGCTAGCTCCCTCTTCATGCTGCCAGGATGGAGTAGAGGAATCAGTCAAGGGAACTGAGTGTACCAAGGAACTAGGAAGTTAAGAGTATTTATGGGACCATCAGTAGTGAAGTGTCTTAGGATGGGTTAGAAGTATGCTAATCCTTGAGAAAAAAGTCCAGGGTGAGTGTCATTGGATGGGGAAAGGCCCCTTGAGGGAGGTAGATAGATATTTCAAGATTGGCCTGAGAGGCCTTTGAAGAAGGTATAGGTGGCATTAGAGAGCTTGGTCAAAAGGTGTTGGTGTGAGATGGGTCAGGCTGGAGCTGAGGTTGATCTAAGAGTCCCCCTGGAAGTTGGAAAGCTTTGACATGGAATTCACTTTGCTTTTGCAGCAATGGCTTTGAACTTACTTTTAACATGATGCCATCTATACCAGGGACATGCTATGTCTTCCTTTGGAAGATTACCCCTAGCTTTTGTTTTAGTAAATCTAATATAATTATTATTTTTTTTCCTTTTTTTTGCTTTTTGGAGGGCAGTTGGGGTTAAGTGACTTGCCCAAGGTCACACGGCTAGTTTTTTGTGTTAAGTGTCTGAGGTCAGATTTGAACTCAGGTACTTCTGACCCCAGGGCCAGTGCTCTAGCCACCTAGCTGCCCCTATAATTATTGCCATGAAATAATATTATCAAGGTAAAACTAGTTGGTTTCAAGCATCTGTTCCTTGGACCCTAAAAGTTACATTTTCTTGATAGCTTCTGGAAATTTCAAACAGTAAGTACCAGGGCTGAGCTTACTAGTAGATTTCTCTGCACTAGACTTAGTTCTATTCTGTGCAAATTTGGAACTTCTCCAGCTGTTCTGTTAAGTAAACCTGGTGATATTTTCAGGGGTGGGGGAGAGATTAAACATTTCTATAGTGCCTGGTATGCGCCAAGCACAGTGCTAAGCACTTTACAATTATTATCTCATTGGCTCTTTACAATTCTGGGAGGTAGGTACTGTTATTAGCTTCATTTTAGGATGGAGTTAAGGGATTTGCCCAGGATCACACAGCTGATAAGTGTCTGAGGCCAGATTTGAGCCCAGGCTTAGCTCTCTGTCCACCGATTGCCCCCATTGACAACTATAGGAGTTAGCAGGTCAGTGTAGGTCTCCCATGACTGACATCTTCACCTATTGATGTATCAGGTTGGAATAGGTGTACCTTGGTTCTATTCTCATTATTTAACCAGTTTTGGTCCATATCATACGTAGCTTTATTTCTAGAACATCAAGTTCAAGAGTTAAACTGGATTTTTGGGTGGAGGTTGTTAGAAGATTATGAGGTATAGATCCTTGCAAAGACAAACGGTCATAGTGTCTGTAATATAAAATCTTTCCCTTAGGAGGTCAGGAGTCCTTAAACTTTTAAAAAATTTTTATTAAAACATCTTGATGACCATACTTTGATATAATTCGTTTTCTTTATACATCTAAAATCATCATTCTGAGGATCCACAGGCTTCATCAGACTGCCAGAGAAGTCCATGACACACACAAAAATTTAAGAACCTCTGCCCTTGTTAATCAAGTAAATATATCTGGTATTTAAAATCTAATATATCATTTTATAGTAAACCTAGTTAATTTGAATCTGTAAATTACCTCAGGTTTTGGGGGGGGGGGGCCCTTGGCATAATATAGAATAATGACATCTAATATGGCAGCTAGGTGGTACAGTGAATAAGAACACATAGGATTTGGAATTTGTAAGAGCCAAGTTCAGATCTAGCCTCAGAGAGACTTTGTAACTGTGCAACCGTGGGCAAGTCACGTAATTTATTTTCTTACTTGCAAAATGAAGATGGCAGTGGCTGCCATCACAGAGAAGATGAAATGAGATATGTGTTGTGCAGAATGCCTGGCACATAGGAGGGAGGGAAGGAGGGTATGAGTGGGTGTACACATATTCCCTTCCTTTGTGGTGCTTTATGTATTCTCTACTGATGATGTCTTCATTTCTTTTTTTAAGTTCATACCCAGTGAAATATTTGAACCTCTAATATGCCCTGTTCCTGATTCCAAAGTACAAGAAGAAGAAATTCATGGAGAAATCAATCATCCTGATGGAAAGGTAAGACTTTATGAAAATTACTATTTTCTTAAAAGTCTGAATCCCTGTCTTTCTGCTGAAGAAAAATGAGAGCAAATTAGTATGTTTACTTCCATCATCTCTCCTTAACAGGTTGCTATAATTGTCAGCAAGTAGCTTGTTTAAATATTTGGGGAAAAGCAAAAGTAGGAATATTTCTCTGAGAATGAAGAATTAAGTCCTATGCACAGCTCTTCAACCCCTCTTAATGAAAACTGAAACACAAGTATTGGTGATGGTAAAACACCGTGATTGCAATTTAAGAGGGGCAGTTTGTCAAATGAGTTAGAAGGGTCTTTAGAAATACTATCTATCTATAATATCTCTAACAAGTAATCATATAGCCTTCTCCTCAACCTCCAGGATAGGGTGTTAACCACCTAATAAGATTCCCCCCATCCCAGCTGTGTTTCAGAGCTCCTCCTTTAATTTTTATGCATCTGTTCTAACTCTTAAATAGGATGTCTATTTCTCTTATCTTTCATATGACAACACTTAAAAAGGAGGTGTATAAATCCAAGGTGAGGATCAGCATATGAATTTATATGATACACTGCCTGAATACATGGTATGGCAGGTTCTGCCACTTTGGAAAAACTTTCTTTGAATCCATGGTCTTGGCAAAATATCTGCTTTCTAAAGACTGTGGCCTATTGGTTATATATTTTTTGCCTCTAGCCTTCTACAATATAGATATAAAATGGCCTTCAGTCCTGTGTAATCCCCTTCTGCACTGATGGTGTGGAAACAGAAGACTGAAGGTGCAGGCACCTATTATGTGCTAGGCTCTGGGAATTCAAAGAAACATTAACGGCTCTGTCTTCTAGGATCTTAGAACTTGGTACTCTTTAATGTGAAATCCTTTTCTAATGACCCACAACTAAGCATAACTAATAGAGGAACTGAATTACAGCGCCCTTAACATTCTTGCTCTAAAAGTAAGAAAAAAGGAAGTTGCAATAAAGTAGAAGACTGACTTATGGGTTTTCCTTAGTAATGACAGTTTTATCCTGTACCCAAACAACAAGGAACATAATTTCTTCAAATATTTGATCATCTTGTTCATTATAAAAGAAAGACTACTGTAAAGAAATTGGGGTAGGGGCGGCTAGGTGGCACAGTGAATAGAGCACCGGCCCTGGAGTCAGGAGTACCTGAATTCAAATCCGGCCTCAGACACTTAACACAAAAAACTAGCCGTGTGACCTTGGGCAAGTCACTTAACCTCAACTGCCCTCCAAAAAGCAAAAAAAAAAAAAAAATTGGGGTACATTTACCAGTGTCTGTTGCAGATGATGAAATGGCAGAAAGAAATTTTACAAAAACTCAAAAAGAGCTACCAAATTTAATCAATATATTTTGTGACTTCAATGAAAAGATGGGGAATAGGTGGGAAAGATGAGAAACAGGAAGAGAAAAGTAATGTAGCTTTTAGGAAAATATCTCTGGTTTTTTGTGTTTTGATCAAAGCCTTACACAAAGTAAGGTCCTGTGCTAATATTTTATAAACACTTTCTTCAAGAGAAGAACTGCTGGCTGACGAATATAATCACCAAAATATCACAAAAAATAAAATTGATTTCATTTTAACAGACAGGAAATGATTTGTTTTCATTGCTGATTCAGCTGTGCACAGTTCAGACCACTGACTAAAATTCATGTTAACTCTAGAAGAATAGAAATGGGGAAAAAAAAGTCATGCAATTGAAATAACTATCTCGACTAAGACAAACAGCTTTTTGGATAATGAAAATTAATAATTGGGAGGATAAAACTTTTGATAGTTTTACACAGATGTTTTACTGCTGTAGATACAGACACCAGATGAGCTTCAAATACCTTGATCAGTAAACACTTGACTTTCCAGACTGAGAGGAATATTATCTTGATTGTAAAGTCTTAAGAAGGTTGGTAGAAGATTGGTTGGGTTGTAAAGTCTTAAGAAGGCTGGGTAGAAGACCTATCCCAGATGAAGAGAAGCAGAGTAGAATCAGTTACAGAGACCAAGAGAGCCTACTAAGCAAAGTCATCAAAGGATAAAGCTAGAACAGTTAAAATATTAAAAAAAAAAAAAAAAAAAGAGCTGGTAACATTTTTATAACAAGCTTTTTTTCTTCATCAAGAATGGCAAAGTAGGGCGGCTAGGTGGCGCAGTGAGTAGAGCACTGGCCCTGGAGTCAGGAGTACCTGAGTTCAGATCAGGCCTTAGACACTTAACACAAAAGCTAGCCGTGTACGTGACCTTGGGCAAGTCACCTAACCCCAACTGCCCTCCAAAAAAGCAAAAAGCAAAAAAAAAAAAAAAAATGGCAAAGTAGGGGCAGCTAGATGGCACAGTGAATAAAGCACCCAGCCCTGGAATCAGGAGGACCTGAGTTCAAATCCAACCTCAGACACTTAACACAGAAAAACTAGCCACATGATCTTGGGCAAGTCACTTAACCCCAATTGCCAAGCCTTACCCCTCCAAAAAGAGAAAAAAAAAAAGGCAAAGTGGCCATATTTTGACTGTAATCAAATCCTAAATGTACTTACAGAGGTAGAAATAACACTGAGGAGAAAAAAAGACAAGAAAAATAGCTGGATTAGAGCTAACATAGAGAGATCTGTGCTGAACATGACAAATTGGGATTGATTCACAAGATACAGCTAAGGTGATGATTCTGAAGGCATGAAAAAAAATCTCAGACCTCATTGAAGAAAGGTCAGATCCTACCTTCTATAGAGGGCCTTGCCTGATGCTTCCCCCTTTCCTGTTAAAACCTTCCTTTTGAGATTATTTATACTGTGTATATCTTGTATTTACATAGTTATTTGCATCTTGTCTCTCAGGAGAAATGTGAATTTCTTGAGGGCAGGGACTGTTTTTTGCCTTTTTATTTTTTTTAGCATATTGACACACAGTAAAGGCTTAATAAATATTGGTTGTCCGACCTTATTAATATAAAAATATATAACTCCTTGACCATATAACTGACTGAAAAATCAATGAGATTCTGTCGTGTGGATAAAAAAAAAAAGATTTTAGCAGCGCAAAAATGTCAACTTAAAAGGTCCTTTTCCAAAAAGTTATATTCTGTTTCTATATAAAATTATTTAAGATTCCTTGTACATTTTTAATCCTCTAATGGTCAGTATCAGGAAAGCATAGAACACATGTTTGCTCAAGACATACACCACTGTGATGGAAAACCAGCAGACTCAAATTTTGAAGGACTTCCTTTGGATGGTAAGGTCCCCCAGATGCTGTCTGCAGATTAAGGTCATGCTGATTGCATCAAACCTTGGACCACAACAGTGCCTCCTGAAAGAGAGGTGTAATCACTCAACCATTTGGCTAACTATATATTCAGGAAAAACAAAGTGAGTTAAAGAGATTTTCCTCTTGGCTTTTGACATGCAGTTGAATGGAAAACCTAAATAATTTTTTGTTCTACCAGGTAAAATTGGGAAAGATAGAACAAATGGGTAATGAGTTTAGCCCCATGACTGAATAGGGAAAGAACACAGGTGGGAAAATTTGCAGAGTTTTTCTAATGAGCATTTTCTGTGAATTCTACCATCGTTTTAGGACAAAACACTAAAGTCTCTTAAGACTTAAAAAAATGAGATATACAGAAAACAGTGAAGTACATGATGGGTGTGAATATGCTAAAAATAAGAGTAACTGAAAGGTTGTCCATGTTAAAAGCAAATTCATGTAACATAACTAGATGTTCACTTCGACATAGATGAAATTTCCTCACCTATAAGACCCAATACATTTCTCTAACCTTCGCAGGAAAAAAACCCACCACCCTGTTTTTCCAAACTGGCCAATCTTTTGGAAGTCTTAAGTTATATGCAGTGTTTCACAATTGTAATCCATTACCTGTGTAAAAAAAAAAAAAAATGGGGAGAGAGGTACCTTTTGGAGTCTTTTTATCTTTAGCTAAGCTTGGTTATTAAAATTTCATTGCATTTTTTTAAATAATTGTTTTGTTCTATTTATGTTGTCATAGTTATTATGTATATTGTTTCTGTTTCTGTTTAATTTACTTTGCATCTGTTCATGAGTTTACCTAAACTATCTTCTATCTCTATCAGTTTGAAAATCATTGTTTTGTTGTTTCCTCCAATCTAATCATTTCCCCTTTCCAATTTTACCTACTAAAATTATATGAACAAAAACTGACTTCCATAAGGAGAGAAAGAAATCCTTTTACTTAAACATCTTTTTAAGATGAGGTACTTAGGAGGTTGTAGGGGACCAGACAGAGGAAAAGCTGCTTGGCTAGATATTCTAGATAAAACAAGTGGAAGTCTCAAGTCATAATCAAAGCAGTTTTTTAAAATTTTTAAAAAACATAATAAATATCTATATGCACACCCCTCTGAGGGCAGGGAGGAAGAAAAGCAAAATCTTTGTAATACATATAGTCAAATCCATTCCAGCATTGTCCATGGACAAAAAAAATGTATATCTCAATCTGTACCCAATATATTACCTCTATCAGGTGTGTATTTCATCATGATGACCAGTACAAATTTACTATTTCTAGAAAGGTTTGGGAGGTAAACAAAACAAGTAGGATGGAATAGTTTAAAGAAGCAGAAAGGGAAAATGACTACATAGTTTCCTTTTCATACTTTCTCTATTAGTTTTGGAGCTCTATTTAAATAGTATTAACAAGGGACATGGCATGGCCAAATATATATAGTTCTAGATATAAAATAGAAAACCATGTGTTCTAGCAACATTGCAACCATTTATTATGTATGGTAACCAGGGAACCAAACCATGTCCCTTTTCCTCAACATCCTAAGATACCATGGGCTTTCCAGCCAGGGTCAAGGCATCCCAAGGCAGATGCTAGGTTCATTCCAGTATCTTCTTCAGGGTAGTAGGTAGTAGAGAAAGATCACAAATAACTATGGAGAATGAGGGAAAGTGCTTAGGAAATATGAGTCATAGACACTTAAAATTAGAAGGAACATCAAAAGTAATCTGGTCCAGCCTGTACCTAAACAGATATAACCTCTGCATCATTCCTTAAGGCCTTTTAGTTACTGAAAACTGTCTTGTTACCTTTTGGGCCCATCGACTACAATTTTGGACAGCTCTAGAAACAGGAAATAACCTGAATCAAAGTGGTCTAATGCTGATACTTTTAGTATTAGATTATATAATAGTTTTCTCTTTTATTTCCTCTGTGCCCATAGCCAAGTCATTTTGTAAAATAAGAGATTGGATGATATCTCTGAGATCCTTTCCAGTTTTAGGCCTTATGATATAGAATGATAATTTCAGAGCAGATGCTGTTTTGATTTTATAATTTCAAAATTAGGATATTACCATGATTATCTGTACATGAAATAAAATCACCTTTATCCTTTTTTTTTTTAGGTTGAAAAGGTTTTAAAAAGTGGGTACCATGTTATCTTGTTTCCAAATGGAACTCGGAAAGAAGTGAGTTCAGATGGAAAAACTATCACTATTACTTTTTTCAATGGGGATGTGAAAAAAGTCATGCCAGATGAAAGAGTGGTATGTTTCCATTGATATATTTTCTACCTCTTCATGTTTAACACACACACATACACACACACACAGATCTATACATTTTTGTATAGACCTATATGTATGTACATGCATATACATAAACACATACAATATGTATATTATAGTGGTCATATTGGTTTTTTCTCATTTACAGATTTACTACTATGCAGCTACTCAGACCACTCATACCACTTATCCAGAGGGATTGGAGGTTTTACATTTCTCAAGTGGACAAATAGGTGAAAATTATTATTTTTCTCCAATTTCTTCTCTACTCCTATCTGTTCCCCAAAGTAATTCAAAATGAGAATGCAGGTTGATGTTACACACTCACATTCTATCTCTCTATATATTTTTAAACTAGAAAAGCATTTTCCAGATGGAAGAAAAGAAATTACATTTCCTGACCAGTCCATTAAAAATTTATTTGAAGACGGGAGAGAAGAGAGCATTTTCCCAGATGGTACCATTGTTCGAGTACAACAGTAAGACTTGCTTAAATCTAACAGTAGTTTTTCTAGAAATTACACTCTGGCTTTTCTTACTATATAATTTCACTCCAATTCCAGCTAAAAAAAATTTACAAATACATATTCTGAGTTTCAGATGTTGTCATTAAGATACATTGCAAATAGACTGCACCTTTACCGTAACAGATGTAGAGTTAGTTGATAATATAATGGGAAAACTGCATATATATCATACCCCAGTATTCAAATAAATAGTCTACATAAACAGTGAATGAGTATATATGACTGTAGAAAGTAACGATAAACTCCAGTCAGCAAATGCTTCCTGACAGTACAGTTATTTTAGTTGGGTATTAGGTAGGAGTGAACATGGCTTAGCAGGGAGGCTTAGAGGTAGGTACTAGTAAGTTAGCCTAGGAAGGAGATTTGTGTGTATAGTGAGAGGATGGTCCAACAGCTGGCATGATTAGAATTTGATGTGATAAATTATAGGCACTTACAAAGTTTTGTAGTTAAGTAGGGGACTAGACAGATGCAAGAATGTCATGAAGACCACAGTAGGTGCATGCGGTAATCAAAGTGTGAGATTAGAAGAAAAAGTCTTGATAGAGATGATCAGAACTGAAGGGAAAGGGTCAATTCCTTCTACAGTTTTAAAGCTTGAGCCTAGTAGAACCTGGCAGCTTGTGAAGGAGATGTGGTAAATAAACTTAGTTTAACATGTTGAATTTCAGTTGGGCATGAAGCACAGAGGCAAAAGGAGCTGTAACATTAGGGCTAAAGTTAAATAGAAAATTGTTCACAGCTGGTAACTGAAACATTGAAAACAGATGCATGCAAGGTTTGTAGAGGGAGGAGAGGACTGAATCTTGACTGGCTATGGCAGGAAGAGAATGGGACTAAGAGGAACCATCCATTGAAGACAGAGGGGAAAAAAAATTTGGAGCTATCATTATTATTGGTTTGAAGTAGTGGCAGCTTCTATACGTAACGGGAAGAGAAGTGTTACTAAGTTCATGATTTTTTAAAAACAGAGATGGCAACAAAATAATAGAATTTAACAACGGCCAAAGAGAACTTCACACTCCCCAGTTCAAGAGACGAGAATATCCAGATGGCACCATTAAGACTGTATATTCTAATGGCCACCAAGAAACCAAGTATGTATCTGGTCGAGTAAGAATTAAAGATAAGGATGGTAATGTTCTGATGGACACCAAATTGTAGCAAAATGTTTTTCTTAAATTGTGAAGTAATATGTGGTGCTCTTGACAATGAATTTCCTTTTAAAAATGTATATTTCTGTAAATTCTGTAGCAGCTTGTCAATCTGTACATAGTGTATAAAATGAAAAGTTTTGATGTTTTCAGATATCTAAAATAAAGTTTAACTTTGATAGCTTGTCCTGCCTGTGTGTTGATATTTTTATAAAAAATGATGAAACAGAAGACAAAAAACATATTCATAAAATTAAGCCATCTAGCAGAAGATAAAATTTATTATATAAATGACCTTTTTTTGTCCTATAGGGCTAGACTTTAAATTGAAATAAGAACTGGCAGTGCACTGACTTAAAACACAATGGCAACTGTGTGACCTTGGGCAAGTCACTTAACCCCAACTGCCCTCTAAAAAGCAAAAAAACAAACAAAAACAAAAAAAACACAATGGCAGATTCAACGGGGCAGAGCCAAGATGGTGGCGTAGAAGCAGCAAGGTTCCACAGCTCCCACACCACCACCCTAAACACCCATAAAATTATGATCCCAGAGAAAGCCTAGGACTCTCAGACTCACAAAAATACAGAAAACACATCTCTTGCTGAAGGCAGCTTGGCAGGAGGGGCTCATGGCGGCAGCCAGCAGCAGAGGCTGGCCCAGCCTGAAGCTAGGACCACGGCCAGGCCCGGGGTGATGGGAAGGAGCCAGGCTGAGCTGAGCCACGCTGCAGCCAGTCTTCAGAGGAGAGGATCTACAGCCTCCAGCACCTCCCCATCTGCCAAGGTGGGAGGAACAGGGACAGGAAAGGGGCAGCTCGCACACTGAGCAGAGACCGGCCCCACCCCCCAAAACTGCAGCCGTGGCCAGGCCAGGCCAGGCCCCAGGGCTGCCAGGAGGAGCTGCAACTCACAAGCCACAGCATGAGATCTTCTTCAGAGAAGATTTATTGCACCTGAGGGAATCTTCACATTCACCAAACCAGGAAGATGGTCAGTGAAAGTGAAAGTGAAACTTTGAAAATTAATTTGGGGAAGGAAAAGCAGTTTGGCCAATCTGCCCCTGGGGCAAGGAAACAGTGGGGGAGGGGAGCTGCTGGAACTGGCTGCTGCCCCCACTGGGCTGCTTCAGAGGCCCTGGCCTGTGGACTCCGCAGGGGGGCTGAATCCATCCATCAGGGCCAAGTGCTCTTTCGTTGAGCAGCCTGGATCCGGATCGTGGTCTTGGGTGGTGATGCTGGGGTGCACTTTCAGCAAGCCAAAGCTGGGGGGACTTGCAACACCCCCCTAATAGCTCCGGCAGCTGGGATAACCCCAGCAATTTGGAACAGAGCTTTCCCCCCTAGAAGCAGAGTTTCACAGAGCTAAAAACAAAACCCAACCAATTAACTGACTGGCCAACATGAGGAAAAGGAACCAAAATAAGAACAGCAATAAAACTCTAGAATCTTTTTTTGTGGACAAAAAGGATCAGAGCAT
>CM053596.1:142528944-142555026 GCA_028646575.1 Pseudocheirus occidentalis | reverse complement strand
GAATGAGAGGAGACAGGGAGAGACAAAATGGGGTTAATCATCCCATATAGAAGAGGGAAAAGAGGGAATGGATAACGGTTACAACTTTACTTTCAATTACTTGCACTGAATTTGGCTTAGGGAAGAAATGGCATAAACTCTAAACTGGGCAACATGCCACACAGGAGAGTAGGGGGCATGGGGATGAGACGGGGGCTGATGAAGGGGAGGGCAGGGTCTGGGGGAGGGATGCTGGAAGCACACACTTCAGTACAGGGACAGGGTAGAGAACAGAACGGAGGGGCGGGGAGGGATAGGAAGGAGAGACAGATGATCACTGTCACAATATGTCCACTATGAATATGTCCTGTATAATCACACATCCACAGCCTGTATTAGATTGACTATCCTTCCAGTGGGGGTGGGTGACAAGGGAGGAAGCAAAAGAATCTAGAATTTGAAGTTCTGCAAGGTCTGCAACTAAGAATTAAGATATACAGGGGCTGGGATAGGGAGACCCTCCCTGCCCTACCAGAAAGTAAGAGCGGGGGAGGGGCTTTACAGTGGGACTGCTGTTTCAGGGTTGGGGCAGGGGAAAGATGGGGAGAAAATTTGTCATTCAAAAATGTCATGAAAATGAATGATGTAAACAAAAAAACAAATTTTTAAAATGTCTATATAAAACAAAACAAAAACAAGTGATCCGGCAAAGTCTCCCGACTTTGAGTGAAAATGACACAGACTGTGATTCTTAACCAAAACGTCAATGGAGTCCCTCAATCTCAGAGTTGGAAGGGAACTGGGAAGCTAATTCAACTGTATCTTACCAAGAATTCACTCTACAAAGGATTAACAATAACATCTCACTGATGAACTATGAAAGACTTGGCTCTTCTCAGCAGTAAAATAATCCTAGACAATTCTAAGAGACTGATGATGGAAAATACTGTATAATCTATATCAGATCCTTGCTGTCTTGGGGAGGGAGGAAGGAGAGGGGAGGGGAAGGAGAGGGATGGAGAAAAATTTGGCACTCAAAATCTTATAAAAATGGATGTTGAAGGGGTGGCTAGGTGGCACAGTGAGTAGAACACCGGCCCTGGAGTCAGGAGGACCCGAGTTAAAATCCGGCCTCAGACACTTAACACAAAAACTAGCCATGTGACCTTGGGCAAGTCACTTAACCCCAACTGCCCTCCAAAAAAAAAAAAAGCAAAAAAAAAATAGTTGAAGATCTTATCTTTACATATAATTGGAAAAAAATAAAATACTATTAAGTGGGAAAAAAAACAATGGCAACAGTACATATGACTAAGTAATTATGTGGAAGTATGTGGAATAGGGCTGAGGCTAGCAAGTTATTTTGAAAAACACAGAACAATTAAAATGAGAGAGCTAAAGATAAGGGAAATTATAAGGGATTAATAGTGTTATATATAACACTAGCTGTGTTTTCACAGGCTAAAGACTGCTATCAAATAGAAGGATTTTTAAAAAATGTTGAGTTTGCAATGAGGAGTCAACTCTGTTATGTGTCCTGAGATAATAACTCTTTTTACATTGCTTTCCTCATGTCTGAAGGAGGTAGCACAACTACCGTAGTAATGATTTTACTGATAAGGAGCCTACGTTTCAAAGTTTAAGTGAGTTGCCCATGGTCATGTAATTTTTAAACTGAAATCTGAACTTGTCTCATGGAATCCTTTACTTCCTTCAGAGCTCCTTGATACCTGGAGCTCTTTCATCTTCATCTCTTGATGCCTACTCCAGTGTCCTGTATGTAGTGGGTACTTAATGTTTATTTGAGTAGATCTCTACTACATCGCCTCACACAGGGAGCCACTTTCAAAGGTATCAGAGAATGGGTAAGTCAAGGATCAAGAATCTAAATAGCAAGCTTAAAAAGGGCTACTTAAGAACTAAATGCTGAAGGGTTAGGGAGAGGGAACTCCCAGGTAAAGACGCTCCCTTCTAGTCCAAGTGGGTTGACACTGTCTACAAACTACAACCTTAGGAAGGATGTTCCCAAGAGCACTGAGAAGTAATGTGCCTTTACCAGGGTCAAAGCCATTCTTTGTTATAGGAACTTGAACCTGGCTTTAAGAGACTAACCAAAGGTCTTGTTCTTTATCCTGTTTTATTAATATTTTATTAATTGCACAAGTACAATCTTATAAGGGACAATGACAAGCTGGACTGTTTCCAACAGAAGACAGTCTTTTGGTGATGGAATCCCAAACCACGTCAGACTAAGATGAAAATAATTTGGTAAAACTTTGTGAAGACCTTTTTTTAAGGGTAGGGATGATGGCTGTTTGGCTGGGGGGGGAGGGGAGGAGAGGGAAAGCCACAGTAGGAAGAATAGAAATGGGACCAAAGGATAGATTTTAGTTCAAAATAGGAAAAAACATCACAGTAATCTGTGCAATCCTAAAACAGATTACCCTACCCGAGGAGGTAATGAATGTTTCATTATTTGAGATATTCATATAACATGGTGAATAAATGAGATGTTACTAAATATAGTTACTAAAACTGAAGAAAAGTTATCCATCCCACTTAGCTGATTGTGTTTTGATTGATTTAGGAAAGCACGAACAAAAACTTCCACTTTTATTTTCCTAACCAACATATGGTTGACATCTGGATGGCAATATTAGGTATATGACTTACCTTACATAAACTATGATGATTTCAAATAGTTTCTGAAAGTTGACAGCTACCATTACATTTATTTACATAGTTGAGAGCCTACCATAATACAAGGAAGTAAGTTTTTCCAACATAAGATTTTATGTCAGTATACATGCTGAAATAAAAACTGGTAATAAACCAGAAAAGTTTATGAACAAAGACTCAAAACAAAATTTATTAAGTATATTCTTTAGTAATTTTAAAAAAAATCCTAACAATCAAACAGAGAGGACAGTATGTGAAAGTTATCATTTTGAAAAACTAAAACAGAAATCAGCCTGGACTATTCTAAAACAGAACTAAAATGTTTCTTCTGGGCTGCCACAAGTGCTCATCAAACAGAATATACCTGAAAAATAAAAGCTCTGGTATAATTATACATCTACATTTTAAAGCCTAGATTTGTTAATGTTTCTTAACCTAAACATTTAGATGACTAATTACAAAAACCCCCATACGATTCTTTATGTACTATAATGAAGCTTTGTGAATTAGCCCAATTAAAATGAGCTTTTACTTTTGATGGCTGAGCATTATTTTAGCTAACATTTCTGAATTGTTATAAATATCCAATCCACATAGACTTTAAAAAAATAAAACTTCATTATGTGTGTACAAACAACTCTGGATTTTCTCAATTGCTTAGACTTACCCAATTGTTTGCAACATGAGAAAAACTCTTTGAGGATGAAACCCTAGTTTCAAAACCTGTCTCTGATACTACGTTAATGTGAACTCAGGCAAGTCTTTGGGCCTATTTACCAACTGATGACCACTAATATTCATTCCTGTTTTAGTATTCTAAATTCTTACACAAACAGATGCAATTGGACAAGTCAATTACCCACATGTACAAGATATATTTTTATATGTACATGTGCACATATATAATCAATCTAGTCCAATCAACTGAAATTTCTTCCTAAATATGAGTACCAGTCTCTAGTAAGTCCTTATATAGGTACAGAAACTAGCGTAACTAGCTGCTGAAAGCTACTGGTACATGCTTCTGCTTCTGTAATGGCTGTAAAAATTCTAAGAAAAGTTTTTTTTAGAGAAGTGGGCACCCTTTAGTGTTGGTGCTGCCACCTTTCACAAGATAAAGGGAAGATAGGAAAGGCATTCAAAGAGGAGATGGGAATTTCTCACTAAGCTCACTTGCCATTTCTTTGAGGAAACAAGAGGAAATTACATGATATATGGTATTGATGTCTGTTACTAATCATAAGTCGTGCTAGTTAAGAAAGGTCAGAAAGCATTATATATACTTACATCATTCATCTAAATCTGCAAGTCCCATTTCTATCAATGACATATGAACTGGATATTGTCCATCTTCATATAAGGTCACTATATATTCTGGTGACTGAGTCTAAACAAAAGCAGAATTTGTCAAACAAATTCCTCACCTTCATCCCATCCTCTTTATTCTATCCTAAGCTATTTATTAGTTATGTTCAGATATATTTATATCCAGATACGTGATTTAAATTATCTTTGAGAAGCCCTGTCCTTAACAGGCCTATTCTGTATTCCAAAGAATGTCATAACTCTCACATACATACTGGAAACAAACACCTGCTAAATAGAAAAACATTAGCTTTAAAATAAACCTATTTACCCCGCCACATCTCCTAAGTTTTATGTTTCAAAGGAACTAGGCATTTACCTTAACAAAAGCAATCAGAGAGAGTATTCTTATTTGGGATTTCTGGTACTGTTTCTGCTCTTAAGATTTCAAAATTTGGATCATAATACTTAAAAATGAATTTCAAGTTTGAATAACTAAAACATGACTTACATAACTTCTAATAAATCTTAAAATTAAGTCTCTAAGTCAATATACTTTTATGTGCTGTATCAGTGATGTTAAATTCAAATAGTAAGGGATCCCTGTGATCTATCACAAATTAACATTATGTAGTATTGTATCTTTATTTTGTCAAACATTACCCAATTACATTTAAATCTGGTTCATGGTTCAAGCTACAGGAGTTTGACGCCTCTATGATACATAATTATGAAAAAGATAACTAAGATAAGATTATTCAATGATACCAAATTACTATGAAAAATTCTGGACTCTTAGTATTCCTGCTAATTAGAATAAAAATTTACCAAAGAGGAAGCATAAAGCTGTTTTCCTTGAAGACAGTCTATCATAGCCCACATGGCTTCCATGCTCCACTTGGGGCAGTATGGAATTCTTGTTTTTTCTGAATCTTTTAATGGAGGTTTAAATCCAGCCAAAAGAACTTTTACAGCCCGAGCAGGATATTTCATAAGGTGGAGAGGAATCTGACGCAGTCTACAACAGAAGAAACATTAAAACACAAAGCATATAATGACTTAATGCTTTAAAAAACTGCAAAGAACTCTGAACAACTCAAAGATATTTTTGGAGAAAGGAAAGAAGATGTCCTTAACAGATTACCACTAAACATAATTACGTTGACTTTACCTGCTCATTGGCAGTTTTTCAGTTGATCCATAATCAACAAATTGTACCAGGATAGCAAGGGGATCAAATTCTTTGATGCAAAGAACCTTTGCTCGATACCATAAACCATCATTATATTCTGCAAGACAAGGCATTTCTGGAGAGAGAATAAAAGGGAAATTATAATATAAACCTAACATCTTCACTAACAAATATGAAAGACCCATAGATTTCTTTGTATTAGTCCTGATCTCTGTCATTTCCAGAAATAAAATACCACTTTCCTGATGCCCTTTTCAAGTCTGAACAGTGAACGTGTAGCCCAGATAAAAACTATGGAAATGATAATAATAATGATGACAACAGCTAACATTTACACAGCACTCATTCTAAGGCACGCTGGTACTACCTGAGCATAGCTTACCTATTCCCATGCATCCTACTTTCTGTGTTTTACAAGTGTCACAGAAAACAGCAATCCTTTGCCTTCCCCACATACAGGACAGACATCTATGTCCACCTAGCTCCATCCTCTGTTCGGTTTCTCTGGAGAACAAAAGAACTCTAAGGGCTGGATGCCTGGAGGTTTTACTCTACTGGAAACTTTATAAGCCAAATATATCATACTTTCCTCTTCCAACAAAACATGACTGTAATGCCTTGGTGTGATACTGGGTTCTTAAAGCAGAGCATAAGCTCTCCTGGGTCCTACCAAACTGTTAAGACTGCGAAGAGGACAAGACTAAACTATATGTCATTTTATCTGAGCACCAGTCTATATTAACTCTATTCAGAGAGTAATTTCCAGGCTGACTGCAAGTTGATTAATTTTGGGGGCAGATACTCTCTCAAAGACTGTGATCTGTATCTGGGGAAAGAGCAGAGCATCCATACTGATTAAATCACAGATCCTTGAAAAACTTAAATAAGATCTTTTCTCATCAATATTTAACAGTCCAATGTTTACCAGATCTATACTTCCAGGAGATTATTTCATTATGTAATTATAAGTTTTAATTTCTCTAGTATCTGTAAGTTTTTCCCAGTGTCAGAAATTTAATATAAATATAATTATTTCATTCACTGAATAAAACTGTTGGGAAAAATCATGCCAAATCTTACTTTATCCCCTCACTTAGCAAGAATATGGCCTCCACCTAATCTCAAACTAAAAATGTAACTTCTTCACATAAGTATTATCTCTTTATTAACATACTATGTGTGGCTAGAGTACTGGACATGAAGGTAGAAAGACTTGAGTTCATAACCCCCTGAATATAAGTTTCACAACCACAGAGGTCACTTCTCTCTGAAGCCCATTTATTTTTCCCTAGATGAAGATGAGAGGGCCAGTGGCACTTCTTAAGTAGTTACGCTAGATGGAACACCTTAACGCTGGCTGGATTCTCTGTGAGGAATTTAAGACAAGACAGGGAAGAAAGGCAAAAAAGGGTTGGTATGCAGGGCTGGAACCTCTAGCACTGGAAGGAACTTCTGAATTGATGAAATCATAGATCTACTGGGGTACCCACTTCACAGTATTGTTTTAAGATAATAAGACGCCATACATAATGGGTTTTTTACACATGGGGCAAAAATTTATTGGTGTATGGATGGGGCCACCTATGTGTGGTTGAGGATATTAGGAATTATAAAACTAGCATTTGAAGGGAACAGAAGTTGGGATGGAGAAGACAAAGGTAGGTACTAAACATGTAGGGGAAGAGAGTGCACAAACAAACCATACACAAGCAGATTCCCAAAAGAATGCTACTGTGAACAGCTTTTAAGATTCAGATTACACAGTAATAGTGAACACTCTGTTTATTCCATTACAAACCAAGGCAAACATTAACAATATAATATTCACAACATTACATCTTATCACAGAAAGTCACAATATAGTGTTCATAACAGCTTAACATTAGAACGGCCATAGTTTTCACTACAGTGGCCACAATATTTAGAACAAGGAACAAAAGAATAGTCCTAAGGGGGAAATCCTTCTCACTTAATCAATCAATCAATCAATTCACAATATATCAATCTTCCACTCATGGGGCAACCATTAACTTAATCAGTTACTGATCTAGCAGTCAGTCACTAAACTAGATTCCCAATTACTAAATATCATTAGTTACTAATACAATCATTAGAAAACCACACACACTCTCCACCCCTTGGTTTCCAGCAAACCTCAAGTTTCATCCAATGGGAGGCCTTTTCTTCATCTTGACTCTGGGTAGTCTCTCTGATACCCTGGATCCCCTTCCATGGTCCCAGCTCCTTCCTGAATCCAACAAACAGTCACCTGGATTCAGAAGCAGACAGCTCCCAGGTCCTTGTCCAGTCCTCAGGGCAATCCCCAGCACACACTGAAATTCACAGGGTCCAGCACATCTCAAACCTTTCACCACTTCTCTTGCCTGGAGCTCAAGGATCAGCCAGGCAATGAACACAGTCTTATCCTGGTCATGCTTCTTCAGTTTTCCAGCAGTTCAGCTGGCCCTAGGACCCAGAAGGAATACTGGCCTTCTGTTGGGCCTTCACCAGATTCTGGTCTCAGGAAAACTCCTATCTCTTTTCTCAATCAGCTTCCAAATGCTGGGAGAAAAACTCTCTCTCTCAAGAAAACTCCAACTCAGCTCCCAGATGCTGAGACAATCCTGCTTCCTCCAAAATTTCAATTCTGTCTCTAGAATCCTTTATACAGAGCACTGGCCTCCTGTCTCAGCCAATAGCTTTCTTCCAGTCAACAGGGGAGTTCATGCCTTCTCAACAGTGGACAGGGCTCACACCTTCCATACTTAGCCCTAAGTTACTAAGTGCTAAGTTTCTGCTAAACTTGATTGCTATTACAGAGAGACACCAGTGTGGGAGTTCCACAGATGATGACATCAAAGATCTCAACAGAAAAGAGAGTGAACTTTATCATCACTCAGTAATTTTCCTTCTCAAGTCTATACATCTGTTAGTTAAAACACAGAGTTATTACCCTTTTTCTTTCTACCACTCTTAGGGTGTTATATGCTGCTCTGAAATACTTAAGAGTAGCATAGATTTATTATATTTCAGGACTCTAGGATTATTAACATATACCTTCTAATCATCATCAGCTGATACTCGAAGCATTTCCAATTTGACTGAGCCTAGTAAAGTTATACCCCACTAGCAAAGTTTTCAGGAGCCCAGGGTTGCTATCATCTTATACTAAGTTGGTCTTGGGGTGAAATTTTTTTGGTGGGGGAGAGGCTGCTAAAATAGCTCTCAAAGACTATCTAATAAGTTGTAGGGAGGTTGCAATAAGAATTTGTGAAGGAAGCATCCTTATCAGAGAAATTACAGATCTCTGGAGCACTGAATTATTAAAGATTCCATTTAATTAGCCTATCATTATTTCATATGCCAATCCACTGACAGATTTAATTTTTTGTTCCCATGTTCCAAGGCCTTAATGATAAATACAAGTTAAACAAGCTGAAATGATGAAAAAGTAAATAAAGTGAGATCAAAGCTAGTTCCGACCAACTTTAAACCTCGATGTACCTTTCCCCCTGACTTTAGGTCCTGTGCTCTACTACCCACACTGCTCCACCTAGCTGCCCCATGCCTGCAGATTACTTTCAAAAAAAAATTTCTACAGGTAAGAATTCAGACATATAGGTGTAATGGTAATAGAATTTGGAGATGCCCCTGAATTGGCTTGGCTTTTGGGTTGAGTGTTAAAACCCAGAGCTTGTGAATCCCACTTGTGGGATGAATTTGTTGACATGAAGAGATAGGGCTGAACTGGAAGGAGCCATGAATTGAGAGAAAGGCCCAAGCAGAGAGGAGGCCAGAAGGACTTTTGGGAGAGCAGTACCCAGTATCATGGAGCCTGAGTTGCTGAGAGAAAGACTTCTGAGAGCCCACTGGAGCTGCCCAGGACTTTTGAGAACTGCCACCTGGAGCTGCTAAGAACTGTGGAGGCATGGCTGTGATGCCAGTATTTTGTCTGTTTTGCCAGATTCACCTGATGGTGAAGGACAATGCTGCTGTTGTAGAGGTCCTGGAACCTGGCTGTTGGTTCAGAAGCCCCAAAGGAGGATTTTCTTGTGGTATGTTTACAGAAATTGTGCAAGAGGGCCTTGCTGATGTTTTCAGGGGTTCTGGGACTGTTCTACAGGCAGACAGTGACTTGATGAGGACACTGGCTATAGCTTTGTTGAGCCTTGTCTCCCCAGAAACTGAGATTGCTGAGGGCTTGCCTCTAGTGAAGATGAAAGAAGGGCCTTTCCTTGGGGTTTCAATGCTGAGATGATACCTTAACCTTGTTATGGCTTAAGTATGATGGCCTTTTGTGCTCTCCTCCCTCCCTTTTGAGAAAGTGCTTGGTGTTAATGGATGGTATTGTAATTCCTTTGTGTCCAGGGGTGGGAAACCTTTGCCCTTTTTGTGCTCTGTGATTGACCAGATGAATGTACTTTTTTATGATGGGAAACTGATCTCCATTTGAGAAGAGACTTTGATGGACTAAATGAATGTACTGTCTAGGGGTGGCATAGTACCTGGATTGAATTGAGAGTTTACTTGCTAAATGAACGCATTATACTGTATTTTGACTTTCTCTGTTCTGTGAATATTTGTTGAATAAATGGGGTTTGCTATGCTGATAATCCGAACCTTGGAAGTTGCCTTTGTTTGGCATTACAATAGGTCAGTAATTACTGACACTTTATTGGTCTCTTTTTTCAGTAATATCATTTGTGAAGTGTTTTCGTCCCATTACTTTGATATTTATATATGAACACATAAATATATAAACTACAAAAATGCAAACAAAAACACTAAAACACAGGTGAACTCAAGATTGAATGCAATGACCAATATAATTCCTAGAGATAATAAAATATACTTCCCTTCTCTCTGTAAGAGAGTTGGGGGACTGTAGATACAGAATATTGTGCATTAATTAGTTTTAATACTCTTTTTAAAAAGGGAGTGTTCTACAAGAATGGGGCATACCTCATGAAATGACCATGATATTAAAAACAAAAGGTATCAATAAGAATATGGCATCTTAAATGTAGGTGAAAATACACAGTATTTCTTCAATTAAGGAAAATAGTTGATATTCAAAAAGTGTCATAAAAATTTCTGATTTAAATAATTTTTCCACTTTTCTAGAACAAACATTAAACCAAAGCCCCCACAAATATTTTAAAAAATAGCATTTCAGAGTTTCATTAAAATATAATGAAATTTCTCTGTATTTGAAAGAATGACAAAAAAATACCTGATCTAAAATCTGTCAATGAAGGGAGAGAATCCACATTCTGATTACAACTCTGTAGTACTTCATCCAGGCTCTTTGGTTCAGACTCCCAGTTGACTCCAGTATCAGCTGTGGCATTTTGATGGCTGAAGTTTTCGATTAGATCAAGGCAGATATATACCTAGGCCAAAAGAGTGATATCTTTAAGTTTTGTTACTTTTGCAATATTTCTTACATAGTTATGACTAGGATACTCCTCGGTACTTTTGCTCTGGTATCCTATCCACTTACTGACCCCTTAGGAGCCTTTTTCTTTCCTTTTTTGGCCATATTCTTCCTTGGAAAGCTCTTACAGATCTTAGATCTTGGAGGCTATCTAGTTTAATCAATATCTGAACCAGAATCTTATCCACAACATAATTTTTCAGCCTTTGCTTGAAAAGTGTCACTGAAGAAGAGGGAAACCTTCACTGGATGACTATTAATTGCTAGCAAATGTTTACTTATTATCAAGTCTAAATTTGTCTCTCTGCTTGTTCAAAGACTGTTTCTAACTCTGCTTTCTGCGGCCAGCCCCAGAACGAGTCTTCCTTCCAGTCTACGTATGTTTTCTTCCAAATCTTTGTTAAAAATCTTAAACAAGTTAGACCTATGCAGAGATTCCTGAAATAGTTCACTATCTGAGTTCTAAGCTGAAGGTGACATCAAATAATTACTAACTACTCTTAGGATAATCAACTTAATCAGTTTTGAATCCATATAACTTTATTTTCTGGCTTACTTTCCCCTAAAAATAGCATGGATAAGATCACTGAGACTGTCAAATGCTCCTTTAGAAGTAACCATTGAGCAATTGTCCAAAAAGAAAAAAAAATGGGGAAAGGAATAGGTTTAAATATAGATAGCTCTATAAGACAGGGATTGAGTTCCAATGACAATATTCCCTACTTTTCTCCTCCAATTCAGGGCTGAATTCATTGTCTGTTTATGGTGTCTAAGACCTATATATGGTTGAAAATTCCTTCAATCATATCAGTGTTATAATTGGGATAACAAGCGTTCTTGAACCACTCGATTTTTCTAAGAGGACAATTTGGTGAAACTTTTGGGGGGAATTTGTGTTTTCTTTCACATGAGGAATATGGAAATACGTTTTGCATGATGGTACATGTATAATCTACATCAAATGGCTTGTCTTTTCAATAAGGGGAGAGAGAGGGAAAGGAGAGACTTTGGGACTCTAAATTTTTAAAAATTAATGTTAAAAACTTTTTATATGTAATTGGAAAAGATATTAAAAATGAAAATGCCTGAGAGATACCTTGTTGGCAGAAGCTTTTAGAGCAGTGGTTCTCAACCTTCCTAATGCCGTGACCCTTTAATACTCATATGTGGGCGTATTTGGGCATAACTGCATGTGGGTGGACCTGCCTGGAGACGGATAGAGGAGCAGTGTCTTGGTTCCTAAGACCATCAGAAATGTGTTTTCCAGTGGTCTTAGGCAACCCCTGTGACCCTGTGAAAGGGTCATTCAACCCCCAAAGGGGTCGCGACCCACAAATTGAGAACCACTGTTTTAGAGAGATGTTTTACTCTACCTCAATTTAATTTTAAAAAAGTTCTTTTAGTCAACAAAAAATAAGCACATTGGATTTTTTTATTTTCTCTATCTCTGAACAATACATTAATAGTAAAGATTCAATCTACTATGGAATAGTATTGATGAAAACTTGAATATTTCTCTTCAAAACTCCTCTAGGATGAACGTAAGGTATGTGCTGATTGTTGTGGTTGTTCAGTTGTATCTAACTCTTTATGACCCAACTTGAGGTTTTCTTTGCAAAGATAACAGAGTATCCATCTCCTTCTCTAGCCCATTTTACATGTGAGGAAACTGAGGCAAACAGTATTAAATTACTTGCCCAGGATCACACAGCTAATTATGTGTCTGAGGCTGGATTTGAATTCAAGAAGATGGATCTTTCTGACTTCAGGTCCTGTGCTCTACCCACACTGTTCCACCTAGCTGCCCCATGCCTGCAGATTACTTTAAAAACCCAATTTCTACAGGTAAGAATTAAGACATAATCACTGACACTTTATCAGTCTCTTTTTTTTTTTCAGCAACATCATCTCTGAAGTGTTTTTCCCCCCATTACTTTGACCTTTCCTTCAGGTCACATGAGAATTCCCTAAGTCTCAAAATTTTGTCACAGTGTACATTTGGTTCATCTGTTTTTCCACTTTTGCTCTCTTTAGTGCCATTTTCACCTTCTCTATAAGTAGATGGGGGACTTTGACATATGGTGGCTCCACTCACTGTCCTTAATGGTGAAAGATGTTATAAAGCATCCGAAGATCTTTAATCTAATACCTTTGGGATTATTTGCTAAATTGGAGTCCCTCATCTAGGTATCTTTAAGCTTGTTTCTCTTTTTCCCTCCACTGCTTCTTTTTATCTCATGAGGTGATAATGTTAAAAATCTTTCACTATCCTCTGTAAGATTGTACAAATAAATTTATATTCTAAAGTTGTGATGCTCTTGGTTACCATATTACTATGCTGATTAAAACGTTCATTTTCATACTATACATTTAAATTGTGTACCTCGTTAGGTGAAACAACATGCTTCACTTGGACAGGATAAAGTTCTCCTGGAGGAGGGAGAGATGGTGATAAATATGGTGGTAAAACAGGAGTCTCTGTATCAGACTGAAGCAATTCCTAGAATATAAGATAAATTCAAAGCTTTATTATGATCATCAATCCAAAATTCAAGGAAATTATTCACTATGACATCAATCTAAATTAGCAAAAATCTCTCTGGAATTTGGTAACTGTGACATAGCTATATCTGAGTGTTTTCTGGATATGGGTTGAACCTCCCACCCATTTATTTTCATCAAGACTACAAGACATCAAGTCAAAGCAGCTGGTGGCAGTGGATAGAGTGCTGGGCCCAGAGTCAGGAAAGCTCATCTTTCTGAATTCAAATACAGCCGCATGCACTTACTAGCTGTGTGATCCTGGGCAAGTCACACCAAATGGGGCCATGAAGAGTCAAAACAATACTGAAAGACGACTAAACAACAAGAACAGACTAAGTTCAGCCTGGCAAAGTAAATCTAATTTTTTGTACTTGAATGAAAGTATAAAAAATGGGAGATAACATATGTAGAATAGGAAATATGAGGAAATGAGATATTTGTAAAGCCATTTTGAAATCAAGTGCTATATAAATGATAGTTGCTATTTTTGTTATTAACACTGTGAGTAATTTGTTGGCTTTTCTTTGTGTTCTTTTCTATGTTTATGATTAACTTCTCCTAACACAATAGAATCACTATATAGGTAAGGCTAGAATATTCAGTAGGGATATTTTCCCAGTATTGATATTCTGACTATAACTCTTTGTACCATGGTGGGTTCTGATAGCAGGGGGATAATTTCCCAGAATTGATATTCTGAGACCCAAATCAGAAATATCTGCCAAAGTGACTATAACTCTTCCTACTACAGGAGGTCCTGATAGTGGGGTCGTATTGGCAGTACAGAAAATATCTAATTTGAGAAATAAACACAAATTGTCTATTGTTGAATTTTCAGAATTATCACATAAAAAAGCATTTATTTAATGAATATCCACTTCTAGAAAGTAATATGTTAGGCACTTAGTAAGAAATGGAAATGATTTAAATGTAAAAACAAGATGTAGGTTGAAATTTACCTTAAAGTTTATTTCCCAATTATCTTCCTCATACTTTTCCTCATACTGATCCTTTGGCTTCTGAAATAACAATATAGTAATAACATCAATACATTTTTATCTGAAATTACTTTTATCTTAATAGTATACATATTTTAGTTATCTTCCATTTAGTTATTTCAGGGCATAAAGAAAAGCAACAGATTCCCACAGAGATACTAAATACTGCTCTGAGTGATTTATCTACAAAAATCTTTAATGTTACAATGTTAAATCTATCTTAATTGTGACCCCAAATTCTTATGAAATAGTGGGTTTTATTTCATCTGGAAAAAGTCACAGGGTAATCTGGCATTTTCATTCCTATTTATAATATTCAATTTAGATCAGGTACAGAACAGGTAACATAGCAACACAGAGCAGGTACAGATCTGCATTGCTAAGAATTTCATCTCTGGGAATTCCAAATGCCAATGAAATCACAGGCCTTCCTCTCTTTCCCCCCCCCCCAAATGTTATATACACAGGTAACATTAAAGTGTTAAATGTAAAAACAAAGGACAAGGATCTGCAGAGGGAGAGGGGAAACCTGTCCTATCACAGGTTAGAGAGTGGAAGAATGTAATAGAATACTGGGAGTGAAATAAAGATATAAGAATTTCCTTCTGAGGAGCAGCTGTTGGCTCTCTTAGGCACGATGCCTTTCACAGGTGAGGTCAGGTTGGAAAGCAGGTCAGAGAGATTAATAACAGAGCAGGTAACTCCCTGCTGAGAAGAGAGAGCCCTATTTTTTGACCTGCTAACAACTGAGAATTATATAGCTTCCCAAGGTATGAAACATCTGAAATGTGAAAGATGCTTTCAAAATCTGTAAAGCTTCTAACTTCTGGTAATGCACCTGGGAAAAAGTGATATTGCCAGAAGAATACAGAGAACATTTATAAAGATTATGAAATCTTGGAGAAGAAACCAAAGACCTTAAGGTTGCATGTGGTACCTTTGCCACTGCTGCTTATCAAAGTCATGGGTTTTGAAGGAAAAAAAAAACATTCTAGGTGTGAAAAGAGTTGGTTAAGATGGGACCTGAGAATAGGATTTGGGTTCCTGGGTAATAGCTTAAAATATAGGAATTATATGCTCCTGGCCACAGATGGGATGCAATAACAATACTTGTAAAGTATATTTTTTTCAGGGTTTTGCAAATCTAATAAAAGGGGGAAAGCATAATATTAAGAAGAAACACATGTGAAAAGTAACAGTAACTTAGCAGGTACTTAACCCTTAGTAACTAAGGGCTAAGTACTTCTGTGAAAGAAACAGGTGTGAACTCTCTCTCCTGTTGCTGACATAACAGGAAGGAGTTGGCTGAGACAGGAAGTGTGAGTGTGAGTGTGAGTGTGTGTGTGTGTGTGTGTGTGTGTGTTTAAGAAGAGCTCTAGAGGACAGTCAGAATCAAGAATTTTCCTCCTGGTGGAAGGAGCAGAATTATCATAGCACCTGGAAGCTGGGCTGCTGGGCTGAGAAACTGAGTTGGGAGTTTTCTATGAGACCAGAATCTGGTGAAGGCTGAAGTGGCTGCTGCCTCCTGGAAGGCTGAGATTTCTCCTGGGTCCCAGGGCTAGCTAAACTGCTAGAGGACTGAAGAAGCATGACCAGGATAAGCCTTTTTTTTTCATCTTGGTTGAACCCTGAATTCCCAGCAACAGAAGTTGTGAAGGTTTTGAGATGTGCTGGACCCTGTGAACTTTAGTATGTAACAAGAACTGCTCTGAGGACTGGACGAGAACCTGGGAGCTGTCTGCCTCTGAATCCAGGTGACTGGTGGATTCAGGTAGGAACTGGGACCATGGAAGGGAATCTGAGAGACTACCCTGAGTCAAGATGAAGAAAAGGCCTCTCCTTGGATATTAAACATGTGATGAAACTAAAGTTTACTTGACACTAAGGGGTGGAGGGTTTGTGAAATTTTCTAATAATTGTATTTAGTGATTAATGATACTTAGTAATTGTGAATCTGAATAAGCATTAAGTTAAACTTGTGATTGCCCCGTAGTGGAAGACTGACTTGTATTTTGAAATGGCTGAATTATTAAGTAAGGAAGGTTTCCCCCTTAGGGAAACCAGATGATTATTCTTTTGTTCTTTGTTCTAGATACTGTGGCCACTTTGGTGAAAACTATGTGGCCATTCTAATGTTAAGCTGTTGTGAACACTATACTGTGATTTTCTGTGATAAGATGTAATGCTGTGAATATTTTATTGTGATCCGTTGTGAATGTTTGCCTTGATTTGTAATGGAATAAATGGAGTGTTTACTATATTGTGTAATCAGAACCTTAAAAACTGTTCACAGTAGCATTCTTTTGGGAAGCTTCTCGTGCACTGCATTACAAGAAATAAGAAGCAAGAGAAGGAAGGCTGAACAGCATCTGGATAATAACTGATGGATTACTGCCTTGTCATGTGCAGGAGCTTGCATAGCTCAATGAAACCATAAGCTATGTTGTGCATTTACCCAAGCCAGACAGGTCATGATGGAGAGTTCTGACAAGAGGTGACGCACTAGAGAAGGAAATGGCAAACCACTCCATTATTTGTCAAGAAAATCCCATGGACATGATGATATAATGATATGAGATGACATCAGAAGATGAGCTCCTCAGGTTGGAAGGTGTCCAATACACTTCTGGGGAAGGGCAGAGGACACCTACAAGTAGCTCAGTACTAATGAAATAGCTGGGTCAAAGGCCGAAAGGAAGTTCAGCTGTGGTGAAGTCCAAAGCTATAAAGATCAATATTGCAAAGGAACCTGGAATGTAAGATCCACAAACCAAGGTAAGCTGGACATGGCCAAGCAGGAGATGGAAAGATTAAATATTGATATATTGGTGGTCAGTGAACTTAAATGGATTGGAATGAGTGAGTTAAATTTGGATGACTGCTACAAATATTACTGTGGTTTGTCCTTTGTTCTCAAGGACTATTACACCAGGAAGATGATGCCATGACTTGCAACGGAATTCGATTTGAGTGAGGGGTGTACAAAGTCACCAGCCTCATTTTCTCCTCCAGAGTCATCTAGGTCCAGTGATGTTGGGAAATATAGAAGGAAAAAGGAAAAGTGGATGAAACAAGATGAGATAGACAGTATTATGAGAACAATGGACATGAACTTTGACAGACTTATAGACACAGAAAATCCTGAAATGCTATGGTCCAGGATTCACAAAGAGTTGAATATAACAGCTGAACAACAACAAAAAAGGCTAATGGAGGCAGAAATAAAGGTGATACTGTCACTGGATTATACCACAGAACATTAGATCAGAGAAAGGAAAAAATAGATCACAAAGCCTGGTATAGAGGCCAGATAGCAAAGATGTAGGCTTCACTTGAGATTCATCATCACTAGTGCTGCCTCTCCCATCTACTGCTACTGTCCTAATTCATCCCCCATGGTCATCAAACTCTCATTCTACCTTCTCAATTTTAGTGAAACTTCATCTCCAGTTGCATATTATTTTGTTTCACAACTTCAATCTTGCCATCACCCACAAGTATTCCACTTTTGTGATCAAGAACTCAAATTCTTTTATTCAGTCATAATATTCTAACATTCTATCTCTTCCTATACTTCTACCCTGCCCCCAACCTATGTTTGTTCTTTTCATGGTCTTCAATCCCTTTAGTCCTGAGTATTTTGTCATTACTCTTAGACTACACCCCATCCCCTTTCTAATCTTGACCAGTTAAAGGACCAATTCAACTGTACAATTTTGTTCCCATATTCTAATGCCACTCTTCTCTTGCTGAACCTTAACTCTAGATTAATTTCATCATCTTCCTTCTTGGCTCCTATTCACATGGTGCTGAAGAAAGTCATGCAACTTTGCTGACTGGGTCTACTACAAACTATTGTTACTTAATTCCAGTGGAGTCTTCACTACAGCAAGCCAGCCTTTTATTCCTCCCCTAAATTTTCTTTCCTATTCTCCAAAGAGGCTGTTTCAAATCTCTTTTCAAGCCTCTGGGAGGTAATCCTTCCCCACATGCTCAGCTAGGGACCTTGTCTTGTACTTTACTGAAAAAATAAGGGCCATTTACTATGACTTTTATAGAGAAGAAACTCTATAACTCAAAATCTCTTAACATTTTTCTTTGTCCCCTTTTTACTCCTCTCAGATGAAAAGGTAGCCCTCTTTTTCCCCAAGGTCAAATCCTTCACATGTACCCTGAATCCTATCTGCTCACTGCCTCTAGCACACTCTTCCAGCAATCAGTCCTATAATCTGTCTAAACTTCAATCTCTATTGGTTCTTTCTCTGTAGCCTACAAACATTTTGAAGTTTCTTCTATCTTTAAAAAATGCCCATTAGACCCTACCATCTTTCTTAAGACTACTGTTCTAAATCTATGCTTTTCTTTAACAGCCAAATACCTCAAAAAGCTTTTGACCTTTCTTACTTCTACTTTTCCGCTCTTCTCAACCCTTTGCAATCTGGCATTCAACCTTATAACTTGACTAAAATTGCTATCCATAAAATTAGTAGTAATCTCTTAATTACGAAATATAATTATGGTCTTTTCCCAATCTTCACTCTCTTAACCTATTTGTAGCACCTAACTCTGATGACCACTCTTCTACGATTATATTCTCCTGTCTCAGTTTCTATGATATTATTCCCTTTTGGTTTTTTGTACCCACCTAATAGTTTTTTCTTTGTTTTTAAATCAAACTCCATTGTTGGACCATAATCCATATTCTGCCTCCTAAATGGATGTATTGTAAGACTTCATCCTGAGCTTTCTTCTCATTTCCCTATATAATCACTTAATTTCATCAGGTCCCATGGGCTTACTATGTCTGAGGGTGACTTCCAGATATATATTTATCCTTAGTTTCTCTCCTAATATGCAGTGTGCTTCTTTACCAACTGACTACTGAATATTATGATCTTGCTATTCCATACCAAATTCAAGTTAGGCACATCCAAAACAATTCAGTATTCTCTCCAAACCTACCACTTCTGAACATCTTCATTTATGTCAATGGTATCACTATCCTCTTTATTATTAAGGTTTGCAACTTTGGGAAGAGAAGTAATGTAAACCAATAGAAAAGTACATTGAGGAACAAGTTGGGAAGGACTTTGAAGGTCAGAAGAGTTTTTGTATAGTTCCAGCAGTAACAGGGAGTCACTGAAGCTTTCTGGGTAGAGGAGTGACATGATCAGCATATGGTTACAAATATCACCTTGGCAGCAGTGTAAAAGAACAATGGAAATGGAAAGAAACTAGAGGCAGGGGGGGCCAATTAGGAGACTATTGCAATAGTCAAGTTTCAAAATAATAACGGTCTGAACTAGGGTGGTTGTTGCACAAGTTAAAAGAGGGTAACAAATATAAGAGACTTTGCAGAGACAGAAATGGCAGATTTGATTGGCTATACATGGAGGACATACTGGACATATGGAGAATCAAGGAAGACATCAAAAGGCTATCATGTGGAAAGTAGTTAAATATGTTCAGCTTGTCTCTCAGGAAAGAAAGTAGGAACAATGGTGGAAGTTGCAAAGAGGAAAATTTAGGTTTGAGATAAGGAAATATTTACAAAAAATTCAAGCTATTTTAAAGTAGAACAGACTGTCACAGAAGAAAGCAGGTTTCCTTCCACTGGAAGTATCTGAGCCAAGGGTGGATGGTCACTTGTCAGGTCTATGTTATAGAGGGGAGTCTTTTCCAAGTATGAGTTCCAGGTATGAATTGGCCATCACGTCAGATATCCCTTCCAACTATGAAATTTTGTGAAACACAGTTTGACTTATATATGAGCATTTATAATTTTGATTAAGCTTGGGATTTTCTAACTCTAGTTAAAATAAAAGTATCTTGCTTACCTCTTTCAATATTTCCTCAGAACCTTCAAATGTACAATGTTTATGGTGTGCCATAAAATAAGACAGCGACATTCCATCAAAATAGAGATGAACAGATAATTTTCCCCATGGACTTTTGGGTAATTCCTATTACAGACAATTAAGGAGTACAGTTAAGTTTCAAAACACAATATTAATTTAGCTTGAAAGCTGAACATTTATGTTCACCTCAAAAAACTACAATTATGCTCTGTGCAAAATAGTATGGCTATGTAATTTAAAATAAATTTAGTAATCACAAGTTTTTCAAGTTTTTTTTTTACTTAAAGGAGGTAATAATAATGTGTTGGCCTGCATAATAATGACAGCTTTCATTCATATAATAATTTAAAGCTAACAAAATGCTTTCTTTACAAAGGGGTGAAGCATTATTATTCCCCTTTAAAGATGAAAATGAAGGATAAATGACTTGCCTAGGATCATACCACTATTAAAGTTCAGAATGGAATTTCCTCACTCCAGTTCCACTGCTCTTCACCATATCACACAACAATTTCTAAAAACTATATACCTGAATCTGAAACTCGAAATCCAAAAAGTAAAGAATGCTAAAAATAAATTATATATTAGGAAAAACAAAAACTATTTGCACACGTTTGTTAATAGCAGTCTAAAACACATTAGACTTCATGTTGTGGCTGTCTCTATTCTGTGATCATCTCAAGTCTAGGGCACTACAATAAATCTTACCCCTAATCAATTCTTCCTATAGAGCTGCTAGGTTAATTTTTTAATGCACTGTTTCGAATGACATTTCCCTATTCAAAAATGATTCAATGGTTCCTCAGGGTCTACAGGACGAAAATTCAAAATCCTCACAAATTCTTGCCCCTACCAAATTTGTTTCATTCTTCCCCCTACACTAATATTCCATTTTGGCCAAGTTATATACTGTTTCCAGAACAAGTTACCCAGTGAAAATCTTATTCTTGTCTCAATTCAACTAAACTTCTCTACCTTTTTTGTGACATTTTTTCTGATGCCCAGAAAGTTTCCTCCTCTGAAGTTTCTTATCATTCATCAGCACAGTCATATGCTATCCCAGACTGTTGTTTGTATGTATAAGGATGTCTCTTTACAGGATTTTCTTTTTAAAACTTTGCAGGCTGCCCCACAGATAGCAGCAATCTCCCTCTTACATGAATGTTTCTTTTTGTATTTGAAGCACATGATCATGATCAGAGTTTTAGAGCTGGAAAGCTCCTTAGAAGTCAGCTAGTACAACCCTCTTATTTTGAAGAGGAGAATAGTGAAGCTCAGAAGCTTGCCCAAGATTACAATGGTATTAAATGGCTTCGTTGAATTTCCAACCCAAGTACTTTAAATTTAAATCCAGTGTTATTTCTGCTATACCAACAGCTTCCTCTGACAGGGCCTAATATTGCAGCATACCATAAATTAAAGTGAAGTATTTAGCAGCAGAAAACTTAAGCTTACAAATACTTTGTGCACCCTTTAAAAAAAATCTTTATATATCCTAAAATTAAGCTTACTCAAAAGTTTAGATTCAAATTTCTCTTTCATATGAGTATCAATTATGTACTCATGTGTATATAGACACACAAAAGAATAATCACTTTAAAGATTTAGATACTAGTTATTTCCTCAGATTAATTATTTTAAGGAGTTATCATGACACATCAACATAAATAACTGCTTGAACATTAATACATTATTACCATGTTATGAATTTCCACCTCTCTCTTTGGTAGTAGTTCCTGAAGGAGTTCTACTGCATCTGGCTGCCAGGAATTTCCAACCTGATTGGGATAAAAATATTATTTTCCAAGAACAAAAAACAAGATGCAGAGCAAGAAACCTTCTGATATACAAAAGCCAGAGAATTTTAAGAAACTGCTTTCAGGTAATGCTCCAAAGAACTTACAAGGGCAAACATTGTTGCATTTTTGGTTTATGCCTGTGATTTCACTGGTGTAATGAATTCAGCAATCTGTTCACAATTTATGTTTTTAGAGAGGTGCCCAGAGGGTCACACAGCTAGTTAGTATGGACAGAGGTGGAATTAAACCTAGGTTTTCCTGATTCCCAGTTCTTCCTGAATTTTATTCACTATAGTATGATGCCTTTTTTCTATCTTCATGTTGCAAAATTCTTCTGTCTGAAGTAATCTAATGTGATTTGATTAAATCCAACCCAATACCTCTATGAAATCAATCCCCCTAAAATTCAGTTGGCCAACTGTGTTAACAGAAATAATAAGAAACATGTTCGAGCAAATACGACTTTATTATGCTGAAACACAGAAAGGAAAAAACCACACTGGCTGGCTTAAAGCTTCTTGAGTCATCTCTTAAAATCAAAGAAATACTTCTTCCATGGATAATCAAAGTTTATATCTAACCTTGTATCAGGAGGAATATATAAAGATCTTAGCTTCTCTTAAATTTAACTGCTCTGCCCAGTAGTATATACTTTAAATTTTCCAGGAATAAAAATACAGAACACTAAAAGCTAAACAAATCAAAATGTAAATATGACTTCTAAGGTTGTTTCTAGCTGCATAATTGTGTTTTAGTATGCTTATTTGTAATGCTAAGCATAATAAGAACTTCTTAGGGCAGTAAATCATGGGTAACTGCATCTTACACACTGAGCCTTTTATCAAACATAGCAGAAACAGTATCTAGATTATTGAGAGTGCAACAAATTATTTTACGTACGGGTACAGTATTAAACAGCTGACATGGAATACAAAACTGGGGTCTATCGGCATATAATACAATTGGGCAAAGATGACACTGAGGAATCTTCTCAGTATATCCATGGTCTAAATATTGCACCTGCATAAAAAACGAATTGCATTATAGAATTATTGGTAGAGAAGTGATTTTATATATCTCAGTGTTCAATAAGAACTACAGCAATAAGCCCTAAAAGATGAAGTTACTAGGACTTGAAAAAATAGCCAAACTTTTTCACTGTCATAAAATTGCTATAAACCCATTTCTATAACAGTGCATAGTGACTGTTACTTGGCTTCTCTGTAGCATATATCACCACAAAGTGCTAGACTAGGCGCTCTATGGGTAATGGAAGGGCTACTGAAAGTACATTTGTGAAATCCTTTAACTGAAGTGGGAGTGATATGCATAGTTGTTAATAAATGTTAAATTGGAAGTGAGGAGTCCTAGTTCCCAGTTTCATATCTGACACTGATTCACTGTCTATGTCATCATGTTACAATCTCCCTAATCAGTTTTCTCACCTGTAATATGAAGGAGTTAGTATTTATTTTAAGGTTCCTTCTAGTTCAAAATTTTGAATTTAGATGTTAATATTTGAAAAATAAAAGATCCAAATACTTTTGGGTAGAATTTCTATCTCTTGATCTACTCAAAATTAACAAAAGCTCATTACACATTATAAGATCCATCTAAAGAACAGCAAGAGCAAAAAATTAAAACAAACAAGAAATATCAATAAACCTCCAATGGGGAAAAAGACAGCAGATTTGGCTGCCTAAAGACTACTAGTTATTTTAATAACTTAAACTTAATTCAAACATTTAAGTGAGGAAAACAAAGCAGTTCAACCCTAATTAATTTGGTCTTAATTAAAATAAAATTTGAGAGATAGAATGGTGTAGTTGAGAGAGCTAGATTGGTCAGGAAGATCGGGGTTCAAGTCCAGCCTGTAGATATACAGGCTCTACAACCATGACCATGTCCCTTAACTCTCAGTGTTTAAGGCAACCTTCTAAGATAGAGAGGTGGCTCAGTGGACAGAGTGCCTGATCTGGAGTCAGGAAACCCTGAGTTCAAATGCAGCCTCAAATATGTAGTAGCTGTGTGACCCTGAGCAAGTCACTTAACTTCTATTTGTCTCACTTTCTCCATTTGTAACATGGGGATAACAGCATCTACCTCCCACGGTTGTTTTGAGGATCAAATGAGAAAATAATTATAAAGTGCTTAGCACAGTGCCTAGTACATAGTGGGTGTTTAATAAATGATAGTTCCCAAAGAACTATCCAAAACACCCAGAGAAGGTGCTGGTCTGCAATGGTAGAAAGAACTTCCTCATTGGGAGTTTCTTATACCAACAGAACCATGGGCCTAGTCCCCATCTCTATCACCAACATAAAATGCACAGTAATTTAATAAAGATTTTATCCAGGCAGGGATTTAACTATCTTTGCAGTATCTCTAAAGATCTTTAAACACAGAAATAATGTGCATAAAAAGTATTCTACTTGCAGATTTGTATGTTTTTCTTTAAAGCCCTGACAAACTTAAGAAAACCACTTATGAATCAGTTAAAAACATGAGATTCCCTGGCTCAGACTTACTGCCCAAGAAGAAATTAGTTTTAATGCTTTTTTTCATTTTAACCTACCCAAAGCGAAACCTCCTAAGAAATTTCCTATCTAATATCTTTAAACAATGTAAATAACTTCAAATTTATACTATGAACAGAACTTTGCCTGATTTGCCTGAATAGGCTCTAGGATTAAGGAGAGGTTAAAATAGTAAAAATAATAATAAGTCCTTAAATATAAAGAGACTTGAATATAAATATGCAATTCAGATTGCCTTTCCCTTGGTTTATGTCCTCAGTAAAAGAAGAGCAAAAGCAAAAAATTAAAACAAACAAAAAATATCAATAAACCTTCAATGGGGGAAAAAAGACAGCAGATTTAGCTGCCTAAAGACTACTGGTTATTTTAATAAGTTTAACTGAACTTAAACATTTAAGTGAGGAAAACAAATAGTTCAATTCTAATGTTAATTAGTTAAGAAGAAAAATATTCCCAAAAGATAATTTAAATGTTTGTAATAAAAATAATTAATTTATGTTTTAGAATGACAGAGTTTAACTCTAAATCTGTAACCAAAGAATGGTAATCACACTTACCCTGATAGTTCCACCAACAACTTCCATAACTTTACCTCGATACCACACAGTATCTGATCCCCTTACTGCACAAGCTTCTCCTTTTTTCCAGCAATATGGTTCCAAAAGACCAAGACACTTAAAGTTACTTTGAATTTCATTCATCAATTTTCTGAGCTCAGGTTCTGAAGAAATGCATAACACAAACCTTAGGAAAATTATTTCATTCTTAATTTTTAATGTAAATAAAATCATAATAAAAATGCCATGAAACAGTACCTAGATGTTTAAAAGTCAGTTCCTATACCCTTAGAATTTCACTCAACTTGTTCAGTCATCCTCTAAGTACTTTAAACAGTAGCCTTTGTTATCTGTGTGTATATTAAATACTTAGGAATCTTATATTATCAGGTTATATGCAAAAGAGTGTTTTGAGAACTGAGAGTACATATTCTGTAAGAACTACTGAATGCAAATGAATAAGTACTAGATTAACTAGTTCAATTCAGGCACGATGGATTGATACTAGCTGAGTAAAATATAATATATGCTATGCTTTATATGATGCTGAAATGCAGCAATCTTGAGGACACAGGCATCTTTTTAAACAAAATCTTGTTAAACTCAATTAACCACTAGTCATCCTAAATAGTATTTTCATTAAAAACATACAAGAATAATGATGTAGTAATAGGCAGCATGGTGTAGTTGACAGATGGTTTTTCTTTTTGGAGGGCAACTGGTGTTGTGACTTGCCCAAAGTCACATAGCTAGTAAGTATGTCAAATGTCTGAGGTTGGATTTGAACTCAGGTCCTCCTGACTCCAGGGCTGGTGCTCTACTCACTGTGCTACCTAGCCACCCCTTGACAGATGGTTTTTCTTTGGAATTAGGATGGAATTATCCGCTACCTAGCCACCCCTTGACAGATGGTTTTTCTTTGGAATTAGGATGGAATTATCAGTTGGGATAAAAAACTAACATGTACACACTATTAAAATCTGTCCCCCATAGAAATCCTATTCTTAACATCTCACTGTGTCTGATAAGATCCTCCAGTTCTTATCGACTTCAAAGCAAAGGTAGGCACAGGAGAGGATGACAAAAAAATACTGTAAAATATAGTTTGGGACAAACAAAAAGGGCTACAGATGTGCCTGTAAAAGAGGATATTTTTTTTTAAGAAATGCTAGACACAAGATGACAAAACAGGAAAAT
>CM053596.1:142506192-142528444 GCA_028646575.1 Pseudocheirus occidentalis | reverse complement strand
ATTGATGCTAAGTGAGAAGAGCAGAACCAGGAAAAATCTGTACACAGTCACAGATACATCATATATGTGATGACCAACCTTGATAAACTGGACTCTTCTCAGCAATGCACAGGTAAAAGACAACTCTACAAGTCTCAGAATGGAAGGAGATATCTACACTCAGAGAAAGATCTAGAAAGACCAGAGTTTAAATGGAGACTGAAGCAACATATGCTATTTTTCCATGTTTGGTTTTGTTTCTTTTCTTTTTTTCCTATTATTCGCTCCATTGGTTACAACGAAACTAGACTATTGTACAATGTGAAAGTGTTTGCAGATCCCATACATGATTGTATGCCACCATGGCTGGGGGGGGGGGAGGGGAGAAAATCTGAAACTCAAGTGAGTTTGTAACTGAATTTTGTAAACTAAAAGTAAATAAACAAGTCAATAAATTTAAAAAAAAAGAAATGGTAGACACTATGTAGACCAAATAGAAAGACAAAAAATTTTTACTTTAACAAATTCCTACCAAAGTGGTAGCTATTTTTGATTTGGCTACCTCTACGTATAGTCAGACCATTAACTAAAGTAAAGGCTATAATCCGCATGACATAAAAATGACGCAGTATTCAATTATCTCCAACTAGACCTATTTAAATAAACTGTTGACTCTGAAGATTGATATAAGTGAAAAGATTTATACAGATTGTAACTTTTAGAAAAATCAAACTGATAACAAAAAAAGTTGCTATGACGAAGATCTCAGAAACTGCCTTAGCCAAGCAAAGTTTTGAGCTCTAAGCTAAGTATGAAAGATACTTATTTGGAATACAAACTAGTCTACAGAAGATGATAAACAATTATAAACAGTACTGTTTTCAAAAAATAATGTATTGGAGGGAAAAGCAGTTAAATGCTTATTATGTGCAAGTACTTTGTGAAACAAATAGACTAAGATAATTGCTATCCTCAAAGTGTTCACATCTTAATTAAGGGAGATAACATATTAAACATATTAAAGAAAGTTCATGTTCACATTCAGCTCATGGCAGATGAAAACACCAAGTAATCCTTAGGCAGGAAAAATAGTATGTGAATTGGTAGGGCTCCATGGATTTTGGGAAATACTGGCATGACAAATGTTCCCCACCAAGAGGATAGATGGTTCAAGGGTTAGGTCCAGCAGAGAGAGGGATGAATGGATGAAGCAGTTTCCTAATGAGAGCAGATGTCGTGTACTTACTGGGAACTGCACAACTTGGCAGCAGATGGTGCTGCTCGTCTGCCTCCAATTCTGTGGTGATTGTGGCAGAGTAAAGGAAAAATGGGTAGAGGGTGCTAAGAATTAGACAATTTAAAAAACATCTGTAAGCACTAACTTAGCTATTGGTATTGGTAAATGGAAATTTCTTTTCCATCAAGCAGGCTGTCAACGTCCTTTGGCCGAACAGAATTTTATCAGTCTTGACAACCTTACCACAACTCAAAGACAAAATGAAGTTGCAGTTAAATGGAATGATAGCCTACCTTCTCTTTAAAGTGGCAAATGAAGGAGCTGGTAGAGTTGTTTTTACTGTGCATCTCTAGGTAACAAAAAACAATTTCTTGGGATATTTTATTTTTTTGTAATGCAGAGTTCATGACTAGCATTTGCAAAAAGTCCACCTTAACAACTGCAGGTTCTGTGCCAATATTTGTTACAGAGGACGAAGAGATTACTCTAAGAACTTCTTTTGTTGTTGTTTAATCATTTTCAGTTGTGTCCAACTCTTTGTGACTCCATTTGGGATTTTCTGGGCAAGGATATTGAAGTAGTTTGTCATTTACTTTTCTTGCTCATTTTACAGATGATAAAACTGAGGCAGAGTTAAGTGACTTGTCTGGGGTCATTCAACTAGCACGTGTCTGAGGCCAGATTTCAACTCAGAAAGATGAGTCTTCTGGAGTCCAGGCCCAACACACCTGCCACCTAGCTGCCACAAGAACTTATTAAAAGTCCCTAAATTAAATCAATTTATACTCTGATATTTGGTAACTTCCACGCAGAAAGTGGGTACAGTTGACAATCTTGTAAAAAGTGTCAAATATGGTTAAGAAAAGCAAAGAATAATAAGAAGTCAAATATCTGTAGACTTTAGCTAAGCTGCACACTTGTACAACCTTAATAGCTTTTTTGTTGAGATAAGAATCAGAAAATACTGCCTTATGAATAACAGCAAATAAAAATGATTATATTTTAATAGACACTAAATGACTTGTTAGGGATGGGGAAGTCATTCCTGGTTCAACAGTGCAGCCAGACTATAAGACTTGTTAGGGTTAAGATTTTTTTTTTTTTTTGCTTCTTGTAGGGGTAATTGGGGTTAAGTGACTTGCCCAAGATCCCATGGCAAGTAAGTGTTAAGTGTCTGAGGCCGCATCTGAACTCTATTCACTGCGCCACCTAAGATAAAAATTAATGCAAAACTAGAAGAATAAACATGAAAGATATGGAACACAATTAAAAATTTTAAAATGTAAACTGAACCTATTTCATCTACTGCTAAAAGTGAAAAATGGATGTAATTAAGGAAATCAACACCAATTATGACCAGTTCATATAGACATTTAACTGAAGTAGATCAATTATCATAACAATGAGGTCAAAAGAATCTAAAATTCCCCTTAGTAAGCATTTGACTTACTTGCCCAGTAGAGAGATAAGGTAACCTCTGACAACAGTGGTTTAGAACATAAACTCACAAGTAAAATCTTATGTAGAAGAATGATAGAAAATTATGAGCAGTATTGCCTCATAAAAAGCTTTGATATAAAGGACAATAGGGGAAAAAAAGATGAAATTTCATGGTATCATGATGTTTTACACTTTTTGGGGAATAACAGCTAATAAGATTAATTTTAAATGTTGTATTTCCCCATTTCCTTTTTAAACATATGTTTATATATGCATATCAATAAATAAAATCATATCTAACAAAAAGTTAATGATTTTAATTGTAAGTTCCTCATTACAAAGATATTCCAAAATAACCAAGCCAACTGAGATACACAATTAACTTGCTAATTATATACATTTTCATAAAACCAAGAAAAATATGCTATTAGAGACTATTCCTTTAAAAAAGTTTAAACTTAAAATTTTTAAAAAGTATTCAGACTCCATCAAGTGGCAAATAATTAAGGCTACATAAAATAAGTAAAAGATAATACTATATGGCAAGAAAGGATTGTGTGACTAATGAAATGACAGATAAAGAAATAACATGTTTTTGACAGTTTGTATTTGAAATGTTCATTTTAATGTCTTATTAGATCTAAGTGCAAGCTATACTTATAAACTGGTTAAAAACAATAAAACTAAGGTGATGAAACCACAATCTATCACCTTTAAACTGACACCTTAGTATTCTGTTTGCCTTACCTGATGATTTTGGTACCACATATATAGCTCCATCATCACCAATGCAGCTTACTACTGCTTCAAACACTTTCGTGTTAGGAATAACTGGTGGTCTGTAACATCCTCCAATTCTTGGGTCAAACCCTGTCTTCTTTATGTCAGACATAACCTTATGTTCACTGATAATACTGTCAACTTTGTGGGGTTCAGAATGAGATGTAGTACACTTAGCCACTACCAGACTCTCTTGTTCCATAAGGATGTCAAGACTCTTCTCAGAGCCTGAATCAGTTTTATTAATTTTCTTGATTCTGTAGGGTCCAAAGAAACAGCATAAATACAAAATAGTACGCAGGTATATACACAGATTCCTACAGATAAATTAAAAAATGTAAAGTGTTTTTATGTGATAACATGCCAAATTAACAATAAATGGTAGTTACTAATTCAATCATAATAAAACTATTTAAATCATTAATGTAATATTGATTCAACTGCCAGCACAATTTCACCTATTCTACTGTGCTTTATTATTTTGCATCATATGATATTTTCTAAGAGAGATCTCAAATGCCTTTTAAACTTAAACTGTTAAATCTACATACTAATTATGTGAAGTAAAAAAGTCTTCCCAATTTCAAAGTTTGGGTCCTGAAAAGTGATTTCTGGGTGGCTACATTTTTGTTTTGTGTGTTTTTTTGAGGCAATTGGGGTTAAGTAACTTGCCCAGAGTCACACAGTAAGTGTCAAGTGTCTGAGGTCGGATTTGAACTGAGGTCCTCCTGACTCCAGAGCTAGTGCTCTACCTACTGCACCACCTTGCTGCTCCTGCATAGCCACTTTTTAAGACTACATAAACCAAAGAATTATTAAACAAGTATTATGTATCTGCTGTGTGCAGGTAATGATAGTTATAATGGGGTACAAAAATGAATGCATTCATCTCTGATTTTAGGGAGTTTGTATTCTATTTGGAGAGATAAACAGAATACATGAAACAACAAAAAAGAATGCATTTACTTTTTTCTTTCTGTCTAAAATGACTCCCCTATTCAAAGTTTAAAAAATAACATTAAAAAAAGAACTCCACATAATTCCCTCGACTTTTCCCCACCTTGAGAAAGAAACTGAAGTTCCACTGAAATGTTATGAACAGACTCAGATATTTGAGCAGTAACTTTCTGATTTTTTCCTCTTCGATTCAGTTTTTCTTATATTTTTTTTGCATCAAAATGAATGACCTTGGTTCAAGTCAGAAGACGCAAAAAATTAAATTAAAAGAGTGGCAATGACTATTCAGATGGAAGGAGGAAAATTTCAACACTTATTCTTCTACTTCTCTATGTAGCTACTTCTCCCTTTTTTTCCTTTTCTGATTCCCTCCCATCTTGTCAGGGGGAGGGCCACTGTAGCAGCAAGTGAATTATGAGCTGCCAGTGGACAGACTAGAGTATACGATTGGATGACGGGTCTTTCAAGTATATGTTTGAGGTTCTAGTATACCTTTACCCATCTAGAGAGATAGAGGAGCCAAGAGCTAAGGCCATAACATTTAATCACCTCTCTTCATTTCCAAGAAAGATACTTAGAAATCAAACATGACACTTGAAAAGGAAATCATGAGAGCAAATATCACTTTGCTCCTCTTCCCTATCCCTCCTTAACATACTGAGTATCCACGGTAATCCTTCCTTTTATTTAAGCAGAGAGACACTTCTCATTTCTCTCTCTCCATACTTTAGAATGAAAGTATTAGGGAAAAGAAGTGATGCTTTGTGAATAAATGTGGGAGTGAAGATGATTCATTTCAACTCACCACCGAAATGACAAGTGTCTACTGGGTGGAGAACTAACTCTGGGACAAACTGCAATTATTGAGGGAGTTTTGAGTAGAGGAAAAAGATTCAGTTCAGAATGAAGTATCTTCATGGCTACAGATTTGGTTTATAAGCAATCTACAAATATGTTTTCTTCTAAATTATGAGGCATATGCGATATAATTTTTTATATAACATATAACACACATATAAAACATTCCACATAAAAAGTATATGTGAGAAATTAAGGGATAAGAAAGGAAATTTTTAAAAATGTCTCCATCATAACATGAAACCCCCAAACTTCCATACCTTCTTTCCCTCAAAGCCAAACCTTTTTTAATCAGATAATTAGAAATATCAATACACTGTCCTTTTTCATCTCTGCATAAAATTTTCACAGGCAGTGGCAATGTTGTGTGGTTTTCCTAGAACAACATAAGATCAAAGAAATCATGGAGCTGAAATTTTCTTAGACAATGACTTTTTTGTCCCCTTTATCACTGATCTTCATAACTTAAAATACCAGAAAGGACAACTCCTTAGAGACTGCCTATGTAGTAAATAGAGGCTAGGCTTACAGACAGTTAGACCTGAGTTCAAGTCCAAAGTCTGACATTAATGAGCTGCGGCAAATTACTTAACTTCTCAGTGCCCCCAGACAATTCTCTAAGACCAGAAATTACTGATAAATTTGTCAATTTGTATTAACAGGGAGTGTTGTTTTATCAGGAGCTTACCACACTAATAAAATACAGGTATGGATAAAAAAGAAAAACGAAACCTCTAACACGCCAATTTTTCTTCAAAAAGGTCAAAACTACATCTAACTATGCATACCTATCTATCTCCTTCCTAGTATGTTGGAAGTCACAGAAGTGAGCTAAGTTCAAAATTCTTCTCCAAAGAACAGGACACTAAGAACTATTAAAAGAATCCTAACAACAGTAATCCAACAGATGTTATGTTAAAAATGTTTAAAAACGGTGCTACCTGGTATTTTGAAGAATTAAAAAATGGCAGAATTTTTCTAAAAACTCAGAAAGTTCTTGTACCCTCCGACAAGAGAAATACATTACTATATATATATATATATATATATGTATGTATGTATCTGAATGTTTTACAGTAATTGTATAATGTGCGGAATAACATTCTTTTGTTAGAAATGAAGTCTGACTTGGTAGATCATATTTGTAGAAGACTTAGGTAAAGTAATTCCAAACAGTACCTACTCTGCATTTATCATTATGCTAACCTAAGAATACTACATTACATTATAGAAACTTCTTAATGCTTTTTAAAAGTATATACAAGATGCACACATAACTAAGTTCAATTTCCTTCTCTATAATGTTAAATTATAAATACTTTCTGACCAAAAGATCTACAAATACTGGTCATATTTCTTTCAATTGCTACGGACCTGTATGATTATAGATGCTACAGCTCCAGTGAGGTAAAATGAAAGACAGTCACAAGCTGTTGCTGTCCATTTGTCACTTCCACCAGTTGGTCTAAAAGGAAAAAAAAAGAATATAAGAAATGTAATCTTCAAGTAACATTACTAAATTTTTAATGAAGCGTACCTGAGCTTACATATACACCTGAGAATTATCCTTCAAAACTTATCACCTAGGGATTTATGTGCTGCTGCTGTCAGATACAGTTTTTCTGCTTTAAGAATTGTTTTCACAATCAATTTAATAGCCAATAAAGAAGAATGATGTCAATATTTGAATAGGATTTTTTCTCCTCAAAAGTATCAGAAGAATATAAGCACGTTGAATACACAGTGTTTTGTGGTTGTGACTGTAGCCCAGGGTCTAGAGCACAGTATTTTGCAACTCACAGATTAATTTTTGTTGAGCTGAATTTTAAAAAAATTATTGCACAGTTTCATTATCTATCTTTTCCAGACTTGCCCATAAATTACTTATAGCAACTTCTAAAATAAAATTCATCCTCAAATAACAAAAATTTATCACTCAAAGATAGTCAAAGGAATTTAATAAATAGGCTCTTCTGGTTCTCCTTACTTATAGGCTACTGAATCCACTTTTTATTCTAATCTAAGTCAATTTGGACATAAATGATTTAACTTTCACATTGAATGGACTGGTTGTTTCTAAAGATAATTATCTGACACATAACTGAAACCTAAAATTTATCAAAAACACCTAAAAAGTAGGTGCTTATTAATGTGCAGAATTGAACGCTGGAGAACAAGACCTGTGCTGTTGTCCCAGAGGCAGAACTAAGTTTAAAATAAGAGGCGTTTTCTTATACCCTTTAAATTCATACACTTGTGCTGATATTAGTTGAGCAGCATGATTCAATTCAAAGAACACTTATTAACTGCATTGTACTAGGTATCAGGGATACAATAGCAAGAATAACAAAAAAGAAACAGCTTCTGTCTTCAAGGAACTTACACATTCTAATGAGGAATATACTAATTCAATGAAAGAAAGACCACTAAACGGGCAAGTCAGATTCACATCAACGTCTCCGACCCCCCAACTCAAATTCCACTGGCTCCCTATAGCCTCTAGAAGCAAATACAAAATGCTCTATTTGGCAATCATAATTTAGTCCCTTTCTACCATTCCATTCTTCTTTATACCTTTCTCCCTAACATATACTTTGTGATCCAGTCACACTGGCCTCCTGACTATTCCACTAACAAGACTCTATCTCTTGGCATTTTCTCTGGCTGTTTCCCATGCCTGAGATACCCTCCCTCTTCAACTCTGTCCACTGTCCCTCCTCCTTTGCTTAAGCCCCCCAATAATCCTATCTTTCAGAGGAAGCCTTTTCCCAACCCCTCTTAATTAACAGAGGGAAGATATTGGAATTATTTCTTATCTATCCCGTATATAGCTTGTTTGCATATATTTACTTCCATGTTGTCTCCTCCAGTAGAGTGTGAGCTCCTTGAAGGCAGGACTGTCTTATCTATTTTTTTATCATCTGCACTTAAGCACAGTGCTTGCCATATAGGAGATGTTTTATACTGAATGACTGATTTTAAAACTATTTTTCTTCTGTCTTTGTCTTCTAAATTTGTTCTTAAAGTTTCTTTAAAATTTTGAATTATTTTAATTTATAATTATTAAATATTTACAAAATAAGAATGCTGACAAGAATTTTGGGCAAGTTATAAACTCTCAGAGTCTCACTTTGTCCAGCTATTAAAATGAGATTGTCAGACTAGATGAGCTCAAAGATTCCTTTCAACTATAAATCTACAACTCTATAATATGCCAAAACAGAAAAATCAAGTTCAAACTATTTAAAAATGTAAATTAATTTTAAGAGTAATCTTTTAGAAACAGGCTACCTTATATCAACAAGAGAACATTCCAAAGCTAATCTTCTTGTCTTCAGATTTTCTTCAAGTTTTCTTAGACAGTCAACATTTACTGTTACTTTAATACCAAAGTCATAAAGCATGACCTACAGAAAAAAAATATACTTGATGCTAAAATGTAAAAGCTTATTGTAAAAGTTGATTGACATGTATAATGAAACAAAAAATTAAGGAAATCTTGTAAACATGCAGTAGTATAGGAAATTTAAATTACTCACTAGCAAAAGAAAATATTTGTAGGAGAGATCAATGACTCACTAATGAAACATTTACCTCTACCAACGTCGCGGAAATTATCTTGATGATCTGGCCCCTTCGCCACTGTTTTAGCTCAGTCATTTGAACAGCACAATACATACTAATTTCCCATGTAACTGGTTCACATTTTGAATTTTCATAAGCTGTTGCCATCTTTTCCTGTAAACTATATACAAGATTAACATATTTAGCTCTGGAATTCCTTTTCTATAACAAAGAATTCCTTTGTTACTTAGGTATGTTTTGTTACTTCATTTTTTTTTTACAATTAAAATATAGAAAATATTAATTATTTCTTTATCCCGTAGGTTGATTCTAACTTTTTTTGGAGGGGGGAAGCTAAGGCAATTGAGGGTGACTTGTTCAAGGTCACATGGCTAGTGTGTCAAATGTCTGAGATCACATTTGAACTAACTCCAGGGCCGGTGCTCTCTTCACTGTATCTCCTAGCTGCCCCCGATTCTAACTTCTAAATATATTGTTGTACCTATTAAGTAAGGTCTCTGCTGACAGTTGTTGCACATAGATCTTCTCAGGAGACACCACATTAGAAATCTGCACAGGAATTTCCTTGTTATAAAGTAACTGCAAATCCTGATCCTCCAGAAATTTTGTAACCAAAGAATTTGAGGTATTTGTTTCAGTTGAAATTATTTCTTCAGGAGAAGGATCCCATACTTCATCATACTTTTTACAATTATCTTTTACGGTATATCTAGAAAATAAAATATGTTAACAAAAATATGTATGACATTTGCATTTCTCTAATTGTAGACTGACCATATCAAAAAATGAATATGCTTTAACTATATAAAAGTAATTTTACAATACATCAAAATATAATTTAGCTTCCTGATTTAACTGAGCCTCCTTTCCAAAATAGCCATACCTAACACCACAGAGAGTAAACTTTTAATCCAACCATACTGAAAACCACAAGTTTTTCAAGAATTGCATAGGGAAGTTACTAAATATCTATCCATTCATAAATTCTCCTCTCTTCCCTAAAACAAGATTAGGGGAGTAATCGAGCAGTTTACTTTGCTTGGTAAAACCCAACAACAGAAATCCTAAGTTTTTTTAGGCTAACAGTGGTGGCAATCCCTGTATAATCAATGGGACCCCAGGCAAGTTACTTAACTTCTTAATTTCCTTAGCTGTAAAATATGGGCTTTGAACTAGATGCCCGTCAAGATCCCTTTCAGTTCTAAATATACAATCTTATAAAACTGTTACCACCATCACAAAAAGGAGATGAAGAGACAATATATGAACCCATACCATCTGTCCTCTGCTTACAAATCCAATCCTGCAGGATGTTTGGATTAATTTTCTTATAACAAATTAAGTAACACTAGAAATATATAGAATTTTTACATTTTTATTTTTATTTCTTTTGGTGAAGAACTCTCCCAAGCAAATTTCTTCCATGCCCCAAAGCCAGGGGGAAAAGTTAATACTATAGATGATAAAACTGAGATGAAAATCTTTTTTCAATGAGTGGCAGAGATGGGCTGAAACCAACACCATGAAAATTAACAAGAATAAGTAAATTAAGCTTTGAATTTATGTTAAAAGTGTAGGCTGAGGAAAACTTTCTTGACAATTGTTTATATTTAAGACTCAAATATTATTCACCTTCAACTTTATAGGAACCAAAGATGTGATGTCAGTCCCCCCAAAAAGAAGCAGACACAATCTTTAGCTGAATTAATAGAAGTTAGGGATCATGGGATACAATAGTTCTACTGTCATCAACTCAACTGATTGGTAAGGTCATTCATGTTCTGATGAGGTCAATTTAATATCATCTTTGTGAACATAAAGGGCAGCATTTGAAAGACTAGTTTTCTTCCTATGCATCTGTAATGGCAATCAGTTCAGCAGATACTTAGCACTTAGTAACTTAGGGCTAAGTATAGAAGGTATGAGCCCTGTCCACTGATGAGAAGGTGTGAACTCCCCTGTTGATGTGGAAAAAGGGTATTAGCTGAGACAGGAGGCCAGTGTCTATATATAAAGAATTCCAGAGACAGAAAGACAGAATTGGAATTTTCTTGTTGGAGGAAGCAGAACTGTCTCAGCATCTGGGAGCTGGGCTGCTGGACTGAACAAGTGAGTTGGAGTGAGAGTTGAGAGCTGAGAGAGAGAGAGAGAGAGAGAGAGAGAGAGAGAGAGAGAGAGAGAGAGAGACTGAGAGAGTGAGAGTGAGAGAGAATGAGAGAGTGAGAGTGAGAGAGAGAGAGAGAGAGAGATTCTCTCCCAGCATCTGAGTTTTCCTGAGACTAGAATCTGGTGATGGTCACCCAGAAGGCTGATATTCCTTCTGGGTCCTAGGGCCAGCTAAACTGCTGGAGGACTGAAGAAGCATAACCAGGATAAAGACTTTGTTTGTTCATGTCATGGCTGATCCTTGAGTTCCAGGCAAGAGAAGTGGTGAAGGGTTTGAGATGTGCTGGACCCTGTGAACTTCAGTGTATGCCAGGGATTGCCCTGAGGACTGGCTAAGGACCTGGGAGCTATCTACCTTTGAGGACTGGATGAGAACCTGGCAGCTCTCTGCTTCTGAATCCAGGTGACTGTTTGTGGGATTCAGGAGGGAGCTGGGACCATGGAAGGGGATCCAGGGAATCAGAGAGACCACCCAGAGTCAAGATGAAGAAAAGACTTCCCCTTGGAAGAAACTGAGGTTTGCTGGGCACCAAGGGGTGGAGGGTTTGTGTGGTTTTCTAATGACTGTAGTAGTGGTTAATGATATTTAGTAATTGTGAATCTAGATTAGTGACTGATTAAGTTAATGGTTGCTCCATGAGTGGAAGATTGATATATTGTGAATTGACTGAATGAGTAAGTGAGAAGGGTTTCCCCCTTAGGGAAACCAGGTGATTATTCTTTTGTTCTTTGTTCTAAATATTGTGGCCACTGTAGTGAAAACTGTGTGGCCATTCTAATGTTAAGCTGTTATGAACACTATATTGTGATTTTCTGTGATAAGATGTAATGTTGTGAATATTATATTGTGAATGTTTGCCTTGATTTGTAATGGAATAAACAGAGTGTTCACTATTACTGTGTAATCTGAATCTTAAAAGCTGTTCACAGTAGATTCTTTGGGGAATCTGCTGGAGCATGGCATCACAACATCAAACTTAAGGAGTATATAAAATATTCATAGAATTTTTTTGTAGTAGCAAAAAGACCAACAGAAAAAATGACAGTATTCAGTAAATGGGTAGATAAAATGCGATATATAAATGTGGTAGAATATTGCAGTGTAGTAATAAAAATGAATATGAGGAATTCATAAAAATTGATAAAATGTGTATTAACTTATACAGGATGAAGGGAAGTTAAATTAGGATGATACTACAAATAATTACTACAGTAATGTAAATGAAAACAATAAGACATTAGAAATCAGATTAAATGTAATTTGAATGCTATAATGATACATTTATGTAAATGATAACATATGTAATTTAAATGGAAAAAATATGTAGTGTTAATAACATTAACATATATACATATATCATATATCCTTCCTTTTGGTTGAAATAGTTTATTGTCAGAGCACCTGAGTTCAAATGCTAGGCCTCAGTTTTCTAGCACTTCTTTAACTGTGTACTCTATGTAGGAATGCAACCCCTAGTGTAAGAATCGCTGAAAGAGCTGTGAGTTGAAAAAGTTTTTAAAAATCTGATCCATACATTGGAAGTAGGGCACATTAGAGAACCTCTAATAACCCTGCCAATTCTAGTTCTGTGATCCTAGAGATGGCCAACTATGGGTATGGGTGTGAATGATTTTATCTTCTGTTAGCTATGTGTGCTGTTTCAGTTGGCTCTGCTTAACTCTTCTTTGTTATAAAGATGAATTCTGTAAGAGGGAATGTATCTGAGAAGTGAGTATAGTATGAAATACAAAAGGTATCAATAAAACATCTAAAAAAATCAGATAGCATGTTTCTTTTAGTTTACATATTCCCATCCTTCTTCCTGGATTACTTAGCTAGACGGTAATCACAGACTATAAACCCAGTGTGAGTCAGCTGTATGACACAGCAGCCAAAAGAAAAGTGATGGGGATAGTCCCATGATCGGATCACATCTGGACCACTGTGTGTGCTCTGTGTTATCACATTTAAGGAGGAAACTGAGAAGCTCGAGTACATGTGGAGTACTGAAAGAATTTTACAAGGAACAATTTTAATCATAAGATTTGTTATTGTTTAGTAGTATTTGACTCTTTGTGATCCCATCTGGAATTTTCTTGGCAAAATTACTGGAGTGGTTTACAACTTCCTTCTCTAGTTCATTTTTTACAGATGAACAGAGGTAAACAGGGTTAAGTGACTTGCTCAGGGTCACACAGCTAATAAGTGTCTGAGGTTGTATTTGAACTCAGGAATATGAATCTTCCTGACTTCAGACCCAGCACCCTTTCCTCTGTGGCACCTGTCAATTGTACAATAGCCTAGCAGGGGAGAGGAAGCTGCAGCCTCAAACTTCACAGAACTTGGATTTGGTCAAAGGACTGCACTTGAGGACCTAAAGAGCTACATGTGGCCTTGAGGATGCAGGTTCCCCACCTGGGAGCCAGAAGATCCCAGCTGGGTTCAGTTCCTCTTTTTGCCATTTACTGAGTAATCTCAGACAGATCACTTGACTTTGGAGGCAGCCAGTGGCACAGTGTGTCTAGAGTTAGTCCTGGAGTGAGGAAGAACCAAGTTTAAATGTAGCCTCAGACATTTATTAGTTGGGTGACCCTGGGCAAGTCACTTACTTTCTGTCTGCCTGTTTCCTTATCTATAAAATGGTTATAAAAAGGACACCTACCTCCCAAGGTTGTTGTGAGGATCAAATGAGATATTTGTTAAGCACTTTGCTGACCTTAAAAGTGTCATATAAATGCTTACTGCTGTTGACTTCTCTAGGCCTCAATCTATCTCACCTATAAAAAACAAGCTGGACTAGAAGAGTGAAGGAACCAATATACCTTTTGGCTTTACAATCTATGTTATTTTATTTCCTTGTTCACTCTGGGTTAGTCCAAGTCTTATTTAGTTCCCTAATGCAAGACCTATTTTTTTCTGTTGGTATACCATAATAAAGCATTGAGAAGATGCTTTTTTAATAGTAAAATTCAGATTTAGTTGCTGGTACTGTTAATAATTCCTTTTATCCTTTAATATTCTTTTAATAGTGTTTGTACTTCATGTGTTCAAAACAAAGGGTACAACTTCCAAGGCTTTAAGAAAAAGAAAAAAACTGTATGTTATTTTTTAAGGTGAATAAATGGTTCAAATAACGTTTTAGCTATCTTATTTTTCCTCTGATCAAAACCATGCTGTTGCTAGATTCAACATTCTGACATAATAGCAGATTACTTAAACACCATTGCTTATTTTCATCCAAAATGGTGAAGATTTGAAGACATACACTGCCTAGTTTTTTTTAAGGTGTACTGACCCCTAACAAAATATTTCGAATGATGGTTGGAAGTTTAAAAAAGGTGACAGAGTGATCAAGAACTTATATCAAATATTCATAATTAAGAGCAGTAAGGTCTGATGGACAGAAAGTAAGCCTGGGATTAAGATGACTTGTGGTCACGTTCTAACTCTGATACTATGTGATATGTGATCCAAGAAAGTTATGTAGGTTTTCTATGTAGACAAAGTCATAGATCTGGACTCGCAAAAAAATCCCAGAAAAGACAATATTATATGTTTATTATCTACTAATATTAAAAAGTATACTTACCCTAACTCATAAGATGCTAAACCTTCTTTAACTAGCTGGCTATTAACACTGTTTGGTATCATTCCAGGAGCACTAATAGAATCAAATAGCTCGACAGATAGCACATTGTCTTCCAAAATTTCTGTAAAACCAAGAATATAATTTGGAAAAATATTTTCATTTGAATAAACTATATAGTTATTTTGTTTTCATGTAGTATGTATATTTTAAATAACTATAAATAGTTATAAACACTACTGAGTAAAAGCATTATCTTCATAAAGCTATTAAAGTGAATATTGTTAGGGAGAAAGAAGTTGTACAAACGTTTCAATAGCACTCATAAAAATAAGTATTTTATACTCACTCCACAGACACTTTTATGTTGTTTTCCTCTACATATTGCTAGGGGACTTTTTAAAAATTAAAAAAAAACTATAAGAAAAATAGACATTTCTTTAGGGTTGACAATTTAAAAACAAGATTTTAATTCAGTTTCTCAGAAGGACAAATTAAGGAAAACTAATGATTAAATCAGTACTATGTTTATACATTTCACAACTTGTATCACATATTATACAACAGAAAGTTCAAAAAAAAAACCTTCAATCAATTAGCAGCCTCAATTTCCTGGATTTCTTCCCTATTCCATAATGATCTTTTAAAAGAGTCAAATTACAAGGGGTTTTCTTTCAATTACAATAACAACAGAAGACAAAAGTTCCAAAGAACATCCTAGAGTTTAATATATTATTTATTCCAATCTTCTATGGCTTTCATACCTATTTGGAATGATAATAATGACTTATTGGGCACTGTGTTATTCCTGATCAAAGTTTATGTTCAATAACTATAACAACCACGACTGCCATCACTGTTAGGCAAGAGAGATGCTAATATATTTCAGAAAGTCAATAAAGGCTGAAATAAAGTTTTTTTTTAAACTTAATACCTAGTGAAAAAGCAAATGAAACATTCATAACTCAAGTATTACAGTTTACAAAGGCATCACTATGCTACATATCTACCTTAATTTGTGATAGGAATAAAGGAGACAATACTATATTTTCACTTGCAAATTTGGTAAAATCCATTGCTGCAATTAAGATTGCAAAGCATTTTGAACAACCAAGTTATTTCCAAGCATCCTTGTAGTTGTTCATAGTAATAGTACTTTATTGATCTGCTTAGAAAGGAATAATTTCTTCTAACAATCATCTATATTAATTCTCCCTTCTATTATTTGTTTTCACTTCCTTCTGTTCCTCTAATCCAGTGATGTCAAATTCAAAAATAGAAACAGGGCTCATTAATCCATATACAAGAATCTCTCTGGGATGTATATTGTGAGGGACAGCAGAGAGTTAAGTTTTCACAGAGCTATTAAAAATTACAGAAGTAAAAGCAATGATAATAAATTGTAAGAAACAGGAGGGAATTAAGTTTCCATATAATTTCTAGACAATACTAAAGTAAGATAAAGGGAGTTAGCAGATAGCAGGCGGACCCAACCAATCAGAAAGCAGATAGCAGCCTTAAGAGACTCTCAGGTCAAGAACCCATTTGGTTTAAAGCAGTGAGGGGTCAATGACGGAGTATTCCAAAATTACTACTGTGCTTGCTTAATAAACCTCATGTATATTATCTGACACACCGTGCATAAATTAGAGCACGGGATGCATGACAATGTATGACGATGGGAGAAGGCTCATGTTTAAGAGAAATATGTAAAGGGTGTATAGGGAAATTGAAACCCTGAGAATAAATCAATCTGTCCTCTGAAGGGAGTGTCTGTGCCAGACTCCAGACTAATGGCATAAAGCTTTCCTCCCTTTTGTATTCTCTGTTCCTCCTTCCTAAAAGAAGGGTGGAGTCCGCTTCTGGTCAGGGATGCTTAGTTATTGGCTTAATTTTAAAATGTGATATTATCTATGTTTTATTGTATTTTTATTTACTTTGTTACATATTTCCCAATTACATTTCAATCTGGTTTGAGTGGCACATGGGAATGGCGGGAGTTACATGTCTGACACTTCTATTCTAATCCATGCGCCTCCAACCTCCTGCCCCCAAATTTCTGCTTTATATTTTTGGCTTGCATTTAAGTTTATATTTATCAACTCTGCCCCAAACCACTACTTAGTTCCCTGGTGGTGGCCCTTAAGAAGCAAGAAGCTCAATTTATTGCCTTTCTGAGAGTTGTGTTAAGGCCAAAGGCTAGTAATATCATGGGAACCATACAAAGATGAAATACAATTCTGCTGCAGTCCAATGGAAGAGTTTTGATGCAGACAAGTGGGTCTTTGGAGTGATAACAATCAAACGTATTAATTTAATTTTGTAGTTTTTTTTTATGCCAAGGTTGAAATCTTCCTAACGTACAAAGAATCCTTGTCTTTTTTGTACTTTCAAACCTAATTGCAATGTTTTATCATACAAAGTACTCGAAATACAAAGAAATGCTTATATTATTTCTGGTGACACACACACACAAAGATAGCTTACTGATGACTGAACATGTCATAAATTTATCATGAGTCATTTCTTCAAACTTTTCATTTGCTTCTTTAGACCAGTTCTTGTGTTTTTTGGAAGGTTCAATATGTGCCAACTTGCATTTAATTGCCTGTGTCAAATAAAATTCCCATGATTAAAACAGAATATTTTATATTCATTTCCAGCAACATCTTAAGATTACAGTGAAAAATTTGTACCGTTTGGTAAAACAAACAAAATTTGACGGAGAATTTATATTTTAAAGCTGACAAACCATTAATTACATTCCATTTAAGCACCACTGATTAGGCAATAAGGAGTCAAAGACAAAAACAAACAGTCCTTGGTCCTCAAGGAGCTTATGTGAGAAATATACTTTTATACTCAAGACCTATGAGAAATCTGAAGATCATTTCCCAAAATAGAAACAATTTTTAAAGTGGGTAGCATCTGAAGCAATATTTACCTTTAGTGAAATAGCAAAACGTTTTTAGAAATGAAGATATGAGTAACTAAATGTATATGACAAATATAAAAAATTATTACTGAATTTATACTAGTAACTTTAGCCATAAAATTTATGTTAATTAAATCTAGTATACCTTTTCTGGGGGATTCAAAAACTCATCCTTTACTTTACGCATCTCCTTAAGTGTTACTGTTGCAGCATTACCAAAGTCAACATATTTAACTTCAATTTCTCGATGGCCTGGTAAACCTTCAGAGATTATATAATCAGAGAGCACAAATTGGAAGTGAAAATTTAAAAATATATTTCATATATTCAGACTGATGCACAGCTAAGTGAATTAGAATATATTTAAGTGCCTAACTTACCAAAAATGACACAAAAAGTCTATGTCTTTAATTACAAACTCACTCTAATACTTCAAGGATCTGAGAGTTCATTAATTTGAATATTTCTTCTACTGCTGCAGATCAGAGCCATCCTATACTCCAACAGATTATTATAAACTGCTATGCTCTCCTCCCAAAAACATCACTACACGGAGGCTAAATATTCTGGTCTTAAGTTTCAAAACCATAAAGACAGAAAAAAATTCCCCACAAATATAAGGATATTCCAGTTTGATGGGCTGAGTTGGGACTTGGAATATAGGGAGGTATAAGGCAAGATATTGCTTGCTCATCCTTCAACCAGCCTGTGAACGCTCATTTTTTTATTAACAAATTTCCTTTCATTCAGGATTTATATTCCCAAGGTGATCTTAACATTAAGAAGATAAATTTATTTTTATGGACATCACTGAGAGTTGGAAGGACATGCCTCATGAAAGGAAATAGGCTTGGTGGGGTATGACTTATTTCAAAAAGAACAGATAAAAGAGGTAATGTGTATCTGCCTGTATGTGTATGCTCATCCATGACTTAGATGGAAAGAGAACCATGGTGTTAAGCACCTCAGTGAGAGTACCAGAAAGAGAAACAAAATGATATTGGGGTAGGAATATTCTACAGATTATTAGGCAAGAAGAAGGAAACATAAAAGTAATTTGGGAAACAAAACATAAAGCTGGGGCGGCTAGGTGGTGCAGTGAATAGAGCACCGGCCCTGGAGTCAGAAGGACCTGAGTTCAAATCCGGCCTCAGACACTTAACACAAAAACTAGCTGTGTGACCTTGGGCAAGTCACTTAACCCCAACTGCCCTCCAAAAAGCAAAACAAAACAAAACAACATAAAGCTGGAATAGAAGTGATTAAAAATAGTGATATGGAACACTTCAATTATCTAAACACCTGCTGGAGAATTCATCCTGCTAAAGAAACAGCTGTTGATAAGCTGTCCACTTACGTTTCAATGTATAAAAAGTGAAAGAAGCCAGTGTCTCTGATAAAGACCTTATTTTTCAAATATATAGGGAAAAGAGTCAAATTTATAAAAATAAGAGCCATTTCCCAATTGTTAAAAGGTCAAAGGATATGAACGGGCATTTTTCAGAAGAAAAAACCCAAAGGTATTAATATTAATTTTAAAATGTTCTAAATCACTAATAATAAAGAGAAATGCAAATTTTAAAAGCTCTTTGGTACCACCTCACACCTATCAGGCTAACATGACAGAAAAGGCAAAGGACAAATGTTTGAGGGAATGTGGAAAAAGAGGGACACTAATGCAATGTGGGTGGAGATGTGAACTAGCTGAATCATACTGGAGAACAATTTGGAACTATCATAGTTATAAAACTATGTATACCCATTGACCCAGCAATAACACTACTAGATCTGTATCCTAAAGAGATCAAAGAAAATAGAAAAGGACCTTTATGTACAAAAACATTTACAGCATATCCTTTTTATGATGGCAAAGAACTGGAAATTGAGAGGATGTCTATCAATTGGGGAACAGCTAAACAAGTCATAGTATGTGATTGAATATTACTACATCAGTGGCTCTCAACCTTCCTAATGCTGCAATCTTTTAATACTCACATGCCGGTGTATCTGCAAGTGGGCAGACCCGCCTGGAGACGGATAGAGAAGCAGTGTCTTGGTTCCTAAGACCATTGGAAATGTGTTTTCCAATGGTCTTAGGCAACCCCTGTGAAAGGGTCATTTAGCCCCCAAAGTGGTTGCAACCCACAGGTTGAGAACCTGCTGTACTCATTATAAGAAATGATGAGAGATATTGGTTTCAGAAAAATGTAGCATGACCTACATGAACTGATGCAAGGTCAAGTAAAAATCATTGTACACAGTAATATCAATATTATAATGATAATCAGGTGTGAAAGATTTAGCTATGCTGATCAATACAATGATCAAAGATAATTCTGAAGGACTCAAGAAAAATGCTTTTCACTTTGAGAGAGAGAGAACTGATGAACTCCGAGTGTAAATTGAAGTATAATTTTCTCACTTCATTTTTTTTGCTTTTTTGTGACATGGCTAGTATGGAAATGTTTTGCATATTTTCACACGTACAATTGATAGCATACTTGCTTGCCTTCTCAGTGAGTGGGTACTGGGCTGAAAGGTGAGAGAGAATCTGGAACTCAAAATTTAAAAAGAATTTTGAAAATAAATAATAAAACTTATTTTAAAAATAGTAGTTAAAAATGAAAATTAGTATCAAGAATGTCATCTTGCATTTTGTGTGTGGTTTCACAAATGCTTATTGTTTTTATAAATACAGATAACGTATGTGAGAATGGTCCAGCTTTAATTTGCAAAGGTGATATAAAATTTACATTTCAGAGTTACGGAGATATGAATAATACAGCAAGGCATTTAAAAAAATTAATCTTAATTCCATAATCTTTCTGAAAGTGTTTCAACTGTCCTAAAATAATTATGTAACATAGGTCTTCTAGTAATAAGCTATTTCTTTGTGAAATTCAACATATATATTAAACACTTGTTGTATGCAAAGGTTCTGGAGAGAAAGATATATAAATTTTAGGGGACATAGTAGCATTTCAATATAATGCTATGCTAAATTAATATCCAGTGAAAAGTTATTTGCTATGTTGACCATCATTATTATTTTATTTAATTAAATACTTATTCTATATAGCAGCAGCCTAATACTGAATTTAAGAAGGAAATGTAGAAAATTAAGAATGCATCATTTAAGATAATTATAAACACAATGAACAAGTCCACTCTTTGGGCAAAGGTAAAAAGGAATATTGAGCTTGAATAAGACAGCAGACTGGAGACAACAACTTTGTAAAGTCCAATAAATATTTAGAGTACAAACTTTATCTTAATAATACTTTTCATCATTTTTCTCAATAATAGTTTCTGTTGCCTTGTACCATCTTTCTAGGATTTTTTTAAACCAAAGCTTTGTGACTTACTTAACTAGGAAAGACATATACAAAGAAAAATAAAAGCATAAGAGCTGCCAGTTTCCATCCCCAACCTAATCCTTGACCTCTAATCTCTGAAGATAGATGATTGGAAGAAAATGTGACTAAAAATCAAACTTATGCTATTTCCCTTCTATCTGTCCAAATAAAATTAGATTTCTATCATTTTGAGCTTTATATCTAAAATAGCTTTTAAGTTTTAGAGGAAGTTCTCCACCATGAGTTTCCTACTCTAATGAAATCATGTCTAGTCAGAGACAAAACAAAAACAACATCTATGTACAAATAGCATGTATGTCCTTACCAACGACTTGTGCCCGGTACCAGACTCCATCTTCAAATTTAGCTATGCAGGCTTGACCTTCAACTGGACAAAGGATTTCCAGATTTTCTCCATCTTCATTCGTATAGACTTCTTCAATTTTTTTCAGGAGAACTAAAAAGTCAAGGCTTTCTATCTAGGTAATGAAAAAAGTAGAGTCCATACTTAGAAATATATTTTAAAGCATATGGAATAAAAAAACCAATTATTACGGTGCTATTCACAAAATAAATTACATATGTAAATTTTAAAACTAGAACTAACGTATTAAATTAGAATAGGGATGCTGATGGATTTGTGTATTACCGATATATAGAACTCCCTCTCCTAACATAGTTCATGTCTTCCCTGCAACCTAGTCTCAGAAGAGTTGTCTATCTAGAAGAGTAGTATCAAACTCAAAGAGAAACAAGAGTCACTAAATGATGCATAAGGATCTCTGCAGGGATTTTAATTTCATTTAAAAATGTTGTTTTATCTGTTTTATTGTGTTTTTGCTTATTTTGGTAAATATTTCCCAGTAACATTAACTCTCATTTGAGCCACATGTTCAATATCTCTAGCCTACAGCACTAGAAGTTTGATCAAGTGACTTGCCCAGGATTACAGCCAATTGGCGACACAGACAGAACCTGAACCCAGATCTCTGGGGCTCCAAGATCATCAACCTTATATCTAATATACCAGGTGGTATCTTTTGAATTAGCAGGTATTAATTGCATAATCAATTAATCAGTAAATTTGTAATAAGCGCCTCTGTGCAAGGAACTTGCATTCTAAAGAGGGAGACAATTCTTTTATTTTTTTTATTTTAATTTATTTTCTTGGTTACATCATTCATTTCCACAAGGTTTTGAGTTACAGATTTTCTCCCCTTTTTGCCCCTACCCCCCAGCCCAGAACATTGATCCCACTGTAAGGCCCCTCCCACAATCTGTTCCCTTTTATGCCCTCCTCCAACACCCCTCTAGCTTTCTAGCAGGGCAGGGAGTGTCCCTGAATGTATTATTTCCCAGTTGCATTTGATTG
>CM053596.1:142488936-142505692 GCA_028646575.1 Pseudocheirus occidentalis | reverse complement strand
GCCATGGGTCCCAGACTGCTGAGAAGAGCCCCGCCTGCTGCGCTGCCTGTAGCAACAGATGTGCTTTCTGTCTTTGAGAGTTTGGGAGCTTGAGAATCTGTTTAGCGTCCCATTTTATGAGTTTTTTAGCATGTTTGTGTGGCAGCTGCGGTGCTTTGCTGCTTCTATGCCGCCCTCTTGGCTCTGCCCTGGGAGACAATTCTTTATGGATACATTTATATGTAAAAAATGAATGGGGAAACAGGAAAGGAATAATTTAGAAGATGGTTCTTAAGCTGTCAAAGGAAAAGAATGAAAGCATATAGAATAGAGAGGGTAAAGACATGAAGACAAGAAACATGAGCGTCATGTGTAATAATACCTGTTTGGCTAATTTACAAAGTATGTGTAAGAGAGTGTGTATGTGAGTGCATGTGTATACACATACAATGAAAAAAGTGCAGGAACAGGCTGCACGAGCCTTTAAAAGCTAAACAGAGGATTTGATATTTGTTCCTAGAGGTAGTAAGAATCACTGGACTTTGTGATTAGGTGAGTCATGTGGTCAGATCTGCGGTTAAGAAAAATTACTTTAACAGCTATCTACAGAATATACAGGAGTAGTGAGAAATAAGACTGGAAGATCAAGTAGGAAGCAATCGCAATAATTTAAATGAGAAGTGACGCACACCTGAACTAATGTAGCAAAAGGAAACATCTGTGTGAGGGGGGTATAATTTATTCTGAGTCCCTATTCTTTGAAACCACTACATGCTTATTCCATAGAATTTAAGCGTTCAATACAATTCCAATTAGAACTATTCCAATTAGAGTTGGAATGGGTCTTAGAAATGATATGAGAGCAAATCCCTTATTTTTTAACCAGTGAAGAGAATAGGAAAGTCCAAAGAGTTAATGACCTAAAGTTATTGGTGGAGGTACAACCAGAACCCAGACGTGATTCTGGGTTGTCTTTTTCTTATGCAGATGCTTTATCAGTAAAATATTATTCTTCTTTTACTTTATAAAACTGTTAGATGACACAATGGACAGAGCACTGGGCAATCCAGTCGTAAGATGCTTAGTACAGGTGTGATTCTGGAGCAAGTCACTGAAACCTCTGTCTGCCTCAATTTCCTCAACTACAAAATGGGGATTACCACAGGACCTAAGTGGCTTGTTATGAAGATCAAATAAGATAACAATCATACAATACTGACTTAGCACAGTGCCTGTCACTATTTATATGTTATATAAATTTTTGCTTTTAGTATTGTTATTCCAAGTAAGCATGGATTATCTTGCTTTGGTTGGTTAGAGTTGGTAAGCAACAGGAATCAATAACAGAAATCCACTAAAGCAGATGGGGGTAAAAAAAAATGGAATGTTTACATTCACTTATAATCCAATTTGTATAACAGGTGGTTCTTGAAAATATCACCATCATTAACAAAAATTTATGTGCTTATTATATGCCAAGCAACGGGGATAGAAAGAGAGGCAAAAACACAGTCTGTGTCCTCCAGTTGCTCACATTCTAACAGGGCAACAATACACAAACAACTATGCAGCTATAAGCTACACACACACACACACACACACACACACACACAATTGGAGGTTATCTCAGAGGGGGAGTCTGAGATAAGCCTCTTGCAGAAGATGGGGCTTTAGCAGAATCTTGGAAGGAAGTGAGGAGGCAGAATATTCCAGATATGGGAACCAGGACATGGTTTGGTTCCTATGAAGAGTAAACACATCCAGGTTACGTCTTAAAATCCAGTTAAACAGCAAGCAGGAAGCTGGTTAGCTAAATTAGGTTACCTCAGCCCCAGCCTGGGCCAGGGAGTTAGACACCTGAGGTGGGGAAGACAGAAGGAACCTCTGCTGACAAGGAATGCCACACCTAGCTACACTGTTGAGATGCAGCTGGGGTGAGAAGGAACCAACACACACCCAGTGAATGCAAAAGGAGTGGAGCAAGACAATGCTAGCTATAGATCTCAGAGGAGGCTGGAGGTCTTGGTTTAGGTTCCAGGACAGAAGGAAGAACTGAAGGAAAATCTGAGGTCACAGGTATGACCCCTCCCCCCTCTGCCCAGGACTAGAGGTGTTTATAAAAACTAAACTATTACAAACAAATGCAAGTTACTATGGGAATAGAGAAGATGGAGGTACATCTTTGGAGGAGGATATCCAAGCAAAGAAACCCTCTTCTACTCCAAAGAATAATGTCAAATGGTCACCTGACCCAAAATAATTTATAGCACTTAAAAAAAGAATTTAAAAATCAAATGAGAATGGAAAAAAAACAAAAAAAAGAACAATCTAAGAAAAACAAGAAGATCAGAAAAAGAAAATCAATCTCTAAGAGCTGGAGCCACAGCAACATTCTGTGTTATATCAATTTAAATATAGCAGTACCACAATTAGAACTACACAAGACCTAGAAGTGGTAAACACTAAAAGACAGGAAATCTTGGAGCATTACATACTGAAGAGCGAAAGAACTGGATTTCCAGCTTAAAATATATCCAGCAAAGCTAAGCATAATCCTGAATTTAAAAAAAAAAGGGCATTTAATGAAAAACCTCAACAAATCAAAAACCTGAACTTAATATTTGACATACAAGAGCCAAGAGAAATATAAGGTACATACCAAAGACTAATTACAAAGAGACTCAATAAAGATAGACTGTTTACCTTTCATGTATACAAAATGTATGTCTAAGATTGTTATCAGTAATTGGGTAGTTCATAAGAAAGATTGGGGTAGACCTGAACATGACTTTAAATATAATACAAATGAGGTACAAGAGTCATAACCAACACATCAGATGGGGGAGGAGGGCTGTTAGTTCTGGAAACCATTGTCAGGAACTTTCATTGACAACAGGTTCAAGAGGGAATACATGTATATCTAGAAAAGTATGAAAGTCTTCTAAATTCAGGAAAAAATACCAAGGTGACAGGGAGGGGAGTGAGAATAAGGGAGGAATCTCTAAAGGGGAGGGTGAGGGAATAGGTTAAAGGAGGGGTACAGAAGAGTGTTCAGATGAATGGGAGGATAAGGGAGGGATTTTTAGAGGGGAGGGTGAGGAAATAAGCCAAAGGGGGGTCGGGTAGAGAAGGATGTTTAGATTTATGGGAAGGGGAAGAGATAAGGATCCTGAGCTGGGGGGGTAGGTTAAATAACAGGAGGGAGGCAAGGTAGCAGGTAAAAGTAAAGTAGAGGAGTTTGGGAGGGATAGGAAATAAAAGATATGCACAAATATAAAAACAAAGATCACAGGCAGAATTTGTTAGGGAAAATGTGGTTATATGTGCATGTATATATCTATATATAAATATGACTGTGCCTGGGGGAAAGAAAGAGGGAAAAATGAACAAAGTGAAAAGTGCACAGCAGAGAACAGAAGAAAACTTACAAGAAAGCAAAGAAAATCTGGACAATTCACAACACAACATCTAGTATTTATTATATAGGTTTTCTTGACATGGAAATTTATTGCTGTATATTTTGAATCCTCTCATGTTCTGCTATGCACATGACATACTTTTTTTCTTATTTTTTATTTAAGTTTATATGTTTCTTTTTCTTATCATGTTTTAGTAAGAAAAAAGGAAAATTGATAATAGCTCATCAATCACATCAGTCAATTCTTTTATGAGGGTGCAGATCCAGTGACTTGAGAGACTTCTACAATATCCTGACCAGTAAGATAGAGAACTACACGTTATCTCTTATCTCTCAAATCTCACCAGAACAGAAATTATACAATGAAGATAAAGCAACTTCAGTTCTCTTCATGATCTATTTCTAGACCTGTGGCCTTCTAGGTCCTTGGGATACTTTGGACTGAGTTCAAGTTTTACAAAATGTTTATTTAAGGGAATTTGTTCATGAAGTTTGGATTCAATCAAAGGGTTGCACTTGAGGTCCTAGAAGGGCACATGTAGCCTCATGGCCACAGGTTCTCCACCCCTGGCTGTGAGACATCAGGAAACCAAAATATGGTACAAAAAAAAAATCCTCCATGAAGTAATGCCTACCTTAAGCTCACTCAGTACCTCTCTCTCCTCACCATACTACAGATAGTAAAGCTGCACTAGTCCACTGGACCCATAGGCTTGCAACGAAAGCCAAATTCACATGTTGGCTCCTCCTTCTCCATTGCCCTTTCTAGTGTGATGAAGATTCAATCTCTAAAATGCAGAAATTTGCTAAGGCCTCAATAGCTGGAGCCACAGCAACATTCTGTGTTATAAAAGATCTCTGAAGGAAAGCAAAGAAAGAGAGAGAATGTGGCAGAACATGTCTGGGTTTGAAATAGAGCTTACCCTACACCTCAGATACCCCATTCCTTCTCTCCCTCCACTCCCCAAGCCTCAGAGATCCAAACAACAGAAATCATCTTAAGCTACAACAGCACCTGCATGGCAGTGCTCTGAATGTTAGCCAGGGAACTAAGGAAAAGAAGAATGGGACAGGACACTTTGAAAGCGTGCTGGGTGGAGACCGAGAGATGGGGCTATTGGAGACTCCTCTAAGCCTAAGCATCCAGATGGGGTTATTTCTGTCTCTCTTACAAGTGACTTGGGGGCAGAGACCTAGGCTAGAGAAGTATGGTAAACGGCACTGGGATCCAGTCCCCATGGAAATCATTATCAGAGGGGAGGGAGTCAGAAAGTATTAGGGGAAACTGGGGGGTTAGAGGGAGAGGAAGACTGAAATCACCAAAGGTATCAGGAAAAAACCTCAAAAGACCTTTGGTATAAGCACATTAATTAACAGGAAAAAAAATAAAGAGGTCTACAGACACTAGGGATATAGGGTCAGCAAAGGAGCACATGGCACACAGAACTCCAATGTACAAGGAGAGAGTGCATATCAGGACAAAAGGAGGTGCCAAACCCACAGTGGAGCCCTCCCAGACCTATGATGATGCACTATAATAGAGACAAATGCCAAATGAAAGCTTTGTAACTCACTACCCAGTTCAACATCACAGATCCAGAGAAGAGTAAGAAGAACTAAACACAGCAGTGGCATTCCCAGGTAAAAAGGATGTGGGTGGTAGTCAGAGAAAGGAAGAAATTTAGAAATGAGCAGCAGCAGTGGTGTGACTCAGACCCCAAGCTTCAGAGCAGCGTCTCAGTTCCAGCATCCAGCCTCGTCTGAAGAATAATCAAGGCAAGAATCCTAAGTCAAAGCCAAAAACAAGCCTACAATTCTATGTTGCTGAACTAATAGAAATTTCCAATTAGCTGGTAGGGGGTGGAGTCTAGCAGCAGTCTACTATTTTTTTGTGTGGGAGCAATTAAGGTTAAGTGACTTGCCCAGGATCACACAGTTAGTACTAAGTATCTGAGGCTGAACTCAGGTCCTGCTGACTCCAGTGCCACTGTTCTATTTGTTGTGCCACCTAAGTTGCCTCTGCAACTTTTTTTTATTCTTTCTCAGATACAAATCTAGGAATAAGGGATCAAAAATCAGACCTTGAATTGGATCAAACCCCTTTTGGAGTACTGAAAACTTGCAAGTCCCCAGCTTATCCTTGAGATCTTAGAATAACAACATTCAATATCCCAAGGAAGCAGCAAGAGGGCCAGCCTAGATCTTTCCTTCAAAAATCCGAGAGAGGACAACTCTAATATCCGGAAGCCAGGAAGCTGGAAGAACAGACAAACAAGAAAGAACCCCAACATAACAAGCAATCATAGTAGCAGGGATGCACAAGACAAAAGAAAAGAATGACTCCAAAACATCTACAAACAAAGCATCACAGAAAAAGACAGTTGAGGCATGAATTCAAGTACTATTATTTCTACCTTAATAACATCTCTCACATGTGATCTTTTCCTCTGTGGTAACTATTGCAATAGCCTGATTACCCTGAAAGTACAAGTCTGGATATGTCCCACCCTCTCCCCTTCCTGTCCCCTCCCCGCTGCCAATCAACTAAAATTCTAGTGACTATTCCACACTAAAGATCATATAGAAAACGCTTAGTTTGGCATTCAAGTCCTTCACAACTCGACCCTTTCCTACCTTACTGCCTTTTATTCCCTTTCACATACTTTACTCTGGATCTATGTTGTTCTTGAAAAATGATACACCATATCTCCTGGCGGCCCCCATACCTGGAATGTTTTTTCTTCTCACCTCAGTTTCCTTAATTGGAGAACTACCTTAAGTCTCACCTTCTCCAAAAGGCCTATCCTGGGTTTCCCCACATCTAGAGCCTTCCCTTTGAGATCACCTCGTTTACAGTATAGATTTATGTATACACACACGTGTCTTCATGTGTATATATACACATACACACAAATATATGCATGTGTCTATCTTGTTTGTGCAATGTGAGCTCGAGGACTGAAACTGTGCTTTTGCTGTTGTATTGCCAGTACTTAGCCTAGAATATAGCAAGCACTTCATGAATGCCTACTGTTTCAAATTTACCTTTATATCCCCAGTAAACAGTGGTTTCTAGCACAGAGTAGGCCATTAACTGCTTTATGGATTCTTTTTTTAAAAAAAATCAATTTATTCATTTTTTGTTTTTCTAATCACCTCCATTTCCTACTTTGTTCTTCCACAATTTCCTCTAAAAGAACCATCTCACAATAAATTTTAAGAGGAAGAAAAATAAGTTTAGCAAAACTAACCAGCATTTAAAAAACATCTAATATTATACTTAGTGTTCTAAGACACCCATTATCCCTCACCTCTGCAAAAATAATAATAATAATTACAATAATAATAATAATGATCATATTATGAGAAGGTATCTTCTCATGTGATTCTTCAGCAAAGTGGAGAAAGTTTAATGGTCTCTCTCAGAATGTCGTAGCCAGTACAATAGTTTCTATTTGACTGAATAGCCTTTATGAATTCTCTGGCTATTACAGTGGTACTTTCTGCACAGAACAAAATGGTTACCAGAGAGCAGGGAGTTACTGGCTACCATAATTCATCTCTTAATTCTTCTAAAACTTACTGAATGATCCTGATCCTGATAGCAACTGTCACTCCACATTATCATTATTCAGAGTATGAGCAGTTGCTTCTTCCTCAAAGGGCCTAACTCTTCTTTGTTTCAAGTGTCCATTGGTCCTTGAAGTTTCTTTTTAACATTTTTTTTCCAATTAGAAATTTATTCTCTTTCTCCACTACCACTCCCCCCATTGGAAATCAAAGAAAAAATAAAACCCTTGTAACAAATATGCACAAATAAAACAAATTTCCACATTGTGGTTAGGTCCTCAATCTAGTATGCCTCAATCTGCACCCCGAGTCTACCACTTTCTTAGAAACTGGGTAGTGTTCTTCATTAGTGGTCCTCTGGCATCATGGTTGGTCACTGAATTGATAGAGATCTTAAAGTCTCCCAAAGTTGTTTATTTTTACAATGCTACTGTTATTGTATAAATTGTTTTACTGGCTCTGCTCACTTCACTCTGTCACAAGAATTTCCTCAAACTGTCCCTTTCATTATTTCTTACAATACAATACAATAATATTATATTAATATAGCATGTGTTCAGCTATTTCCCAATCGATGGTCACCCCTTGGTTTCCAGTTCTTGGATTTCTTTGGGATCTACAAGTGGTATTGTTGGGTGAAAACACACAAAAAGTTTAATGGCTTTTTAGGCAAGTTACAAACTGCTTTCCAAAATTTCTATACCAGGGGCGGGGAACCTATGGCCTCAAGGCCACATGTGGCCCTTTGGATTCAGCGAGCTGCACTTGACAACCCAAACTTCACAGGACAAATCCCCTTAATAAAAAAAGGATTTGTTCTGTAAAATTTGAACTTAGTAAAAAGGCCACACCCAAGGACCTAGAAGGCCACATGTGGCCTCAAGACTGAAGGTTCCCCACCCCTGGGCTAGACCAATCCACCGGTCTACTAACTATACATTAATGTGCCTTCTTTTACTTACAGCTATTGAGATTTATTTTTTCCTTAGAAAACTGACTGTCCCAAGTTTTTCTGATAAAGATCTCATTTCCAAACTATAAAAGGAGCTAATTCAAAATTCTAATAAATGGTCAAACAATATAGAGAAGAAATGCAAGCTAGCTATGTAATATAAATACTGATGTTCCATATCTATAAGAAAAAGTCTCCAAATAACTAACAATTAGAGAAATGAAAATTAAAACGACTCAGAAGTTCCATCTTATCCATCACATAGGTGAAGTTGACAAAAATGGAAAATGACAAATGTTGGAAGAGAGGCAGAAAAACTTACACACTGATGCAATATTGATGAGAATGGGTAGACAATATGAAAAGCAACTTGGAATTAAGCCCCCCAAGTTGCAAAACTCTGCATTTGACTCAGTAAAAGTCTATTAGGCTTGTAACCTAAAGAGATTGAAGAAAGAGGAAAAGGTCCGATATGTACAAAAATATTTACAACAGTTCCTTGCATGGTGGCAAAGAAATGGAAATTAAGGGGCGCCTGTTAACTGGGGAATGGTTAAACAAGTCATGGTCTAATGAAGTTAATGGGATTTAACTGTGCGATAAAATTAAGAGATCTCAGAGAAGACCAGATGAACAGTGAAGTGAGAACTAGAACAATTTTTGCTCCACCAATAACACTATAAAAATGAACAATTACCAAAGGACTGATCAATGCAGCAATCAATCATAATTCCAGAGGACCAATGATGAAAAAGATTGCTACTCAGGTCTAGACAGTTAAAAGATTAACATACAAAATGAAATACATTTTTCATCATAGCAACATGGGAGTTTGTTTTGCTTGACTTACAATTTTGTTTTTCTTTTCCCCCACCTCTTTGGGAGGTTGAAGGGGTACAGGGTAGGGAAGAAAATAAATTGTTACTAACTAAAAAGAGAATTTAAAATTTGAAAACTGATTTTTACATCCTTTGATCATTTATCAGTTGTAGACTGTATCTTATTCTTATTAATTTGAATGGTCCCTTATGGTTTCACAGATTTAGACCTGGAAACTCAAAAATTATCTAGGTCAACCCCCTAGTTTTACAGATAAGGAACCATTTGAGCCTTTGTGGTACATTTTTCTACTCTTTAGCCTTCTGGCATCCATCAGAATTCCTCCCTGCAAACTCCTAAGACTCTCTTTTCAAAATGAAGCCCTTTAGCTTTTTAAGATGGTTATTTCCTTCTTCCTGATAATCTGGAAGGAATTACTTGAACCTTTCATTTCCAGAAGACTGAATATGATTTACTTTGAGTATAGACAGCACAAACATGATAGAAAGATAAACACTGCACACTCTGTCTTAAATGGCTAATATATTTATTGTTTACTATATATGCCTGGCACTTGCTGAGTGCTTGCAATACAAAGATGATTCCTACTCTCAAGGAGCTTACATTCTAATAGGAAAGACATAATAAAGGGAAGCTGGCAAAGAGGGATGAGGAGGAAGAAAGGCACTTCTGGTGGTGCCAGGCAGCAGGTATGGACATGAACAGGTGTGGGGGTAAGCTGGAAGTGGAGAGTGAACAGCATGGCTGGATTCTCATGATATGGCTGTTTCAGGTAGAGATTCACCAATTACTGAGTCAGCTTCAGGGTCATCACCAGAGAATCAGGGAGCCAGGCAGCCAGGGTCAAAGTAAAGCATACTGGCATGTAGGTAGAACAAACTGGAGACTGAGTCAGAAGTGAAGAATGCCTGGAACTTCTCATGATATGGTGATAATAGAAAGGGATTCATCAATTATTGAGTAGATAGTTATCCCTAGGGGGGGCCATAGAGGTACAGAGGCTTATTGCAACTACTGCAAAATTGTTCTTGCTCTCCAAACCTACTGCAAGAGACATCTTCAACATTTTGCTGTTATTGCTAGTAGATACTCTGGAAACCTGCAGGGGTAAACTGCTGCGGGGAGTTAATTCCAGATTTGTCACTCTCCTTATTAGTGTCTTAGCAGTTCAACTTTCTCTTCTCTTACTAACCTCTTACCATATCTTGTCAACTTCCTTTTCTTCTTCCTTAATTCCTTCTTGTTAAGGACTTTCCATATTCTTCAATGACAACTGAAGCTTTAAACAGGGAGGCAAGCTTGACAAAGACATTTGCCCTTACCATGGAGAGTAAGTGGTACAAAGTTCAAATGAAAGATGGACTTCCAATAATCAGATTTTCCAGATACTTCTGGCTCTGTGAATAACACTACTGACAGCATAGAGTTCCTGAAAGACAATTATAGGGTCTGCTCACTGAGATCCTTGGCTACTCAAGAGAATTCACAGAAAGAAATTCCACACAGGAAAAATCAAGGTGATGATAAATGTTTATTTCTCAGGTGATTGTGAGTAGTTAAAAGGACAAGCCACTGAGATAGTATGTTGCATAACACAGGAAGACAATGATATGGTCAAGAATTAAACAGGAATTAGAAAGTAGGTTGAGTTTTATTTTGAAAGTTGTACAGCATTATCCACATTTGGCTCCAAAGTTCACTTTGTTAGAACCATAGAATCTTCGTGTTAGGACTTTAGCAATAATTTGATCTAATTCCTTCATTTTATGAATAAGGAAACTGACACTCAGAGGAGACAACTGTTTTGTCCAAAATCACACATATAATTATGTCACAGCTTGGATTTAAACTCAGGTACTCCAATCCCAAATTCAGCACTCTTTCCAGTGTCATGGGTGCCCCCTCTATTTAGTCGCAAAGCATGAAAAGCAAAAGTTTTTAATAAAATCAAAATTTTAAATGACCCAAAATGGTAAGGGAAGATACATGGTGAGTATTAAAAAAGGCTACAACATATTGTCAATGATTACTCACAGGGAAAGAAATGGTGTAAAAGACCTGATTGGAAAAGGAAGAGGTGCATGTGTTAAGACAGGAAGAGAGAGGGACCGAAGATGGAGAAAGTTTGAACACTGCCCCTGATATCCATGAAATAAAGTTAACGAAAGTAAACTGATCCTATGTGGAAGACTTATAGGAAGACATGACCAAAACAGTGCGTAACTATGAGGTATGGCTAAATTGCAATTTGTACTAGCGAAGGCAGTACCCACAATGTTGAGTTCATGTATCCATGGAAGTATCCCAACCTCAAACTGGACACTCCCATTACACACGCTCATTTATCTTTTGGAAATTGAAATATGATTCCCCCAAAGGGTCCTAGATACTTACCAATTGAAGATAAAAATCAGATGGATTATTTATATGACAAACCACAACCGACACATTAGACAATTCTTTTGGTAATACAGGTGGATGGTATCTTAAGGTCATATTCTGTTCAGGTGGAATACTGGGTGACTGTGACCTGAATCTAATTAAAAGAATAACCAAAAGATAAGTAAATTGTTAAGATTAAAAACTATTTTCAAATTTCTACCTTGTTCCAGTGGTTATCATTAAAGAAATTCATGAATATTTAAATCCTTAATTACCTAAAATAAGCTAGGTAATTCTTAACTTGTCAATTTTAAATGTTATTTAGCCCCTCTCTTCAATACCCATTAAAAGATTTCAGTATTCTACTTAACCTCAAACTGAATTATAAAACAGCAGAGGTAAAAATTTTTGGTTTCTATAAAAAGAATATATTACAACCATGCATTTGCATACATTGATAGTTATCTATACACTAAATATAAGAATAATTTCCAAGTGTTAGCTACAGTAATCTCATACAGTCTCTGTAATTTAGTCTCTCCTCCCTCATTTAAGTAACGCTGTCTGAGACCTTCTCTAGCACAGCTCTATGTCTCCTCAGTAGCGATCTTAAACAAGAACGCCCCAATCATGGGATTCAGCAGGGGCGGTGAACCTCTGTTCTGGAGGCCACATACGGCCCTTTGAGTGAATCCAAACTTCACAAAACCAATTCCCTTAATAAAAGGATTTGTTCTATAAAACTTAGACTCAATCAAAAGGCCCAAGGACCTCGAAGGCCACATGTGGCCTTGAGGCCACACAGGTTCCCCACCTCTGGTGCAGAAAGTATGAATAATACAAGTAGGGACTAGTACAGAATCTACACATTGCACATTTTAATATTCAATTTAAAAAATGATCTACATTTTAAATTTTTATTCACATTTTGAACCATAACACGTCAACAAACTTGGTTTCCATATCACCTGTAGCTAATACGCCAAATAAGCTTTTGTACTCATGGAATGTGGCTATAGCAGCAGATGCTAGTATGTTAGACCTACGTAGCAGTCTGCAGTTAATTGTGACTTCAATTCCTTGTTTTTGTTTTTTGCTTTCTGGAGGGCAGTTGGGATTAAGTGACTTGCCCAAAGTCACATGTCTAGTAAGTGTTAAGTGTCTGAGGCCGGATTTGAACTCAGGTCCTCCTGACTCCAGGGCCGGTGCTCTATTCACAGTACCACCCAGCCACCCCAATTCCTTGGTTTTTTATGTGCATGATTTTCTAAAGATGAAAAAATGCTGTTCTTAAAGCCCAAATCTTAAAATAAACTATCTTCTTGAATAAGGTACATACCTTGCTAATTCCATAAAAACTAATGCATCTCTAAGAGATACTGGCATATCACTGCTTATTTTATTTGCTGGAGGTTTCTTGAGATCTACAATAAGCACACCATCTACTTCCCGAAAGACTTTCATTAGAACAGCTTTGTTGTTTACCATTTTTAAAAATTCCCTTTTAGCTTCTTCTCCCCAGCCTTCATTCTATTGAATAAGTAAAAATCAAGTCAATTTAAGAATTATAATACTATTATAACATGTTTTGTTTGTGGTTTTCTTCTCTACAGAATAATAATCCTAAACAAAAGTATTAGATCACCAATTTAAGCATATACTGGGGGGGAAAAAGCAGCTGCTATCAGAAACCAAAAAATATTACAATGTGTTTCTTATATGCTGATTTATCAGCCTATGCTAACAGAACTAACCATATCAAATATTGTTTTAGCATCATGACATAGTGGAAGAAAGAAGATCTTGGATGGATACATTATGTGTCATAGACAAGTCATTTTACATCTCTAAGGGTCAGTTTCAAAGAGATACTATTACTTGTTACAAGCAATGTGGATCAGTCATGGAACTGGGAAGACTCTGTTCTGACATCAGTTATATATGACCAGACAAGTTACTTAATCTCACAGTAATCCAGGTTAACTCTCTAGGACTAAAATTTATAAATGAATTACACAAAAGTTGCCAATCTAAGCGTAAATTCCCCATGTGGAGCAAAAAGAAAGATGCCATTTTTAGAAATTAAATACTACATCTTAGAAACTGACCTTCATTTTGGTTAAAGTGAAAAGTCACATTTTGTCTTTGTCTTAGTTTCCTCACCACTTTAGCCCTTACTTCTAGGCTAACAAAACAGTCCCATTTCTAGCCATTAAGGAAAAGTTTGAGGACTGGGATGATTGGGAGGCCTTTTTTTTCTTAATAATGTTGCCGTTGTGGCCACATGCATTTGTGTCTGTCTTTAGTATTTCTTTTTTTTTAAAAATTTATTTAATAAAGTTTCTCCTCGCCTAAAAATCAACAAATAGTTGCACTACCTACTTCCCTGGATTGTGAGGAAAATACTCTGTAAAACCAGAGTTTTACAAAAAGGGACTATTTAAATGTGAGCTGTTTTGTTACACAATTTACAGTAAAAGAAGTGTGCATTTAAATTAAAGATCTGAATATTCTACTTAAAAACTGATCAAAGGATAACAAAGATTTACAGAAATTCTGTAATGAAACCCTAGTCCTCCAGACACACATACCTCTTTATTATTTACCATTTCCTCCATAAAATGATGTATGAATGAATAAAAATAATTGTGAGACAGCACTGTCATCAAGAACAAAGATAGAAGAGATTAGCCTTGGAGAGAAAGAATATTCATTTCCTCAGTTGGAAAGTAGAGGAATGACAAGAGAAATTTCTAAAATAGGAGAAGTAAAGTAAGCTTGTATCACATGGTTTTGACACTGACAGCTGATGGTTAACTTTGAGATGAATAAACATGAATAATCAACAATGTGATTCATTGGAGATTATGTTTCAGACCAATGAACAAAATCCTAAGGTCAATATTCTTTGGTTGACTAAAAATTCAATTTTATCATTTATTTGGAAAACATTTTATACTAATTTGAGCAAAAAAATAAAAGCAAAATTAGGGAAAATATTGTAGTTATGCAAACTGAAGTTATTTTTTTTAAACCGAGCATTGTATACTTAATATGTAAAAGTCCTTTGTACACATTCCAATTCTACTGCCAACTCTTCTAGAACAGACGGATTCATATGTAATATGTTAAAGTTTTCTTTTAATCTAAGAGAACCTATTCTTAATAAATACTAATTAACATTTGTTGATTTAATTACTCACCGAATTCTGTGGAACAATATCCTTTAATGAACATGGCAATGCTAATGGATGGAGATCTCCTAGCAGTGCTTCAGTATATGAATCAGGCTTTCTTATAACCATACATAGATCATTCACCACTAAATGTTGTAGAGCACTGTATTGTGGTCTGACTATGTGGCTATCACCAATCCTAGCAAGAGTTTAAGCAACATTGTTAGAAACAGCAATTCAACACTGAACTTTTATCCATTCTCAAAGTTACCTATGTTTAAAATTTAGGAGAATGGCAGAGACATTAGTCCAGCTTCCTTATTTTACAAATGAAGAATCTGGAAGTGACTTGCCTGAGATCCCAATAGGCAGCATGAGATAGAGGTAGGCCCTGAAACCAGGTTTTCTGACTTCAAATCCAGTGTCCTTTCCACTATACTATAGTTTTTCATTAATAAATAGGAATGACTTAGCCATTGATCAAATTTCAATTTACTTATAAAAACTGACCAATGAAGTTACAATGTTGTATTTACTGGTTTATCCATAAAGTCTGTGCCAGTGACAGATGTGGCTTCTCACAGAAACACTTTCGGCTCATTTTTAATGAGATAATTTACTACCCAAATGGGTGATAATAATACATTTAACTTAATAATATTTTAATTTTAAAATTATTACTGCCATTACAATTAAGTATTATTTTACATTGGAGGAGATTTAAAAAATTAACAAACCATTTCCCTCAAGATCCCCAACATTTTTTTATGACAAATGATTTTTTTACTAATTTATTAAGAAATGAAGGGATGAGGCATCTAGGTGTCACAAGGAATAGAGCACTGGCCCTGGGGTCAGGAGGACCTAAGTTTAAATTCAACTTAGACACTTGACACACTTACTAGCTGTGTGACCTTGGGCAAGTCACTTAACCCCAATTGCCTTGTCCCTCCCCCCCCAAAAAGAAATGAATAGATGAAGAAAAAGCAAAATAAATCAATTTTGGAACTGTGAGGTTCTTGATAAGCTATTGTTTCATATAAATCTTTCTCTTTTATTTTTTCCCCAATTCATCTAAGCAGGACACAAAGCACAAACAAAAGGAATTAGAAATATCATACCCTGAAACAGCTAAGATTTCAGAATTTCCAAAGTCTATCATGAAAACTTGCATCAGCGCAATATCATGGATTGCGTATTTGGTAGGGACACAGGGCTTCCTATTTTCAATAGGAATTAACTCAGTGATAGTTCCACGGCACCACATTCCATTTTCTATACTGCTGACAAATATTTTTGCACCTAGAGATGGAAAAATGTATTAAACTTTTAAGGACAAAATGGAAAAAAAAAATTAAAGGTACAAAAACCGTTTTGATATCAAGTGAATTAACTCTGACACAGATTTAGAGATGCATTTATTCATTTAAGTTTTTACATGAGTATTTCAGGTCACAAAAAAAAAGTACAAGATATGGTTTCCGGACTTCTCTTAGACTTTGGAATCTGGTTGTAGAAATAAGAAAATTACAACAAACAGTTAAAAGAACAATGCAAGGCAGTCACATAAAAATCTAAAAAGGAGTAGCATGGACAGTAGATGATGTAAGAATTAAGAGAAGAGTGAATGCAGAGCAAAGCAGATTATTTTCTTTTTTGTTTTGTTTTTTCATGGTTTCTCCCATTTGTTACCATTCTTCTATACAATATGACTAACTTGGAAACATGTTTAATAGGAAAGTATATGTATAGAGCCTATATCAGACTGCATGCTGTCTTGGGGAAGGGGGGAAAGAAAATTTAAAACTTATGGAAGTGAATGTTGAAAACTAAAAATAAATAAACTTAAAAAAATTAAGAAAAAAAGAATTAAGAGAAGACTGAAATCATTGGGAATTGGTCAGGGAATAGTTTTGATACATTATTTCACTGGCTTTCAGAACACTACTCTTTCTTGGATGTCTTTCTGTTCCTCTAACTGGCCCCCCTTCTGTTTCCTACAATTTTACTGTCCTCATCCCTTTATTTAGATGATCCCTAAGGTTTATATCCCTCATCTCTCTAAAAAGAAACTTGTCTTTCTTGATTTCCCAGTTATTAGTGTTCTCTCTCTTCTCAAAGTAACTTATATTTAGCTATTCAATTTAGTAAATATTTATTAGAGCACTGTATTAGGTGCTAGGATATAAAGACAAAATGAAACTCTTTGTCACCAAGGAACTAAGTCCCCTGGGTATAAAACATGTATGAGGTAATAAAATGAGGTATGGGGTCAGGAACCTGGGTAACTAGAAGGAAGTAAGAACAAAAAAGTATTCAAGAGCTTACTAGGTTGTCAAGTACTGTGCTAAGTGTCTGGGAGATGAAACTAAGCTTACATTCTAATAAAGGGAGACAACATATTTTTACTGGAAAAAAGTACAAAGGGAGAAGTGTTTC
>CM053596.1:142462755-142488436 GCA_028646575.1 Pseudocheirus occidentalis | reverse complement strand
GGAGGGGTCTTACAGTGGGATCAATGTTCTGGGCTGGGGGGGTAGGGGCAAAAAGGGGAGAAAATTTGTAACTCAAAACCTTGTGGAAATGAATGATGTAACCAAGAAAATAAATTAAAATTAAAAAAAAATTAATGAACTTGTCATCAGCTTATCAAACATCAATCTTTTATATTTATTGCAGATAGTCCATCATTCTATTTCACTTTTTCCCTCTGAGAAGATATTCTTGATGATACTTAGTATAAATGCTTCAATGCTAGAATATAAGCCCACTTTCATTAGCTTAACTCTCCTCTTATATGCCTTTGATATTTTTTCCTGTCTTATAATATACCCTTCATTATGATTTTATTACAATGTATAAGGAAACATTTTGGTATTTTGGTTGGCATTATATTAAAATGTAAATTAAGGTGAACTACCCATCAGTATAAAATGTTCCACGGTGACTGGTCCAAACTTCTACACTTAAACCACAAACACAATAATCCTCTTCCTATTCCCTCTCTTGGCAGATCTTGCCAAATGCTTCACTTTCTCCCCAACTTTACAATGCAAATGATCCCATTATCATCCTGTAAATTCTTTGTTTTCTCTGAGGAAGGGATGGCTCTTGTTGCTAATATCAACTCTTATTATGACCTTGGTTCTATCTCCTCTCATCTCCTCTAGAAGCTTGACCCTTTTATCATCTTCTCTCAGTACTGGACCTTTCTTCTTCCACTGTCTTCCTTGCTACCCAAATATGCCTCAGATTTTAGACAACTTTCACTTCACTACACCGTCCTTTTAAGCTGTTGTTTTGTATTTCTCCTCTCTTTCACAGTTGTGAAATCATTTAACACAGTGTTATGCAAATCACTTAACCCCAATTGCCCTGTCCATCCTCCCCCCCCATCTTCCACCCCCACTCCCCGGTCAAAAAAAATCTTTGAAATAGTTTTCCTTACTAAATCTAACACATCAGACAGTCTATTTTTAGTTTTTATTTCCCTTCTATCACAAACATCTAGGGGCACTTTCTCCTTGTGGGAAGAATCAGAGTCAGAATTGACCACCTTCTTGCTTATTCCTTCAACTTTTAAAGAATGACATTATATTACTCGTATAACTCCAGAAGAAAGAGGAATGGGGGGGGGAAGACAGAGAAGGGGAGAAAGAGAGGGAGGGTGGGAAGGCAGGGGTGGGGAGGGAAGGAAGGAGGGCGGGGCGGGAGGGAAAGAGAAAGAGAGGGAGGGTGAGGGAGGGAGAGAGGAAAGGGAGGAAGGAGAGAGAACAGGAGAGGGGGAGGGAGAGAGAGGGAGAAAGGGAGGGAAAAAGAGAGAGAGAGAATTACAACCAGTGTGAAGATAACATAAGTACCCTATCTCCACTCTAATCAAGCCTTTCTGTCAGACTTAAGACTTTTTTTCTGGAATCCCTCTATTTTCTAGGAACTATATTCTATTATATATTCTGGTGATACCATTTTTGTTCTTGCTTTCCCAGGTTAACACCTAAATGGTTTCACTCTTCTAGTTCTGACATTCCCTTGTGAATACAATGTTTATTCTAACTCCCTTTTAACCCAAAGATCCTGTTTGTTTGGTTTTTTTTGGAGGGCAGTTGGGGTTAAGTGACTTGCCCAAGGTCACACAGCTAGTACATGTTAAGTGTCTGAGGCCTGATTTGTACTCAGGTACTCCTGACTCCAGGGCCAGCACTCTATTCACTGCACCACCTAGCCACCCCTCCTGTTTTTCTTTTGAATAAGGTATGCACTTCCAGAGCCCTATTTCAGTCATGATTATCCACTACCAAAATATAAGTGGTATGTGCCTAGGAGGGCAATATGTCCAAAATGTATGAACTTTAGGAATGCTTTCTGGAAGCATCACTGGAAAAGTCTTGAAAGGATTGATCTCCTCCGGCATATGTATCTTAATAAGCCAGCAGATCTCTCACCTCTATCAGGTCAACAAACTGATGTCTTGGCAGTCTGCGGAGGAAATTCATCAAACATCACTTTCCATTTCTTTTTTCTGACATTTAATGGATGATTCTGCTGAGAGCCTCAACTGGATCTTCACTGCTGCTATGCAATCCTACTATACCCTCCCTGTATCTTTGTTTCCTCTTTAAACATCCCATGGCTCCCCTCTGCCCTACTCTCTTAACTCAGAACCTTGCCTCATATTTTAGGAAAAAAAAACTGAGGCCATTTACTGTAAACTCCCTCTTTTACATTTTTTTTCTCTCTTTTCACTCAGGTGCCTTCTGCCACTTTCTCCTCCTGCAGCTGCTTCACATGATAAAGTGGTCTTATTCCTTACCAAGGTTAACTCTCTACCTGTTCAAGTGATCCCATCTTCTCTAAATCCTGTCATCCCAAATCTTTAATTTGTTTTTAACCTCTCCTCTACTGGCTCATTTCCCACGGCCTACAAATACGTCCATGTTTCCCCCATCCTGAAAAAAACTTCACTTGATATTCCCATCCCTGCTATAATCCTGTTTCTCTTCTGTCCTAACTCCTTGAAAAGACCATCTTGCAATCAGCACTTTCATTTTCTCTCCTCTCATTCTCAACTCCTTACAATCCAGTTGCTGACCTTATCAATCCACCAAAGCTGTTCTCTCCCAAGTTACTAATGATCTCCAAAAGGCCAAAGCCTTTTCTCTCCTCATTCTTCTTGAGGTCCTGTGCAGCCTCTGACACTGCTGATCACTCTTTTTTCCTAGATACTCTCTTCCCTCTAGGTTTTCAGGACACCATTCTCCCCTCATTTCCCTCTTTATCAATCTGAACACTCCTCCTGTCTCCTTTGGTGGATTCTTCTTTAAATCATGCACTCTAATTGTAGGTGTCCCTAAGGGTTCTGTGCTGGGTTCTCTTCTCTCTATACTACTTCATTTGGGGATGTTATTAGCTCCCATGAATTTAATTACCATTTCTATGTTGATAATTCTCAAATCTACCTTTCCTGCTGACCTCCCATCTTATACACCCACTACCTTTCAGACATCTTGAATGGTTGTCCAATATTCATCTTAAATTCAATGTCTAAAACAACTGTCTTTCCCTCAAACCCTCCTGCCTCTTTTCTGCCTGATTACTGTAGAGGAAATACTATATTCCCAATCCCTCAGGCATGCAACCTAGGATTCATCCTGAATTCCTCATTATCTTTCTACTACTCCCACATATTCAAGCTGTTTCAGGGCCTGTCAATTTCACTTTTACAATATTTCTCAAACATACCTCCTTTGTTCCCGACCGTGCCATCACTACTCTGGTATAGGTCTTCATCACCTCATTCCGAGACCATTGCAATATTCTTCTACAGGGTCTGACTCAAATCTTTCCCCACTCTAATCAGTCCATTCGACAACTAAAGTGATTTTCCTAAAACACAGGTCTAATTACACCTGTACTGAAACCTTCAGAAACAAATCCAGAATGCTCTGATTGGCATTTAGCCCTCTCCTACCTTTCCACTCATATACTTTACTCCCACATGCATTTTTTGATACAATGACACCGGCATCCCTGCTGTTCCACGAACAAGGCATCACATTTTTCTGCTCCGAATATTTTCTCTGTTCTCCCATGCCTAGAATGCTCTCCCTCCTCTGTTGATTACTAAGCTACCAGCTTCCTTTAAGTCCAATCAAAAATCCCACCTCCTAAAGGAAGCTTTCCTTAACTCCTTTTAATTCCAGTATTTTACCTAATTATTTCCTATTTATCCTGTAGATAGCTTATTTTTTATATATTTGTATGTTATCTTCCCCATTAGATTTTAAGTTCCTTGAGGATGGAAACTGTCCTTTCCCTCTTTTTGTATCCCCAGCACTTAGCAGAGTTCCTGGCTTATAGTAGGCACTTCATAAATGTTTACTGAATTTAATCACTGAAAAATACTGTGGATTCATATTATCATTCTTTGAAAAACAAAACAATAAAAGAGCTAAATCATTGATTAATTTCATTAAAAAAGAAAAAAACAAATTGTTAGTATCAAAAATGAAAAAAGTGAATGTATCACCAACGAAGATGAAATTAAAGCAATTAGGGAGCCATTCTGCCCAATTATATGCCAATAAAAATAATAATCTAAGTGAACCACAAAATATTTACTAAAATATAAATAGCCTAGAATAGATTAACAAGGGAGGGAAAAGAATCCTTAAATAATCTTAGAAAAAACTGAACAAGCTATAAACCAACACCCTGAGGAAGAAAATCTCCCAGACCAGATGGATTTATAAGTAAATTCTACCAAACACTTAAAACAACAATGAATTCCATTACTATATCAATTATTTGAAAAAAGAGAGAAGTGGTACACCAAATTTATTCTATGATACAAATATGCTCATGATACTTAAAGCACAGAATTTAAAAAAGGAAAAAAAAACTATAGACCAATTTCCCTAAATGAATATTGATGCAAACAATTTAAATAAAATACTAACAGGGAGATTATAATAAGATATCACAGAGATCATATAATGACCAATTGAGATTTATGCCATGAATGAAGGGCTGATTCAATATTAGGAAAATTATCAGCAAAGACGACCATATCAATAACAAACACAACAAAAAAATCATATCCTGTCCATAAAAAGCTTATGACAAAATACAAGTCTCATTTCTATTAAAAATACCAGAAATCACAAGAATAAATGGAGCTTTTCTTAAAATGATAAGTAGTACCCAAAACTAAGACCAAACATGTATGTGTAATGGAGATAAGCTAGAAACCTTTATAATTAGACCTGTGATGAAGCAAAGATGTTCATTTATCACCATTACTATTCAATATTGCACTAGGAATGACTACAGCAGTAAGAAAAATAAGCTGAAGAATAGGCAACAAGGAAACAAAACTATCACTCTTTGCAAATGATATGAAGGTCTACTTCAAAAACCTGAGAGAATTAACTAAAAATCTAGTTGAAACAATTAACAACTTCAGAAAGTTGCAGGATATAACATAAATCCATCTAAATCATCAGCATTTCCATATGCTACTAACAAAACAAGCAAGAAAAGATAGAATAAGAAAGTCCATGTAAAATAATTACAGACAATATAAAATACTTGGGAGTCTATCTGCCAAGACAAACTCAAGGACTATACGAACAAGATTAGAAAATACTTTTCATACAAATAAAGACGGATCTAAACAAATGGAGAAATATTAATTGATTGTGGGGAGGTCAAGCCAATATAATAAAAATGACAATTCTACCTAAATGACTTATTCAATAAGACTATCAAAGAATTATTTTATAAAGCCTGAAAAATAAATAACAAAATCTACCTGGAAGAATAAAAGGTCAAGAATATCAAGGAAATCAATTTTTAAAAATGAAGGCAACCTAGAAGTACCAAATTTCAAATTACACTATAAAGTGGTAGTCATCAAAACAATCTTATCTAGTACTGGCTAAGAAATAACGGGAATAGAGGAATGAGAGGAATAGACTAGGTATGTGATACACAAAAATAAATGACCACAGTAACTTAAGTGTTTGACAAATCTGAAGATCCCAGCAAGATCTTCAGAGCAAGAATTCACTAGCTGACAAAAATTGCTGGTAAAACTAGAAAGCAGTCTGGCAGAAGTTAGGTATCGTCCTGAATCTCACACTAAGATAAAGTCAAAATGGCTAAATGTCTTAGCTGTAAAGGTGGATATCATAAGCAAATCAGGTAAGCATGGAATAGTTTATCTGTCACAGCTATAAAAAAGGGAAGAGTTTATGACCAAGAGATAGAGAGGGTCATGAGCGGTAAAATGAATAATTCAGATTCCATAAAATTAAAAAAGTTTTTGCAAAAACAAAAACAATTCAGCCAAAATTAGAAGGAAAATGGAAAAATTTTGTACAGCAAATTTCTCTGATAAAGACTTCATTTCTCAAATATATATGGAACTGAACTAAATTTATAAAAATAAGTCATTCCCCAAGTGATAAATGGTAAAATGATATGAAGAGGTATTGTTCAGAGAAAGAAATCAAAGCTATCAACAGTAACATAAAAATGTTCTACATCACTAATAATTAGGGAAATGAAAATTTAAACAACTCTGAGGTACTACCTCACACCTATCAGATTGGCTAAGATGATAGAAAAGGGCAAATTCTGGAAGTTATGTGGAAAAATAAGGACACTAAAGAAAGTCCTGTCAATGGAACTATGAATTAGTGCAACCATTCTGGAGAACAATTAGGAACTACACCCAATTAGCTATAAAATTGTGCATACCCCTGGACCCAGCAATACCACTACTAGGTCTGTATGGCAAAGAGATCAAAGAAAAGGGAAAAGGACCTATTTGTACAAAAATAACTGTAGCAGATCTTTTTCTGGCAGCAAATAAGTGGAAATTGAGGGGATCCCTATAAGTTGGAGAATGGCTGAATACACTGTGGTATATGATTATGATGGAATACTGTTGTGCTCTAAGAAATGGTGAGCAGGATGGTTTCAGGTAAAACCTGGGAAGACTTATATCAACTCACACAAATTGAAGTGAGCAGAACCAGAACATTATACAGTTACAGCAGTATTGTAACAATGATCAAATGTTAGCTATCTCTTAGACCAAAACTCAGCTACTCTATTCAAGTCAACGATCCATGACAAAGGACTTATGTTGAAAATTGCTATCTACCTCTAGAGGGAGAACTGATGAACTGGGTGCAGACTGAAGCATGTTGTTTCCACTTTATTTTTCTTGCATTTTTGGGGGGCAACATGACTAATATGGAAATGTGTTTTGCATGACTTCACTGTAAAAGGGGTATCATATTGCTTGCCTTCTCAATGGGTGGGGGAGGGGCTGGAGGGAGAGAAACTAAGGAATTAAAATTTAAAAAGAATGTTAAAATATAAAATATAAACAAATGCTGAAAACAACTCTCCTCCCTCCAAAATTAAACTCTGCCCCAGCTCTAAAAATTCTGCTATATGTAATCCTAGCTTGTGCATTTAAAATTAAGGGGTCATAGTTAGTCAACATTTTTATTTGGAAAATACCTATGATCAACCCAAAAAACATGCTATGGTTAAAGTGTAGTATAAACAAAAGGACAATAAATTTACTAATTATTTTTCTTTTTAGGTTCCACCTGGTCATATTATCTCCAAAAATATTTCCTTTATTATCGGCTAAGAAGCTGAATAACGTTATATTTCCCAACCATTTAATATAATTTTTCAAAGTCATCTATCATTTAAGAAGTTTACAAGTATATAGGATGTGTTAAATTAACCTACTTAAGTAAAAATAACAAAGAAACATTTATGAAACTACTATTATCTTTCCTGCTGTTCAAAAACAAAATCTATATTCAGAGATTCTTCTACCTATCCATGTCAACATTAACTATACTGAAGTATCCTAGATGCAAAAATATTAACATTTTTGAGTGATATTTCTTAATTACCTAGCTCCAAAATATCTGAAGGACTGAGGTATAGATTCTTGTTGCAAAAATGATTCAACTTCTTTTCCAATATTGTTGCATTTTTTCTTTGTGAATACTTCCGAATGTAAAAGTGGCAAGGATGTATTACATGGCTCACAAAAACTAGTTCTAGAGAACCTGCAGAAGAGAGTCATCACACAAACTAAATGAATAAGATATAAGTTGGGTTCTAATTAATGACCCTTACATGGAATAACTTGCCATGACATTTTCCTAGAGAAATCAATGTTCTAATCTCTAGAACACTGCAGCTTCCTAAAAGATGTTCGAAATAGAAAAAGCTTTTTTGGGGTCACAACATATGGAACACTTAAAATAATGAATTTTTTGAATCTCTGAAAATATGGTCTGTTCAAAATTTACCAATGGCCATTGTCCCCAAAGTTCATTAAGTCAGATGTATAGAAGTTAGAACACATTTTCCTTTTAAAAGAAGGTTGGATGTGGTGGTGTTAAGTGTTCCAGGTTACCCCTAAACAAGCCTAGTCATCTCAAAAATGAATGGGAGAAAGCAATACTTCTGTAATACTTGTAATTTAACAAAATGGAAAAATAATATTCAAATAAAACAAGACTTCTTATTCTTTAATGCTGACCCTTGATGAACTGAAGGTTTAAACAGATGATGAAAAGGCAGATGGTTGGGTTAAGTAATTTGAGGGAGTTCCTAGAATTTGTAAGAGCTTTAAAGATTGATAACATTGATTATATAACTAATTTCACTTCAATGCATGAAACTTAGCCTTTTCTTCTCATTACTGGCATACAACTAGCATTATTCATACATCTATCATCTATAACTTTTTGGGGGGTAAGGTAGGTGGTAGAATGGGCACTAGACAAAGGTTGATACTGAACTGAGGTGTAGACACCTGCTCAGCATAGCCCTTTGCAGCTCAGAACTCCCGCTCAAGAGATCTGCCAGTCAGCCTCTCTGGTAGCTGGGGTTGCAGGTGAGTGTCACCAAAGCTGGCTGCCTATACTTTAAAAATAGAAAGAAGTTAGAAAGACTTTCATTTTTAAAAATGACTTTATAGAGTTCAGGATTTAAATGGATTAGTTTGAGCTACCAAAATAATTCACTTTATTTCTAAAAAATGCTAGATAAATGAGGCGTTAAAATACATACTGCAAATCTCACAACATAAGATATATGTAGTTGTTGCGATTTACCTGCTTTCAGTCCAGAAGGCACTGATTTTTTCTGCAAAGGCTTTTTTTGATGTCCAGGGGCCTCCATAACACGCTCTATGAAGCATGCTTCACCAAAATAAAAAACAAATGCAACTGTATTAATCTCATTAATGATGACAATAGCATAATATTGAAAGTTATGCTTGAAATGGCAAGACACATTGCATCAGAAACTAATGGAATGATGGATTCTCCTAACTTGCCAGAAATTCTTAAAGTATTCTAATGGTTTTAAGAGTATCACCTAAAGTTTCTTTCTATTCAATGTCATTTAAAAATAACCAACAAGCATTTATTTATTAAATGTCTTCCATATGCCAGGAACTGTGCTAGATGCTGAAGTACAATGAATGACACAACTGCTAATATCAAACCAATCACATTCATAAATAACATATCAGACGAACTCATTTAGCTATCACTACAATGAAAACAGAGTTGGCTATAAAAGTGCAAAGAGGGAACGGAAATTAAGGGACAGAAAAGGGAAAAACCAAAGGGGCACTGACAGATACAACAGGTTTGTGATCATAAGGAAATGATACTAATCTTAAGTTCTGCAATGTCAGTAGGAAGCCAGTTAGAAGAGTAAGAAAGATACCAGTCTGGAGGCTTATCCCTTCCCTTACATATGTAATTTTATTCAGATGACTCAATTCCACTTAACTTACTTTCTTGGTCCTCTTCAATAATTTCTTCTATGATCACATCGGGGCTGGATCCCATCTGCGGTAGAACAGCAAGAGTTTTAGGGGAAGACACAGATACTCTCTCATCTTGGTGTTGTGTACTCTTTACTTCTAAACGTGAATCACCAGTCTCATGCTGTATGAAGGGCTGTGCCTCATCATCTGTTGCAGCAATTTCAAATTTATTCTTTTCTACAGACAGGTATGTGTCACAATTTGAAGATTCCTTCTTATTACTATGCTTGTGAACATTCTGTCCAGTGCTTTCATTGTCTTCAGAACAAAATCTGTTTGGAAAGCAGTTAGAGGACGTTTAGGTTAATGCATTTTTAATGCTATTTATTCATACTCATTTAATATGGCAGTAATTTCCTATTCATGATATTAATATATTAATATGATACTAATATTCAGATAGCTCTAAGGGAGCACTACAGTAGCATAGGTACCCCAAGGGGTCCATCAAGAAGTACATCAAGGGTATTCGGGAGAAACTAAATTTTTAGGGGAAGGCTAGGGGAAGGCTCAATGAATGGCTCCACTGGCCCTGGAGTCAGGAGGACCTGAGTTCAAATCTGGCCTCAGACATTTAACATTTACCAGCCATGTGACCTTGGGCAAGTCACTTAATCCCAACTGCCCAGCCTTCCCCCCCTCCAAAGAAGCAACAAAACAAAACATAGATTTTTACAGACACATCTCCTAGACCGAAGAAAGAAGAGGATTATTAAAAAATTCATGTAGATTCAGTTTAAGTAAAATAAATACACATATTCCTACTAATTAAGGCTAATACCTATACCTGCCATCCTTGATCACATTCCCATTTGCTTCCTCCAGGTGCTTGCTATAGCAATCATCTATTACCTTTTCATTGTTGTTCAGTCTTTTCCCCCCTAGTCATGTACTCTTTGTGATCCCATTTGAGATTTTCTGCAGTGGTTTGCCATTTCCTTCTTCAGATCATTTTATAGATGAGGAAACTGAAACAAACAGGGCTAAATGACTTGCCCAGGATCACATACAGAGGAAGGGCCTCAGGCCAGATTTGTACTCAAGATGAGTCTTCCTAATTCTAGGCTTGGTAGTCTATCTACTGTACCTGCTTTTATCACCCTTTAGGAATCTTCAACTTCTTCCTTAACAAGGATTCAAAATCTAAAAACATTCCAAATTTTCCCCAACTCTTAAAAAAAAAAAGCATTCCCTCAACTCTCTTCATTACTTACTTCTTGGAGCTGTCCATAACAATGTGGGAATTTGTTTTACTTGACTATATATGTATTTCTTATCAGTTGTTTTTCTTTTATTGGTGGACAGAAAGGAGTTGGGAGGAAAAATATGAAATACTTGTCAACTGAAACATTTTAAAGGAAAATGAGAAGTTGTTCATACTGAATTTTCAACTTTACCATCCACTTTCTCCTCATCCCATGTGCAAGAGGTCTTCTAACCACACCAGTCTACTGAATCAAATTGTTTCCTCAAAGCTTAATGACTTAATTATCAAACCAAATGACCACTTTTCAGCAGAATTTTTGCAGCTGACCACACCATCCTACTGAATACTCTCTTTCCCATAGTTCTGGGGACACAGAAGTCTCCAAGGTACCTCTCCCACCTTTCTAAATTACTCCTTTGTCTTCTGGACAAAGGCATCTTTCTGATCCCTTAAAGTGAGCATTTCCCATGGGTCTATTTTGGATCTTGTTTCTCTATACCAGGGGTGGGGAGCCTGCAGCCTCAAGGCCATATGTGACGCTCTAGGCCCTTAAGTGTGACCCTTTGATTGAATCCAGATCTCACAGAACAAATCCTCTTAATAAAAGGATTTGTTCTGTGAGGTCTGGATTCAGTCAGAGGGCCACATGTGGCCTGGAGGCTGCAGGTTCCCCACCCTTGCTCTAGTATATACCCTTTTCCCTCAACAATGTTATTTACTCTGAAGACTTTAACTCTCTGTAGATAACATCCAAGGCACTTTTGCCTGAATGCTCCATCAAACTGAATTACATCCAAAACCAAGCTCATTATCTTTCCTCTACACATGCCCTTCATTCTGACTTCGCTATTCTAAGGTTAATATCTACCTCTGCCATTCTTGATCCTATTGCCTTCTGCTTCTTCCATGTCCTTGCTATAGCATTTATCACCCCTTAGGAATTCTCCACTTCATCATTTACCAGAGATCTCACATTAATCATCTTTGGTTTGGTTTTGATATCCAATCACTTTACAAAGTCCCATCACTGCATCCATTCATCCTTTACACTGTAATTGCCCTAACAAAGGGCTTCAGTACCATTTGCTTAGACTCTTGCAATGTCTCCTCTTCCTCCCCACTCCAACCCAGTCCTCAAATAAATACAAAATGTTTATGTAGAAACCTAGTCATGACAACCCTGTTAAAAAAAAAAATCAAGTTCAAACTTTTCTGTCAGTTGAATCCTTATTTCTGAGTTGAGTTCAAACTTTTCTGCTACTATTCTAGCTTCAGTCTTAAAACTCCTATCAGTCCCTCTCACACATTCTTCACTCTGACTAAAAAGGTCTAATACTTGCTCCAAAACAATCCTGTGTTCTCTTGCATCCATGCTTTTATTCAAGATGATTTATAACCTTATTTCCTCAATCTTTTGAATTCCTGCCTACTCATACAACTTAACCGCCCCATTTACCCATCCCCTAGTTCAGTAGTTCTCAACCTTCCTAATGCTTCAGCCCTTGAATACTCTATGTGGGTGTATCTGCACGTGGGTGGACCCCCCCTGGAAATGGATAGGAGCAGTGTCTTGGTTCCTAAGACCATCAGACATGTGTTTTCTGATGGTCTTAGGCGACCCTTGTGAAAGGGTCATTCAACCCCCAAAGGGGTTGTGACCCACAGGTTGAGAACCGCTGCCCTAAATCAACTAAAGTTGTTAAACCCAAGCAGAGTTTACATATTGATTTTAAAAACCACAAATATTGGGGCGGCTAGGTGGCTTGGTGAATAGAGCACTGGCCCTGGAGTCAGGAGGACCTAAGCTCAAATCTGGCCCAAGACACTTAACACTTACTAGCTGTATAACCTTGAGCAAGTCACTTAACTCCAATTGTCCTGCACTGCCCCCTCCAAAAAGCAAAAACAAACACAAAACCACAAGTATTATCTATGTTGTGTTGCACTTTAAGTATTTCCCAATTACATTTTAATCTGGTTTGGGCAGCCCTCTAAGACTGAATTTGATACCTCTGCTCTAAACTAGAGTTTCTTAAACTGTGGGTCATGAACCCACATGGGGTCACAAAAAATTTGGCAACAGTTAAATGTAAAAAAAAGTTTAAAAAGTAAAAGAGAAAAAAAACCCCAAAATTGAATGTACAATAAACAAAATAATTAAAACTAAAACGTAATAAATCTGAAGTGCTTCTGGCAGTGTGTGCACTTCACCGCAGCCTTGGTTCTGAACACAAAGCATGTGTACTCTGTACTGTGCATGCCCTCAGATCATGCAATGCCAGCTGCCAAAATGGGAGAAGCAGTTCCAAGTTGAAAAAGTCATGCCCTAGACGGTGACCTTTCTCCTAGTTTCAGGATCTCACACAGCAGTACTTTATACCTCATACGTTCATAATGTAAAATACATAAATGTTTTTTGTGTGTGACCACTAACGGGTACCCACCATCTATCCTGAGTTTATAAAATTGGATTATCTTTGATATCCAATCACTTACCAAGTCCTGTCAATTGCAACCTTTCTGCTTTATTCATATTGTAGTTACTCTACTACAAGCCCTCAGTCTCATTTTCTTTTCTTTTTTGCTTTTTAAAAAACTTCTTTTTTGTCTGTTTTCTTTTGAAACATGGATAAGAAAATATGTTTTGCATGATCTCACATGCACAGTATATACCAACTGTTTGCCCTCCCAATGGAGGAGCAGGAAAGAAGAAGAGAATTTGGAATTTGATATTTTAAAAAAGTGCTTATTAAATGTTGCTTATGTGTAATTGGGAAATATTTAACAAAATAAATAAAAATATGGCTTTCAAATCAATTTATTTTTTAGTTTTCAACATTCATTGCCACAAGATTTTGAGTTGCAAATTCTCCCCATCTCTCCTCCACCCCCACCCCAAGATAGTAAGCATATTGAATACTCCTTCTCCCAATCTGTTATATCTCTTATGTCCTCTCCCATTTACCCCCCCCTCCATTTTCTTGTAGGGCAAAATGGATTTCTGTAATCCATTGCCTGTATATCTTATTTCCTGGCTATATGTAAAAAAAACTATTTTTAACATTTGTTTTTAAAACTGGTTTCCAGATTCTTTCCCTTCTTCCCTCTTCATCCACCCCCACTGGGAAGACAAGCAATTCAATATAGGCTGTACGTGTGTAGTTACGCAAAACATTTCCACAGTAGTTACACTCTAAGAGACTAACTGCATTTCCCTCCATCCTATCCTGCCTCCCATTTATTCTATTTTCTGCTTTGACCCTGTCCCTTTTCAAGTGTTTGCCTCTAACTACCATCTCCCCCAATCTGCACTCCCTTCTATCATCCCCCCTTTTATCACCTTCCCCCCTACTTTCCTGTTGGGTAAGATACCCAATTTAGTGTGTATGTTATTCCCTCCTTAAGCCAAATCTAATGAGAGTAAGGCTGATCCATTCCCTTTCACTTTCCCGTTCTTCCACTTTATTGTAACAGTTCTCTTGCCTCTTTTATGTGAGATAATTTACCCTATTCTATCCCTCCCCTTTCTCCTTCTCCCAATATATTCCTTTCTCACCTCTTAATTTTATTTTTTTAGATATCATCCCTTCATATTCAACTCATTTGCTATGTATATATGTACGTACATATACACATACACACATTATATACCCACATACACCCTCCTATACATACACATATGTATACATACATATATATTTCTTTCAACAATCCTCATACCTCAGTCTCATTTTCTTAGACACTTGCAATGGCCTCCAGTCTATGAAGACAAAGGCCATGTCAAACTCATTTCATTCTACACAAACCAGACTTAAATGTCTGCTGAATTAGAATGACATCTCTAGAGGTCAAAGCACTGTGTCAGACCTAACACAACCCAGGATGAAATTAATAATTGTCTCTTAGAAGTGAAGGGTTTTTTCTGTCTTTGGAAAAACCCTGGCTTATTTCTTCATGTCAAGTTTTTAGTGCTAAGTAGTATAGTTTATTACAGGAAAAAGAACTGGAAGTCAAGACTTGAGTTTTAGTTTACCATTAACTTGCCACATGATCTTGGACTAGTCATGTCTCTTAAGCATCAGTTTTCTTTCAGTAAAATATTGTCTCTTAAGTTACTTTCTGAACGTGTTTTTTTAAAATTTTAAATAAAACAGCCTTTTATCATAGTTAATTAATAAGAAAGGTTTGAATAGAACTCTATCTGGGAGAAGACATAGGATAAACTTCAAGACAGAGGTGTTAATTTAGGTAAAAACAATGTTAAAAAACAGTTATAGGGGTGGCTAGGTGGTGCAGTGGGGGCGGCTAGGTGGTGCGGTGAATAGAACACTGGCTCTGGAGTTAGGAGTACCTGAGTTCAAATCCGTCCTCAGACACTTAACACAAAAACTAGCCGTGTGACCTTGGTCAAGTCACTTAACCCCAACTACCCTCCAAAAAGGAAAAAAACAGTTATACTTTGAAGTTCTAATTGATTCATAAAGAGATTATAACCATTAATTTTATTTTTATTATGGCAGAACATCATTTTGCAGATCTTGATTAAGACTGAATGTTTTCTCTTCATTTAGAATTTAAAACAAGATTGGCAGAGATTTTTCTTAAAGTAACTGTTTTCATGTTAAAATTAAATTTGGGCAATGACCAAGATCTCACATGGTATTCTAAAACAAGGTCAAAAGACGTACATGATTTGAAAATGAAGAGAGATAGCATAAGCAAATGAGGGGAGCACAGAAAAATTTACATGTCAGATCTATGGCTAAGGGAAGAATTTAGAAATAAACAAGACAAAAAGGATCACAGGAAGTAAAATGGATAATTTTATTAAATTAAAAAGGTATTTTAACACAAATTTCATAAAATTAAGAAGATTTTACACATTGGGGCAGCTAGGTGGTGCAGTGAATAGAGCACTGGCTCTGAAACAGTGGTTCTCAACCTTCCTAATGCTGCAACCCAAAAAAATATGCTCCTATGTGAGCATATCTGCATTTAGGGTGGACCTGCCTGGAAATGGAAAGAGCAGCGGTGTCTCGGTTCTTAAGACCATGGGAAATATGTGTTTTCCAATGGTCTTAGGTGACCCCTGTGAAAGGGTCGTTCAACCCCCAAAGGGGTCGTGACCCACAGGTTGAGAACTGCTGCCCTGGAGTCAGGGGGACCCGAGTTCAAATATGACCTCAGACACTTAACACTTACTAGTCATGCAACATTGGGCAAGTCACTTAACCTCAATTGCCCAGCCTTCTCCCTTCCAAAAAACAAAAACAAACAAAAAAGGTTTTACACAAAACCAGTAAGTCAGAATTGGAAGGAAAACAAGAATGGGGGGAAGACAGATTTTTTTTTTTTTTTGCTAAAGACCTCATTTCTTAAATATATAGAGAACTAAGCCAAATTTATAAAAATAAGGGCCATTCTCCAACTGATAGTCAAAGGATATGAACAGGTAGTTTTCAGAAAAAGAAATCAAACCCATCAATAGTCATATGAAAAAAATGCTCTAAGGCATTAATAATTAAAGAACTGCAAATTAAAACAACTGAGGTACCACTTCATACTCACCAAATTAGCTAATAGGAAAAGTAAAAAGACAAAAATGCTGGAGAGGATATGGAAAAAATAGGGCTGCTAATGTGAAGCTGTAAACTACTTTAACCCTTCTTAAGAACAATTTGGAGAGCTATAAAACCACTGCACCCAGCAATACCACTTGGGTCTGTATCCCAAAGAGATAAAAGAAAAAGGAAAAGCAGCTCTTAATTTGTGGTGGCGTGGAAATTTAGGAGGTGGGGGTGGGGGTTGAAGGGTGGTTTCAGCAAACCTGGGACGACTTTATACGAACTGATGCAAAGTGAAGTGAGCTGAACCAGAAGAACACTGCACACAGCAAGAGCAATACTATGATAGTGCTCAACTCTACAAGACTTAGCTACTCTGATTAATCCAATGATCTAAGACAATTCCAAAGGACTTACACTGAAAAATGATATCTAAATCATAAAGAGAATTGAGGAATTATGAATGCAGACTGAAGCATATTTCTTTCACTTACTGTTTCTTGCCTTTTGGAGGGGTGTGGAGTGCAATATGGCTAATGTGAAAATACTTCGCATGACTTCACATGCATAATGGATATGTTGCTTGCCTTCTCAATGGATAGAGAAGGGGCTGAAGGGAATTTGCAACTTAAAATTTAAAAAGAATGTTAAATAAAAAATTTTCAAATTAAATTAGAAACTAAGAAAACTCCATTGCCCTTTAAAGTCTCTAATGAATCTATTAAATGGGATGTTAAATATGAGGTTATTTTTGGTGATTCTGACTGTAGATTTTTAAGTCTTCATTTACATACGTAAGGTTAACTATAGATGGGCTGTGGGTATTGCAATCTGAGGGGACCCTGTTTACTTTTTCTGTCCTCAAATCTTCATGCCTACATGGATACTGCCTAACACTTTGTAATGTGAAATTCTCATTATTAGTGCATTCTTGATTCTCTAGGATTTGGTATTTACATTTCTGAAATAAGGGGGCTAGAAGTCATGATTACTAAGTCTCTAGCCCATGTGAAGTTATATAACCCAGATATTCCAACTCTTACCCTTCCTAGTGGCATTTTATATTCCATAATATTTTACAAAGAATCTTTTTTTTTTTTTTTGCCTTTTGGAGGGGGAAGGTAGGGCAATTGGCGTTAAGTGATTTGACCAAGGTCACAAGGCTAGTTTTTGTGTTAAGTGTCTGAGGCTGGATTTGAAACTCAGGTACTCCTTACTCCAGGGATGGTGCTCTCTTCACTGTGCTACCTCGCTGCCCCTTTTCAAAGAATCTTTAAAGTTGCTACATTCAAAGCCTTAACAAAATTTAGTGCATTTTAAAATTTATAATTTCCAGTACTCTATTACATTATGTTGGGAGTATATTTTTTGGTAAAGACAGACAAGGATCACAAAGAGAAAAGAATTAAGCATTTATATAGCTCCTGCCGTGTGCTAGGCTCTATGCTAGCACTTTACCAATATTATCTCATTTAATCCTATCAAAAACCCTAGGAAGTAGGAGTTATTATTATCTTCATTTTACCATCAAGGAAGTTGAGGTAAACAGAGGTTAAGTGATTTGCCCAGGGTCACACAGACTGAAACCAAAGTCTTCTGACTCCAGACCCTGCACTTTCATTCACTGCATCTCTAAGCTGCCTCAAAAGATGAGATCAGAAATCTTTCAATGTCTTGCATTTCATATTAATTTTTGGCATATTCTGTGAAATAGACCATGTCAGACCAAACAGCTATTTTACTATTCTAAAGTAAAAGACTTACTTTGAAGTTTCTTCAAATTCAATCTTCCCCATATTTTTAAACATACAGATAATTTCATTACAATTAATTTTCAACCTATTAAATAAAAGTACAAGTGTTAGGCTTTAATCAATTTGATCAGATTAAGTAAACAAATAAGTGGCCAATACTTAGATAAAAGTACTAATTCCTAATTTTTATAATTATAATTAAGTTACTTAGAAAAACTCCAAAAGTTCAAGGTATTGCTTCTGATTGAATTTAAACTCAGCTAAATTTTCTCCTAAACCATTATTCACCTGAGACAGCTTCTGACTTTCAGAGAACCCACTTTTGACAATTCACTTTCAAATGCCAATTTCAACGTGTGGATAATCTGTAATTAAAAGACATAACAATAGGTAATTTATGAAACTGAGTCTGGTGGCACTTTTAGAACAGAAGTGTGGCTATTTTCTGGGAAAAGTGTGAAACAGAAATAAGATCTTCAAAGGAAAATTAGAGGCAACATGTATTCTACCTTCTGATGGGAACAGCCAGCATAGCTAATCATCAAATCAGTATTCTCTGAGCACAGAGCATTTACAATTCACTGTTAGGTACTGAAGGAGATGGAAAAAAAAAAAAGTGAGACAGTCAAGACAGTCAACACTCCTAAGTTTATGCATGATCTAGCTGTGGAAGTTAGAGGAATTTAATTCAATTTTTGTTGTTCAGTCAGATCCAACCCTTTGTGACCCTACTTGGGGTTTTCTTGGCAAAGACAGTATAGTGGTTTGCCATTTCCTTCTCCAGTGGATCCATTTTGTTAAGCAATCAGAGATTAAATTACTTGCTTAGGGTGACACAGCTAGAAAGTGTCTGATGCTAGATTTAAACTCAGGTCTTTCTGGCTCTAGGCCTAGTACTCTGAGCCACCAGTTGTCCTTTTAAAATTCAATTTGACAAATAAGAAGATCTGTACGCATTAAAAATAAAAGAAAATTAAGAAAGGGATAAGGTAACAAGGGTGTTCCAGTAACTTTTAACTATCTATTTCTTTGAGATGTCAAGGGGACCATAAGAGGCTGTGTTTCCATCCTCCCTACTTCAGAACCACAGCTGCCTGATAGTGCAAAGTACATGCCTAAAGACATGTATCCTGGCACATTAAGATAATGAAAGAGTCTCTAGATTAGTGTTAAAATGGTATAAAAGGGGGTGGCTAGGTGGCGCAGCGAATAGAGCACTGGCCCTCGAGTCAGGAGTACCTGAGTTCAAATTTGGCCTCAGACACTTAACACAAAAAACTAGCCGTGTGACCTTGGGCAAGTCACTTAACCCCAACTGCCCTCCAAAAAGCAAAAAAAAAAAAAGGGTATAAAAGTCATACTTCCTATCTGTAGGTACTGATTTCTAACTCCCCTCAACTCTTCCCTCCCACTTTTTCCCCTAAAAATTGACAAAATACCTGTCATTTATTATGACAGAGCAGGAACATACACACACGGTTTTCCCCTGTTTCTTCTGGTCAAGTCAGTGCTCTCAATAATGTTATAACGTATCTACAGACTGTGGGATGAGTGTACTGGTCCTGATTTTTTTTTCTCAGTTACACTAACAAAAGTTAAATATGTTTTATAACCTATGTTCTTAGAGACCTCAGCAAAATTTAAATACGGCAAGATGTTCCAGGGTCAAAACCTATTTTGCATGTATTTTGTGTAAATACATATTCACCTATTGTCTGTCCCAGTAAAGTATAAACTTTTTGATGGCAGGCACTATTTTTGAATTTGTTTTGATGTCTCTACTTAACACAGTAGAGAACACAGTGCCTGGAACACAGTAAGCCTTAAAAAAAATGCTTGTCCAAGGCGTATGATAGCATCTTACACTTATGTGCTTAAATAAATGCTTGCTGGCTGATTTGCTGATTGACTTAATTTTTGTGTTTAATCATGAAATAATACTCCCAAGACCTTCTCCAGCTTCAAAAAAAATATGCAAAATTTATCATCACCAAAATATTTAATTTTCCATGAATTCTCAAAATTACCTGATTCAAGTCACAATACGATCTTAGGGAAGGTGCCATTTTTAATTCTCTTGCTATTTTCATAGCTGCATCCAAATCATTTTTTTTCCCTTCAATGTATTTTCTGGCCATTATGATATCGCCTAAATAGTCTTCTGTATTTCTCACAACCTCTTCATACAGACTTCTTTTCCTTCAGTAAAGATACAAAGTTTTGTAGGCATTTAGATTTATTTTAATTTTCAATAACCGTGTCAAATTTTTAAAAAGTTTATATTGAGAATGTCATTTTTAGTTGTTGCTAACAACCATATCATGCAATTATTCCTTTAAATTACTTATATATAAAGGTTTCCTTTGAATGATGCATTCAATTTCTACTATAAATACATGTTGTAGCTAAAAATGGAAACTTTAACCAAAGGGAAAAACAATTTTGACAGAAGTATAAAGCCTTATACAAATGTAAGGCATTAGAATCCATATCATATGGGTTTCTAATCTGACAGTATCTTAATATACATAAAGGTATACTTGTCTCTCCACACATCTTACATATTTCATTAGGAACTCAGACTTTTAAACACACCCCTAAGCTACAGACCTTAGTCAAAAACAAGGGAATATGTTTTTCAAAGGCCTAAATACAAAATACTTAGAGCATCTCTTTCTGTGATATCAAAGAACTAGAAAGCAAAGTAGATGTCCATTAACTGGAGAATGAGTAAACAAATTTAATGGATTATTACTGTGCTGTAAGAAATGGTGAATATGAAGAACACATAGAAGCATAGAAAGACATATGAAATGATGCAAAATGAGGTAATCAGAGCCAAGAAATGAATATACAAGATGGTTAGGTAAATGGAAAGAATCAGCGCCACATATCAAAAATGACTGTTCCAAATTACAAAGAAGAATCTCAGCCCCAAAAAGAAATGAAAATACTTCCTTACTTCATTCCTTTTCACAGAGATAAGGGAGTTGAGGGAAAGCATCTATAGTTGTAGATGTGTGTGTGTGTGTGTATCTATGTATATCATCGTCAGGTTTTTTCCCCCTAGTTTTACTCTTAATTTTTCTCTCCCCCCTTTTTCTGGAAAAAAAAAGTTATATGGGATGGCTCTCTGGGTAAGAGGAGAAGGAAGGTTATGTGAGGGGAAGGCAATGTAAAACAAAAGATATTAATGCAAATTTATTTTGATAAAAGGATAAAAAGAATAAGGAAAGGATAATACATCAGAATTTAACATATGCATTCTCCTTATTTGCGATTCTTGGCATCGAGGTCCAGGTATTACTTCTGACAAGTGTACTCATTTTAGATTATGACATAAAATGACACATCTAACTAGAGCTGAATAATTATAATGACAACTTTTTCTTTAGTCAAGACATTCTTTTATTTTTAAAAATATATATATTTTGACCAACTGAATGTTCTAAAAGTTTCTTACCTTGACTTGAGCGAAGTAAAAAGCTGATGAAATTTTTCCTCAAGAACCTCTACAAGGCAATCTGTTTCTTGCTTTATTTGGTTTTCTAGGCATTCCAGCATCTAGTTTTGTTTTTTAAAAATGTTGGTAAAGTTAATTTATCTTTATATAGGGCAAGTCTTTCACAAAATAAAACAACAACTGGTGTTTTACTAGATCAGTAAATTGATCCCCATTAACATGTTGGATACTTAGTTCCGTTGGGGTAACCTATACTTTAAACTGTAGAAATGGATTTTCTATAAATCTTTCACAGAGGGTATATCCAATGTGGTAGAGACCTCTAAGTCAATACATCCATGAAATACTTAACCTTCTGGCAGTTTGTTACTCTTTACTCTCATCACATGACCAACCTACTTCTTTTTTTGAGTCAAGCATCTCTATTGACATCTTTTCAGTACTTCTTACACAGGCAGCATAACTCACAGATGACTGAGGATCATGCATATGGAGATGGGTAGAACTTGTAGATCATCTACCCCATTTTACATACAAGAAGCCTGAGGCCTGGGGAGGTAAATAGACTTGTTAAAGACCTAAATCATGCCTGAGGTAGGATCTGAATCCAGGTCTGAATGCATTAAGCACTTCTGAATAAGTGCCAGGTGTTGTACAAAGTCAGATCTCTACACTGAATGGGATACATGCCCACCAATGATCTTTTTCACTGTCCTTTGGTTCATTTACAATTTGAGATAATGGTGTCCTAAGATCTGAAATACACAAGTGTCCTGAGAAGAGAGGTGCAGTATAAAATACACCACTTTTGTAAATTAAAGAAGGATTCCCTGTTTAGCTGGGGAAGTTTTTCAGTTGCTCGTAATTGAATTTAAGCCCTGGAGTTCTAGAAAGGCTTCTCAATGAAAGCAGTAACTGTTTAGGTGACACAAGTTTGGTGATCTTCACAGGAAAAAACAAGCAGATAAAGAACATCTATTTCCAAAGACAACACAGAGTTGGATGGACAGCAAACTGAGTTAATCAGGACACATCATCCTGTAAAGGTATTGTAGGTGGAAAATGAACTAAGTAAGGAATTGAACAGGATGAAAGTATGCTGGATCATAATTGAGAAATTATTTGGTACTTTCCTTTTAAATCATCATGGGGGGAATGACAAGAAAATTCAAGTATTCTAGAAAAAGATCTATCTAGGTTTATTTTTCAAATCTGATGCTAATTTTCTAGATCCAATATCTTGAATACTTGACAACACATACTCATAAATTTGATGAAAGACATCAATCAAATTTGGGACTGACCTAGCATGGCGTCTCATGATTTTCTATCTCCTGTTTAAGAACAAGGTAAACCATTCCTAATGGGAATGTCTCAAGGAATGTTTGTTTTGGATAGCCAATTTTTTTTCCAGATCACTATGGGAATCCTTTAAGTCAAAGAATTCTATAAACTTAAAAAAATGGAATTATAACACTTGTGTTTATTTTCCTTAATATAGTATACTGGCATAAGTTAAACTTAGGAAAAAACACTATCATTCAGCATTACCATTATGAACATCAATAAATGTTATATAGTGAACTTTGATGATGTTGGGATCTAGGTCTAATTGGATATTGACTTTGGTAGTTGCCTTGGGACTCTCAGGAAAAAACAAAACAAAACAACAACCCGAAAAAACACAAAAACAAAAAGACTATCAACTTGCTTTTTTGATAATTTGCCAAATACAAGTGACTTCAAATATGGCATTGCAACAATGGCATTGCAGGTGGTATAAAACGGCTCTAACATGAAACTAGGAGAGATAAACAAAATATTAAACAGAATCATTATCCAAAGATCTTGGCTAGAGAAATGGGTCAATGATATGAGATAAAAATGTAATAATAGATGAAAAGTTCTATATCTGTGTTTAAAAAACCAACTGTATACAAAGCTCATAGGTTTAGAGTCTGAAGGAAGGCTTAAAGGCTATCTGGTCCAACTGCTCACTTTACAGATAGGGAAACTGAGGCTCAGAAAAGTTAAATGACTTGCCCAATGTCATACAGGTGATGAAGCAAGATCTGAACACAGATCCTAAGGTTCCACTGTAATCACACTACCACAGAATAGAAGAGTCATGGTAAGGCATTAAAATTTTGAGGATACAAGTTGCACATGTGTGATATGGCAGCCACAAGAGTTAATGCAATCCAAGGTGTTTTAATCAAGCAGAATGTTCAGAACAAAGGCATTAACAATACTATTGCATTTTGACCTGATCAGACATTGGAGAGAAATTTAAGGAAGGATAGTTATTACTTGAAGTCATGTCCAGAGGTGGGAGAACAGGATGGTGAAAAGAATAATTAATCCTACAAAGACCTATTAAAAATGAGTGATGTTTAGCCTGGATAAAAGAAGACATACATGAAAGAGACAATTATCTGAAGGGCTGTCATGAAGAAGAGAAATTAGTCTTGTTTTGCTTGATCCAAGAGAGAACAGATTTTCTAATACTGAGAACTATCAAAAAGTAAAATGAGGGCCCAGGAAGGTAGTGAATTTTCTACTGCAGGAGAACTTCAAGTGGAGACATCCTGGATAGGATGCTGAAGAGGGATTGCTATTTGGGTTTGACCAGAAGACCTTTGAAGTTCCTTCCACCTCTGAAATCCCGTAAAAATGAAGACAAACTCTAAAGCAGTCTTTTTTCCAAATGGTTTTCTTGCCCTTTGGGGGAAAAAACCAATCCCAACATTTTCACTATTGATAGCAATGTTCTTTCACTTGTCAGCACTACTGAAAACAGTTACCTCCAATTACTATTTCCACTACCACAGTGGTTCTCAACCTTCCTAATGCTGCAACCCTTTAATACTTGTATGTGGGTGTATCTGCATGTGGACAGACCTGCCTGGAGATGGATAGAGGAGGGGTGTCTCGGTTCCTAAGACCATGGGAAATATGTGTTTTCCAATGGTCTTAGGTGACCCTGTTCAACCCTCAAAGGGGTCACGACCCACAGGTTGAGAACTGCTGCACTAACACAATGTGTGGATAACAGGGACCTCTTATATAGCTTATGCCCATTCTTTCTAACTTGCACTAAATTTGTACATGGGGGTGTGAAGAAAGATCCTTTGCTATTTTAAAAGAAAATGGGTTAAGAGCATTTTCATAAAGGCTTACTCCAAAGTGTTACCCTTTAGGTAACACTCCAGCACACATAACACAAAGATAGTTTTAAGTCCTTTATTATTTGACATTTAAGTGAAATTTCACAGATTAAAAATTTAAAAATTATAAACCCTAGAAGAACAAATTTTTAAAAGCAAATCTGTCTAACTTTATAGATCAGGAAGCTGAGGAAAGACATAGGGACAATGGATAGATGTCAGCCTAACAGGTTATGGCAGGAGTATTTCCTATAAAGTATTTATATAATAGAAAGACTACAGATTTTGAGAGGGTGGAGCCAAGATGGCGGCATAGAAGCAGCAAGGTCCCACAGCTCCCACACAGCCACCCTAAACAAGCATAAAATATGACTCTGGACAAATTCTAGAACTGAAACTCACAAAAATACAGAAAACACATCTCTCGTGGAAGGCAGCTCAGCAGCAGGGGATCACTGAGGCAGCCTGAAATCAAAATGCAGCCAGGCCCCAGGGCAGTCAGGAGGAGCTGAGCCAAGCCACCCCAGCCAATCTACAAGAGAGAAGATCTAAAGCCTCCAGCAACTCCACATCTACCAAGGTGTGAAAAACAGGGATTAGATAATGGCACCTGCTGGCAGAGAGTGGAGACCAGCCCAGCCTGAAACCCCATGTGGCCAGGCTCCAGGGGGGTCAGAAGGAGAGCCTCCCAAGCCACAGAGTGAGTCTACTTCAGAGAAGATCTAAAGTACCTTGAGCAATCTTCACATCTACTGAGCCAGGATTAGAAGTCAGTGAAAGTGAGTAAAGCTTTCAAGCTAAATTTGGGGGAGGAAAAGCAGTTCTGCCAATCTACCCCCAGGGCAAGGAAGCAGTGGGGGAAGGGCAGGAACTGCTTCAGAGCCCCTGGCCTGCAGATCATGCAGGTGGGCTAAGTCCATTGATCAGGGCCAAGTGCTCTTGCGTTGAGCATCCTGGATCTGGTTTGTGGTCTTGGGTGGTGGTCCTGGGGAACGCTTTCAGCAAGCCAAAGCTGGGAGGGGCCTGCAACACCCCCCTAATAGCTCCAGCAGCTGGGAAAACCACAGCAATTTGGAACAGAGCTTTCCCCCCTGGAAGCAGAGTTTCACAAAGCTAAAAAAAACCCAACCAATTAAT
>CM053596.1:142440289-142462255 GCA_028646575.1 Pseudocheirus occidentalis | reverse complement strand
TTTTTATCTTTCCACACAAGAAGCGTAGTATTATTCTTTCTGTATGCAACTGTTTTAGTGCTTGAGAGGGGACATCCGAGCGATATGCTAGAATTCCGATGTCCCCTGAGAGGGGACAGTGGAGTGCAAAGGGTTAAAAACAAAGTAGCCCTATGGCCACGGGTCACCAGAGTCCCAGATGATTGATTGTAAAATGGATATAATAGCCATCTCCAGGGTTACTATAAGGATCAAATGAAATAAAAAATATTAAATACTTTATAAAACTTGAAGAACAATATAAATATGGAGCTGTTATTAGTATAAGGTTTTATGCTACTCCTTAATTGTTGTATGTTACCGTGTTTATCAAGGTGGTCTTTTTTTTTGCCACAGCACAAAAGATACAGTATAGCTTTGAAAAGTTAAAAGTTCTGGGCCCCCATAATTAGTAGCCAAAACTGCCACACAGGAATATGAATTCCCCCCTCCCTCCTGAGCTTGGATTTATAGACACTTTGGCAAGTGTCTGCAGGTGTCATATTTTCTACAAGTTTAAAATGTCCAGTTTTAAGGGCCTCCTTCTAGGGTTTCATGGTTTGTGCCTTTGACATATGAGAAGAGGGTGAGGCTTCCTTCACGTATTTATACCAGCCTTTAGATTACCCTCAGAGGGGGGTGCAAAGGCACCTCCAAAGAGCTTCATTAGCACAATTCACTGCTAATGCACTAAAGCCAGTTATCTCAGTCCTGTCTTCACATAAATAAGCAGAATCTGCAAACTAATACAAATTAGTATTAGTTTTGAAATGTGGACTCATTTCCTGCTAGGGTCACGACAATGTTCCCTCATCCTGAAAATGCCTTTTCATCCCAACTCTGCCAGTCCAATTCTGATCTATCCTTCCAGACTCATTATGGATTTTACCTCCTCACATTTCTCATTTCTGTAACTTTTTTAAAAGAGTTAATAATAATTTTTTTAAGTTAAAGATTTTATAGAAGTATTAGGTAGGCTTAAAGTAAGAATGATGGAGAAACTTTTGCAGGCTGCTCTTTTTGGGTACTAAAAGGAAAAACTTCAAGAAAAGTAAATTCCACCTTTCTACCACCACATAAAACTATGGGAAATTAGGAAAGGATCAAACTGAAAACAGGCATAACTCTAATAATAAAGTAGCAAACATGGTATGCATCTAGTTGGGTTCTACCACAGCTGGGTTCGAGGTCACTCTTCTTCCTCTCGTATACATACACTGCTTACAACAACATGTTCAGGTCATTTCCCACTCTTTCCTCCTCTTCTCCCATCTCCGTGCTTTTTTTTTGTTCCCAATTCTAACTAACTATGCTAAACTCTATAGAGCCAGAAAAGAAAAAGTAACCAGATAATCTTGTTTTACCAAGAAGTTCTCTGCAGTTCCTTGATCTTTTCTTAGGACTCAGTTCTATTTAACTCTCAGCTTTCCCCTTGTTGTTCTGGAAAGCCTCATACTCTGGTATTCTCTGCAAATGAAGAGCCAGCTTTGCTCCCCTTATAGCCAGTGATAACAATCAATAGTTGAGAACAAGCCTAAGGAACAGCAGCACTCTACAAGCAAAAATCTCAATTAACTGAGAACATTAAAGAATGGTAAGTTCATGGCCAACATTTTTGCTGGCCTAATATTTTTTGAAAGGAATTTTAGCTTTCTAAATTCAAGTGCTCATATAGCCCATTTCAGAACTTAAACGTCTTCAAAACATACTTTTTAGGCCGAAACGTTTCTTCATAAGCATCTTCTTCAACATGTCCATCTAAAGGGTAGTAGCCTTGTCTTTCATTTATAGTTGTAACTGCCTTTAAAAAAAAATGTAGTTTTTAGTGGCAGTAAATACTCTTTCCTCTTTATTAACATTTAAAAAAATCACACCATAAATTTTCCTTTCTAAACGAGAGCCTAGAATATAAGTCAGAAAGTAGAAATACAATACTGAATCCAAGATTAAAACTGTATGGAGTATATAACAATACATTTCTACAATTTTCAAAGAATTAGAATATGATGAATTTGTACAAAACAGCACTTCTCTGTCATTTAACACACAGGCTGAAACCCCAAATGCTTATATGAACGATAAAGAATATAAGTAAAATGGAAATCAAAAACCTGGAGACAAAATAAGACAGAAGGTATAATAAAGACTCAGTGATGGACTTAGTGATGGGATCTGAACCCAAGTCCTTCCTGTCTACAGTATTTATTTTGTGTGTAACTTTGGACAAATTTCTCTAAGCTCCAGTTTCACTTATTTTGTAAAAATGGAAGATTTCTGAACTGTGTCTTACAAGATTACTGTGAAGACTGCAAAGCTTAATGTGACATATTTAGATATTATTAACACAAAAAGTTTCCATGTTTCTAGAGTTTATTATATAGCTTACTATATCATTTTCAAAGTAACAGTAAATTTTCTTTACAAGTGACTGTGTGGATTAAATGTTTCATAGAATATTTTGGCTATTTAACAATTCCTAGAAAACAAAAAAAGGCATGAAATAAACACAAATAGTTATATCCCAAAATCTATAACATTGCACTCATCAATTTATTCCAGCATCTTTCTAGCGTCTCTCACATCAAATGTAAACTCTTCTTTAGCATGTAAAGCTGCAGACAAGTTGGAACCAGCCTACTTTTCTCCAGTCATATGACTAATTAACTTCTTCATATTCCAGTCAAATTGACCTATTTGTTGTTCCCTATCCATAATATCATGTTTTTCATTCCTTTGCCTTTGCACAGGCTCTCCTCCAGGCCTAGAATGTACTACCCTCCTCTTCTTAATCTTGAAAAAGCCTTAACCACCTTCAAGGATCAGCTCACAAGCTACCTCCTATAGGAGGCCTATTTGGATCTCCTCAGTTGCTACTGCTCTAATCCCTTGGAAAATATTTTATAGATATTTCATGTTAATGTTATTCCCCTCTAGCAGACTAAGTACCAAGAAAGCCAGGTTTCTGTTCTTATATTCAATATGTGGCACTTAGGGGAAAGGAAAGGGAATAATCATTTATACAATGTACCAGACACTGAGTTAAGTGTTTTTACAAATACCTCATTTAATCCTCTCAACACTACAAGGTAGGTGCTATTATCCCCATTTTACAGTTGAGGAAACTTAGGCAAACAGATGTTAACTTGCCCAGGATCACACAGCTCTTAAGTGTCTAGGGATGGATACAAATTCAAGACTTCTTGACACCAGACTCAGGCCCCTATCCACTGTATTGCCAGCTCCAACATATACATAGTTGTTGAATAAATTGCTACAACAGTTTAAAAGGTCCAGATAATACTAGGACTAGAACTATTTCAAACAAAAGGTTCCAGTAAATATGTGTTATAAGTTCCAGAATGTGGAAATTTTTAGCTCTTAAGAGTATTTCTAAAGTAATATTACATCACAGAATCTATAGAGATCTAGAGAACTCATACTGTTTGTCTTGATATACTGAATGGCTAATTTTTTTTTATCTTCCATACCATGAGTCTATAGCATCTTCTTTACAGTTCTCTTCTCTTACATACTTCAAGGATATTATTTCTTAAGGAGCCACGTTTTTCTCTTAGTTCTGCTTTACAATGATAATCTGAGATGATCTTGTGAAGGGATCCCCTGAACTTGTTTTCTTGAGTAGGCCTATTTTCTAGAGAGGAAGTAAGTCTCCCTGAACTTAACAGTGATCTTTTGTAACTGAACTCTATTAAACTCTTAGTGCCTTTGGAGATGATAGAACAGCTACAATCCTGGCTCTTGCCAGCCTAACCCAGACTGATAAACTTCTTGTGTCAGATAAGCAGAACATCCTTCTCCAAGGTCCAATGTTCCCAAGCCTTCCTCCTGCTCCTTTCATCCTCCCATACCACTCACACTTGGGAAAGGACTGCCCTCCACTGCTGCCATGTGAACTCTTTTTTTGTGGTACCCCATAAATATACAAAGCATTGTCCGTAGGGTAGACTCTTTGGTATAAGGAGTTCCCATATGTATGTGTGCTTTTCTTTTGTAATAAATCAAATTACCACCTATATCTTGTGGAGTCATGACTTCTGGTTAACAGCCTCTATGTTCATACTTGTAGTGGTCAGGTTTCTTCACTTATCCTAGGCCTACCAATTCAGCTTATACATTTAATTACCTTTCTAGATAGAATATATATTCTGAAAAAAATCACATGTTATCAGTCAAGAAAGACATAAGTAAAGCAGAATTCTTAAGTGATAATTATTTAATTTTTACTTAATTTGTATTATTGAATTTAATTAATAATTAATTATTGATTATTACAATTAAGCAAGTGACTTTCATATAGGAATAGAACAACAGATGTGATTAAATATTTTTTAAAATCTGGTAGATGACATACAGTCTAGTATAAACATCTTGGAGAATGGGAGGTGAATCTACAAGGACAATAATTTTAAGTTTAAACTTGAAATAAATTACCTACTTCTTTTTTTTTTTTGGAGGGCAGTTGGGGTTAAGTGACTTGCCCAAGGTCACACAGCTAGTTTTTGTGTTAAGTATCTGAGGTCATATTTGAACTCAGGTCCTCCTGACTCCAGGGCCGGTGTTCTATTCACTGCGCCACCTAGCTGGCCCTAATACTATAATAGAACTGAAGTGAATGGCACTCTGATGTGGCAGGTACTCCCCACCACTCTGAACTATGGCATAGCAGTGCCTTATTCCTAGGCTAGATCTCATTCCTTCTAAATACAACCCAAGATTATATCTGCATTTTGGGCAGCCACTCATGAAGGATGCTGACTCATCAAGCTTGTAGTAGTACATGAAAATCCCTAGATCTTTTTGAAAGTGAATGCCATCTAGTCTTCCACCACCTTGCATTCGTTAATGTGATCAAATGATCTATACATGACTATACATAATGCATTTGGAAATCCTTTAAGTGCTAAATAAATACCAAATGTTATCTCAACTCAACTGCAAAACCCAACTTGATATTTACATTTTATCTTATTTAATTCAGTCCAATGGCAGTTTCTCAAGATCTTTACAATCTATCATTCAATGTCTTAGCTGCATCCTTCAGCTTTGCATCATGTGCAAAATGAATAAGCATGCCTTTATATATACCTTTATTTGAATCACTGATAAAAGCAGATTAATGGCAGGATCAAGTTCAGGGACAGGGCTGCTTACCTTGCTCTAAGTTGGTAACTAACCATTAGTAACTATACTTTGAGTCCAACCATTCAGCTAGTTTAAAATACTTTTAACTGTAGTATCACATAGATGTGCTATGTGCTCTCCCTCCGTATTTTCCAAAAGCAAAGCATGAGAAATTTTATCAACTGCTTTGCTCACTGGTTGTGCATGCTTATGGGTTGATATGTTTCCATGTTATTACTCTGACTTTGTTTCAGCCTTAGGATTGGCTAATCACTTCTAATCACTGTTTTTATCCTTTGATGTCTCTAGATACCTACATTTTCAATAACAAACCACGAGGAAAGGGAAGAAAAAAAAACTCTTTGTGTGTGAAAGTGTGAGGAGGACAACAGGACTTTGAATGGCACTGTTTGACTAAGAGTATTAAGAGACAGAAAAGGAACATCAGGATAAGGAAAATAAAAAGCAAAGAAACAAGGAGAGAAAGGGTACAGAAGAGTTATGTGATGATCAGCTCACAACTCAAGCAAGATCCTGAAAGCATCAACACTTGTAAGTTATGAAATATTAAGCATTATTTTAGCAAGGTAGAGGTTGTGGCATATACCCTTCTGCCTTCACTTAGAGTAACAGACGAATCTGGTATTTTGGTTGTCATTTCACTGATAAGAGTGTTTGGTGGGTTTTTTGGAGGGGGGAGAAGGCTGGGCAGTTGGGGTTAAGTGACTTGCCCAAGGTCCCAGGTCTAGTAAGTGTTAAGTGTCTGAGGCTAGAATTGAACTCGGGTCTTCTGACTCCAGGGCAGGTGCTCTACTCACTGCACCACCTAGTCGCCCCATGAGTAAGATCTTTCCATGGATACAGAGGCAAACTCCTCTAGATTTCTTTATGTGATATGATTCTTATCCATTTTGACCTTAAGTCTTCACAGAGGACCTACCCAATGAATGAAACCTTCTTTTACTGTCTCTATATACTGATGTGCTACTTCAGCTATTATCTCATTTTCTACAGATAAAAGGAAAAGGCAATGGGTTGGTCACAGAGATCTTTATGTTTACACCACTTTTTTATACCCAAGTTATCTCTGGACAAGACACACACTCCCTGCATCTACTAAATGTTATCATTTCAATTTCAGTATTCTGTATTTATAATTACCAAGTAATTTGTGAAATTGGTGGGAAAAAAACCTTCTTAAATATCAATCACTTCTGTGAAGACTCAAGATTTATTAAAAATTCATATATCCTTCACAAAAAAATTAAAAATGAATGCTACGAAATTACAGAAAAGGCATGGCTCCAAATAAAAGATGACATTTCCCCTCCAATTTCGCAAAGGATGTCTATATGGGTGTGAAACATTTTATATATATAATTTTTTTTAAATGTATTTATTCGTTTTGCTGATTTTTAAAAAAAAATCCTTTGTTAAATGGGTTGGTTCTCTGAAAAGGGAAAGTATATAATTTGGTAATGGAAAAATAAAACACGTTGATTTAAAAATGTTTTAAATTCAAATGTTTTACAAACAATAACTGAAGAGATGCCAATCTGCATTGGGAGAAATGGTAAAAAGATAGATCTAGTTTTTCTATTTTTCTACATTCTCTATATTTAAAAAGAGCCAGCTTTACATTTAATGAGGATAAATTACTTTCTAATAAGTTCACAAATAAAGCAAACACTGTAACCACTTCTTTCTGAAATAGTACTAGAAATGCAAGCTATTGCAATAATATGAGAAAAATTAAGGGAATATGCAAAGGTGAAGACAAAACAAAATTATCCTTTTGTGTAAACGTGATGGTGTATGTAGAGAACTCTAGAGAGAAGTCAATTAAAAATTGAAATAGCTTCAGCAAAGTCACAGATAAAAAATCCCCCCCCCCTCACTAAATGAGCATTTCTGTATTATATCAATAAAACCCAGCAGGAAGAGACAAGAAAGAGAAATTTCATTTAAAATGCTTTCAGAATGTACAAAATACTTGGGAATCTACCTATCAAAACACATACAAGAACTATATGAATACAAGTATTAAAGACTATTTACAGCAATACAGTCTGAAATAATTAGAGAAATATTAATAGCTCATCAGTAGAAGCTGAACTAAAAAAAATAAAGATGACAATACAACCTAAATTAATTCAGTTAGTGCCATACTAAACTACCAAAAGATTACTTTATACAACTAGAAATATAACAGAATTCATGTGGATAAATAAAAGGTAAAAAATCTTAAGGGAAATAATGGGGGAAAAAAGGGGAAAGCCAGCAATACTAGATCTTGAACTATATTATAAACCATTAAATCAAAAACAATTTGGTACTAGTTAAAAAAATAGATGGGTGATCAATGGGATAGATTAGGTACAGAAAAATACAGAAGAATGTACTTAGCCTATGGTTTGATAAACCCCAGTCACTGGGGTAGGAAGTATTAGGTACGTAGGGACGTCACTATGTATGCAGTCTGGAAGAAATTAGGTTTACCTCATACACCAAGATAAATTTCAACTGATATATGACTTACCTATAAAAGATCATATCATAAAACAAATTTATACAACAACAATGTTGTGAGACGGACAATTTTGAAAACTTTTAAGAACTGGGATCAACACAATGATCAATTACAATTCTAGAAGACTGATGAAGATTGCTGCCACCTGATGGCAGAGAAGTGCTAGCCTAACATGCAGGATAAGACCCATATTTTTGGATGTGGGCAATGTGGGGAATTATTTGCTTAACTAAGCTTATTTGTTGAGGCTTCTGTATTTTCCCCCTGGGAATGGAGAGGGCTGAGTGGTTGGGGAGAAAAAACACTTGATAACTAGGGGGAAAATTATGTTATATGGATAGGCTGGGCTCTTTGAGAGAAGAGAAAGTATACAATAAGGTGAGTATTGCTGTCACAAATTGGTTAAAGTTTCCTCATCCTAAACTTGCCTATAACAGTGAAAAAATCATGGGTTCCATTTCTTTCCTCATCCTATCCACAGCAAAGTTATGTTGTTTTGCTTTCTTTTACTTTTTACTTAAATGTAAAAAATATGTTCTTTGTAAAAGATTTAAGGTATCTACAACAACAAACAAAACATTACCTCACAATCAGGGCATACAACTGTGCTATGTTCTTCAGTTACTGACAAGCACAATTCACAGTAAGCATGTCCACATTGAAGCTCACGATGGTGACCTGCTGATGAAATTAATTCTAATATGAATTAATCATATTTGTAAAATGTAAAATTTTTTGCTTTTCTCATCAATAAGTAAACACCTATTATCATGTAAAACACTCGGCAAGTTATCAAATGTAAAATTTCACAACAGAATATATTTCTTTTTTTTTAATAAGGTGCCTAACCTCTCAGTACTCTAGGTAACTCTTTAAGGCTCTAAGTTACAGGCTTGTAGTGATAGAGGGAATTCCATATTATCAATGAATTCATAAGTTCACTCTATAACCCTAACCCTAATAAAACCTTCTATTTTCAGATATAGTTATAAACCTAACTCAATATAAAAAAAGCACATAACATTAGAAACTATTATAACAACATGGTTGTCTCAGTTTTATAATTTAAAATTATTAGCTAAATATATAGTTTACTTAACAGAGAAAAATAAAACTTTATATAAATTATGGCTACCTCTGACTTGTAGCCCTGGAAAGCTATGGATATCCTGTTGAAAAAAACACAATGGCTACATGATCTAACCAGTAAGATTAAAATTTAGCTAGCAAGAAAAAATTTTTAAGTCTTATTTCCATTTGGGGGGAAAAAACACTTTAATAAATTAAAATCTTTCAGCTGTGTAAGTATCTGCCAAAGCAGTGACATTCAGTTATTACTAAATTTCCTGGAGAGTGTTGAATAGTGGGCAATTCTATGACACAACTGTATAGCTCTAATTTACTTAAAATGCCACACTAATTTATTGACTGATGGAAGGCAGAGGCAAAACTGGATATCTGTCCTACCCAGGTCATTTGCACATCTTACTTAAATTCCTCTTCTACCTCACATCCCACATCTTTTTAAAAAAGTCAAGCAACTAAAAAATAAACACGCCCCACAAAAGCAACATCTTACTGAAAATACATCCGAGGCTTTCATATAGGTAAACAAAATTTTCAACTGTTCCAACTTTAAGTAACTTTTAAATTCTGGCAAGAAATAAAGCATATGACATGAAAGGCTATCCCACTGTAATGAAAGAGTAAACCATCACTCAAAACTGAGTAGGAGCTAGCTATCAGCGACTGCTTGTTAGTCAGTATAAAGCAAATTCTTAAAGAGTTATAGTAAAAGGTGGCATGAAATCATGTTGTAGGTTTAGCAAGATCTTGACCAAATGAGAGAAGAGTAAGTCAAAGAAAGCACGTGAGGAAATCTGGTTGAACACTGACTCAGGCCAGTACAATATAAGATAACATCAAATGGTGACAAGGATATGCTTTTAAGTATTAAAAGAGGCTGTGCTTCACTAACCAAAGTGGTTGAGGCAGCACATTATGTCTTGATTTCAACATTATATTAGAGCAGCATTCTGGGCAACATACATGTGGCTTGCAATGTGTGATGCAATCTCGATCTGGCAAAAAGAGATTTGCAAAAGCACTTTAATTCATTATTTCATTTGATTCTCACAACCACCTTCTGAGGAAGATGCTGTTACAGTCGTTCTTATTTTGTAGCAAGGCTCTGAGGCACTTAACCCATGAATTGTCAGAGTGGGGAGGGGGGAGTTGGCAGAAGGTACTGGGGGGGGTCTTTTTAATGGCTGAATAAACGTGTGGTTGGAAGGGAGCCTGTTCCTGCTAACCAGGAATATGTTTTGTAAACTACCACAATGAATAAAAAACTTCCTTTAGAGGCAAACCTATGCCATCAATCTTAACTAAATCAGTAGTTTTCACAACTTGGTGTCCTGTTGGAAACTCTCAAGAAAACCAATTGGACATCCACAAAAAAAGAAGAAAATGAGCTCAGGACTATTTTGTCATTGTGGGGATGTGCACAAGGTAGTCTTGCAGCAAAAAGATCCTTCCTTGGCTTTGGACTGGGGGGCTTTAGTTCTTATCCTGACTCTGCCACCTATCACCTAAATGCCTTGGTTGCTTTTTTTTTATTAGATTTTTCTTTTTGCTTTTCGGAGGAGGGAAGGTACGGCAATTTGGGGTTAAATGACTTGACCAAGGTCACACAGCTAGTTTTGTGTTAAGTGTCTGAGGCTGAATTTGAACTCAGGTCCTCCTGACTCCAAGGCCGGCGCTCTATTCACTGCACCACCTAGTCTCTTCATCCTTGGTCACTTCTCGACCTGCTTCCACCCCTAAATCTAGGGTCTGAAGATCCAGGGAATTCACCGAAGTCAGGGAAGATGGGAGTAGAGAGAAAAGGGGATGGAAAACGAGAGAAGGGTAAGAGAGGAAAGAAGAGGGGAAGAAGGGTGGGCGGAAGAGAACGGAGGAAGAAAGGGAGGAAAGGGGTGGGGAAGAAGAGGAAAAGGAAGAATGAAACTGACGAAATCCACTAAGGGGGGGCGGGGCGCCACGTTGCCAAGAAGGCCAGGGATCCTCCAACCCTATCCCAACCCCTTGTAACCCAGAGAGGCTGCCACCTGTGCGGTAGAGGGGAGGGGCAGGGCTGAGGGCGACCACAGTTTCGGCTCACACCTCGACCTGCCTCACACCACGACCATTGTCGACGAGGGAGAAGAGGGCCTGTGGGCAGGAACTCCCTACCTGCTGTGGCCACGGAGCTCCTTCCACACCCGCTGCACAGGACCTCCAAAGGGCCCCAGAGCCGGCTCTTTCGCCTGGGAAGAGCGTGAGAAGGAGATGAAGAAGAGGACGCGGGAAGCCGAACCGTAGAGAAATCCACATCAGCCATCGCATCTGCCGCAGCTCCCGTCGGTGCCATTGCAGCCGCCATCTTGTCCACCCAGCTCTGCAGCACGTGCAGTCACGCAGACCTCGCAGACTTCGTGCGTCTCCCTGGCCGGAGGGCCAATTATGGAAAAGGGGAGGGTCCTCTGTTCAGCCAATCACTAGAGGCAGAACATCATTAAACTCACTTGGGCCGTCTCTGCTCTCTACAAGGCTGCAAATGCGAGGTGAGGCTGCAGTTACGAGAGCTGGTACCGCAGGACCGTGGATTTTGGGGTTGGAGGGACTGGAGTATAAAAGTCTCTGCATTCAATGGCAAACAACTGTGAAGCTTTAAACACTTAGATAGGGATAGGGTAGGAAAGTTTCGTTTTGGCTTTATATTTACCTCTAGAACCTGGCATGGTGCTCACAGCAATCATTCTATTACTATGTGAAAAACACCGGTTGAAATAAAAAAAAAAAGTACAAAATGATAGCACCTGTTATAAATGAGTAGAAAACACATATAGGGAAACAAGGTTTTGTCATCAATAAATTTTGTATCTTCCCCTCCTTACCTAGTTCAGTGATTGAAAAAAGCAGGATTTTGGTTGTAACCCAATGTTGCTTTTTATTACCACTTTCATCTTGGCAAGTAATTTCACCTTATAAACCTCAGTTTCTTCATCTGTAAAATGGGGTACAGCAAACTAGTTTATCTCTAAGTCCCTTCTAGTTCTAAATCATACAATCTTATGATATGCCAAAGGGCAAATGATGTGGGGAATGCATTAATGTATTAATTAATAAAATGAATCATTCTATACTCTATGAAATGTACTACATATCGTTACATAGAAATATATAATAAAAATGTTAAACTATAATTAGTATATATTATGTTATGTAATTATATTGCAGTATATGATATAAAATATGAATTTATATAACATTATAGAAATAATAAATGTGATATGACATAATTAATATAGTAATTAAATTCTTGATTCAGAAGAGTGAGTTGGTGGCTGTGACATCACGGAAAGCTCCACAAAACAATTGGGAATGGAGCCACTGTTTGAGGCTTAGGAAGTACTTCAATAAAAGACAAACATGTAATAGAAGATGGGAGAGGAGGTTATTTAGAGTTGGCAAAGGTGAAAATGTAATTGATTTGTTTAGGGATCAGTGACCAGATCAGTTGCTCCTATATGAGAATTGAGAGTTATAAAGTTGTAGAAGTAAGTTGAGGCCAAATTATGGATGTCTTTGAAATACAAGGCTAATTAGGAGACATTGAATATTCCTGAGTTGTTTGTGAAACTGTATTAAAAAAAAAAAGTTGGGGCAAGGAACTTGAGAACCAAAGACTAAGGGAGGGACTGTAACTGAAGAGCAAAGAGACACAGAGATATATTCAGGAGAAGCAAACTTTGACTTTACCCTTTACTACTGCTGTGAATCAATCATAGGGACTTTGTAAGTCCAAAGGGTGGGTGTTGACTCTTACTGACCCTTAGTTCTCTCTGTATTTGGAAGGGCTGAATCCCACTGGGTAGTACAGAGAAAGAGGAACTGAACGTATAATAGGTTCTTTGACTCTCAGGTAACCCTGAGTTCTTTCCTCACCTGCGGTGGGGATGGGGTCCCCACAAAATACTTAGAATGGAGAAAGCTTAGTGTGAAGAGGTCACTAGAAATACGGAATGAGTATAGGTTCCTAGAAGAGGTAGAATACTTAAGAGGGTCAAGTGTTCTGGATTATCTATAAGTTCTTTTAGTGTTCTTTGCTGTGGATAAATCTAATTTGTTTTTATTTCATGCTTTGGTAGCTTCAGCTGCTTGCAAGGAAATTGACTACTCCCATGAGATAGTGTTATTTATTGTGGAAAATATCTAATATTTCCTATGGAAGAGCAAAAATGAGCCACATATAGATTTCCCTAGAGGAAATGCTGGGTTGGGGCAAGGGCCAAAGAAATGTTATTGGGAAGCCATCAAAATTCATCCTGGGTCTAGGTCAGGCTCAGAGCTGCTTTTCAGCAGTGCTTTGAGCTATGGGCCAATTTCATGTTCATTCTTAAGTTCCTTCATTTGCCTTCCTCATCAGATTTCCTATTCATCTCTCTGAATTTTATAGATATTAATGTTGTCATTTCAATTGTGCCAGACTCTATAAATTCATCTTATTGTTACATTGTTCTTCCATCCCTGCTGTGTGGGACAGAATGCAGTTTCTCAAATAGACTATCTGCTACAGTTCCTTGTTTCCTGTCACCACACACACTATCAAGAAATTAGACAGAGATTGAGAGGAACAAATGAAAATATTCCCATAAAGTAAAGGAGACAGTTACCAAACTTGAGCTGGGCTTTTGTGTTGATAGGCCCAAATTTTGTTTTTCTATAATGTGTCTGCCAGGTGCCTGTCTTTGGAAAACAAGAAAAGCAACAAGTGTTCTACAAATTGCCTACTTTTTGTGACAAATAATATGTTTGCCAGCTGTTTCTGTAAATTGTCTGCTTTTTGGTAAACGAGAAAAATATGTAATCTGTGATAAGCTAACTTCTGATAAGTAATTTTGTATTGGGTAAAAGGATTATAAGGACACTCCTTCCCACCAATGGGAATGAAGGTCCAGTTACTGGGGAGGGGGTTTTGGGAGGGCTTTTGTGGTTTTTGGCTATTTAACCCAGCTTCTGCTTCTGTACAGTGGCCTCTTCCCTTTGGTGTTCTAGTGGTGTGGATTGTCCGCTTCTCATGAGATTTTAATAAAGAAACCTTTCTGCTTTCACCTGGAAAAATCTCTGAGTAGTCAATTTGGGGTAGGGTCTGTGCACCCCACACACAGCTGTGTGGGACAGAGTGTGGTTTCTCAGGTGAACTATCTGCTAAAGTTCTGTGTTGAATAAAGAGTGTGGTCTCTCAGATGAGACTGTCATCCTTACTGTTAGAAAAGATGTTTTGAAAGGTCTTGTGTGATAATTTCCGAAGGTCTACAAAGTTTTCAATTGAATTATTGCTAAATTGATGTAATGAGTTGTAGAGCAAAACACATCTTGCTGTTTCAATATGAATTTGTAGCTATTCCATGAACTAAGCAAAAGTTAACATTTGTAACTGAGTGTATATGTAAAAGATTCAATTTCTGAAGTATCTCTCTCTTCCAAAGTGAACATAATCAGAGGATAGACAAGCTTTGTGATGTATGTCTCCTATTCAGTGGTGAGGTTCAAGTCAGAAACCTCTTTTGTTTAGGGTCTACAGTTATGTTAGTGAAGATTAATAGCTTATGAGGTATCTAGTCTATGTGGCATGTATAAATATAAAGGACTCTACTTCTGGTCATTTTTCCTCCTATTTCTTTTGGGCTCTTGTTTGTTTATTCTCTTTGCCAGATTTATCTCTTCTAGGCTCAGCACCCTCCACTTGCAGATGATGGCTCAGATTGAATGCCAACCACTGCCCGAAGTCACTACCTAACACCCTTTGGATCCGGTGTCTGCCAAATTCCAGACATTGGCCACAGCCCCCTCCCCTTGACTGATGGACCCCTGTGAGGTAGGGACAGCTCTACGTCCTTTCTCAGCATAAAGCAGCCTGGGAAGCTGAGAGCTTCATCCCTTGTCCCCAAATGAATTGGGGTCCCATTTGTTTGAGGGGGAATGATGGGGTCTGGGATGCTTTTGTCTGTAACATCAGTTTGTAAAATCTCACTTGTGTTCAAGTACCTATGTATGTAACATCAGTTTGTAATAAGCCTGTGCAATTAAGTTGCAAAATCACACTTTCCCCCCAGCCTAAAAGTTTCTTTTTCCTGAGTTAACAGACTACCTAGTAACAGTAGCCATCCCATGACTACATCACCCAAGTATTTCATAAACATTCTTTAGTCTAGAGAAGTACATAGCTCCTTTGTTCTAAGTGGCCAGCTGCACCCAAAAACGTTGAACAACATTATCAGAGAGAAGACTCCCTCCCAATATGGTACCTCTCTAATCAGTCTGGTTTCCAGACTTGGTACCTCCTAAGACAATCAAGCCTATCCTCCCAGCAGCTGTATTGGACATATTTGAAACCTTAGGTATATTGTGAAAATCTTCTGCTCTAGCCCTCCTTTCTATCACCCCACCTGCCAAATAAAGGAAAAGTAACCTCAAGTGCCAATCAAAAGTAAGAGCTTTGCATGGGGGGAGGGGGAGTTCTGGGAGGGAGCTTTGTGATGTTTGTTTATTTAACCCAGCCTTTTGCTTCTGTAAATCGGCATCCTCTTCTGGACATTTCCAGTGGTGTGGATTGCCCACTTCTCATGAGATTCTAATAAAGACACCTTTCTGATTTCGCCTGGAGAGATCTCTGTGTAGCTAATTTGGGGTAGGGTCTTTGCACCTCACACACTGCTAACTATCATTCTATATATCTTATTTCCTTTGTGGCTAAACTCCTTGAGAAGGTTCTCTACCACAGATAGTATCTCTGCTTTCTCTCCTCTCACTTCTTAATTCCCAACAATCCAACTTCTGACGTTATATTGAGGCTTAGGAAGTACTTCAATTAAAGACAAACATATAATAAAAGAATTATTATATTCTCACCTTTGCCACCTCTAAATAACCTATTCTCCAATCTTCTTTTATTTTAAATTTGCCTATCACAACTTTCATTTAGATTTCTTGGTCAGTTCTTGGCATGGGTATTATAGTGTTCCTCCGTTAAAGCAAGATTTCTACCTTCTCTTAGATATATCTGACCTGTAGCAAAAGATAAAAGTGCAAACCAGGGGTGTTGTCTTTGTAAGACATGTTTGTGGGTGTGCCTAAGTGGTGCAGTGAATAGAGCACAGGCCCTGAAGTCAGGAGGACCTGAGTTCAAATTCAGCCTCTGACAATGAACTCTTACTAGCTGTGTGACCTTGGGAACGTCACTTAACCCCAATTGCCCTGCTCTCCCGCCTCCAAAAAAAAAACACAACCCAAAATTTAAAAAGAGATGTTTGTCTCTGGTTTAGTAAAGACTCTTATTGCCAGGTCATGTTGAAGAGGTATCTTTATTCTTACTCAGTGTTATAAGACAGCTATCGATTTTGTTTCAAATTCTGCTGAGGGAACACCATTTCAGCCTAAAAGCAGTGGATAGACACTGGGCCTGGAGTTAGGAGGGCCTGGAGTCAGGAGGGCCTGGAGTCAGGAAGACCTGAGTTTTAGCTTCAGACACTTAACTGTTTAACCCTGGGCAAGTCACTTAATTTCTATACATTAGGATCCCAATTTTTCCATATCTTATCCAACATTTATCATTTTCCTTTTCTGCTGTATTAGCCAACCTGATAAATGTGAGGTGATACCTCAGAGTTGTTTTAATTTGCATTTTTCAGAGCCAGGTTTTGAACTCTGATCTTGTTGACTCAACACTTTTCTGATTGAACCACAATTCAAACCCATATAATCTAACTCCTCTTCCCACTAATACTTGTAGCTATTGTCCCACAAATTGGGATTTCTACTCTGTCTTAGCTGGACTATAGACATGGTAGTTCTTGCTTCTTTCTGATTTTGCCCCTCCTTCTGACTGAATATTTTAGGTTTTGTGTTGCCTTTCTTTGTTAAATATCCACACATCTCACCACAAGGCTCCTTATTTACAATTTCTTATTAGTTTATTTTTTATTTTTTATTTTTTGCTTTTTGGAGGGCAATTGGGGTTTAGTGACTTGCCCAAAGTCACACAGCTAATTGTCTTAAGTGTCTGATGCTGGGTTTGAACTCAGGTCCTCCTGACTCCAGGGCTGGTGCTCTACTCCCTGCACCACCTAGCTGCCCCAGTTTTTTTTAAACGATGTGGTATATTACAGAATTTTTGCTTTCTTTTCAATGTTAACAGGTTAACCTTTGCATAATGAATCACTATAGAGTAAATGATCAAGAACTATGATTTGTTTGGTGAAGGGAGAAGACATACTACATGTTTCTGTAAAGAGGTTGTTCTTTTATATTGCTGCTGGGCCTGGCCATTTTGACCTTTCCTTTAATCTTTGGTAAAGTTCTGTTATGAGGCAGCTACGTAGCATATAGAACACTGGGCCAGGAGTCAGGAAGACCTTAGTTCATATTCAGTCTTACTAGCTGTGTGACCCTGGGCAATTTCCTTAACCTGTTTACCTCAGTTTCTTCATCTGTAAAATAATCTTGAAAAGGCAATGGCAAACCACTCTAGTATCTTTGCCAAGAAAACTCCAAAATGGAGTCACAAAGAGTCAGACATGACTAAAAAAGCAACAAAATGGATCAGACACTGTGATACATGCTATGAATATAATAAAAATATTCCCAGAATCAATGCTACTCAGGCTTGACCAAATTCTCTGCTGTTCAGACACAATGGTAAATGCAGAAGTAGAGGGGAGCAGAGTCCATCTCAATCAGTTACTGTCTTTTTAAACACTCACATTTTATTAAGCAAAATTCTTTTTTAATTGAATTTTTAAAAATTCTCAAGAAGTTTACATTCTGCAAGGGTGAAGCAATATGTACCAGTAAATAATTTTTTTTAAATTATTGAACCTACATGAGATTTCAGTGGTATATAAGTAACTCTTGGCAAGGAAATTCCCTCCTAAGGCACCTTCTCTGCAATTAACAATAGTAGTAGAGAGTTGCTGAAACATTAAGAGAGTTAGTGGCCAGGGGGGGCTAGGTGGCGCAGTGAGTAGAGCACTGGCCCTGGAGTCAGGAGTACCTGAGTTCAAATCCGGCCTCAGACACTTAACACAAAAACTAGCCGTGTGACCTTGGGCAAGTCACTTAACCCCAACTGCCCTCCAAAAAGCAAAAAAAAAAAAAAAAAAAGAGTTAGTGGCCACATAGACAGTGTATGTCAGAGGCAGAGCATGAAAGCTGGTCTTGATTCCAAGATTTGATTTCTGTTCACTATGCCATGCTGACCCTCAAATACACACGCAAAACAAACGCAGATCAGTTTTAGGTATGGAGGATCACTACCATATTAAGGAGAATCAGGAAAATCCTTATGTAGGATATGACCTTTGAAAAGACTTTGGTGCTTCAGGAGGCAGAAATAAGCATTCCATGCCAGGGTGGCAGCCTGGGTAAAATCACCAAGACAGAAGATAGAATATATTGTGTACAAGGAATAGCAAGTAAATGAGTATGACTGGAACAGAGAGGGAATGAAGGGGAGCAACATATAATTAGTCTGGAAATAGAGTGGAACAATATGTAATTAGCCTGGAAATTTGTTTGAAGTCAGATTGTGAAAAGCTTAAATGTCAAGTTTATCCTAGAAATAATAGGGAGTGGCTGAAACTCATTGAGTCTTAACCTGAAGGTGATGCTTGGATTGGAGTCTCAGGCATCTTCAAAGGGAAACTTGAGAGGAAGCCTCTCTGGCTTGTACCAGATGTGGGAATGAGGATAATCCAGCAAGGAACAATAGTGGACCAAAGGATTGTGTTACAGGAGGAGCCTCCCGACCATGGATTGGACAGGAGAACTCAGAATCAACTAATTATTTAGCTCTGTGCCAAGCTAATTGAGAAACCTGAGATCCACAATGTACCTGATCTGTGTATGGTTTGTTCTTCACAAGGTCTCACACCATGGAAGCATTAGTTCTGCTAGTTTTCCCATGTAGGAAATCCTTAGAATAAGGCCCTAGTACAGACTGCATCTGTTTTCTGAGGACAAACCAAGCTAACTACAAAGAAGGACATCCGTAGTAGGCTGGTCATTTGGTAATGATTTTTTTCCCCCATGGCTGTCTGTGAAACAAAGAAAAAAAAATGGTCCATAGTCCTTTGTTGTCCCCTTCCATTTCTACAGTGACAGTGACTGTAGTAGGAAAAGGGGCAGAGGATACTAAGAATCACATAATTTTTATACTGTCAATAAACTTCATTTTCACCTGGAAAGACTTATGTGAACTGATGCAAAGTGAAGTGAGCAGAACAGGAGAATAGTGTACACAGTATCAGCAGTATCATATAATGATCATCTGTGACTTAGCCATTCTCAGCAATACAGTGAATGATCCAAGATAATTCTGATGAATTGATGATGAAAAAAATGTTGTCTACTGCCATAGAGTCTGAATACAGATGAAGGGATACTTTATTTTACTTTATTATTCTTGAGATTTTGGTCTATGTTTTCTTTTGCAACATGGTGAATATGGAAGTGTTTTTCATGACTGCACATGTATAATCTATATCAAATCACTTGCTTTCTTGGGCAGAGCAGAGGGAGAGAGAGAGAATTTGGAACTCGGTTTTAAAAAATGAATGTTAAAAACTTTTATTTACATGTAGTTGAGGAAAAATAAAGTAAAAAATAGAAAAATGTTTTTAACAACTCCATTTTCTTCATCCTTACTCTGATTTGTCTTCAGTGTCTCTGTCTACTGGTTCTTTCCTTCAGTCTGCAAACATGCTCATATCTCCCCTATCCTGAAAAAACTCCTACTTGTTCTTCCATCACTGCTAACTATCATTCTATACGTATCTATATCTATACCTATCTATCTATCTATCTATCTATCTATCTATCTATCTATCTATCTATCTATCTTATTTCCTCTGTGGCTAAACTCCTTGAGAAGGCTGTCTACCATAGGTACCTCTGCTTTCTTTCCTCTTCTTAATTCCAAACAATCCAACTTCTGATATTATCATTCTATTGAAACTGCTTTCTCTAAAGTTACCAGTGATCTCTTGATTGCCAAATCCAATGGCTTTTTATCAGACCTCATTCTTCTTGACCTCTCTGTAACTTTTGCCATAGTTGATCACCCCCTGCCCCTTGATATTCTCTTCTCTCTAGGTTTTAGAGATGCTATTCTCTCCTACTTCTCCTACCTATCAGATCCCTCTTTCTCAGTCTCCTTTACTGAATCCCCATTCTGGTCATATATGCCCTCTAACTGTAGGCAACCCACAGGGTATTTTCCTGGATTCCCTTCTTTTCTCCTTCAATTTTATTTCACTTTGGTGATCTCATCAGTAACCACTGTCTTAATTATCATCTCTTTGCTGACTCCTCTCAATTCTTCTGCCCTAACCTTTCTCCCAATTCCTCAAACTCACAACCTAGGGTTATCTTCTACTTCTTTACTATATCCCCCTCTCCTGCCCTAGGCTCAAGACCTATTGATTTTGCCTTTGCAGGATCTTGAATGTGTTCCCTTCTCTCTTCTCTTTTTTTCTTTTTTTGCTTTTTGGAGGGCAGTTGGGGTTAAGTGACTTGCCCAAGGTCACACGGCTAGTTTTTGTCTTAAGTGTCTGAGGCTGGATTTGAACTCAGGTCCTCCTGACTCCAGGGCCAGTGCTCTATTCACTGCGCCACCTAGCCGCCCCGCCCCCCCTTCTCTCTTCTCGTACTGCCACAAGCCTGGTGCGGGCCCTCATCACATCGTGACTTGATATTGCAATAGCCTGCTGATGCATCTCCCAGCCTCAAGTCTCTTCCTGCTCCAATCCGTTGTCCATTCAGCCACTAAGATGATTGTCCTAAAACTCAGGTCCAGCCATGTTACCCCACTATTCAATAAACTCCAGTGGCCTCCTGTTGTCTACAGGAGCAAAACCAAAATTCTCTGGAGTTTAAAGCCCTTCACAGTCTAGGCTAAACAAGCTTTCCTGTCTTTTTACACCATTCTCCTTGCCACATATTCTTCAGTCCAGCAGTGCTGGTCTCTCTCCTAGCAGTTTCATGAACAAGACACTCCACTCTTGGCTCTGGGCACTTTTTCTGGCTGTCCTATATCCTTGATATGCTCTCCCTCACCATCTCTACCTATTGCTTTCCCTGGCTTCCTTTATGTCCTAACCAATGACTTATCTTCTATCAGTAACCTTTCCCAACACCTATTAGTACTATAGCCTTCCCTCTTTCAGGAATTTCATTTTTATCCTATCTATTTCTTGTTTCTACACATGTGTTTGCTTGTTGTCTGCCCTATTAGACTGTGAACTCCTTGAGGGCAGGGACTTTTTGCTTTTTTAAATATCTATAGTTCCTGGAACATAGTGTTTATCAAATGTTTATTGACTGAGCAGCTATGAAGATGGTAGCATAGAAGCAGGAGAACTCCATGAGCTACCCTCATAACCACCTCAAATACCTATAAAATTTGACTCTAAACAAATTTTAGGGCAGCAGAACCCACAACATCACAGAAAACCAAAGCTCCTCCTGAAGGCAGCCTGGTAGGCAAATGGGAAGGGTCCATTGCAGCACACTGGGAGCCCCACTGTGGTTTTAGGCCCAGGGCAGCCAGGACAAGCCATGACTGGATCATTCAGGAAAATGGATCACCAGCAGCTGTGGCAGTTTCCAGAATTATCAACCCATAAATGCCAAAGACAAAGTGAAAGGTCAGTGAAACTCAACTGAATTTGGGAGAGACAGAGGAGCACCCAGAGCCAGAAGCAGCCACATTGAACCTCCATGTGGCTGTTTCAGAGCTCCTGGTCTGCAGGTTGCAAGGGGGCCAAGTGACCATTCAGAGGCTAAGTGCTCTTGCCTTAACCTACCTGGATTGGGATCGTGGTCTTGGGTGGTGGTCCTGAGGTGTGTGACCAGTGAGCCAGTGGGGGCTGCAGAGATGGCAGCCTCCTAATAGCTCCAGCAGCTGGGAAAACCCCAGTGATTTGGGACAAAGTTCTCCCCTGTGAAGTTCTACTGAGTTCCACTGAGCCCAAAAGTCAAGTACTTGAGTGGCAATATGAGCAGGCAAAAGGAAGGAAAGCAAGCACAGCAATCCAACTTTAGATTCCTTTTTGGGGGATAAAAAGGATCAAAGCATGGAATGGGAGGAAGACAACACTGTCATAACTCCTGCACCAAAACCTTCCAAGAAAAATGTAAACTGATTACAGGCCATAGAGGAGCTTAAGAAAGAT
>CM053596.1:142428462-142439789 GCA_028646575.1 Pseudocheirus occidentalis | reverse complement strand
TGAATTGTTGATACTATGAACATTGTACTGAATCTGATTTTGTAATGGAATAAACAGAGTGTTCACTAATACTGTGTAATTCGAATCTTAAAAGCTCTTCACAGTAGCATTCTCTCAGGAATCTACTGCTGATTGGCTTTACAACAGGTAAGAAAGTTGATGGAAAAAATATAAACTAGAGCTTCTTCTTAGATTATATGATATTTGGGTTAGACTTGTTATTCAGTGACTGGAAACCATAGAAGGGGTGCTGGGAAATACTTTTCCTGGTCTATTTCTCATAACCAAATGATGTCCTAGAAATCCTGTTCTTAGAAAATTCTTAGCCCAATTTAGAAGTTAAGAAGTTTTCTTAGTGTAATCTAACCCAATCATATTTTACTCTGAGTTTTTCCATTTCAACTTAGTGGTAAGTCAGCCTACCAGTTTTTCTGGCTCTGCAACCCTGCTCCCCTCACACACTCTGTAAGTAGTAGTAGGGAGTGGGGGTGGAGAGGAGAGAATGAAATGATGAATCACTAAAACACAACTCGTTGATACTTTATTCCTTCTGTTACTTCTAGGGCACAAAGAAATTTAATTAGCAGCTTTAGTAGTTGAAATAGAGCACCTTCTCTGGGATCTAAGAGCAACATAGTGACAACCTTATTTTATAAAATACTTTTTACTTTAAAATGTGACCTCTCTAGGTCAATCCATTAGGGTTTGTGCTATACACAACTATGCACATGTTGTGTTCATAAAACTCAATAGTATCAAACCCAATGCAAGATTAGGTTTTACAATTGCATTAGACATTGTGAAAAGTTACGTACAGATTCAACAGGTTCTTTTTCTTCTCTACTTCCTTCAGAGTTTATGCATTTTAAACAAACAAGAGGGACAGAGGGCAGGGAGCAAAAGAAAAACAGCCCATACAAAAAGCTATATCTCATTTTTACAGTACATTAACTGAGAATCTTTCATACAAATTTCTTTTGGTGTGTGGATTTTGATGATGCTCATTTTGCACAGGAGACTTCCAGCAGAGGAGACTGGAGAACTGAACATCATCAGGGAGAAATTATGAAAGACTTACAAACCAAAAGCAATTTCAGTAATACATGGTCTTATCCCACCAGCCTGTAAGGGGAAAAAGAGAGTCAATAAAAATATGGAGCCTGTGGGAGATGTAAAAAGGCAAATGTTCAGTAAAACTCAACAAGATCTCCCAAATCTAGACCCAGATTCTACTCCTTTGAGGTTAACTTACTTCCTGGATAGTGCCTGACTAGAAGTTTTCAGAACTCATCAAACAGCCAGATGACAATGGCATATGGTACCGCCACAAACCAGTACTGAATGCTGGAAATGAAATGGAGCCAAATGCAAGAGTCATTGTATCAGAAGATAAGAACCAAAGTCATTCCCCAGTTGATAAATGGTCAAAGGATATGAACAGGAAGTTTTCAGAGGAAGAAATTAAAACTATCTATAGTCATATGAAAATGTGCTCTAAATCTCTATTGATTAGAGAAATGCAAATCAAAACAACTCTTAGGTACCACATCACACCTATCAGATTGACCAACATGACAAAACTGGAAAATTATAAATGCTGGAGAAGATGTGAAAAAACTGGAACACTAATGCATTGTTGGTGGAGTAGTGGACTAATCCAACCATTCTGGAGAGAAATTTGGAACTATAAAAATATGTGTACCATTAACCCAGCAACACTAATCGTAGGGCTATATGCCAAAGAGATAATAAAAATGGGAAAAGGACCTACATATATAAAAATATTTATAGCAGCTCTTTTTGTGGTGGCCAAGAATTGGAAACTGAAGGGATGCCCATTACTTGGGGAATAGCCCAACATACATTATATGAATGTAATGGAATACTATTGTGCTATAAATATATTGTGCTATCAGAAAAATATGGAAAGACTTTATATGAACTTTATATGAACATGATGAATGAAATGAGCAGAAACAAGAGAACACTATACACAGTAACGGCTCCATTATGAGATGACTGACTTTGATAGACTTAGCTCCTCTCAGAAATGCAAGGCTCTGCTATCCACATCCAGAGAAAGAACTATGGAGTATGAATTCAGATTGAAGCATACTATTTGCTCTCTCTTTTTTGTTTTGCTTTGGGTTTTTTTCTTTCTCATGGTTTCTCACATTCAATCTAATTCTTCATTACAATATGACTAATATGAAAATATGTTTAATAAGAATATATATGTAGAGTCTTTATCAGATTGCATGATGTCTTGGGGAGGGAGAGAGGAAGGATGTAGAGAAAATGTAAAACTCAAAAGCTTATGGAAGTGAATGTTGAAAACTAAAATGAAATAAATTAATTTAAAGAAAAAAAAAGATAAACACTGGTTTCTCGGGTAAATTGTGGTGGGGCTATTAACTTCACTGCCTTCTCAGCAACTGCCACAATTTCAGGTGGATTCAAAACAGAAAAGGTTTTTTTCTGAACTGGTCAAAATCAGCTCTTTTCTTTGAAGGCATGATGCAAAGCAAGGAATATTCCAAGATGAGGACATAAAGTGTTCTTTTTCCTTCAAATCTTTCCAATGGGAATGCAGATTTTAAATTGTTCTAATTTCCCTCAATGGCTTGACCAAGCCTAACCATTTTTTCAGATGGGGTTTTAATCTCTAATCCTTACTACCTCATTTCTGATCTAGATACCTCATCTTACCCCAGCCTGGTCCCCAGGTCTCCTCAGAATGGTGGCCGGTTAGGACACATAACTCACCGAAGTGTGGTGAAATTCAGGATTGGGATACTTCCAAATCCACAGGAGAGGATTGCTGCTATGGTAATTTGAGATGCGATCCCAACCCAGATGTATTTATTTCTGTATGAAATATAAACAAGAATGGATTTTGAATCCACTTGGTTATTCCTCCCCTCTTCCTAGCTTCCCTCTTATGTAGGGATTTGTACCACCAAATTCCTAGTTCCTTAGGCTCCCAACCTACAAGTTATCTTCTCACTGTCTCCCCCACCATATCCAATAAGCTGTCAAGCTTATTGATTTCATACTTGTGACATCTCTTGTATATACTTCCTTCTCTCCTCTAACACTGCCACCACCCTAGTGTAGGTCCTCACCATTTCATGCATGGACTATTTTAATAACCCAAGAGTAGGTCTCCCTGATAAAAATTCTTTTTAACCACCCTCTCCTCTCACTAAACTCCCTGTCACATATCCAGGATAAAGTAAGTAAAAATAAATATGGTGTATGTATGTGTATATAGATTTATATGTATATATTTACAGGTATATATTTATATGTGTATATATGTATATATGTGTGTATTATTATATTATATATATATATATATATATATGTAAAATCCTGGTTGGCATTCAAAGCCCTTTTTAACTCCCCTTCACATTTCTACCTGCCCTATACTTCTTCAGTATTCTTATACCCTACCACATAATACTTTGCTATTCATTGGCGCTGGCCTCCTTGCTGAGCCTCACACAAGACCCTCCACCTCCCAGGTCTGAGCATTTTCACTGGATATCCCTCAAGCCTAGAATGCTCTCCTTCCCCATCTCTACCTCCTGGCTTCCAACAAGTCCCAGCTAAAATTCCACCTGTGGGAAGCCTTTCCTGATTCCCATTACCTCTGTCATTTATCTTCAGTTCATTCTATATATTTTGTTGGTATACATTTGTTTACAGAGAAAGCATTATGTTTAATTAAATTAATTTAATTTAATTTTACATTTGAGAGCAAAAATATATTTTTGTCTTTCTTTGTGGTCCAAAGCTTAGCATATTGCCAGCACATTGTGGATGCTTAATATATATTTACTGAATGATGGAAGCCCATCAGGCTAATGTGACCCAGACCCATGTTGGACAATCTTTTCCCATGATAAGTATCCCAACATTAGTCTCCTTGATGAGCCAACAGAATTCTGCCGTCTTTGCATGATAAGTCTCTGGGAAGTCTAGCTGATACCTGAAGAGACCTTGCTGGAAAATTGAATTTATCCTTGTTTTTCTGATGATCACACTCGCAATTTGCTGGACCATGACTGCAACAAAGTAAGCAGTGTATCTAGTCCATTCCAAATTCTTCCGCTGGTATTTTGTCTGCAAATGATCAGGAAGGGGGATAGGTGTGGAAACAGATTGTTACCCAGTTTTCCAAAAAAGGTAACAGTTGAGTAGGAAAGCAGGGATGGTGTAATTTACTTTATGTATCATATGTTGTACCTTGCAGCCTAGTTATTCTTTTGTATATGTTGCAAAGCTGATGTGTGTCAGCTCTGGTAAGCTATTACTAAAAGCAAGGACAAGTCCTGATAAAGTTCAGAGTTATTATAATAAAATGTTAAATTGCCATTAAAATCAGCTACATTTTTGTTAGACACAATTCTACTCTTATGTTCTGCCCTCTGACCATTTTGAACTACAGACAGCTCTAGGAATTCAGGCTGAACAAAATGATCTCATCTCTTTCTCAAAAGGAATTGCAACACCCAAAGAGCAATCAGTTTCCGTTCAGCATCAACGTTTCCCTCCATAAGACTCCCATCTCATTGCTGTTTTTAAAAAATTTTAAATAATAAATTTTGTTTTAATGAAAGACAAAACATGTATCCAATTTAATAATAATGACTTATGTAACATTTGGGGGGGATGGGCAAGGCTGTTGGGGTTAAGTGACTTACCCAGGGTCACACAGCTACTAAGTGTCAAGCATCTGGGATTGGCTTTGAACTCAGGTCTTCCTGACTCCACAGCTAGTGCTCTATCCACTGTGCCACCTAACTGTCCCTTATGCAGCATTTTAAATGTTATGTCATTGGGTTCACCCAACAACCCTGTCAAGAAGGCACTATTATTACTTCCATTTTATGGATGAGGAAACTAAAGGTCACTTAGTAACTCAGCTAGTACTTTCAGACAGGATTTTAATTTAGGTCTTCCTGACTTTTAGCCCAGAGCTTCAACTACTGTGCCACCCAAACTCCAAAGATAACTAGTTAGGTAGCAATCAATATTGTCCACTGTATTTAACCAGGTGCTATTCAATGTATTCTTCATTTACCTATCTCAGAACAAGGTGGGTAGTTTCATTCCGTTCTCTTCATTTCTCTCCTTTTAATAAAGAAAAACAGTTAAATGGAGAAAACCAATAAACTGGCTATTTGGCATTCCCCTCTTACCATTCACCACCTCTCAGCTGAGAAGACAGAAATATATTTCATCATCAGAGACCATGCCTTGGTTGAAACCAAGAGGTTTCAACCCTTTCATTTCCAAAACTTGCTACCATGATTGCACCCTTTTCTCTTCCCTGGAATCTCCTCCACAGACAATCAGTTCCTCAGACTATTGTTTCCCATTAGTATGTAATATCCTTAAGGGCAAGGGCAGACTCTAGAATGTCTATAATAAATGCTTTTTCATTAGTTGTATTTGTATCTCATGCACTCAGTACAGTGTTTAGGGTGTAGTCATCACTGAATAATGCTTGTTGATGTTTTCCTTCTCTCACTGATTCTAATAAGGTAGTATTACCAGGGCAGTCTAGAGCATGGCATATCAGCACGAATCAGGTCAAATGGGCAATAGAGTGTAGAATAAGTGGGCTGAAATATTTGGCCTCCCTTACCCATTCTTGTCCATAGCTGTCTTCAAGGTCATTGAGACTGTCACTTTCCCATAATGGCCTTAAGTAAAGGAGGCTGTAAGGTTTGAATCCCTGGACTGCATAGACAGTGAAGTAGGCAAAGAAGCCTCCCACAGACTGCAAGATTCCTACAGGACAAAGGAGATGCAGGAACAGATGAGTTCAGGATATTCTTTCCAATTCTCCTGTACCCATCCAAAAAAATAAAAATAAAAATAAAAAGCAGCTTTTGATTGCTTTAGGAAACAGAGCCTTAAGAAAGACCTTTGGTACTAGAGTGACAGGTGAGAGCTAGAACTCAGCATACCAATTTGCAAGTAGGAGTACAAAGCCAGCTGATGATCCACCAGTCTGTCCTTCTTCTTGTGGCGTGGCTTCCGGCTCATGATGTCACTCTCAGCTTTCTCATAGGCTAAGGCAATGGAAGGAATCTATGAAGTGAAAAGAAGATGGTGAAACCCAGTCACTTACTACTGCCCTGTAGCTAGAGGACAGTCACTTAATATTTAGGTAGCAAATAGAAGAGAGAGAATGAGTCAATCCTGACTCTGGAAGCAGCTTGGCCAAAAACTTTCAAGTCTTCAAACAACAAGAGCCACTTGCCATTCATTTAAAAAGAAACAGATCTCTAACCATGCCAAGATGTGTGAGTAGCCCAGTACATTACTATCTGTAGAGAAGAAAGGGAGGGAGGCTGGCAAGGGTTATTTTCCTTCCTGTGTCTCTGTTGGCTCTTTTATCCACTTAATCTTTATTCATGCTTTCCATAATCACATGAATAAAGTACCCCAACAATGTTGGTTATTCTTCAGCTATTCTTTAGTTATGGATTGTCTGCCAACCCTGCCTCTCATTAAGTACTTGGTATGCCCTTGCAGAAATCATTGGGCCTCAGTTTCCTCATCTATAAAATGAAGGGGTTGAACTGGATGATGTCCAATCTCCCAGTTCTAGATCTTTGATCAATGAATTAATTTGGTTGATGTAGATGCAGAGACAATTAAGGAGACTCCACTGGCCTATGCTCAGCATTTGGTCACTAGACCTGAAAATTCCTGAAACTGTGAATAATGCCATCTTTCCCACTTTCTACTCATTTACTGCATCTACTAGTCTCCATTAGATTTTCTTTAGCAAGTGGCCCCCTCCTCGAGTGGGGAAGATTTAGTTAAACTGCCACATATAAAGGCAATATTTTAATCTTAGGGTTAAAGGATCTTGGAGAACACTATAACTATCCTTTACTGAATTAATAGAACCTAGGATTAGTTAGGCTGTATCCTATAATGTTTCTTGGATCTCTTGAACCTGTCTGGGCCCCTAAACATTGGACAGATTATTTAGGTGCTAGCTTCACCTATGATCCTTTATCAATGTCCCCAGTTCAGGGTAAGGAACCTGAGAAACAGGCTGTATACATTTTTGGAGGGTAAGATAAATGGAATCATTTGAAAAGCTCAGTTCTAGAGAGTGTTGATTTTATTATCAATTTCTTGATAAATTAATGAAATCTCTTCATGGGAAAGAAAAACAGAAGGAAAAAAATAGTCTCCAAAGTTAATGGCACCTGATTCCCTAATTTCTCAGAAATCTACTTACAATATCAGTGCCTGAGTCAATGAACAAGATGGCAATGGTGCCAATGGGCAGAGGGACCCCAGCAACAATGAAGATGAGGAAAGGGATAAGCTCCGTGGTGTTTTTGGTCAGGGTGAATGTGATGATTTTCTTCAGATTGTCAAAGATTAGGCGACCTACGAGGAGAATAGTCTTGTCAGAGCAGTAACCCTTGAACTACTAGGTTAAATCAACCCTTTGTAAGGGCTCATCTGAGATGTCCTTCATATGGAAGGGACCTTACTTACCTTCCTCTGTACCTGTCACTATAGAGGAAAGGTTGTCATCTAGTAAGACCATGTCTGCTGCATTTTTTGCTGCATCAGAACCTGCAAAACCCATAGCAATCCCAATATCAGCCTTCTTCAGGGCTGGGGCATCATTAACACCATCTCCTGTCACTGCAACAACAGCATCCTAGAAGAAAACACCAAATTCAAAACTTTAAATCCAGAGACTTAAAGGAGTAACCACATTTGGAGTGTTGATAAAAGTAATAGCCTCCATCTACTCTGGAAGTTTGGAAAAGTCCATGTTGTACAAGAGTCCATTTTTGGGAAAAATGGTTGTATTGTCTTTTGATATAAGGAATAAGGTATTAAGTTTCAAAGCAAGGCCTTTTTAAATGAATGAAGATGAATGATTAAATGGCAGAGGACAGAGGTGAGTGTCTCTAGGTCTTTTGATAAAATATTGACCACAGAATATTGTCACATTCTTTCTTTAGTTATTTCCACAGCTAGGGCCACTTAATAGAAAAGTCATAATTAGAGGATGACAATTAGATGGGCCTCCATCTTCTTCAAACTGTAACAAATGAAAACTCATTCAAGCCTAGGCCATCATATAAGAAGGTAATGGAATATGTGTGTGTGTGTATGCACATACACACACACACTGATGTGCTGTAAGAAATAATGAAAGGGATAATTTCAGAGAATCCTGGATTTTTATGAGATGACACAGTGAAGAAAACAGAACCAGAGTAATTTATATAATTACAACATTGCAAAGACAAACAACTTTGGAGGACATCATTAGCAGAATGATCAATCACTATTCCAGTGGATTGATGATGAAGCATGCTACCCTCTCCTGGCAGAGAGGTGATAAAGTCAAGAGCTAGAAGAGACTTGTTTTGGACATGGCCAGTGAGGGAATCTGTTTTGTTTGATGAAACATATTTGGAGAGATTTTGTTCTTCTCTTTTGTCTCTTTCTCCCCCAATATGGAGGTGTGTCAGAAAGACAATGATTTTTTTGTTAGCTGAAAACAGTTAAATATAAACAGAATACACATTCATTAAGGGACTATTTTGTCATTGTATTTCCAATTCCTGGCACAGTGCCTAGAACAAAATAAGTATTTCACAAATGCTTGTGAAATTGAAATGAATTTCCTTGAAAAAACTAGCCATTTCTTTTCCTGAGCCTCATGAAGGGTCTGTAGTTGTGTTTTGGGAGTTTTCTGTTAATGATAAAGCTTTCCCTCAAGGCTTAATGGCAGTCTGAAGGTATCTGACTAGGACTTACCTGGGTACCTGTCAGTCAATTAGTCAATAAACATTTATTAAGCACCTTCGGTATGCCAGGCACTGTCCCAAGCTCTATCTCTGCAATCGCTCACCTGTCTTTGACAGCCCTCCACAATTATCAGCTTCTGCTGGGGAGATGTCCTTGCAAAGACAATTTCAGTGTGGTAAGTCAGGAGCTCATCCAGCTGTTCTGGGCTCATCTCCTTCAGCTCCATTCCACTGACTACAGCTGCCTTTGCTTCCCTAGGAGGTCAAAGCAAAACCCAGTAAGAAAAAAGGACAGCTTTAATGCTGAGGGATACTTCTTGATCAAGGGAGCTCAGGAGGTAACAGTGCTCTGAGGGAGACTGGCCCCTCACTTCTTCATTAATGCTCTCAATACTGTTCCAAAATAAAGAAGTCTAGAATGTATTCTGGGAATATGGCTGAGTAGATCAGAAATTTCCAGGCTCTCCAGATTTCCTCCAGAACTTTAAGAAAATTGCCATGAAATTTATGTAGAACAGCAAAAATAAAGGGGTAAAGCAATTGTCCTCCTTAGACAACTAGAGAGGACCTCAGAGAAGACTCCAGGACTTGAGGTTTGCCCTGTATAAATTGTAAACACCTCTACGCTGACTTCATTGAATCAACCAGCAGGCCACAAGGGAAGCAGACTAGGCCTCAATCAATTTCACCTCGGGAACTTTCATTTCAAGAACTTTTACCTCATAAAATTTCATCTAAAGAACAGCACATACTGAGTGGAAAAAATTTGAGGGATCCCCTGCTGTTTCTGGAGCCAGTACAAGGCCAGCAAGTGTGGTCCCAGTACTACAAGGAGCTCCCCTGGAACTTGGGGGAGAAAAAGATGAGTCCCCAAGGTTTCAGAAAACAACAGTAAAAGAAACTTGAGGCCTAGGGCAACATTACCCTCAATTTGGAATTAAAACTTGTTATAATATTAAGCTGCTAAAAATAAAATAATACAAAAATAAAAATGAGTAAACAAAGGAAAAAGAAGCTGACCATTGATAGCTACTTTGATGTAAAAGAAGATCTGGGTTCATATTGAAAGGAAGATAAGGAGATAAAGAAAAAGCCACTCCCACCCTAAAGAGTAACATCAAATGGTCACAAGTCCAAAAAGGTATCTTGGGGGGTGGAGCCAAGATGGCAGAGTAAAAGCAAGAACTTGCTTGAACTCCTGCTCCAACCACCTCCAATACCTGTAACAAAAATGACTCTAAACAATTTAGAGCTATAGAACCCACAAGGTGACAGAGAGAAACAAATCTGCGGAAGGCAGCCCAGCAGGCAGACAGTAAGGGTCTATTGCACCAGGCTGGGGGATGAGCAAACTCACGTGAGCCATAGAGGCCCAGACCTGGGGGACCCCCAACCAGCAGCCCAGACTAGCTAGAGCAGACGTCAGGAGAGTGAACCACCAGCAGCTGTGGTGGTTTCCGGACTTCTTAACCCATAAATGCCTAAGAGAGAGTAAAAGATCAGTATGGAATTCCGTTGGAACTGGGTGAGAGAAGAGTGTGGTCTGGCCCCTCTCCCCAAGGTGACAGAGGTAGCAGTGACTGCAGCAGCTGCCACATGGCTGCCTTCAGAGCTCCTGGCCTGTAGATCATAGGGGGATCAAGCAATCATTCAGAGGGTAATTATTCTTGCTTTGACCTGCTTGGATCTGGATTGCAGTCTTGGGTGGTGGTCCTGGGGAGAGGAATGATAGTGTGCCAGACCTTGTGGTGGTTGTAGAGATGGCACCCTCTTCATAGCTCTGACAACAGTTCTGACAACTATTGCAAAACCCCTAGCAATTTGGGACAGCTCTCTCCACTCTGGAAGCAGAGTTCTACTGTGGCAAAGAGCTCAAATGTCAAGTAATTGGCTGACAAGATGAGCAAACAGGAAGTAAAATCAGACCACAGAATCTTTTTTGGGTGGACAAAAAGGATTAAAATATGGAACCAGAAAAAGACAACAAGGTCAAAACTCCTGCATCAAAAGCTTGCAAGAAAAATATGAATTGGTTGTAGGCCATGGAGGAGCTCAAGAAGGATTTTGAAAATCAAGTAAGAGAAGTGGAGGAAAAATTAGGAAGAGAAATGAGATTGATGCAAGAAAATCATGAAAAGCGAGTCAACAGGTTGCTAAAGGAGACTCCCCAAAATACTGAAGAAAATAACAGCTTGAAAATAGACTAACTCAAATAGCAAAAGAGGCCCAAAAAGCCAATGAGGAGAAGAATGCCTTAAAAAGCTAAACTGGCCAGATGGAAAAGAAATTTCAAAAACTCACTGAGGAAAATAATTCCTTCCAGATTAGATTGGAACAAATGGAAGCTAATGACTTTATGAGAAATCAAGATACTGTAAAACAGATCCAAACAAATGAAAAAATAGAAGGTAATATGAAATATATCATTGGAAAAACCACTGACCTGGAAAATAGATCCAGGAGAAATAATTTTAAAGTTATTGGTTAATCTGAAAGCCATGATCAAAAAAAGAG
>CM053596.1:142380983-142421586 GCA_028646575.1 Pseudocheirus occidentalis | reverse complement strand
GTCGAGGGAGTTTTGAGCTCTTACCCGAGGAATCATTTTAGTGAAGCTGGAGATGATGTTGGTGCTTTTGGCCTCTTGGTAGTAAGCAAACATCCCAGTGAGGATGACCACCAAGATGAGCACAACACCTAAAAAGACCTGCACAAAAAGTAAAGGAGACCTAAGTCAGAGAAGCAAATATTCAAAATGAACCAGGTACCTCATAGAGTGAGAATCTCAGCCTGCAAACAAGTTAGATCCCCAAGTATTTGCTATATAGGTCAGTGGGGAATCGTTTCATACATTTTTGGTCGCCAGGCCTTGTGACTTTCTTAAAGGCTTCTCTAAATGCTATAATTACTAAATTAAGTAATGAGGAAGGAGGCCTTAAGAGGATGAGACTAGAGCCCAAGGAGGCTGCATATTGATACAGGACCTTTGTTCTTTAGGACCCTGTGATGCTTTTCTGTTTCATCTCTGTAGCATAGAAACAGCACCCCTCAATACCTCTCCACTCATGCCTCCTACCTATAGATGCAGCAACTGCAGCCTGGAGAATTCTAGCAGCATGACCCCACTCAAGAGTGATTCCATGACAGAATCAGGCTTGGATTATTCCCTGTTTCCCTGACTGTCAGTCTAGGACTCTGGCTATGAGGGCCCTTAGCCTCTGGTATTCCTTCTATGACAGAGAAACCAATGACAAAAATCATTGCAGGAAGTCTTTGAGTACTTACATTATCCATAGAAGCAGACTTGTCCTTTTAAATTCAATCAGATATGCAATGAAACACAGGATAGCTCCTGCCCACAAAAGGCTGGAGAATCCACCCACCATTTGTTTGAGGAATTTGATGATTTCTGGAGTTTCTTTTGGTGGAGTAAGGACATTAGGTCCATCCTGAGCCAAGAGTTCTGAAGCTCTTGTGCTAGTGAGACCCTGCGAAGACAGAACCAGGAAAAATAGGTGTTAAAAATGACTGGACATTCTTAGGCTTGTGGATGTAGAACTCTAACGGTGAGGTGGGTTTTTTTTTTTTTTGCGGGGGGTGCCTTGTTTCATTTTTGGTAGGAGTTGGAAGGATACCTGTATTTGAAGCACAGACCTTGGCTTTGTGAAATTCCAAGGTGTCTCATAGCTTTTACGTTTGAATTTCTATTTTATTTTTCAGAGCCAGGGAAAGACCAATTTAGATTTCCCAAAGATCTATCCTACATGCATATATAAAGAGAAGGAAATTCCTTTTCTAAAGGAAAGAGTGAAGATTTACAGAGAAAAGATGACTGAAGTCCTTTAGTCACAGGACCTGGATTCAGATATTGTCTCTGAAACCATTTTGTAACCTTGGGCAAGTTATAATCTCCTCGTTCCTCAGTCTTCTCTTTTTTTAAATTAGTAGGTTGGGCTAGAAGGCCTCGAAGGTCCTTTCTAACTCTAGATCTGTGATTTTTCAACGATAAGCTAAAATCAAAATGGTTCTTGCTCAGAAAAACAATCTTATTATTCAACCTCTGAATAATAAATGTTGCTGAACCAGTACTTTTCTCTCTATCTACCCTAGATAGGGTATTACCTAGCTATGAAATCCCTTCAATCCTTTAAGACCTCACTCACATTTCACCTACTCCGTGAAGCATTGCCTTGTCATCTAGCCTGATTGGAACTCTAGGAAATTTATTTCTGTCATAGCCTATCTAAACAATTTTGATTGTACCACAGTTATACTCAATACAGCTGCCTTGTGCCATATTTATTTGTGTACATGATAGCCATCTTCTCTCCCTTGCTAGAATGTAAATACTCTGAGCAGAGAATTAGATTTTATTCACCTTTAAATCTCCTTCTACACCAAATATAAATGTTTATTAAGAGTAGGTTGAGTGAGTAACCAACTCAGTATTATCTGACTGGAATGCTTGCTCAGGAGAAAGAATGGATAAATATCTGAAAGCAAACAATGACAAAAAATCCATCTTATGTCTACATTGCATATTGTGGAGTTCTATCAAAACTGAGACCCATAATAGAAAACAGTATCATTTTTTTGTGGGAAAAAACTTGACAGGGGTTTTTTTGCTCACCAATATGAACCTGGTTGTTCTCATCTTTTAGTAATACATGGCATAACCATTCTCAGATGGTAAGGTCTATAAGGCAAGGAATGTGCTTGATCCAGAGCTTAGGGACCAATCTACAGAAAGGGTTTCAAGCCTGCTGTTCCATGGCACTATACTTATTGATGATGTTACTCTTCCAATCAAGCAGGGAGAACTCACATCCTTCTTTCCTCTTGTAAACCCCCAGAAACACAAGGACAAGAATAATCCTTGTTTAAGTAACTAAGATACAGCTTAGTCCTTAACTAGAGACATTACATTCTTCCATCATTCAGGGGATCCTTCCAAAGTAACTGATGACTAAGTCTATGTCCCAGTCAAGGGACATCGGGGAGAACCAGGTAACCTTTCTTATCAAGCAACTAAACAAACACACCTGGGACGCTAGCTTTACTCTAAGTTGCAACATTGAATTACTGACATTAAAGGTGTTTCCCACCTTTCCCCACCCCCTAAGAGACAGAGGATCAAGTCCCTGATGTTGGTCCTTCATCCTCTCAGTGACTTACTCGGAGGATACTTGTTCCATACTTCTCTTCTAATTCCTTAGTGCTGAGTTTATGATCATCCTAAGATTCAAAAGAAAAAAAAAAGAGGAAGAACCATGTGGATGAGAAGCAGCTTAAATTAAGTGACTGTATTTCTCACCAGCCATTGGAACAAAAGGACAAAACTGGATTCAGGTCATAGAATCTCAGAACAGGAAGGGGCTTTGGAAGTCATAGATGACCTGGGTTCTAGTCCTGCTTCAGACACCTGTTGGCTGTGTAATTAGATGACAGGCAAATCACTTACCTTCTCAATGCCCCAGGTACCTAAAACTTTAGGTTTATCAATAGATTTAATGTATAAAAAGTAAAGGTATTTCCATCCTGGGAATTATGTACTGAGATTTCAGTTTACCCTTCCCCATCAGGAAAAGACATAGCCTTCCTTGTTCCATCCTCTGTAATTCTTCCCATTTTAAAGCAGGCTAAACAAAAACAGCGTTTCTGTATTACTTTCTTGCCCCATTAGGGCTAATACAAGAGCTAAGAATCATTCATTTTCTTCTCTTTTACTTTAAGCCAAAACTATGTGCAAATGATCTTTCTGATAAGGATAACTAAATCTTTGAGCTCTACATGACAGAGCCTTCATGTAGAATGCAGCAATAATCTAGTAAAGAAAGTCTCCAGGAAAGATGATATCAGCTTAATTCTAACATGGAACAAATTTAATAATAGCTAACATTTATATAGTCCTTATTATGTGCCGGACACTGTGCTAAATATTTTACAATTGTCTCATTTGATCCTCACAACGACCCTGGAAGGCTGGTGAGGTTACTCTCATTTTTCTTATTAGGAAACCAAGGCAAACACAGGTGAAATCACTTGCTCAACATGCTCATAGAGCTCATGAGTGTCTGAGGCTAGATATGACCTTAAATCTTACTGCCTCAGGGCCAGCATTCTATCTTACTGTCCCAACTAACTGTCCAAGTATACTTACATTTTTTAAATTTTTCAGCATTTCTCAGATGCATTTTAAAAACCCTCTCAGACACTTGTTTTTCTTTTTATTGTATCTACAAAAAGTAGACTCAAGAAGGTTTGGGGTCCTATGGACAACATGGTATAATTAATGGAATAACTCTGACTTTTATTTAGAGTCTACCCTGGATGATAGGGATTTGAATCTTGATTCTACTAATTACTACTTGTGTTACAGTCTCTCTTCCTCAGTTTCCTCATCTACAAAATGATGGTATTGGAATAGATAATTATTAGGGTCAGTTTTAGCTCTAAGCCATCTGTTCCTTTGGCAGAGCAAAAGTGCCATGAAAAAAAAAGGAGGAACATAGCCAAGGTGCTCCCACTCAGCTTAGTATAACTGACCAGATCAAGGTCTTTCTTGAGTTCTTTCTGGAGGTCCTTTTTGTTATGTCTCAAGCATTCCTTTCTCTTTCCTTTGCCATCACCCTTGTCTGATGGTTCAACATCTGTTTTTTCAATATCTTTTGTTTCATTGACCACAACAGAGTAAATATCTCATTTTTACTGAAATTGAAGCAAAGATTGAGTGTCAGTTGAAAACTGGTCTTTTGGGGAGCTGCAGTCTTTGAAGCCAAAATCATCAAAATTTGAGAAGTGGGAAAAAGAAGGGATGTATCAGGACAGATTTGTAAAATTATCTTCTGACTCTCTCCCCTCTCACCTACAAACCTTAAGGAGAGGGAGAGATAAGTGGAGAATGGAAGGTATCTGGAATATGGATGGAGAAGCAATCTTCTCTCCCTTGTCCCCAAGGGCCACTTCCCTTTTTACCCTCTTCTCAGGGCAAGACCTTAGAATTTCTTTGCTACTTCTTAAGCTACAGACTGAGCTAAATTATACAGACAGAATCACAAGAATAAATTATACACACAGGCTAAGCAAAAGTTTTAAATGGATGACTGGGTAGGTTCCCACAAGTTTGGTCAGGGTAATCCAATCATAGGGTAGACAAGAAGGAACATTGTCCCTTAACTCTAGGTCAGACCTGCCAATGAAGAGAGCAAGCATTTAGTAATACTATGTGTCAGGTGCTTTGCAAAAGCCTTTTACAAATATTATCTCATTTGATGAAGGAGCCCCAGATACTTTCCCTTGACTTAAAGAACAATAACAACACATCCCAATCGAGAAGCTAGAACTTCACTATACAACCTAACAGAGTGAGTCCCTTTATTGGAGTAAAGGCACCGATGATGCAATAACATGAACTGAAGAAGTTAAAACAGAAACCGGTTCTGCAGGACCATGATTCCACTCTTCTCCTTCAGCTCTTATCCACTACCAAGTTTCCTAAGGCATATTAATTCTTTTTTCTCTTCTTCTCACAACAGATGTAGGCTCAGATATTCATACTGAACCTGGAGTTTTTTTTTTTTAATTTTCGGTAGACAATTGGGGTATAGGAATTGATATGAGGATACTCATTTTCACCTCTGAAGAAACTAATGAAACTAGAGGACACAGAGATTCTAATGACCAGATTTCAATTCCTCATCCCTTGCCTTCTACACTTTGTGGAATCCCCCCCCCCATATTTCATTTTCCTTTGCCGTTCTCAGCATCTGGGGCCTGTGTGTTCTTTCCTGACAAAGTATCCTTAAGTTAGTGTAGGCAGAAAAGGGACACCAGTTTGTCCCATCAGCCTAATCCCTTTCTCTGCTGACCAGCCCAAGAGTGTGGAGTAGGGGTTTGAGGTAGGCTGCAACACAACACATACCTTGCCCATGAATGTTGAAGGTGTAGGTCCGAGAGGCTTGGGTGAGTTGGTGGGGCCCTGGGCTTAGGGAGCAGTGGAGAATTTAAGGAATTGAGCTGCAAGCCAAAGAACTCAGGAGTCTGATGATCCGGTCACGGGAGCTCACGGGTTCTGGCAGGGCAGTTACCAGGTTCTAGTGCCTAGCTATTGGTTTCTCCATCTGTAGATATTCTGGCAGGTTCAGTGTGTTGCTCCCTGCAGAGAAGTAAGCCCATGCCTTCCTCCTTTTAAATCAATACCTGGGCCCCTCCCACTCTCACCTCTGAGGGCTGTTCCAGTCTGGTCTCTGGTTCTCTAGGGAGGCAAGGAATAATACCACAGGTAGGTGGATTCCTTGGACAGGTGATGCAGAATCTGGAACCTAGGACTTCTGGAAGATGAGAGGGACAAGGAGGAAGAAAAGAAGTCTCCTTCCAACCGATCTTTAATTTTCACCTCTTCACATAAACAAGAACAAGAATAAAGCACACTATTCTCTAGCCTAATTTAAAACAACATCCAGAAATTTTATTTAAAATAAATGTAGAGAATATAAGATTCTCCAGAATCTTATATACTTGCCAAGACAAACTCAGGAAATATATGAATAGGATGACAAAATACTTTTTCATACAAATAAGGTCAGATTTAAACAATTAGAAAAATATCACTTGCTTATGGGTAGGCCAAGCCAATATAATAAAAATGACAATTCTACCTAAAATAATTTATTCAATTCTATACTAGTCAAATGACCAAAAATATTTTATAGAGCTAGAAAAATAATAGCAAAATTGAAGAGCAAAAGGCCAAGAATATCAAGAGAATTAATGAAAAATAATGCAAAGGAAGGTGGCTTAGCAGTACCACATCTAAAACTATATTATAAAGTGACAATCATCAAAACTATGTGCTTAAGAAATACAGGGGTGAATTAGTGGAATAGATTAGGTACACAAGGCACAGCAGAAAATGACTATAGTAACCTAGTGTTTGATAAACCCAGAGACTGTAACTTCTTGGATAAGAATTCACTATTTGACAAAAACTGCTAGGAAAACTAGAAAACAATATGGCACAAACTAGGTGTAAACCATCATCTTACACCATATATCAATATAGGATCAAAATGACTATATGACAGACATCAAAGGTGACATAATCAAATTAGAAGAGCAAAGATCTATTGAGAAGGGAAGAATTTGTGACCAAACAAGAGACAGAGAGTATTACAAGATGTAAAATGAAGAATTTTGATTATATTAAATTAAAAGCTTTTGCACAAACAAAACCAATGCAACCAAGATTAGAAGGAAAGTAGAAAGCTGGGAAATAATTTTTACAGCAAGTGTCCTTGATAAAGGCCTCATTTCTCAAATATATAGAGAATTGAGTCAAATTGATATGTGATCAAAGGATATGAACAGACAGTTTTTAGATGATGATATCAAAGCTATCTATAATCATATGAAAAGAAATGTTCTAAATCACTATTGATTAGAGAGATGCAAATCAAAACAATTCTGAGATACTATCTCACACCTATCAGATTGGCCAATATGACAGAAAAGGTGGAGAAGATGTGGGAAAATTGGAACACTAATACACTGTTGGTGAAGTTGTGAATGACTTTAACCATTCTGGAGAGTAATTTGGAACTATGTCCAAAGGGCAATCCAACTGTACATACCCTTTGATTCAGCAATACCATTCCTAGGTCTGTATACCAAAGAGATCATAAAAAAAGAGAAAAGGATCTACATTATTAAAATATTCTTAGAAGCCCTTTTTGTGGTGGCAAAGAATTAGAAATTGAGAGGATACCTATCAATCGGGGAACAACTGTGACAAGTTGTAGTGTGCAAAAGTAATAGAATATTATTTTGATATAAGAAATGATGAGCAGGCAGATTTCATAAAAACCTGGATTTACATGAATTAATGCTGATTAAAGTGAGCAAAACCAGGAGAACACTGTACATAGTAACAGTAACACTGTGCAATGATCAACTATGATTGACTTAGTTCTTCTCAGAAATACAATGATCCAACATAATTCCAAAATACACATAATGGAAAATGCTATTCCCATCCAGACAAAGAACTGATGGAGTCTGAATACAGACTGAAGCATACTAGTTTCACTTTCTTTAATTTTTAATAGTTTTTTTCTTTTGTTCTGTTTCTTTTACAACATAACTAATGTAGAAATATAACATGATTGAACTTAAATAACATATCAAACTGCTTACTGTCTAAGGGAGGACAGAGGGCAGAGAAGGAGGAAGAAAATCTAGAACTCAAAAATTTTATTTAAAAACAATGTTAAAAATAGTCTTCACACATAATTGGAAAAAACAAAATACTATTTGAAAGAAAAAAAGTAGCTTGTTCCCCTCTATCCAAATCAACTCTTTACATTAAATTGAAAAGTCTTTGCACAAACAAAGCCAATGCACCAATTTCTCCCTTAAATAATGCTGCTAGCTCCCCCCTTGGAAGGATGTAATATTTCTTCTTGGGAATTCTTCACCATGGTCAGTGCCTTTCTTTACCTTGACTTTGCTTTTACTCTTGGGCTTTCCACTCCTCTCCAGTCCTTGAAATTCATATATATGGTTCAGTTCTTGCAGAAGTTCCTAGAGAAAGGAAATGATGATTTTAGCCTCTTAATACAAAGGTTTCCTTCACCATAATGCCATGCCCTTTTCCAGCGAAGGCAACAGGGGAGCATATTCCTTAAGGGACTATGGGTAGGGGAAAGAAGAGTGGGGATTAAGAGTAAAGTAAAGGTTGACTCCACTCCTTTTTTTTTGTACTATAGGTCAGGAGTATCTTGGGGTCAACCTGTAGCCCTTGGATCTATTGGTCAATTCCTTTGTAGAAGGCAAGAGCATCACTCCTATAGCTCAGCTCTGACATCAGGTAAAGGTTCTGGTTCTCAAGATTATCATACAAGCTGTGGACACTAATGTTCCAGGATCTTCATCATAGGTTCTTTATCATCTTCTGTAAAGGAAGAAAAGTCCTCTGGAATTCTATCTGTAGGAGACTCAGAGGGCTGGGAAGTCTTGGAAGTTTAAGGAAGAGTATATAGAACTTCCTAACAGCATCTTTTTTCCTTTAGGAGCAAAGCTACAAAACCTCACATGCTGAAACAGAAGAGGGCTTTGTATAGAGAACACATAGAGAGGAAGGGAAAGGAAATTAAGGATAAGTGTGGAAATGCTGGAATGTTTTCAGAAGATTCCATCTGATAGACAAATATATCTCATAAATTCAAGGGGAGAAGGCTCTTTTACCAAAGCTGGCAAAGAACAAAGGAAAATGCCAAAATGGAGAAAAAGTAGTTGACATGGCTGGTTGGACCAAGACCAAGATGAGCTCTGCCTTCTCATATGAATGCTGCAAAAAGAACTCATCCTTGGGTGTAGTTGAAAAGAAGATTTTAAGAGACCCACTCTTCCCCATATCTGGAGTGAAGAGTCCTGCTTCACACTTTAGTTATCAGCCACTGTGTCTGATAGTGAGTTACTTCATAAATAGAGAACTGCCCTCTCCCTGCTAGCCTTCCATTGGTGTTTTATTTGGAGAGAATTAAACTGCTTTTGTCTGAGTCTATCTGGAATTTTTCTGACTATCTTGTGACTGGTAGCCATCAAGTCAGATCGAGTGATATTTGCAAAATGGAAATCTGGAACATGATTCTGAATACATTTTTCAGTACCCAAGTACTAGAAACCAGGAAAATACCATTGGAATGAGACATATGATTGAGACACAGCAAGACGACTGCAGAAAATAAGTGAAAGATCAAATGAGACAATATATTTAAAACATTTAAAGTGTTATATAAGTGTTAGCCATTATTATTACAATTATAATTATTAGCATCATTATTATGACTGACCAGTTACTAAACCCTATCCATATTCTGTTGAAAAGAGGGAGCATTTGGGTAGAAAAAGTGAAGAGCAGGGTCTAGCAGATAATATAAAACCTGTGCCATATTTAATTTTTTTTGTTTTATGCATTTTATTTTTACCTGAATGTACTCTAGCCCCCAAGAACATCTCCATCATCTATTGCCTTTCTACTCTAAGATTATCTTCTTTTACTCTCTCTCTCTCTCTTTCTCTCTCTCTGTCTCTCTCTGTCTCTGTCTCTCTCTGTCTCTCTGTCTCTCTGTCTCTCTCTGTCTCCCTGTCTCTCTCTGTCTCTCTGTCTCTCTCTCTCTGTCTCTCTCTGTCTCTCTCTCTGTCTCTCTCTCTCTCTCTCTCTCTCTCTCTCTATATATATATATATATATGTAGCTAAGTTATTCACAGTAGTTCATCATACAGTATCACTGTTGCTGTGTGTAGTGTTCTCCTGGTTCTGCTCATTTCACTTTGCAACAGTTCATGTAAATTCATGTTTTTCTGAAATCTTCCTGCTCATCATTTTTTATAGCAAAATAATATTCCATCACAATCATATACAACAATTGGTTCAGTTATTCCCCAGTTGATGTATATCCCCTCAACTTCCAATTCTTTGCCACCACTGAAAGAGCTGCTACAAATATTTTTGTACATATAGGTCCTTTTTCTTTTTGTTTTTTATTTCTTTGGGATAAAGATCTAGTGGTGGTATTCCTAAGTCAAAGGATATGCGTGGTTTTATAGCCCTTTGGGCATAGTTCCAAATTAATTTCCAGAAGGTTTAAATCAATACACAACTTTACCCACAGTACATTAGTGTTTTAATTTTTCTGCATCTCCTCCAATATTTGCCATTTTCCTTTTCTGTCATATTAGCCAATCTGATATGTTATGTGGTGGTGGTACAGAGTTCTTTTAATTTTCATTTCTCTAATCAAGAGTGATTTAGAACATTTTTTCATATGACTATAGATAGCCTTAATTACTTTGTCTGAAAACTGCCTGTTCATATCCTTTGACCATTTATCAATTGAGTAATGGCTCTTATATCTATAATTTGATTCAATTTTCTATATGTTAAAGAGATGAGGTTTTTATCAGAGAAACTTGCTATAACTTTTTTTCACAGTAATGATGATCAAATATGTATTTCCCTCCATCCTGTTTTCCCCCTGATTATTCTACTCTGTCTCTCTCCTTTCACCCTATCTGTTCTCAAAAATGTTTTGCTTCTGATGTTTATCTTCCCCAAATTGCTATCCCTTTTATAAGTCACCCCTTCCACCATCCCCTTTCCATCCTACTTTCCTTTATGTCAAGATAGATTTCTACAACTGAGTGTGTGTGTGATATTCTCTCTTAGAGTCAATTTCAATGAGAGGAAGGTTCATGTGCTCCCTTCCCCACTTCCCTCATTTCCCTCTCCACTGTAAAATCTCTTTTGGGCCTCTTTTATGTCAGATAATTTATGACATTCTATCTTTCCCTTTCTCTCAGTGAATTCTTCTTTCTTACCCCTTAATTTAATTTAATTTTTTAAAGATAATTATTTCATCATATTCAACTTATACCTGTGCTTTCTGTCTATCTATACTCCTTCTAATTGCTCTAATAATGAGAATGTTTTTAGGAATTACAAATGTCATTTTCCCATGTAGAAATGTAAACAGGTCGACCTTATTGAATCCCTTAGAATTTCTCTTTCCTATTTACCTTTTTTATGCTTTTTTTGAGTCTTATATTTGAAAGTCAAATTTTCTATTCAGCTCTGGTCTTTTTATCAGAAATGTCCAGAAGTCCTCTATTTCATTGAATATCCAGTTTTCACTCTGTTTCCCCTCCCTCCCCAAAGAATTATACTCAATTTTGTGATTATGTAATTCTTGGTTGTAATACCAGATCAGGGGTGGGGAACCTGCAGCCTTGAGGCCACATGTCATCCTTTAGGCAAGTTTTCCACCCCTGCCTAACTCTTTTGCCCTCTGGTCCTTCAATGTAGAAATTGTTAAATCTTGTGTTTTCCTGAGGATGGCTCCATGATAATTGAATTGTTTCTTTCTGTCTGCTTGAAATGTTTTCTCTTTAAGCTGAGAGCTCTCAAATTTTGCTATAATATTCCTATATGTTTTCATTTTGCTCTCTCTTTCAGGAGGTAATCAGTAGACTCTTTCGATTTCTATTTTACCCTCTGGTTCTAGAATGTCAAGGCAGTTTCTGTCGATTTCCTTGAAAGATGATATCTAGGTTATTTTTTTTTATCATGGCTTTCAGGTAGTTCAATGATTCTTAAATTATTTCTCCTGAATCTAGTTCAGTTGTTTTTCCAATGAGATATTTCACATTTTCTTCTATTTTTTCTTTCTTTTGATTTGTTTGATTGATTCTTTTTTTAAATTATAAACTTAAATATTCAAACAAATACAAACTAAGGGAAAAAAGCATGTCATGTACACAGCAGAATGTAAAAGAGGATTCAAAATATATAGAAATAAATTTCTATTTCAAAAGAGCCTGGATACTAACCTAAATACTACATGTTTTGTTGAGAGCTGTCCATCTTTCTTGGCTTTCTTGTAAGTTTTCTTTTGTTCTCTACCGTGCACTTTTTACTTTGTTCTCCCCCGCCCCCATCCTCCCTAAAGGCTACAATAAAGCATAGATATATTTATATATAGATATATACATACACATATGCATACATACATATATAGACATATACTTTCCCTAACAAATTATACTTCTAATCTTTATTTTTATATTTGAGTGCATCTTATTTCCTATCCTTCCTAACTCCTTTACTTTACTTCTACCGGCTACCTTGTCCTTCTATTACTTAACATATCCCACCACCCCACCTTGGATCCCTCCCTTATCCTCCCGTTCCCATAAATCTAAATACCCTCCTATACTTCTCTTTGACCTATTCCCTCACCCTCCCCTCTAAAGATTCCTCCCTTATCCTCCCATTGTCATTACTCTAAACACCCTTTATAACTCCCTTTAACCTCTTCTTTAGAGATCCCTCCCTTATCCTTTCCCCATTTCCTCTCCCCTTAGCTTCTATTTCTTTCTGAATTTAGAAGATTTTTTGTACTCTTCTGGATATATATGTATTGTTCCTTCTTGAACCAACTTCCCAATGAAAGTAGGTTTCCTGCGGTGGCTAAGAGTCACAGTGAATAAAGCACCAACCCTGGAGTCAGGAGGACCTGAGTTCAAATCCTACCTCAGACACTTGACATGCTAGTCATGTGACCTTGGGCAAATCACTTAACCCCAATTGACCTGCCTTCCCCCCTCCAAAAAAAAGAAAGGTTTTCAGAACTAACAGTCCTCTCCCATCTCTGTCGTTTCTTCTTCTTGCACCTCATTTGTGTAAGATAACTACTCTTTTTTATCTATTCCTAAACAGTTTTTAAAGTCATATCATACTTAGGTCTATCCAAATCTTTTGTATGAACTACCCAATTATTGACAACAGTCAATATTTTTGCAATATATTTTGCATTTTACATACATAAAAGATAGACAGTCTGTCCTCGTTCAGTCCCTTGTAATTAGTCTTTGGTATTTACCTTAAATTTCACTTAGTTCTTTTATGTCAAATCTTCTATTAAGTTCAGTTTTTTAAAAACACACTTGTTTGCAGATGATTGTGATCTCTGCCTCTGAAGCAGACATGCAACATAGTATGGATCAATTCTTTGCTGCTTGTGCTAATTTTGGTCTAACAATTAACACCAAGAAAATGCAGGTGCTCCATTGGCCACCTCCACAATATCCACATGTAGAACCATCAGTTATAGCAAATGGAGAAGTTTTGAATGTTGTGGATAAATTCACTTACCCTGGCAGCATACTTTCCAGGGATGTACACATTGATAATGACATTGACACATGCATTGCAAAAGCTAGCTCAGTGTTTGAGAGACTCTGAAGGAAACATGGAAGAGAAGAGGTATCAGGCTGACTCCCAGACTGAAAATCTACAGAGCCATTGTGCTGACCTTGTTGTATGCCTGTGAAACCTGGACAGTATACCCGTTCCGTGCCAGGAAACTAAATTTTTTCCATTTGAATTGTCATAGGAAAATTCTGAAGCTCACCTGGCAGGATAAATACTAGACACTGACATCCTTTCCCAAACTAAACTGTCAAACATTCAAACTCTACTGCAGAGTGCAACTCCAATGGGCTGGCCACGTTGTTTGAATATAAAATACGTGCTTGCCAAAAAGAATATTTTGGAACATTGTACACAGTTATGGACACATTGCATCTGTGATGACTATCTTTGATGTACTCAGTTCTTCTCAGCAATGCAAGGTTCTAAGACAACTCCACAAGACTCATGAGGGAAAAGACCATCCACATCCAGAGAAAGAATTATGGAGTCTGAATGTAGATTGAAACAAACTACTTGCTCTTACTCTTTTTAGTTTTGTTTAGTTTTGTTTCTTCTTTCTTGCTATTCATTCCATTAGTTATGATTCTTCTTTACAACATGAGCGCTGTTTAATGTGAAGGTATATGTAGAACCTATATTGGATTGCATGCCACTATGAGGGGAGAAGAGAGAGGAGAGGGAGGGAGAAAAATTTTGGAATTCAAAAACTTGTGGAACTGAATGTTGTAAGTAAAAGTAAATAAATTTAAAAGGAAAAAAAGACTATTTTGTGGAAAACTTATACAGGGCAAGCACTTACATGGTGGTCAGGAAAAGCAATTCAAGGATACTCTTAAGGTTTCTCTTAAGAACTTTGGAACTGGTTGTGTGACATGGGAGATGCTGGCACAGGACTACTCAATATGGTGTGCCCTTATCAGAGAAGGTTTTGTGCTCTATGAGCAAAGCTGAATTGAAGTAGCTCCAAAGAAACATGAGATATACAGATTTAGAGATTCCACCCTAAATATTCACACAGACTATTTCTACCTGACCTGTGGTAGAGCATTCTGAGCTTGTATTAGTTTGCTTAGTGACAGTTAGACACATTGTAAATTGACTCTAATATAGTGATGCCATTTTGGGCTTCTTTGAGAACAAAGGACAATAACCAACCAGAGAAGATAAAAGTTGAGGGATCCACCAGTACTTCAGGGGAGCTTGGGACCACCCAATAGGTAACTTTCCTCACTGGACCAGTTCTATCTGACAAAAGAGGTGTGGAGGGAGAATGGATTCAGGACTAGCAAACACTGCATACATCTTAGCATTAATTGAAAACTTCATGGGAGTGACAATATTTGCAAAAGAAGATACAAATTGTCATCCTTTAGAATCAATTGAGAGGTAACATGGCACTGTGGACAAGGATGTGGTCTTGGATTCAAATTTTTACAAATGTGTCAACATACTGCCTGTGATCATGGTCAAGTCACTTAATTTCTCAATACTCCAGGCAACTCTTTAAAACTCTTAATTATGGAGAAGTTATCCATTTGCATCAGTGGAAAGTTTACATACTCCTTATCTCAGGCTAAGCTCAGTGTGCTCTCTCAAGGGGTGTGTGTGTGTGTGTGTGTGTGTGTGTGTGTGTGTGTGTGTGTGTGTGTGTGTGTGTGTGTGTGTGTGTAAGAGAGAGAGAGAGAGAGAGAGAGAGAGACAGAGACAGAGACAGAGACAGAGAGAGACAGAGAGAGGAGACAGAGCATTTAGGGTCAAATAGATACTAAAATATATTCATAAATATATACACATATATGTAGACATATATACACATGTGTATAGAGGTACAAGTACAAGATGGGGGAGGTGTGTCTAGACAACAGTCCATGTGAGAAAGGTCTGGGGGTTTGAGTGGACTGCATACTCAGCATCAGTCAATAAAGTGCTATGGTAGTTTTAAAAAGCTAAGGTCATTTTATGCCACATTAAGAGAGGCACACAGTGTCAGGATGAGGGTAATGACCTTTGCCTTGACCTCTGTCCTGGCCAGAACACATTTTCAGAAAGTTATCGACAAGCTGAAGAAAGTGAGAGACCAAGACAATAAAAGACCTTGAGATCATCTGGAAGAAATGGGAATGTTTAGCCTGAATAGAAGAAGCCATAGGGGAGATGGGTCTGTTTTCTGCAGCTCTAGCACATCCTGCTACAGCCAGGAGAAACTGGTTTTATTTTGCCTGGCCCAAGGTGGACAGAAGTAGGAGCAAAGAGTGAATGTTGTAGGGAGGCAAATTTTGATTCCAGGTAAGAAAAAACTTCCTAAGAGCTAGAGTTACCTGAAAGTATAATGAACATCTTGTGCGGTAATGAGCTCTCCCTCAGCTGAAGTCATTAAGCAGGGTGTATCAGGTGTGCTGTAGAAGGGATTCTTAATCAAGTCAGGGCTGGAATAGGGTAGGAGGCTTAACTTTTTGTGTGTCATGGACCCCTTGAACAGTCTGGTGAAGAACCCCTATGGGTCCCTTCTCAGAATCATGTTTAAATTGCAAGAGAAACCAATTATACTCATATAAAGATGTAATTATTTTTCCTCACCTAAGATAATGGGCGCCATGAAATCCCAGACTTCAGGCTAAGAATCTTTGATCTAGATGATTTCCAAGGCTCATCCCAATGCTAGTGCCTTCTCTTTGTTGGTTATTTCCCATTTATCTTTTATATATTTTATTTGTACATAGTTCTTCCATGTTGTCTTCCCATTAGAGTTTAAGCTCCTTGAGAGCAGGAACTATCGCTTTTGCTTTCTTTGTGTCCCCAGTGCTGATATGTAGTAGGTAGTAACTGATTGACACTAAAGTCTGTTCATCTGTGAGGTATAAATGGGGATTAGGGACAGTTGGGAGCTTAAAGGAGAAACCTTTTATACTGCATGGTAGCTGATCCTAGGAAAATGTCCTTCTCCCTGACTCTCCCAGAGCCCCAAGTACTGAGAGCCTTATAGAATGGGAGAGCAACCAGAGAAAGAAAGAGAGAGGGGTCTTCATAGTCAGTGGAACACCTTTGGCACTAAATAGACATGAGCATGTATTTGAGATTATATATAGATTCTTGTGTGTCACCAGCTCTTGACCACATGACTGCTGGGTTTCATTTAAGGCTCTAACAAGATCAGAAGGAGACAGAGTCTGAAAACCACCTCCAATATCATCACTTCCAGGCTCAGTACCTTTCTGTAGCTCCCAAATAAAGCCTGAGCTCCCCAATCATCCCTAAGAGCCACCAGCTTTGCCATCTGCTGTGCCAACACACCTCAAGTACCCCCAGGCCTTCCCATCCAGGCTGTGGTTGAACTCTGCTCTATGTGTCACCTTTCCCCCATTAGAATGTAAGCACCTTGAGATTAAGCACAATCTTTATTTTCTCTTTGTATCCTCAGTGCTTGGAACAATGCTGGGCACAGACCAAACTTAAGGAATTTTAAAATTTATTTACTTCATTCATTTATTCATAGTTTCCCATTATGTCATTCTAGTGGTTCTCAACCTTCCTAATGCCGCAACCCTTTAATACAGTTCCTCATGTTATAGTGTCCCCAACCACAAAATTATTTTCATTGCTACTTCATAACTGTAATTTTGCTACTGTTATGAATCGTAATGTAAATATCTGATATGCAGGATGTATTTTCATTGTTACAAATTGAACATAAACCACAGGTTGAGAACCACTGTGACCTAGACTATCTTTCTAGCCTTAACTCCTGTGTATTTCTAGGCTCCAAATTCACTATTTCCTTAACAAACTCTGTACTTTATTCTCTGTAGCTTTGCTCATACTTTACTCTTCACCTACATGCCTACTCCCTTCCCCCCCCTTGAATTTCTGTTGGATAGAACCTTCAAGATCCAGGACAAATGCCAGTTCTTTCATGAAGCCTTCTCTGATTTCCCCCTTAATCTCTCTTCCACCCCCCTCCACATGTAAGCTTGACTTCCCCTGAACCATTGTTCATTATTTTATTTGTGCCTCTCTTTGGCACTTAGCACATTCTGTCTTATATTATAATTATGCATATACATGGTCCTACCCAAACTGATCTTCCTATCCTACTAGATTATGAGCCACTGGAGGGGAGACATTTTGTAGTGTCATGGAAAAAATGGTGAATTTGGAGGTCAAAGGACCTGAGTGTGAATCCCAGTTATGTCACTTACTACCTATGTGACTTTGGGTTTGCCTTTGAATATCTCTGGGCCTCAGTTTATTCCTCTGTAAAGTACAGGGGGATTAGAAAATACCGAAGTTCTTTGCAGCTCTAATTTCATGATGCCTTCTTCTAATGGTATATTCTTACTCATCTGTATATCCCCTACAGCATCTATGTAGTATTAGCTCTCTCTGTATAATACACAATGAATATTTGATAGGGATCAATGATATAGCATGGTCAGTAGGAGAAGTGGGCAGTCCTCACCATAGTAATCCCAGGTCATTTCCCCCAGAGAGGTTGCAAAAAGGTGGAAGAAGGGAAGGCTCACCTGTCTCTAATGAGCACATCCTAGGGAGGGATGTGGGACTGCCCAAGACTCCTCCATTGTGATTTCCAGTGCTTCATGGGGCAAGCCACAGAGAGTGAGGGCTTTAGCACAAATGCCAGGAAAAGCAACACTGCTGTTCCTAACCCAATCACCAGCAATACCCACGAAAGAAGAGAAGGTCAAAGGAAGGTAAGAGAGAAAATGAAAGAAAGAATATAGTCCTGGGTCTACTAGGGATGGCTTCCATTCTGCACTTACCTAGGGAGATCTGGCATCCCTGGGTTGATGCTGATTTTCCCAGAACTTATATACATATTGTTAAGGATTTGGAACTGTTTTATTTGCCTTTACCAGGAGGAGGGGAAAATCCAAGTTTTATAAGTTCATCTATACAACATTGTCAAGCTATCCAGAAACTGCTTGTTCCTACCGTTTTGCCCTTGCATGTGCTATTATTCTGCCTTAGGAAGCACTCTGAATTTTCTATATTCTGTATTTCTATATTCTGGATTAATTCCATCCTTTCTGATCACTTACTTATGTGTTTGTCTTACACTAGAGCAGTGGTTCTCAACCTTCCTAATGCCATGACCCTTTAATAGTTGTATGTGGGCAGACTTGCCTGGAGAGGGATAGAGAAGGTTCCTAAGACCACCAAAAATATGTGTTTTCTGATGGTCTTAGGTGACCCCTGTGACTCCTGTGAAAGGGTCTTTCAACCCCCAAAGGGGTTGCAACCCACAGATTGAGAACCGCTGTCCCAGAGTTTCCTGGATGTATGTGTCAGAGGCAGGACTTAAACCCAGGTCTCCCTGACTCCAAAGTAATTTTCTGTCTACTATGCTGCGTCTACTATCTGACAAGAGTTTATGTTTTTAACCATTTACTCTCTGGGACCAAGATTAATCTGAATTCTGCTGTCTTTTAGGGCTATTTTAATGTACATTTTCATAGTCATTGTGTGTATTGTTTTCTTGGTTCTGCTTTTTTGTATTAATTTTACAAGGTCCCCAATCAAGTTGTCAAATTAGACCCATTTCTTCTCACCCACCTATAAAGTAACCACACCAGCTACAGTTTTGGCATGGTTCTGTCAAAATAGCAAAGCCTTAGCTGCTATTTTTATGACATTGAGAACAGCTGAGATGTTTTGGGTCATTCACAACCCTGGGTTTCCACTTCCTCCCTTTTAGTGAAACCTCTGGAAATCCTTGGGGACTGTCCTAGTTTGGCCATTTTCCTAGTAAAGTATAGCCTTATCGTGCGCACAACGGAAGTATTCATCACCACCTACCTGCCCCCAACTTGCACTTGGGTTCCAAATTCAGGGAATAAGGGATCTTCTTCATCTACTTCATTTCCTGGACAGGTCAGAGATATGGGATCAGGAATTGTGTTCACTTTATATATGGGGAAACTGAGGCTTAGGGAGGGGGAAAGACTGATCCAATTTATATAGAGATAAGAGCAGAACTAAGAAGAGAACTCCATATGCTCCATCTTCTAAGCTACTCAGCTGCCTCTTCCTTTAGTACTCACCATTTTCTGGGGCTTCAGGAGCCTTCTGCCTCTCATAAATTCTCCTGTGCAACAGAGGGAACTCCTACAATAGAAATTCCCTTCACTGATTTTGGAGGCAAGATGTCCCTGGTCACTGGACCTGGTCACTGATTCAGCCTAGGCTAGCTTACTACTGAGGGATCTCCCAGAGGCATGACCAATTCATCCCCAGGAACCAGGCTCTGCCACAGGGGGAATTAGAGAAACCCCAACCACTGTGTATGAGGACTAAAGTCAGCTCACAGTAAGTCCCTCAAACTAGTTAGGGAAACATGAAATATAACTCATCCCTCTTCTGAATCTCCCTATTTCTCTTAAGAACACTCCCATCCTTCCAGGCTCCCAGGTTCCCAACCATGGTGTCATCTTCTACTTTTCACATTCACTCATCCCATATATTCAATCTTCTAAATTGTGTTTCTACTTCCATAACATCTCCCACATCTGCCCTTCTCTCTTCATTCACATTGTTCTAGTTCAGTCCATTATCAACACTTACCTAAATTATTGTAGTAGCCTACCTATTGACCTCTCTGCCTCAAGTCTCTCCTGACCTGGATCCATTCTTGACATAATTGCCAGTGATTTTGCTAAAGCACATGTGTGACTAGGTCACTTCCCTTCTCAATGAACTCCAGTGGCTCCCTATTACCTCTAAGATAAAATATTACAAGTTCTTTTGTTTGGCCTTTATAAAGGTTGTAATGTGGTGATGAGCTACCGTTTCAGCCTTATAACATATTCTTCTTCCTGCTTGGATACAAAGGCATATACAAAGATAAAAACAAACCTTATTCTCAAAAGATTTTTTTACATTCTGTTGAGGAAGGTAACATGTACATATATAAGTATATGCAAAATAAATACAAGTTAATTTGGGGGGTGGGGCAGGGTTGAGAGGTACTAGCAGCTAGTGGGATTAGTAAAATGAGGAAGGAAAACCCAAAGGCAGGAGATGGAGTGACATATATGAAAAGCAAACAGCATGAAGACCAGAGTAGCTGGTCTGCAGAGTACATAAGGGGATTAATGTATAACAAGAAGTAGGCATTTAATGTATGATTAACCCCATTGTACAGATGAGGAAACTGAGACAGAGAAGTTAAATGGATTTGTCATATAGCTAGTAAATGTAAGGGAGTAGTGGGGAGAGGGGAGTGGAATTCAAATCCAGGTCTTTGTGACTCCAGATCCAGCATTCTATTAATTTTCCCAGCATGCCCCACATCTGAAACTCATGGGCTCCTCCTAACCCTCTGGCATTCTATTTCCTCTTTATGTCTCCTCTGCATCTTTAAAGGGTGGTTGGGTGAGGTCCATACTTCTTAGATGTTATTTGACATTCTTGGTTCCTGGAGAGGTTAATGTCTAGGAGGTTATCTTCTATAAACGTGGATGAGTGACTTTGCTTTTGGGGAGGCAATGGGGTTGACTTGCCTAGAGTCACACAGCTAGTAAGTATCTGAATCTAGATTGGAACTCAGGTCCTCCTGACTCCAAGGCTGGTTCTTTATCCACTGTACCACCTAGTTGCCCTGATGAATGACTTTTTAAAAGAACCAAACTACAATTGTGTCTGTGAGGGCCTGGATCATCCATTTTGAAGACAGTCTGTTTTTATTCCCATCTTCTACTGGAGATATGATTTACTAATTTGAGTATAGTTTGTTAGAACAGTGTGTATGATTCATGAAGAGTTGGGAGGAAAAATTAGGGAGGACTAAGAGAAAGCTCTTTCTGAGGAGAGATTTTTCAGGTGTTAATAAAGATAAAAAATTGTCACAATCCCCATAATAAATCCTAAAAAATGACTTCATAAAAGAATGATGCGGCAACATGGTGGTGGGTAGTATTGGGCACCAAGAACCAAACTGGAGTAATGGGAGGACCACAAAGGAAAATGGAAAGTGGAGAAAAGAAACAACCATAATGTACATTTTATAATGCTTTGAACTTTCGGAGCAGCTTTTCTATTTATTTCCTCCTCACATCAACCCCACGGGTTAGAAAGGGTAAATATTGTTGAATAATAGTAACAGTGATTAACATCCTCATAGTTTCTCAGTCTGCTGATCCTCCCCTCTCTCTACATATCCCATAGAAATGTCCAATCTTTTCTAGTCTGTTCTTATATTTTGCTTCTATCCTAATCATTTGACTGCCTTACAACATGTATTTTAATTATTTTTGTACAAACCTTAACTAGATGGCAGAGACTACATCGTTTTAGTCCCTAGAACAATTCTTTGTGGGGCTGCTAGATGGCGCTGGGTATAGAGCGCTGGGCCTGGAGTCAGGAAGACTCATGTTCCTGAATTCAAATCCGGCCTCAGGCACTTCTCAGTTTCCTCATCTGTAAAATCAGCTGGAGAAGGAAATGGCAAACCACTTCAATATCTTTGCCAAGAAATCTCTAAATGGGGTCACAGAGAGTTGGACACAACTAAAAAAAGACAAAAACAACAAACAGCTTAACAATTCTTTGTATTTATTAGGCACTTACTATTTGTTGAATTGAATAGTTATAAAATGTGAAAAGACCATCATCTTGGAGACCATCGTCTCTTCAGTCCTCCCCCACTCCCACCCCCAGTTTCATAAAGCAAGAAGCTGAAGTTCAGAGTGGCTAGGTGATTTGTCTAAGATCCTGAGCTTCTTGCTGTTGTTCAGCTATTCAGCCACGTCTGACTCTGTGACTTCAGTGTATCACAGCATACCAGTCCCTTCAGTCCTCTGCTTTCTCTGAAGGTCTGTCCAGACTCATGTTCTTGTTTTCATGACGCTGTCTATCCATCTCATCCTTTGCTGTCTTCTTTTTTGCCTTCAGTCTTTCCCAACATTAGTCTTTTCCAATGAATTCTGTCTTCTCATTATGTGGCCAAAATATTTGAACTTCAGCTTCGGTATATGACCTTCCAGTAAACAGTCTAAATTAATGTCTTTAAATATTGACTGATTTGACCTCTTTGCTGTCCAAGGGACTCTAACACGTCTTCTCCAGCACCACAATTCAAAAGCATTAATTCTGCAGTATATTCAGCTTTCCTTATAATCCAACTCTCACAGCCATACATTACTACTGGGAAAAATGATAGCTTTGATTATATGGACTTTTGTTGGCAATGGAGATGTTTTACTTTTTAGTGTGTTGTCCAGATTTGCCTTAGCTTTCCTTCCAAGGAACAAGTGTCTTTCCATTTCGCAGCTGCAGTCATCATCTGCAGTGATCTTTTAAGCCAAACATCCCAGGCACCTGGCAAAGCACCTGGCTGGGTTTCCTAATTCCTAATTCTTAGCCTTGGGCTCTTTCAATTACATTGCCTAATACTTAAGAACACTGTTCAATTTAAGAATAGTTTAGAATAGTTAGTTGTGCATACCCTTTGATCCAGCATACTATTACTGTCTTATCCCAAAAAAATAAAAAAGGGAAAGACCCTACATGTACAAAAATATTCATAGCAACTTTTTTACATTCTTATATTTCTTACATTTGGAAATGCAGGGGATGCCCCTAAATTGGGGAATGGCTAAACAAGTTGTGGTATATAAATGTAATGGAATACTATTGTACTCTAAGAAATGATGAGGGAGATGCTCTCAGAAAAACCTGGAAAGGCTTAAGTAGAGGGAATAGAATCAGGAGAACATTGGACACAGTATCAACCACATTGTGCAATGACTATGAATGACTTAGCTCTTCTCAGCAATGCAATGATCCAAGAAAACTCCAAAGGACTCATAATGGAAATGCTATCCACATCCAGAGAAAAAATTGATGGAGTTTGGATGCAGATCAAAGCATATTATTTTCACTTTATTTTTTAATGGTTCTTTTCTTTCATCCTGTTTCTTCTTTCACAAGATTATTACAGAAATGTCTTACATGGTTGCACATACATAACCTATATCAAATTGCTCACCATCTTCTGGAGGGGTGGTGATGAAGAAAATTTGGAATTCAAAACTTTTTAAAGTGAAGCATTAAAAAATGTTTCTACATGGTAATTGGGAAAATATTATTATTTTTAAAATAGTGAATTATTTGGGATTTGTTTTATTACTTTGATTATGGTTCAAATGGCATATAATTGACAGCTTTGGAATTTAGGAAAGGTTGTTCCAACGTTTCAAATTAAAAAAATAATCCTTGAGGTTCCTCCAACTTCTTCTGTGGACTGCCTATTTCATTACCTGTGTTGTGACTTTCTTATTCAAGTTGCTTCAGGGATTTCTTATCATAGGCGCAAATTTAGTTTTGGAAATGAATTAAACTTCAACAATCTCTGGAATGCTCCCTTCCCTTGTCTAGCCTGATAAATTTGTTCCCTTTGTTTTAGTGAAACCAGCTTTACTAAGGATACATCCCTTTTCTATCTCCTATAGCTAGTGATATACAATATTTTCTCCTTAACAAGCATGCATGTTTTTCCTTGTAGCACCAGCTGTCACATGAGTAACCATATTTTTTTCCCTTTTTGCATCACATAAAGCTTAAATACTACTGGCCAAATTGTGACTGACACACATTTTTGCTGGTGGTGTGTGCTGCATTCTGAGTATAATAAACTGCAACACAATTTGTTTCTGATTTGTGATGAGTCTACCTGACCCCAGGCCCTGAACGCTATATAACATTTTTAGTCATTTCCTTATAGTAGGGCTACCATAACACCAGCCTAGTGGCATTTGAGGCCAAATCTCTTCACTGGACAACAGTTAGCTATCCCTTTTATTCAGATGAATGCGCTATAGGGCTAATGCTTACATGATCTAAGCATTTCTGTGTTATCCTACACCTAAGTCCCGGGATTGTACTATTACTACCTTGTGCTGTTCTATCACAAATTCCTTGACCCAGATTCCCTGAGCAATCAATCCCAAAAGCTCCAAAAGGTCCAAATGATGATGGGAGAAAACTAACAGGGCAAGTCACTTTATGTAAAAATTTGAACCAGAAATTCTCCAAATTATATTATATTTGGGTTAGACTCATTATACAATAACTGGAAATCACAGAAGGGATTATAGGAAATGCATTACATAGTCTATTTCTCATTCCTAGAATAGAGCCCTAAAAATTCCATTCTTAGAATTTCCTGGTCCAGTTTGGAAGCAGTTGAACTGTTCTGCTTATATATTTTTTTTAACCCAATCATGTCTTACTTTTGAGTTTTTCCATTTCAACTAACATAAATCAGCCCATTCAGCTTCCCTGGCTCTGCAACCCCGCTCCCACCACATACTGTGTTAAGTCAAGTAGTGGTTGGAGGGAAGAAGGAGAGAATGAAATGAAGAGTCAGCCAAACACAATTTATTTATTCCTCCCATTCCTCCTAGGGCACAAAGAAATTTAATTAGTGGCTTTCAAATATATTCCTAGTTGAAATAAAGACCTTCTCAGGGAGTCTAAGAATAGCACAGTCACAACCTTATTTTAAAAAAATTTTGGTCAGTATAAAGTGTTTTAAAAAGTGTATTTAAAAAATACACTTAAATATTAAAAAATAAAAAATTTTAAAAATACACTTTACTTTAAAATGTGGCCTCCCTACACCAGTCCACAAGCGTTTGTGCTGCACATAAACATGCCTAGGTTGTGTTCATACAATTCAACAGTTTCAAACTCAATGCAAATGCCTTTTTTACAATTATATTACACATTGTAGAAACTTATGTACAGATTCAATGGGTTCTTTTTCTCCACCTCATTTAAAGTTTATCCATTTTAAACAAATAAGAAGGACAGAGGCCAAGGTGGAGGAGAAAAACAGCCTATACAAAAAACCAAATCTCATTTTTACACTACATTAACTGAGGATCTTTTCTTCTAGTGTGTGGATTTTGATGATGCCCATGTTGCACAGGAGGCTTCCCAAAGGAGGTTGACTGGAGAGTGCTGAACATCATCAGGAAGAAATCAAGAAGTCTTGGGAACTTTCTACAAAAAAAAGCAATTTCAGTAATATATTTTCTTATCCCACCAGCCTGTAGGGAAAGAGTCAGTAAGAACTATGGAGCCTGTGGGAGATGTAAAAAGGCAAATGTTCAATAAACCCCAGCAGGGTCTTCCAAATCTAGACCCAAATCCCCTTTCTTTGATGTTAATTACTTCCTGGATAGCGCCTGACCAGGAATTTTCAGAACTCATCATAGAGCCAGGTGACAATGGCATATGGTACTGCCACAAACCAGTACTGAACCCTGGAAATGAAATGGAACTAAATGTTCAAGAGCCAAAGTGTACAAAGAAGATAAGAACCAGCTTCTCAGGTAAACGGTGTTGGGGCTAGTAACTTTACTGTCTTCCTGGCAACTGAAATGAATTCAGGTGGATAAAAAGCAGGAAAGGCTTTTTCTAAACTGACCAAAATCAGCCTTTTTTTTTTTGAAGGCACACTACAAAACAAGGAATACTCACATATGAGGACATAGAGTGTCTTTTTTCCTTTGAGTCTTTCCAATGAGAATTGGAAATTTGTAAATTTGATTCATTTCCCTCAGTGGCTTGACCAGGCCTAACCTTTTTTTCATAAGGGGTTTTTAGTCTCTAATCCTTAGTACCTCACTTCTAACCTAGACATCTTCAACCTAGCCCAGCCTGGTCCCCTAACTTAAGATTCTCCTCAGAATGGAGACCAGTGATTTCACTTACCACAGCAGGGTGCATGACTCACCAAAGGGTGGTAAAATTCAGGACAGGAACACTTCCAAATCCACAGGGGAGGGTTGCTGCTATGATAATTTGAGATGCAATCCCCACCCAGATGACTTTATTTCTATGTGAAATATAAACGTCATCAGCTTTTGAATTCACTTGATTATTCCTCCCCTCTCCATAGCCTTTCTGTTATTGCAGGGAATTTTACCACCAAATTCCTAGTTCCTCAGGCTCCCAACAAGTCATCCTGGACTCCCTCCCCACCCCCCACCCCCCATCCAATCTGCTGCCAAGGCTTGTTGATTTCATCCTTGTGATATGTCATATATGAGGCTGCTAACACCCTGGTTATAGATAATTGTTTGCATATTGTCTCCCCCATTAAATTGGGAGTTCCTTGAGAGTAGAAATGTATTTTTGTCTCTTTTTGGTAGCCCAGTGTTTAGCAGTGACAGCACACAGTAGACCACTAATACATTTTTATTGACTGACTGAAGCCCACGAGGCTAATATGACCCAAAGTCATAGCAAACAGATCTTTTACAATTGTGTCCTACCATTGGACAACAAAAGAGGCAACAAAATTTCACCCTTTTTGCATGATAAGCCTATGAGAAGTATACTTGATACCTGAAGAGATCTTGCTGGAAAATTGAATTTATCTGTGTTTTTCTTTTTTTTTTTTTTTAAATTATTTATTACCCAATTACCTTTTTTGCTTTTTTTTTTTTTGGAGGGCAGTTGGGGTTAAGTGACTTGCCCAAGGTCACATGGCTAGATTTTTGTGTTAAGTGTCTGAGGCCGGATTTGAACTCAGGTCCTCCTGACTCCAGGGCTGGTGCTCTATTCACTGCGCCACCTAGCCGCCCCTATCTGTGTTTTTCTGATGATCAAATCTGCAATTTGCTAGACCATGACTGCAACAAAGTAAGCGGTGTATCCAGTCCATTCCAAATTCTTCCACTGATATTTTGTCTGCAAATGATAAGGGAAAGGGATACATGTGGAAACAGATGGTTACCCAGTTTTCCAGAGAAGGTAACAGTTGAGTAGGAAGGAAGGGATGGTGTCATTTATTCTATTTATGCTTACGTGTTGTACCTTGCAGTCTAGCTGTTCTTTTGTGTCTGTTACAAAGCTAATGCATGTCAGTCAGCTCTAGCAAAGTATTAATAAAGGCCAGAACAAGTCTTGATAAAGGTCAGACCTCATCTCTTTCTTGTGAGGAATTAAACACCCAGAGATCATAGCCCACTAAAAATAAAAAATTCCCTCTGTGACACTCTCATCTCTTTGCTGTGGGTATTTTTTAAAATTTATTTTTAACTAATAAATTGCTTTAACAAGAGACAAATATACATATACATACATATATTCATTTTAACAGTGACAACTAGCACTTATATAGCAGTTTAAATGTTATGTCATTTGGTCCTCACAACAATCCTGTCAATAGGCACTATTGTTATGCCCATTTTATGAATGAGGAAACTAAGGATTTACAGAAATAAGGTAATTTGTCCATGGTAATGTAGCTAGCAAGTGTTTCTGATCTTCCTAACTCCTAGCCTCAGAGCTCTAACCACTGGACCACACAAACTCCGGAAATAGTTAATGTGGAAATAACCAACATTGTTCCTAATATTTAACTTGAGATCTGGTGCTATTTATTGTAGTCTTCATTTACATAGCTCAGGACAAATGTGGATATTTTCATTCTGTTTTCAATAATTAATTTATTATTATTATTATTATTATTTTGTTTTTCTTTTTTTTGGAGGGCAGTTGGGGTTAAGTGACCTGCCCAAAGTCACACGGCTAGTAAGTGTGTCAAGTGTCTGAGACCAGATTTGAAATCAGGACCTCCTGACTCCAGGGCTGGTGCTCTACTCACTGTGCCACCTAGCTGCCCCAATTTATTATTTTCTTTGGAAAAAAAAAACATTTTTAGCCCCTGTATAGTCACTTCCCAGTAACTGTCCCATTCCCTTAGCCGACCTTTGTAAAGAAAAACATCTAAGGATGGCTACATGGAGCAGTGAATAGAGCATCAGCCCTTGAGTCAGGAGGACCTGAGTTCAAATCCGGCCTCAGACACTCAACACAAAAACCAATCTGTGTGACCTTGGGCAAGTCACTTAATTCCAATTGCCCTCCAAAAAAAAGGGCAAAAAAGAAAAAAAAAAAGAAAAACATCTAAATGGAGAAAACCAGCATATTGTCCATTTGGCATTCTCCAATTGTTTACCACCGCAACTGAGAAGCTAGAAACTTATTTCATCTTTAGAAACTATGCCTTGGAGGTAGCCATCTCCAACACTTGCTTCCATTAAGCTGTATCATTCCTTCCATTTAAAGCTGTACCATTTTCTCTTTGCTGAAAGCTGCCTCTAGCTCTAGAATTACGATCAAATCAACTTGACTTGTTCCTGGATATGTGTGTCAATTTACTCTTATAACCTTATACCTGGGAGAAAGAAGGAACCAAAGAGTACTTCCAGGACTCAGTTCCTTAGAGTATTGTCTCCTACTATATAATGTAAGATCCTTATGATGAAAAATGCTATGTATCCCCAGAGAAAGAAATGAATGCAGTTCTAAATTCAAATATCTGAATACAGAGGGAAGCATACTTATAAAAATTTTATTTTACTTGACTGTTTTTTGTATGTTTTCTTTTACAACATGACTGTTACGGAAATGTTTTGCATGACTACACTACCTAAATTGACTTGTTTGCCTTCTCAATAGGACTGGGAAGGGATGTGAGGAAAGGAGAGAATTTAGAACTCAAAATTAGTTTTTACATGTAACTGGGGAAAAATGAAATACTAAATAAATTTAAAAAAATTTTTTAAAGAATGTAAGATCCTTGAGGGCAGAGGCAGACTCTAGTATGTCTCTGATAAATGCTTTTCAGTCATCACAGTTGTATGCCAACCACTTGGTACACTGACCGGCGCATAGTAATCACTGAACAAATGCTTGTTGATGGTTTCATTCACTCTTTTATTCTAATAAATGGTATCACTAGTGTAGGCTAGAGAATGGCATTTCAGCTTCAATCAGGCCAAATGGGTAATAGAATAGAGAAAAATAGTGCTTCCTTACCCATTCTTGTCTGTAGCAGTCTTCAAGGTCATTCAGATCATCATTTTTCCATAATGGCCGTAAGTAAAAGTAGGTCAGGTTTAAATCCCTGGACTGCATAGACAGTGAAACAGGCAAAGAAACCTCCCACAGACTGCAAGATTCCTACAGCATTTAGAAACAGATTTTAGGAATTCAGAAACAGATGAAGTCAGGATAGTCTCTTTCCAATTCTCTTCCACCCATCCAAAAAAAAAAAAAAGGCAGTTTCTGAATGCTTTAGGAAAAAAAGCCTTAGGAAAAACCTTTGATATCAAAGTGAGAAAAGTTAGATTTCATCATACCAATTTCGAGGTAGGAGTACAATGCCAGGTGACTATTCACCAATCTGTCCTTGTGGTGCAGCTTCTGGTTCATGATGTCACTCTCAGCTTTCTCATAGGCTAAGGCAACAGAAGGAATCTGTCAAAGTGAATGATGAAATTCTGTTACTTACCACTGATCTGTATGAAGATCATAGCTAGTTAATATTTAGCTAACAAAAATAGAGATTAAATTAATCTGAAGGCTCTAGAAGCAGCCTGGCCAGAACATTTTTAAGCCTTCAAGCAACAAGAACCATTTGCTATTAGTTTCACAAAATACAGATCTCTAACCACATCACAATGTGTGAACAACCCAGTATATTACTACCTGAAGAGAAGAAAGGAAGACTGGCAAGGGTTATTTCACTTCCTTTGTCTCTAAGTTTCACTTTTTTGTTATCCACTTAACCTTTATTCATGCTTTCCAAAACCACATGAATAATTCGTCCTCAACAATGGTGGTAATTCTTCAGTTATTCTGCAGTAATGAATTGTCTGTTGTGGATTTGGAGAGCCTGGGTTGGTCCAAATACCACCTCTAACTCTTTTTAGATCAATGTCTTGACAAATTATATAAATCTCTTAAGAAATAAAAGCCAGAAGGGGAAAAATGATGCAAAAAGTTTATGGCACCTGATGCTATATTTATTTGATTCCTTGGTACCACAGAAATCTACTTACAATGTCAGTGCCCAAGTTGATGAATAAGATAGCAATAGTGCCAATGGGCAGAGGGACCCCAGCAATAATGAAGATTAGGAAAGGGACAACCTCTGCAATATTTTTGCAATGCAATGATTTTCTTCAAATTGTCAAAGATTAGGCCATCTATGAGGAGAGTTGTCTAGTCACAGAGGTAACTCCCAACTCAACTTCAGTAAGAGCATTGGAAGGGACCTTACTTACCTTCTTCTATAGCTGTCACTATAGAGGCAAAATTGTCATCTAGTAAGACCACATCTGCTGCATTTTTTTGCTGCATCAGAGCCTGCACAATCCATAGCAATCCCAATATTGGTCTTCTCTGGAAATGGGGAATCATTAATACCATCCCTTGTCACTGCAACAACAGTATCCTAGGAGAACAACATGGGATTCAAAACTTTAAACCCAGGAACTTCAAGGACTAAGTTAAGTTTGGAGTATTGATAAAAATAATAACCTCCTTCTACTCTGGAAGTTAGGAAGACTCCATGTTCTGCCAGGGTCCCTTTTTGGGGAAGTGTTATATTGCCTTGTGATATAAAGAATGAAAGTATTAAGTTTTCAAAAAAGACCTTTTTAAACAAATGAAGATGAATGACAGGACAGGGAAGGGCCTCTCCAACTGACAAAATATTGATGGCAGGATCACATTCTTTTCTCAGATGTCTCTACAGCTAAAGCAAGCTAAATTAATTCACTGAACAGAGAAGTCACAATTAGAGAAGTCACAGATTAGAAGTCACAACGGAATGATGATTAGATGGGCTTCCATCTTCTCATTCAAACCGAGGCCATGGTTTATGAAAGTAAGGACATATACTATTGTGCTCTAAGAGAATAATGAAAAGGACCATTTCAGAGAATCCTGGAAAGATTTTTATGAAATGATACATAGTGAAGAAAGCAGAACATGAATTATTTATACAATAACAACACTGTAAAGACAAACAACACTGGACAATGTCATTGACGCAATGATCAACCTGTATTGCAGTGGACTGATGATACAGCATGCTACCCATCTCCTGACAGAGAGATGATGAAGTCAAGGATAAGAAGAGATATTTTTTGCACATGGTCAGTGAGGGAATCTGCTTTGTTTGATGATACATATCTATAAAGATTTTATTTTTGTCTTTTATCTTTTCCCCCATTATGAGGGTGAGAGAGATAAAAGGATTTTTTGTTAGTTGAGAATACTTAAATATAAGCAGAAAATAAGCTCCTTAAGGGGTTGTTTTGCCATTGTATTTCTAATACCTGGCACAGTGCCTAGAAGAAAATAAATGTTTCATGAATGCTTGTGAAATTGAATTTCCTTGAAAGAACTGGCTATTTCTTTTCTTCAGTCTTGTGAAGGAACTGCAGCTATATTTTGGGAACTTTCTGTTATCATAAAACTTCCCCTCAGGCTCAGTGGCAGTCTAAAGATATCTCACCTGGTTACCTGTCAATCAGTCAATAAACATTTATTATGAAAATACTATATGCCAGACACTGTCCTAAGCTCTGTCTCTGCAATCACTCACCTGCCTCTGACAGCCCTCCACAATGATCAGCTTCTGCTGGGGAGGTGTCCTTGCAAAGACAATTTCAGTGTGGTAGGTCAGGAGCTCATCCAGCTGCTCTGGACTCATCTCTTTCAGCTCCATTCCATGGACCACAGCAGCCTTTGCCTCCCTGGAAGGGCCAAAGCAAAACCCAGTAAGGAAAAAGGACAGCTCTGATGCTGAGGGACCCTCCTTGTTCAAGGGAGCCCAATAGGTAACAAAACTTTGAAGGGGACTAGCCCCTCACTCTTCACTAATGCTCCCAACACTGTTGAAAAATAGAGAAGACGTCTTTTCGAGTGGCCCTGCTTGCCAAAATGAAGTTTAATCCATTCGTGTCCTTGTACCAAAGCAAGAACCGAAAAAGACGCTCCAATGCACTGTCATACATCCGGTGCAAGATCATGTCGTCCCCGCTCTCCAAGGAACTGAGGCAGAAATGCAACATGCACTCGATGCCCATTCAGAAGGATGACGAGGTCCAGGTGGTTCGTGGATACTACAAAGGTCAACAAATTGGAAAGGTAGTTCAGGTTTACAGGAAGAAGTACGTCATCTACATTGAGCGTGTACAGCGTGAAAAAGCTAATGGCATAACTGTCCATGTGGGAATTCACCCTAGTAAGGTAGTTATCACCAGACTAAAACTAGAAAAAGATCACAAAAAGATTCTTGAGCGTAAAGCCAAGTCCCAACAAGTTGGAAAGGAGAAGGGCAAATATAAAGAAGAAATGATCGAAAAGATGCAAGAATAAAACGGTCAGTTGTACAGTTGTAATTAAAAATGAAAATCAAGCACAAAAAAAAAAAGAAAAAGAAAAATAGAGAAGCCTAACTCAGGAATAGGCTTTGTCATCCCCATTCAAGATGGGGAAGCAGAGGCTAGCAGGGGAGCAATTGGAATGAATAATACCAAGTCCCCTCCCCTTACAGAGGAAGCCCCTAAAGAACTGGCAGTGAGAAGCAATGGCTGGCTGCTCCCTGAGTCTGGAATACCCTTCCTTAGCACCATCCTCTGACTGTTGAATTCCTGTTTGTCCTTTAAAACCCACTTCAATATTTTGCCTCTTCAGTGAAGTCTTCCCTGTTTCTCTCAGCTGGTAACAACTATTTATTTTTTTGAACTACCTAGCACTTTGTTTTCTTCTCCCTTATGTGCATTATTTTCTGTTCAATTCAACAAATAAATGTTTATTCAGTGCCTATTGCATTGGCACTCAGGATACAGAGGCAAAATAGAGCCTGACTTCAAAGAGTTTAGATTCTATGGGAGGAAGCAATGAAGATGCATGTGATAAATATAGTCATTACAGGGGGATGTGAGAGAGCAGAAGCAACTGGGGAGACCAGAAAAGAATTCCCAAGAGACACCTGAGCTGAATCTTGAAGGAAGGCAGGAATTTGCCAGGTGAGAAGGTGTATCAGCAAGCACCCTTGCATACCCAGGGTAGCTGCTAGCACAGGTTCTTAGATCTGCTTTTCTAAAGGAAAGCAACTCAAAAAGGGTTAACAATCAAACACATATATCATTTACCTAGTTCAGGGGGAAAAGTCAGCACCCTGAACTTCAGAGAATACAAACAGGTTACAAGCAGAAGTTACAAGCAAACAGAGAAACAGATCAGCAGATGGGCTTCCATCCATCTGACCATTACATCCATACCTATTCAGTTACCAGAAAGGGAAGCACCAACATCTTGGTTTTTCAAAGCTGGGGGGCTCAATGGCTTCACAGAGTCTCATCTGACCAAATCACACAACTCTTCTTAAAGTGAGCCCCAAAGCAAAACCTCACATCAGGGCCTTCTCCTGGGTCAGAGAATATAACAGCCCTCTTGACTCACTGCCCAATCACAAAGCAACAAGGCATGGGCATTCCCCCCCAAAAAAGCCTCCCTCCACAGGCTCCATGTGACCACATTCAGCCTATTAGGGGGCAGAGTATACTTTAAAATCAGGGAAGGCTCTCAGAGCCACTTAAGCCACTTATGCAAAGGGTCTAGGGTCAGGGAAGATCTTCAGATTCCCATAACAGAAGGGAAGATATTTTAGGTATGGGAGACAAACTCTACAAAGACCCAGAGATGAGCAGCTGACAGGCTAGTCTGACTGGAATAAGGAAGAGAAGTGGGAGACAGATTGGACAGGACCTTAAATGCCAGGGGAGGAGTATGTATTTTATCCTAGAGGCCACTGAAGGGTTTTAAGCAGCCATTGACATGGGTCATTCCTGGGTCTTAGGGAGATTTATTTAGCAAGTGTGTGGAGAGATTTCCATTTTGTTGTTAAAAAGACATGTATGAAACTTTTATTTGGGGCTGTACACAACTAACCACTGATTTAACAAATATTTGACAAATGTCAGATAGATTTTTAATATTATAAAGTATACCACAAATTCATGTGAGAATAGATTAGAAGGATCTCATTTAAGCTCCTTCTGTTTTAGTTTTCCAAGGTGTTCCCTTCAGGCATCAGCAGGATGGTCACAGTGCAAATGACTGCTGAGTCTGAGCCTGAGCCAGAGGAACTGGGTTTGAACCCTAATCTTTTCAATTCTAATATAGACCTAATATTGTATCAAGGATACCTTTGGGGTTTTTTTTGGTGGTTTTCCTAAACTCTTTAGAGGAAAGGCAATTATGCAGGTGTATATAAATAAATGATCCAACAATAGCTGTCTATGATACTGTGAGCCAAATACTTATGAGACCCAAACACTGCAGCTCTTTGGAAACAAAGCTGGCAACTCCACCCTCAAAATCAGGCTACTTCTCTTACCTTTTGTTAACCTGCTCCACAGTAACGTTAAGACGTTTTGCTATGTTGTCCACAGTCTCACTATTAGATGAAATGATGCCCACACTTCTGGTGATAGCTTTGGCTGTGATTAGATGATCACCTGTCACCATGATAGCCTAAAGTGGGAAAAAGGAAATATAACCAATGAGAAGCAGGCCCAGCAAAAGTGGAGGGCTAAGTGAGTGTGATTGCTCCTGGCTGAGGCAAGAGCTAGTAGGCTATAAGCAGTGTTGATAACAGAATTGTCCTTTGGGGGAGCTTTAGTTGTGAAGTATATCTTTCCTCCCCCTGGAAAAGACCAGTACCAGTACATTTTCCATATATTTGCTTGCCCCATTGTCCCTTGATTCTTTCCCTGCTTCATAAGAGGGAAGCTTTATTCTTTGGTGCAAATTCTTCCTGTCCTTCTGAGAAAAAAAATTTGTGAGAAAGTCTCATAAATATTATATATAAAATAACACTATATTATGTATCTATCACATATAAAATATACTATATATCTTATATATATATATACACATACATATAAACATATACTATATTATGTATAATATGTTATATATTATAGTATATATGTAGAATTACATATTCTAGTTTAAAGGCTCACAAAGAAAAGTGGAATTATCTTCCATTTGCTCCAATCTAATTTTGAAGGAATGATTCTCTTCAGTGAGTTTTTGAAATTCCTTTTCCATCTGGTCAATTTGACTTTTTAAGGCATTCTTCTCCTCACTGGCTTTTGGGCCTCTTTTGCCATTTGAGTTAATCTAGTTTTTAAGGTGTTATTTTCTTCAGTATTTTTGGGGTCTCCTTTAGCAGATTGTTGATTCACTTTGCATGATTTTCTTGCATCATTCTCATTTTTCTTCCCAATTTTTCCTCTACTTCTCTTACTTTATTTTCAAAATGCTTCTTGAATTCCTCCATGGCCTGTAACCAATTCATATTTTTCTTGGAAGCTTTTGATGCAGGAGTTCTGACTTCACTGTCTTCCTCCCAGTACATACATTGATCCTTATGGTCCCCCAAAAAGGAATCTATGGTCTGATTACATTTCCTCTACTGGCTCATCTTCCAGTCAATTACTTGGCTTTTGAGTTCTTTGCCACAGTAGAACTCTGTTTCCAGAACAGAGAAAGCTTTGTCCCAAATTGCTGGGTGTTTTTCAGCTGCTGGAGCTATTAGGAGGACACCCTCTCTACAGCCCCCACAAGCTCTGGCACACTGGCCACATACCCCAGGACCACCTCCAAAGACCACAATCCAGATCCAAGCAGGTTAAAGCAAGAGCAATTGCCCTCTGAATGGTTTCTTGGTCCCCCTATGATCTGCAGGCCAGGAGCTCTGGAAGCAACCATGCAGTAGCAGCTGCTTTACCTCTGCTACTTCTTGCCATGGGGGCAGGGGCCAGACCATGTTCTTCTGTTCCCCCTGTTCTAATGGAGTTCCCCACTGACCTTTGACTTTTTCTTTGGTGTTTATGCGTTGAGAAGTCTGGAAATCACCACAGCTGCAGGTGATTCACTCTCCTGAAGTCTGCTCTGGCTGCCACTGGTTGGGGCTGCCCTGGGGCCAGAACCGTGCAGCTCATGCAGGACTTCTCTGGGCTCTCAGCCTGGTGCAATAGACCCTTCCAATGGACCTACCAGGTTGCCTTCAGTGGGAGATTTGTTTCTCTCTGTTATTTTGTGGGTTCTGTAGCTCTAAAAGTTATTTAGAGCAGTGGTTCTCAACCTCCCTAATGCCACAAAAATAATTATAATATATAATATTAATGGACAATTTATTAATACATAATTAATAATAATAATAATTTTATGGTTGGGGGTCACCACAACATGAGGGACTGTATTAAAGGGCCGTGGCATTAGGAAAGTTGAGAACCACTTGTTTAGAGTTATTTTTTTACATGTATTGGAAGTAATTAGAGTGGGAACTCACTCCAAGTTTGTGCTTCTGCTCCACCATCTTGGCTCCCAATCCATCATCTTTCAATGATAACCAAGAATAAAATCAAAAGAGTTCTTGCTCAGAAAAAGCATCTTATTATGCAATCTCTGAATAATAGATGTTGCTAAGCCAGTCCTTTTCTCTTTATATACCCTAGGTAGGGTATTACCCATCTATGAAATCTCCTCAATCCTTCAAGACCTCACTCAGGACTTCACCCAAGATTTAAGCACTCTCAGGAATGGTACCCATTTAAAATAAGGTAAACAGAAACAAGAGTTGTGCATTAGTGGCTTACCTAATTGGAGCAAAACTAGGAGTCTATCACCTTTCAGATAAGGATAAAGCAATCATTGAGTTGTACATTGCAATATCTTCAAGAGAACTATAGAAATCTTCTAGTAAAGTGTAGTGCCAATGCAATATTTACAGTGCCCAAGATCATGATAAAGACCATGACTGTAAGTATCTCATGATGTTTGATGGCAAAACATACCAGATTCTTCAGGTAGAGGACAGAAACATTTATTTAAACACCAGAAAACTGAATCCCCAAACCAGTAAGCCAATTCCATCATAGTACCAAAGATATTCAGAAGCCATAATAACACTGAGAGCCACAGCACCCTTCAGTCTTCCCACAAACCAACATGCCTTCCAACAAACCAATACAAGATCAATAGTTACTCACAACCTCTCTATCTCCTTAATGAGGATCCTCTCTTCCCCACCATCTTGCTGGCTCTGACCAGCTTCCTGTGGGCTCTGCTTCTCTTCAGCAAACTCCTCCTACCACAGGCTCCATGTGACCTTATTCAGCCTATCAGGGGACAGAGTCGGTCTTCACAGCAGGGAAGCTTCCTGTGGGCTCTGCTCCACCCTTTAACAAATTCCCTCCATCACAGGCTCCATGTGATTACATTTGGCGTATTAGGGGGCAGAGTTTGCTTTCAAAGCAGGGGAGGTCTTCAAACTTCCCCCCTAGGTCTATTAAGGGACAGGGAAAATCTTTAAATTCTCATTCCCATCACATAAAGATAACCTCCAGGCAAAGATTATCAACCTAATTTTAACATGGAACAAATAATAGCCAACCATTTACATGGTCTGTGTTATGTGCTTATTATGTTATTATATTGAGTGTAATAATAACTTTGTTAAATGCTATACAATTATCTCATTTGATTCTCACAACAACCCTGGGAGTTGAGGTTATTATGCTCATTTTGCAAATGAGGAAACTGAGGCAAACAGATTAAGTAACTTGCTCATCAGAGTCCTAGAGCTAGTGGGTTTCTATGGCCACATTTGAACTCAAGTTTTCCTTTCTCCAGGCCCAGCGCTGTGTATCCCACTGCCTCATTCAGCTACTCAAGTGTATTTTTTAAAAAATAAATTAATTTTTAAAGTTAGGTGCATTTTTTGTGGGGGTAGGGGAAGGCAATGGGGATTAAGTGACTTGCCCAGGGTTACACAGCCAGAGTCTTGAGGTCACATTTGAGCTCAGGTCCTCCTGCCTTCACAGCTGTTGCTCATCTGAGCCTGTGTGCAGAGGTTTTTAAAAACCTCAGACAATGGATTTTTCTTTTGCAAGAAGTATATAAAAGGGGCGTATCATAGCAGGCCTTGGGTCCTATGGACAGCATAGCATAATTAATTAGAAAGACATTGAATATATATTTGCTGATTCTACTAATTTGCTGGTTCTACTAATTAATACTTGTGTGATAGTCTCTGTGCCTCAGTTTCCTCTGTTCCCTTGGCAGAGCAAAAGTGCTAGGAAAAAAGTAGGAGAAACCTAGCCAAGGTGCTTCCAGTCAAGTTAGGACAACTGACCAGATCAAGGTTTTTCTTGAGGTCTTTTTATTGGTCCTTGTGGTTTTTCAAGCTCTCTTTCCACTTTCCTTTGCCATTACCCTTGTCTGATGTATTAATATCTGTCTTTTCAATGTCTTCTGTTCCATTGACCTGAGTAAATTTCTGATTTTTCCTGAAATGGGAAAAAGGATCCAGTGTCAGTTAAAAATTGATCTTTTGTGGAGCTTGGGTCTTTTGTGGTCAAGGGGACAGGTCTGCAAAAATCTCTTCTGACTCCCCTCTCTCTCATTTCCACAACCTTAATGAGAGAGAAAGATTAATTGGGATAGGAATGATATCTGGAGTATAGATGAAAAAGTAATCTTCTCTTTCCTTTAACCCTAAAGACCACTTTCCTTTTTTTCCCCCTTCTTAGGGAAAAAAGTTTAGGATTTCTCTGCTACTTCTTAAGAAAAGCACTAGACCAACACACAGAAACAGGCAGTCTAAGCAAAATGTAAATGGATGATTGAGTTCCCAGGAGTTTTGGCAGGATGATTCTGTCTCAGTGTAGCCAGAAGGAACAGACATTCCAATGAAGGGAAATGGAGTAAGCATCTTTTAAGTACCTACTATGTGTCATATACTCTGCAAAATTGCTTTACAAATATTTCTCATTTCTCTTATTTGATCTCATTTGATCAAGAAGCCTCAGATCCCTCAAGTTACTTTCCTTTGGCAAAAAAACAATCCCAGCCTAGAAGCCAAGACTTCATGTGGTCTCCACTCCCAAACCCAAGGATTAAGTAAAGATCCCTTGAGAAAAGGGACCTAGATTTGCTTAACATGAGCTGAAGAAGCTAAAACAGAAAGGAAGTTCCCCAAGACCATGATTCCACCATTCTCCTTCAGTTCTTCCCCATTGTTCAAGTTCTTTTACTCTCTCCTTCCCACAACAGATCTGGGCTCAGATATTCACAATCAGCCTAGAATTTTTAATAAATTTTTTGTAGACAGTTGAATTGGTAAAATTGATGTGAAGATAGGCCTCTTCATCTCTGAAGAAACTTAGAAAACCTGGGGACCAAGGGATTCTAATTGACAGATTTCAGTCCTTTATTCCTTGCTTTCCCTATTCTATAGAATCCCTTCAAACTCGTTTTTTTCCTTCTTTTTCCAGCCTCTGGGACCCATCAAATCTTTTGAAGCAAAGGCTGGCAGTGCCCTTACGGTGATGTAGGAATATATCTATATGGACACTGGTTTGCCACATTAGTCGTCTCTCACCTCTCCCAACCCAAGACTGAGGGACACCTTGCTCATTAGTGCAAAGGCCGCAGGGAGGGTCTGAGGTGAAGTGGAGTCCTGTGCAGAGAGAGCAGTGGAGAATTCAAGAAATTGAACCCGAAGCCAAAGAACTCAGGAGTACCATGATCAGGTCACATGAGGTCACAGGTTCCAGAAGGGCAGTTACCAGGTTCTAGTGCTCAGTTGTGGGTGTTGCCATCTGCAGACATTCTGACAGATTCAGTGTACTGCTCCCTGTAGGGAAACAAGCCCCTGCCCTCCTTTTAAATAAACGCCTGGGACCTTCCCACTCTTACTTCTAAAGGCTGGTCCAAATTAATCTCTGCCTTCTTTAGGGAGGTGGGGGAATAATATCTCAAGTAGGTGGATACCTTGGGCTAGGGATACAGAATCTGGAGCCCATACTCAATGGTTTCTAAAGGCCTGGGGTGAAGGACAGGGAGGAAGTAAGGAGTTCTCCTTCGAATTGATCTTTAATTTTCACCTCTTCATAGAAATAAATAATAGCCAAAAAAGAAAGGAAGGAAGGAAGGAAGGAAGGAAGGAAAAAAGGAAGGAAGAAAGGAAGAAAGAAAGGAAGAAAAGAAAGAAAGCACACCATTCTCCAGCATTAATTTAAGCAATATTTATAGAGTAACTGAGAAGGGAAATGGTGCTGTGGTAGGGGCTGGTGTCTATGAGCTACTCAGACATGAGCCACAATTTCTTGTTCATTCAAAGGCCAATAAGTCCCTGGAGAAATAGGCAGCTCTAATGGACATCTTTCCATTACTTGTGTTTTAATAAATTCTCTCTTCTTTCTCTGCTGCCTGTATCTGTTATAAGAATAAGCTCCTAGGTGGCAAATCTAGGCATAAAGAAAGGTACCCTTCCCCTTTGCATAAGGTGAAATTAAAATCTCTACTGGCATACACATTCATCCTTTGGTTGGAATCTTCACTTGGAATCTAAGAGTTGGTAAAGGTCTCATTTCTCAAATATCTAGGAGACTGATCCAAATTTGTTTAAAAAAAAAAGAATCATTCCTCAATTGATAAGTGGTCAAAGAATGTAAATAGGAAGTTTTCAGAAGAACAAATCAAAACCATCAACAAT
>CM053596.1:142362121-142380483 GCA_028646575.1 Pseudocheirus occidentalis | reverse complement strand
GTAACAGGTTTGGGCCCAGCCACAATGAAATACTTATGGCCTCTGCAAAAGCCTCCTGAAGATTCAATCAGACTTCAAGAAGTTTCCCAGAGTAAGTACCTCAAAGATTCAAGGAGAGCTCAAAAGGGGGGTGGGGGGCAGAGTCCCAGAGCCTACACCTCATCATTATGAGAACTGTGTGCAAATTCCAGGAGGAGAGGCATCCCTCTCCCCTTTTTACAAGCAGGAAAGCAATCTTGTTCACCTGCTACCACCAATTTAGGATTGATTGAAACTGGAGCAATAAGGTTCTATGCCATCCTTCTGGAGTTCTGTAGCTCTTCATGGAGAAGTAATTTACTTGGAATAAAGAACTATCTCTTCCAGAATTTGGCATCTGGTCTACAATGCCAGTTTCACATTATCCAATGAAGAAATGTGGAAAAAAAACCCATGATCTAAAAAGCTAAATTCTGTTCAAACCATTCTAGATTCTGACTTGCACCTCTATGTGACTCTAGCAGTGGTTCTCAACCTTCCTAATGCCTCAACCCTTTAATACTCGTATGTGGACATATCTGCATGTGGGCAGACTGGTGTCTCGGTTCCTAAGACCATTGGAAATATGTGTTTTCTGATGGTCTTAGGCACCCCCAAAGGGATCGTGACCCACAGGTTGAAAACCACTGTTCTTGAGGATTCCAAGCAAGTCTTTTGAGGTAGAGAGAGTCTAAGAAACCACCAAGGCTGCTATTGCCATTTAGAACAGAAATCAAATTAATTTAAATAATTTTCCAGTCACATAACTGACAACAAAGGAAGGATACTCAGTTTGACTACTGAGTTTGTGTGAAGGGGACTTGTTGGCAATTTGCAAGTCCAGATGTAGGAGGTGGTCTGTTCATTGATGCTTCAGTTCTGATAAAAGAGACTTGTTCAACAGTCCGCACTGGTATCTTTTTCTCTAAAATCTTTTTTTTCAGAACATTATTTGCCTGTTGTTTTACCTGAAGAAACTTTTGCTGAGGATGAGAAGGCTTTCTTGACAGAGGGAAAGGTAAGTAATTCCTCTTTCAAGAACCAGTTAAAAGAAATTGCTTTTCTGGACCAATTATTTCTGATCAGGTTACTGGTGGCTAGCATGAAAATGAGGGAAAATTGAGGAAGTACCCCTTCCATCTTAAAATTTGTGATAGAAGAGAGGAGAGCTGGGTTTAGTCTGATGTGACCCCTAGATTATATTCCAAGACTTCAGAGCATTCAATCAATCAATAAGCATTTATTAACCACTTACCACCTGCCAGGTAGGGCAGCTAGGTGGTACAGTGGATAGAGCAGCAGGCCTGGAGTCAGGAATATTTGAAATCAAATATGACCTCAGATACTTACTAGCTGTGTGACATTGGGTAGTCACTTAACCCTTATTTACCTCAGTTTCCTCTTCTGTAAAATAATCTGGAGAGGGATATGGCAACTCACCCTAGTATCTTTGCCAAGAAATCACCAAATTGGATCTGGGAGAGTGAGACATGACTGAACAACGATGATATAAGTGAAATGGGTTTCCTCAGGAGATAATGAGTGGTCCCTCATTTTGAAGTTTCTCAAACTGGACGACAACTTGGGTGTGTTTGGAATGAAAAACCCCATCCAAAACTTTAATTAAAAATTTGGAGATCTCTTAGGATAAAAACAGGAGTTTATTCTCTTCCCTGGGAGAAAAGGGTGGTCTTCCCAATGACTGATCATGAGGTAGAAGCAAGGCAATATGGAGGGAGCAGAGTTTTAAACCCTAACACAGTCAAGCCCCCTTCCTCGAAGAGCTCCTCTCCCATTGGCTGAGAAACAGACTTAAGCCTCAGCACCAAAATCTTCCCCAATGGCAAGTTATAGGGAAGCCTGTCACTATCTTTCAGTGGCCAGGAAACAGGCTTGCAAAGAATAAGGATGCTGACTGACAGCAAGGGAAAGGGGGAAAGGGTCCCAAAGCAAGAGAGGAGGAGTGAGCTTGAGCTGTCCCTGACTCCCACTGGCTGGGAGGATGGGCCCACAAAAGTGGGAAATCAGAAAGGGCTTGTTGCTGATTGACAGCAGTATTGGAGGGGGGAATTAATACAAAATTGCCTGAGAAGTTTTCACTCTCCCCAGACAGGTGTGGTATAGTTGGGTTCTTTTGGAGGTTTGATTTAATCCTGGAGGTCCTTCCAAATCTAAAGTTCAATGTTGTGTTTTTTAAAAATCCATATAGGAAATGTGCTTCTGTTTTTTCTGCATAGCATTGTATTAGAAAGGAGAGAATAAGAATTACTAATAAAGATTTGATGCCCTAGGGAAACAGGACAGATAACAACTGCTTTTAAGGAGATCAAGTCCTTAGGCCCAGATAACCTAGTGCATTTTCCAACCCAGAATTCTCAAAGGACTCTGAAAGAACTGTTTGATATTATTGCTGAACTACTTTCAATGATTTTTGAATGATCATGGAGAATGGGAGAGCCCACTGGACTAAGGAAGGGCAAATGCTTCTCTAAATTTCAAAATAGGGAAGGAGAGTCTGCAAAGTCATCTTATCTTTGATTCCTGGAAAAATTCAAGAATATATCTTAATAATAATTAAAGGCATCCTTAGTGAACACCTAGAAAAGGATATTGAACCAGTCCTGAAACTGATTTGAAAAACTAAACTGCTGATTGACATAATAAACAGCCACAATTTCAGAGGAGCCATGATGAAACATTCCACTTACCTACTGATGGAGAAGTGATAAATGTGGCGTGCAAATTTACTGCAGAAGTCTGTTTAGCTTGACTGTGCATATTTATTAAAATGGGTTAGTTTTTCTTTTGATTTTCAATAGAGGAAAGGAGGTGGAAGAGAAAATATATTTGCATTTATTGAAAAAACATTTTTAAAGTATGCTTGTTTCCTTCTTAGATATTCTTTAATTATGCCTTCAATGGGTTTTTGTTTCAGGGAGAAGTCTGGGGTGATTAAAAGCACTATACAATTTCCTAAAGACAACAACCTCCTCCTGTTTAATTTTGGGTCTAGTCATTGTCTATTTCCAATGTTTATCCAAAATGGATTGTCTACTCACCTTCATAGCACAGTATGGACAATAGATGTTCTCCATCCACTTAGCTTTTTCTGGGTGGATAACTAGGTCAGTCTTGTGAATGATTATGGATCTTGTTTATGCTGATGCTAGATGGCTTCTAAAATCATGTAAACATAGTAGATCAGGTATAGGACAGCTATTTATTTCCTCTAACACACATACAATGCAAAAAACCCCTAAAAAATTAATAAGCTCATGTTGACATATATAAATGATCAAATAGTAACCCATCATTCCTATTATACTCTACTAGGAAGATGATACTTACAACATGAAACATTCTATGGTGCTGTTGTGCAGAGAATAAGAGCGAGCCGAGACCTGGGTTCAAGATAAATTTAGGTGTGGATTTATTGATTAAGTGCGCGACTACCCAATTGTATCCACTCAAACGAGTAGTGATTTTTTTGGGTTACAGACTTGATTATATAGACCAAAACTGCAAACCACAATCAGGGAGGGGAACTAGCAGAAACTATTATATACAAAAGCAAAAAGAACAGTCATTGGTTAGATCTATAGTTCAGGGCTAATTTGGGAATATGGCACAAGGGTACAAGGGTGCAACCTTCCTGTAACATGGGGGTACCTCCTAGAACAGGGTAGAGGGCACAGTGTGGGGGCCATAGTCAGCACTTTCCAGAGCAGGGTGACAGGTCATGGGGTCTGGGGAAACTGGAAAGTCTCGAACTAGACCAGGGTCGTGTTCTGGGCAAAGGGTGTGGGGACCCTATTTGGTTAACAGAACAGGACAGGGTCTCTATGTTGCACCATAACCCTGAGTTGCACTTTATACACTCATAATGATTCAAGGGAAAAATATAAAGAGAGAATAGTAATAGGGACCTTTGCCCTGAGCAATGCCCAGTCATGCCCCGACAGCTGTTCCGAGCTATGACAGGATATAGGACAGAGACAGAGACAGGGACAATGACAGAAATAAAAGGGGGCTTAATGGTAGGCCATGAATCAGACGGTGGGCAGGTGACCTGGCATTTGGGTTCAGGCACAACAGTACCACTGGATAAGTATGTCACTTTCGTCTTATCTCTGTACAGTCTAAGCAATTTACTCAAGGTCCATATTTTCTGGATTAATAGGTATGCATGGCTGATCCTTCTGTCAATGGTCATCTCCGAAAAGGAGTAGAGATTCATGAAGTACCTCTTTCTGCTAGCATCTGACCCTCTCAGTGACACCTCTTAAACTTCGGAGGTAGCCACCAAGGCCAGAAACACCCATCTCAGTATCATGACTTGATTACCTGTGCCCAGGAAAACAAACACAAAACAGAAGAGGCAGCAAGGGTCCTAAGATCTGGTCTCCATCTCACGCAGCAAGCAGCTCATGTCTTTGCTGCAATTACTCCTAAAGATGAGGGTAGAGAAAAAAACTCTTTCCTAGTCTTAGTAAATTTAAGGGAAAATCAACCTGAACCAAACCTTAAGCAACATGAGAGAAAGAGAGAGAGAGAGAGAAATACTAGCACAACTAGGTAAGTAGGTCACACAGTACATAGAGCACTGGGCAGGGACTCAGGAAGACCTGAGTTAAAATCTGACCTCAGATAACAGCTGTGAGACCCTGGGCAGGTCACTTAACCCTTGTCTTCTTCAGTGTCCTCCACTGATAATAATAGCATTTACCTCCCAGAATTGTTGTGAAGATCAAATGAGACTAATTTGTAAGACACAGCATAGTGCTTTTTGGAATGTATGTCACCTTCATAGCAGAACTAACTGTATTTACTGCTATTTACCCTGGCTTGTGGCATTTAGTTCCATGTAGCCTTCTTGTTCCCTAAGCCTGATTAGCTTATTGATTTCAGAGATCAGGCGCACTTTAATTATGCAATCTTCACTATAACCTCAGACTCAACCACCTTTCTTTGCTACTGCTACTGTATCTTGGGGCGTGAATCTGTTGCTAAAATTATTTTCTATTCACCACATCTCAGCTCTCTTGGCTTTAAGCAAGAGTATTTATTGACAAGAAAAATTATATACAGATGCAAAAGAGTACAGTAATTAGATGTGCCCCAAAAAGAAAGAGGTGTGGCAGGGGGTATTGGGTAGAGAAGAGGTCTTGCCGCCAGGCAGACCTAGGTTCAAGACCTGCCTTTCACACTCTGGCTAGGTGATCCATAATAAGTTACTCACCCTTGCAATGCCTTAAGCAACTGTCTAAGACTGTCAATGGCAGAGAATATGCCAACTGGCACTGATGTGGATACAAAGGTGCCCTGAGGGTCAATAGTAATGGTTACTTTCCCAGGCCCCCCGAGGGGTGTTTGAGGCTTATTCTTAGCCCATTCTGTAACTTGAGGGTGTTTTAGTGCCCCTTCCCCTTATCTGCATATACCATACAACCTGTACTAAAAGAATTGCTTTTCATTCCCCTTATCCTGTGTTCCCCATCCTGTGTCATCCATTTCCCCATCCTGCGACATGACAACCTTTCTTTGTCTTGTAAGCAACTGCCTTCCTTACCTTGTTTGTACCTATCTGGTCCCTAAATCTCCAACCCCTGTTAGAAAACCTAAAATTACAACATCGTCCTGTAGGCTATGTAGCTTTCTGGCTATAAAAGTCTAATCCTTTTCCTATATCATTGCTTTTGTTTAGCTCCTTGCTAAGTCTCAGGCCCATATGCTTTTGCATTTGGCTAAGGAGAAGGTCTGATGGAATTCTTTCAAAAACCTGAACCAACTCTCCCAACCCTGAACCTCATCACCATACACCATCTATATGTGAAAAAGAGTCCCTTGGTTGTAAATGCAAGTTGACAACAAATGTAGCAGGCTCCATTTACATTTTATGGTCTCAGAATGTAGTAAGTCCCAAGATAAGGGGGAATCTCACCTCAGGTCTTTGAAGTTGCTGACACAGGGAAAGGCATTTTTAAATCAACCAAAGCAGTTTGTTTGATTAATTCAGACTTTGGGCAAAATATGATATTTAATGGTTATCACTTGTCATAAATAATAAAGTGAGCAATATCAGGACTCAAATTCACCCAGTATGACCTTCTTGCCTGGAGATTTGCTACAAATTTCAAACCAAACTGCAGGAAAATTACAAGAAAAACCATATTGCTTGAGGAGGCCAAGACTGTCCTGGGAGATGCCCATATTGAGTTGTGAGCTGAGTTCCCCCTCAAAAAAAAAAAACAACCTTAAAAAATAATAGGTGAATCCAATGGGGTTTAGGCTAGAGATACAAATAAAACAAATGAGAAACAATCTTTTTTTGGAGGAGGAAAGGCAGGGCAATTGGGGTTAAGTGACTTGCCCAGGGTCATACGGTTAGTAAACAGTAAGTGTCTGAGGCTGGATTTGAACTCAGGTCTTCCTGACTCCATCACCAGTGCTCTATTCATTGTGCAATCTCTACTCTTAAGGAGCATACATTCTAATAGGGAAGATTCCAAGTGTATGTGTGTATGTATACATATACATATATACACACATATACATACTTAGTGTCATCTTTATTATCAAGTAGTCTATACCCAGCTATATCCAGATAGATAGAGACAGAGAGATATTAGTGTATCTATAGATATAAGATATATATGTTATTATATATTTACATTGTTTTTGTCCAGTCACTTTAGTTGTGTTTGACTTTTCATGACCCCATTTGGGTTTTTTTTTTTTTGTGGCAAAGACAGTGGAGTGTTTTGCTCCCTTCTCTAGTTCATTTTACAGATGAGGGAACTGAGACAGAGTTAAGTGACTTGCCCAGGGTCACACAGCTAAATCTGAGGCCAAATTTAAACTCAGGAAGATGAGTCTTCTTGATTTCAAGTCCAGTGCTATATCCACTGCCACCTAGATGCTCACTAGGTCTCTCTTTCTCTCTCTCTCTCTCTCTCTCCCTCTCTCTCTCTCTCTCTCTCTCTCTCTCTCTCTCTCTCTCTCTCTCTCTCTCTCTCTCTCTCTCTCTCTCCTTCTGTATCCCTACCTAACTTCATCTATCTGTATCTCACTCATTCTGTAAGGGTCAATTTAAGTCCTATGTGCATTTAGCATTCTGTAGCTATACCAGTCCACATTGCTATATTGCCTTTTCTCTGAGCTATCATCCTGAGGTAGTATTTCCCCCCAATGAATGTTTCATGTGTATTAGTTCTTTCTCCCCACTTAGATTGTAACCTCTTAGAGAATACAAAGCATGTCTGATACTGGCAGGCCTGCTTTCCTCCTGCTGCTCATCTCATGGTGCTTAAAAGCCACCCCTTTATTTCATTTTTCTCCATCTCAGGCAACTTAGCTCATTTGTTATTGAAGCAGCCCAGTGAATGTGAACGATTTCTCCTTCACCTTCTCCTTACTGACACACATTCTCCTTCTTGTGGCAAATAGAGTAACTGCAGGGCTTATGATACAGGGTTAGAACATCCCAAGGAGCACATGGGGGCAGGGGTTGAGAGGTGGAGAAGGGTGAATGATCCACTTTCCCCATGTTCTGTTTTCTGAAGAACAGCAACAAAATGGAACGATTCCATTATTAGGATTAGGATAGGTGGGACACTGAAAGACTTGGTGGAAGGAACTGTGAATGTTTTAGCCTGGAAAAATAGATAGATAGATAGACAGATAGATAGATAAGTCTCTGCTCTCAAGAAGTTTACTTTTTTTTTTTTTGGAGGAGGAAAGGCAGGGCAATTGGGGTTAAGTGACTTGCCCAAGGTCACACAAGCTAGTAAGTGTGTCAAGGGTCTGAAGCCAAGTTTGAACTCAGGTCCTCCTGACTCCAGGGCCAGTATTCTATTCACTGCACCACCTAGTTGTCCATTCTTTTTAATAATAATAATAATAATATTATAATAATAGATAGCATTTATATAGAACTTTACATATGTTAACTTATTTGCTCCTCACAATAGTTCTATGAGAAAACTGAGACACAGGGGAGTTTGCCTATCAACACAGGACTAGTGAGTGTCTGGGGCAGGACTAGATCTATCCACTGAGCATCTATTTCTAATTGGGGAAAACAACCATCCAGGAAGTTTTAGCCTCAACTCAGCTTAGGGGGCAGCGTCAAAGCAGATAGCAACTTAATCTTTAGTGTCCTTTCCATTGGAAAAATCTTGAATGTTTCTGATAAGGAATCATTTGACAATACCAAGGACGTTGGCATTCTGATTTTCTTTTTCTGGGTCTTCAGTAGCTGTAGCTGCTGAGGATGTGGAAACTCTAGGCACCTGCAGAAGCAATTGCTGGGCCCATGTCTACCAGGGCCGCTTCCCTAGATGAGAGCTGTGAGGGCTTGGCTAGTCAGTGGTGTTGGGAACATTGCTATTCTCTGTACTCTCAAGCTTGTGGTCTTTGGCTTTCTCCACCAGGGGAGATGGTAATATGTACCACCTTCTGTGTACTTGGAACATGCTGATGCTTCCATGGAAAAGAAAGTGCTGTATAAATGCAAATTGTTGCTATTGTTTTTAATCAGAGTGTCTCTCTTTTTGTTGTTGGAGGGGATAAGGGTAGAAGGAAATGGCAAACCACATTAGTATCTTTGCCAAGAAAATCCCAAATGAGGTCACAAAGAATTGATCACAACTGAAAAATAACAACAACAAAAACATTTAATTAAACTAAAATGAAAACAAAATCAATGCAATTACTATTAAAAGGGTAACAGTTACTCTGGGACAAATTTGTGCAGCAAGCTTTTCTGAAAAAGGTCTGATGTCCAAAATATATAAGACATAGGTTGAAATATACACGTATATGCTTATTTATATATACATATATATGCATATACACACATATATGCATTATATATACTTTTGTTACGTGTGTATATGTGTGTATATGCACACACATATGTCTAGGGAGGTGATTATTTCTTGACTCTACCCTACATCGGGAATATTGTATTCCATATTATTTACCATATTTTAGGAAGAATGTAGATAAGCTGAAGTGCATCCAGAAAAGGCTTCTCAGGATGGTCAAGAACCTTGAGAGTGTGCCACCATAAAGAAGGAGAAGAGAAGATTTTGGGGATGTGATCACTAAGTCTGAATGTTAAGCAGTTGAAATCATGCACTTGAACTCTTCTGTAGAAGCTCCATGAGAGCAGGGACCCGGTCTAATCTAAAATGTTGTAATTCTTCAGGTACCTAATGCAGTAAATACTCGAGTCATAGTGACACTCAATGAATGTTTGTTGAATTGAACTGAACTGAATGGAGGTGGTGGGTGCACAATGGGAATAAGAGTGGATTTGGAGTAAGAGGACTATGTTTTGAACTCAACCCTGCCAGCTCCACTTGTGTGGCCTTGGAGGGTTCATTGGCCTCCCTGAGCTCAGTTTTCTTACCTGTAAAATGAGAGAGTTGAACTAGATGACCTTTCAATTAATTTCTAGCTATGAATTTATGATCCTATGACTGAAAACGAGACTAATTCTCTCAATGAAGTGAAGGTAACACTGCTGAAGAGATTTAACTCCACCTCTAGGGATGAATAAAGAATGAATGAATGAATGTAAAGACATCTATTAAGAACTTACTCCGACCTCAGGCAAGTCACTTAACCCTAATTGTCCTGCCTTCCCTGCTCCAAAAAACAAAAGCAAAATCAAAACCAAAAAAAGAATTTACTCTATGCAAAGCACTGAGACTATACAGAGAAAAGTAAGATAGTTCAGTCCTCAAGGAGCTCACATTTTGATGAGGGAGATAATTGCAAGTCAGATGGAAAGGTCCCAAGGTTCTTAGGGTGCACCCATAAAGCAGATAATAGTGCATTTTCCTTAGAGTCATCTCCATTAATAAAAGCATAGTAATTCCTGATGGTAAAGTGAGCCATTTGACCAAGGACTTTGGTGGCTCAGGCTGCTCTGGAGGTGGAGGTTGCAGCACCTGCAAAGACTAGTTGCCAGGTCACCACTCCACAAAGACTGATTCCCTGCGCTGTGCCTTCAGGGGATAAGCTTGAAGTAGGGTCCGTGGTCTAGGAGGCACTGCTGTTCCATGGCCCACTTGGGCTTTCCTTTTTATTCATAGCGTTTGTTTGGTGCTTAGAGATGGGAGTAGTGGGCGTGGCAGGCCCCTTCTCCACAAGGTTTTTTCTTTTGATGATAGCTGTAAGTGGCAGAAGGAAAAGGCCAGCTGGGACCCCTAGTTAGATACTCACTCTTCGGTTCCGAGCTTCAGAAGTCAAGGTTTTTTTCTTGGTCTTCCCAGATTTTGATTGTTTCTCAGACACTGGGGAGTTGGAGTTTCCTGGGAGCCTCAGGGTAGCTTCAAAGAAAGAGCAGGGAGCTCTGATCAGGAAGGGCAGGTCACCTACATTATGAAACCTTTCAAAGGCTTAAAGCTCACTCAGCTGAAGTCACAGGGATCATCCCTTCAGAGGAAATCATCTCTTCTCTAAGGCCAAAGCACCAAGCAGCACAAAATGCACCAGGCTGGGCAGCATCCTGACCCACCTGCTCTGCTGAATAAGAGCCAGGGGAGTAGAATCTACCTTTTATTCCTCTTCCTGGCTTAGTGATGTTTGCTCACTATGTATGGATTTATTTAAATCACTCTCGAGTCATATTTATACCTAGAACTATTGTTGTCATTTTATAGATGGAAAATTGTGAGCTATGGAGGATATATAATAACAGCTAGCATTTACGGAGTGCTTAAGGTTCTGATTTGCAAATATTACCTCATTGGATCCTCACAAAAACTCTGTAAGGTAAGTACTATCGTTATCAATATTTACAGATAAGGAAACTGATGCACAGAGTTGACTAAGTGACTTGTTCAGGCTCACACAGCTCCTAAGTATGTGAGACTCAGGTCTTCCTGACTTTTTATTGTCTACCCACAGCACCATCTAACTGCTTCTAAATCATATTCAAACTGAATGAAATACTGCATTGGTTCAGTTTCTGTTTAAAAACTATTCTAATCATCTAAATTTGTCTTAAAAATTTAACCATTCTTTTGCATATGTATGTATTCATTCATTATCTATCATAATATCTATCCAATATCTATTTTTAAAATATAGGATTCTAAGATTTAGATGATCCTTTATCTCTGCAAAAAATAGAGTGAATAGATGTCCTCCTGTCATCCCAGCTATTGAGGTAGATTGAGGCAGTGGGCATCTTCATCTCAGGAATTCTGAGTTGCAGTGGGCTAAGCCAATTTGGTGTCTACACTATCTAGCCCCAATACAAAGAGCCCCTGAGAGTCGGGGCAGGCTCACCAGGATGCCTAAAGAGGAGCAAACAGGACCAGGTCGGAAATAGAGGAGGTCAAAACTTCTGTGCCTATTAGCACTGGGCTAAGGCCACTGCGCTTCTAGTTTGGGTGTAAAAGGAAGGTGTAGTCTCAAAACAGAAACAAAAAATCAGTTCTGAGGTTGCTCTCAGAAAGGTCAGAAGTCAACATGCTATCTTGCTTTATGCATGCTCTCATTCACGAAGTAAAACTGTGAGAAGCAGTTCATTTGGACTCCTGTGCTATTCCAATCAGTATTACTCATTCTGATATTTTACATAAATCAAATAGGGATAATTAGATTACTTCTTGTAGTAGGCCATTATAATGGGCCTCAAACTTTAATGTAACATTCACTACTTGTTTACCAGTTAAGACTTTCAGTTGTACAACCATAAGAACGCTAAGAAAGATATCTCCATCCTGTTTTACTCAAATTCCACGTCCAAACCCAACATGGGTGGGGTGCCTTGATTCTTTGGAATGTCCCCCAATTTATTTTTGTACCACTCTCTCTTGTCCATCATGAGCAAGTGACCATCTTATGCCACTTAGTCAATAGAGGTATCCTTCACCCAACCTGTGACTCCACCCCTGCTGATATCTCATTTTTTGACCCTCAAAAGCAAGATCAATCAACTAATGTATTTTACCATCCTTCTTTTGCATATTTGGGTATCAAATCCTATGAAAACAAGGTCGTGGGGACCAGGGCCATCTCAGATCATGAGGAATATTTGAGGTCCATTTCATTAGAGGGGACCATGCACCGTTTAATAAAACACCATTGAGGGGTGGCTAGGTGGCACAGTGACTAGAGCACTGGCTCTGGAGTCAGGAGGACCTGAGTTCAAATCTAGCCTTAGACACTTAACACTTACTAGCTGTGTGACCTTGGCCAAGTCACTTAAGCCTAATTGCCCTGCCTTCCCCCCTCCAAAAAGCAAATAAAATAAATAAATAAACAAATAACAAAATGCCATTGACTCTTACTTAATGATTTTTCTTGCATATTGGGCAATTATAATCCCCACAAAACCTCCAAGGCCCCTACTTTGCCCTGGGTTTTTCCCTCAGAAGGTTGGCTGTTCCTCTGGTCCTGTAGAGCCTCCAGACAGTTCTCTATAGTTATTCTGCTTCCTATCTCTCATTCACCAAATAGTTGACAAAAATATCCCTCTGAACTACACAAGAAGAGCAGTAACTAGGACACCTATTAAAGGTTATTCAGAGTTGGTTTCTTTCTCTGCTGAAACAGAGACTGGGAAGGTCTCCTCTTTTTTTAGTTTCACATTTTCTGCAGGCCACTCCTCTTTATTCTCTTCTCCTTGTCACTTCTGCTGGGTTTTTTTTTTCTCCTTTTGTGTGAACATTTTTGTCCTCAGATTTGTCCATCCTTGCTGTCTTTTGGGACTTAGATTCAACTTTTACAGGGACTAATTTAACTGGCTAATCAGTTGTCAGTTCTCTTTGCTGAGCTCTTCTTGGACTCCTCTATGAACTGCCTCTTCTGCAGAGCTGACCTTTGTGGGCATCTTGGTTGCTGCCTTGGATCTGCTTTCTCTCTTCAGATGCTGCTTGTCCTCTGGTATTTCTGATGGGGGCTGTGCACAAATAGAACTCATTCCAGCAGAGGGAGCAGTTAGAGAAACTAATGGAATTGGATGAGAAGCCCACACCCCAAGACCTCTCCTTAATCTCTTTTTACCCTGCCATATAATTTTTTGTTTTTGTGTTTTATTTTTTGAAGGCAATTTGGGTTTAGGGACATGCCCAGGATCACACAGCTGGTAAGTGCCTGAGGCTGGATTTGAACTCTGGTTGTCCTGACTCTAGGACTGGTGCAGCACTGCACCATGTAGCTGTCCCACTTTTTATTAATTTTCATTAGTTTGCATTTCTTCCTTTGAAAACTGTTTGTTCATATCCTCAGACCACTTATCCATTGAGACTGGCTTTTGGAAATAAATAGAAAGCTAGCTAGCTAGAGGTTCTTATGTATGATATATAATCTTTAATTTTAATAAAGCACAATCTTTAATAGCAACAAAAGATACGTGTATCTTTAATTATTTACATGTTTTTGGATACTAAACCTTTATCAGAAAAATTTGGAAAAAAAAAAGATTTGTTTCCCATTCAAACATTTCTCTTCTTGTTGTAGGTGCATTAATTTAGTTTATCCAGAAGCCTTGTAGTATCATATAATCAAAATTATTTCTTTTATCTTTTGCAATTGTCTCTTTCCTTCTGTTAGGAATTCAGCTACTATCTATAGTGAAAGGCATAAGCAATTATGGGGTTTGGGATATTATTGTTTTTAATATGATTGTTTTCTTAATGTTGAACTATCATTGGCTAATATCCAACCTGGTCATGATAAATCATTTCTTGAATGAATCAGTATAATCTGATTAACAGGATTTCATCCAAAATTTTTGAATTGAAATTAATCATATTGGTTTATAGTCGTCTCCCCCTCCTCCCCTTTATCCTTCTTTGGTTTAGGTATTAGGACTATACTTGTCTCATAAAAGAAATCCAGTAGAGAGTTTTTTCTTTAATTCTTGCAAATAATTTATGAAATTAGTTTTAATTGTTCCTTTAAAAGTTTAAGAGAATTCACCTGTGAATCCATTAAGGCCAGGAAATTTTTTTCTCCCCAGGAGACAACTAGGTGATGCAGTGGCTAGAACTCTGGACCTGGAGTTAGGAAGACCTAATGATTGCAAATTCAGCCTCAGACATTTAATAGCTGTGTGAACCTGGGAAAGTTATGCAATCTCTGTCTACCTTAGTTTCTTCATCAATAAAATGAAGGTAATAATAGCATTCATCTTCCAGGGTTATTGTGAGAATCAAATAAAATAGTGTTTGTGAAGCACTTAGAACAGTACCTGGCACACAGTAGGTGCTCAAAGATTTGTTTCTATTTTTAGTGGTTCCTTTGCAGCTAGTTTTATTTGGGTTATTTAAGATCTCTATTTGGTCTTCTGTTAGTTTGAGCAGTTTATATTTTTAAAGGTAGTCCTCTTTTTTCTTTTGCGTTTTGTTATCCTTTAACTCTACATAGTGTGTTCTGATAATTCTTTTTATTTCTTCTGGTTTTGTTGTGATTTTACCTTGTTCATTTGCTATTTTGATTTAATTTTCTGCCCTCTCCTTTTTTAATCAGATTGCTTTATCCTTTTACTAGTGTTTCAAAGAGCTAGGTTTTAGTTATATTTATTATTCATCTAGGGATTTTTTTGGTTTCCAGCTTATTTCTCCTCTAATTTTTAATATTTCCTCTTTTGTGCTTATACTAGGTTTCTTTATCCACTGACTTTCTAATCATAAAAATTCATATTCGGTTTATCAATTCTTTCCTTTTCTATTTTTTAGTGCAGGTTTTTAGGGATATATACATATATAGATAGATATAGATAGATAGATATATACATATATATATATATATATATTTGTTTGTTTATTTATTTATTTGGTTTTTTTTTGCCCTGAGGACTATTTTAATTGCATTCTAGAAATTGTTTCATCATTATCATTTCCTTTCCCACAATTATTAATTTTTCCTATGATTGTTCTTTAAACTACTCACTATATAGGATTTCATTGTCAAGGTTCTTTTTGGGTCTTTACCATTTTTTTTGTGTTCCCTCTGTGCACCAATATATGGTCACTATTTGTCAGGATTCTATGTGGTACTAAGAAATATTAGTATTCTTTAGCAATCCCATTTCAAAGTCATCATAGGTCTTTTAAATCTAATTTCTCCAACAATTTGTTTAATTCTATTTTTCCCCTTTTGTTTATGGTTCTGTTAGGTTTGTCCAAAACTAAAAGTAGGACAGTAAAAACTCCTGCTGTTGTATTGATATGTCTTCTTACAATTCAGTTATTTTTCCTTTTAAAATTTAAATATTAAGGCATTTGGAGCATATAAGTTTAATATTGATATATGTTTATGGTCTATGGTTTCTTTATTTCTTATTATGTTGTTCTGCTTTACTTTGTCTAATAGCATGATTGCAACTCCTGTTGTTTTGTTTTATTTACCTGATGCATAGTACATTTTGTTCCAGCTGCTAGTGTCTCATTTTTATTCTGTGCATACCTTTATTTTTAAGAGTGTTTCTTGTAAGCAATAAAATGGGAGGTGTTGTTTTGTTTTCCAATCTAGTATTCCTTTTTGTTTTATTGGATTGTTTAACCCATTTACATTTTAAATTATTAGTTATGTTTATATTTTCCTCCATTTGTGTCTAATATTGGGGTTTTTTTCCTTCTCAATTAGCATGCTTTTCTTTTTCCTCTATGAAGACAATACGTTGTCTCTTCAATTATTTTAGTTTTATTTACTTTAAGGCAACCCTATTCCCATCAGCTCTTCACATTCAAATCCCTCTCTTGCTTAGAACTCCTTTCTCTACTTTTGGAGCTTTGCTTTACTTTTTAATTCTTTTTTATACCTCCTCTTCATCTAGTTTTTTAATTCTTCCCCTCTTTTTTTCTCAAAGTAGTCAATTAAGATCCCTCTTCCTCTCCTCCCCTTCAACTTGTTTTTGTTAGTTCTTTATTTCACTTTCTGTGCCTTTTTATTAAAAAAGAAAAGATTTCTTTTTCCCATTCTCTTCATTATTTTCTTCCCTTTCTGTCTATTCTAGACTTTTATTCTTCAAAACATGTCTTTTATACTTACTTATTTCTTCTTTAGTCTTGGCATTCTTCATTTAGTTAAAACTTCTAAAGTATTCACTTCTAGTTCCCTTTTCAAAAGAGTTTCTATGTTATTACCCCAACCCCCTTTTTCTATTCCCCCCCCCCACTATTGGAAAAACTAATTCTTGCAATTGATAGAGAGAATAAAAGTATTGTCCCATGTTAGGAATTTTCCTGGGTACCTGATTGTGCAATTGTTTACTACCCTTTGCCCTCTCCATGATTATTTCCCCTCAATTAGCAACTAATTTTTTCTTTTGGCAGCATTTTATTTTATTATCTATGTCTTGCTTTTTTGATGTATTTGTTTACATTTTAAATATTTCTATTGTTGGGAGTGTTTGTGAAGCAAATAATTTATTCCAAACTAATTTTCATTGTAGGAAAGCATCAAATACCTCTTTTTATTGAATATCTATCTTTTTTTTCCCCATTAGTTATTAGACTCCCGTTTGTAGGGTATATCAGCTTGGGTGGCATGTTGAACTCCTTTTCTCTTCAGAAGACGTTATTATGTTTCTTCCTACAGTTTCCTGTGGGTACAGAATAGTCTTGTATTATTCACATTTTCTTTCCACTATATCAGAAAGTCTTTCTCTTGATCACTTACACATTTGTTGTTTGTCATTGGAATTATTAAACTTAACTCCTATGTGCTTTGGAGTTGGCAGCATAGAATTTTTTTCTGGAGACAACCTGCATATTCTTTTGATTGGCACTTTATTTTCTGTATTCAGAATTTCTAGGTAGTTTTCTTATATTATTTCTTTCATGATGGTATTAAGGTTTTTTGCCTCGTGTTCTTCTGAGAGATGAATTCTCTCTATGCTGTATATATAGAGAGATTATATTTTCTTTTAATTTTATAGTTTTTTGTTTCTCTTCTTCTGAATTGTCCTTTACCTCTGTATATTTACATTCCCATTTGGTTCTCTTTTTTGTTTCTGTGGTGAGGCTGGCCACCTTGTTTCAAAATTTTTCTATTCTACCAATTATGTCTGCTGTGCAGGCCATACATTTTGCTCTACAATTCTTATTTCACTCTCAAACTACTTAGGGACATCTTGCTATACTTCCACAATCTCTTGAGAATTCATAGGCTTCTCTGCTTCATCATACATTGATTTCTTTTCTTTTCTTTTGCAATATTTATTCATAGATGTCTGGATTCATTTAGATGATGTGTAGGCCATTTCCCTTTCTCTTAATAACATTTTCTCTGTTTGTTTGCTTGCTTATATTCAAGGTCTTTAGCTGAGTTGAAATTGCTTTATTTCTTGTGCATAAATCTTATTTAGGTGTATTTGGGGAGGTTGTGAGGATCAGATAAAGTGTCTAGTCCTCCATCATGTGGTCATATCTGCCACAGTCACTTTTACTATTGTTGTCTCTAGAACACTGTCTCTCTCTCTCTACTGAAACCAAATTTAGTGCCTGGGCACCTTGGCTCAGTGCTCTCCCTTCAGACTAAGCATGGTTATTCTCATGATCTTTCTCAGTCTAGAAAGATTACAAACCACAAGATATCTAATCAGCCTCTAAACATCTCTCTTCTCTATGCAGAATAGTCAGCCACAAATAATATACTATTACAGTGGAAGTATTGAGATAATCCTGCATTCTTTTTTTAAAAATTAAATTTTTAAATAAAAATTTGAACTTAAATACAAAAAAGGGGGGGAGAAGAATATTTCCATAAATACAGTAGAGGTTTCTATATGAATTTCCATCTTGTAAACTTGCTTTTAAATCAGTTTTACATTTTATTTTCAAAACTTATATTCTTATATTCTCTTATTTCTTATATTCTCTTCTTTGCATTTAAAAAAGTTAGAGGGGTGGCTAGGTGGCTCAGTGAATAGAGCACTGGCCCTGGAGTCAGGAGGACCTGAGTTCAAAATCAGACACTTAACACTTACTTGCCACGTGACCTTGGGCAAGTCACTTAACCCCAATTGCCCCTCCAAAAAAGGAAAAAAAAAGTTAGTGAATGTCTTTTTTGAGGGGGCATCACTACTGCTTTCTCTCATCTTCTTCACCCCACTCATTTAAAATGCAGAGAAATAGTTACACTCCTTTATACTCTCCATCCCAACTTATTTCCCTATTGAGTTAGATGCATTTCTGTACGTGTGTATGTGTGTGTGTGTGTGTGTGTGTGTGTGTGTGTGTGTGTACATGCACTTGTGGGTGTGCACCTTTTCAATATTCCTTTGTCCATTTCAATTGAGTAAGGTTTATCATATGACCTTTTGATTTTTGGAATATGATATTCCAAGATCTCTCTCTCTCTCTCTCTCTCTCTCT
>CM053596.1:142346875-142361621 GCA_028646575.1 Pseudocheirus occidentalis | reverse complement strand
GTCGAGGGAGTTTTGAGCTCTTACCCGAGGAATCATTTTAGTGAAGCTGGAGATGATGTTGGTGCTTTTGGCCTCTTGGTAGTAAGCAAACATCCCAGTGAGGATGACCACCAAGATGAGCACAACACCTAAAAAGACCTGCACAAAAAGTAAAGGAGACCTAAGTCAGAGAAGCAAATACTCAAAATGAACCAGGTACCTCATAGAGTGAGAATCTCAGCCTGCAAACAAGTTAGATCCCAAGTATTTGCTATATAGGTCAGTGGGGAATCATTTCATACATTTTTGGTTGCCAGGCCCTGTGACTTTCTTAAAGGCTTCTCTAAATGCTTTAATTACTAAATTAAGTAATGAGGAAGGAGGCCTTAAGAGGATGAGACTAGAGCCCAAGGAGGCTGCATATTGATACAGGACCTTTGTTCTTTAGGACCCTGTGATGCTTTTCTGTTTCGTCTCTGTGGCATAGAAACAGCACCCCTCAGTACATCTCCACCCATGCCTCCTACCTATAGATGCAGCAACTGCAGCCTGGAGAATTCTAGCAGCATGATCCCACTCAAGAGTGATTCCATGACAGAATCAGGATTGGATTATTCCCTGTTTCCCTGACTGTCAGGCTAGGACTCTGGCTATGAGGGCCCTTAGCCTCTGGTATTCCTTCTATGACAGAGAAACCAATGACAAAAATCATTGCAGGAAGTCTTTAAGTACTTACATTATCCATAGAAGCAGACTTGTCCTTTGAAAATTCAATCAGATATGCAATGAAACACAGGATAGCTCCTGCCCACAAAAGGCTGGAGAATCCACCCACCATTTGTTTGAGGAATTTGATGATTTCTGGAGTTTCTTTTGGTGGAGTAAGGACATTAGGTCCATCCTGAGCCAAGAGTTCTGAAGCTCTTGTGCTAGTGAGACCCTGCGAAGACAGAACCAGGAAAAGTAAGTGTTAAAAATGACTGGACATTCTTAGCCTTGTGGATGTAGAATTCTAGGGGTGAGGCAGGTTTTTTTTATGGGGGGAGGTTCATTTTTTGGTGGGAGTTGGAGAGATCATTGTATTTAGAGTGAAAGTAAGTCCTGGCTTTGTGAAGCTCCTAGTTATCTTATAACCTTGTACCTCTGAATGTTTTTTTTCATAGAAAGGAAAGGACCAATTTAGACTTCTCAAAGATCTTTCCTGCATGCTTATATAAAGAGGAAAAAATATCTTCTCAGGTGAAGAATAAGGACTTGCAAAGAAGAGATCAAAACAAGATTGCTATAGTCCTGGAGTCAGAGGACCGGGATTCAGATCCTGCCTCTGATACCATCTTGTGACCTTAGGCAAGTTACAATCTCCTCACTCTTGTCTTCTGTAAAATTAGCAGGTTGGGCTAGAAAGCCTAAGGCTTTTTTCCAATGCTAGATCTATGATCCTTCCTTGATAACCAGGGTTAAAATCAAAATAGTTCTTACTCAGAAAAATCTTACTATGCAAAGTCTGAACAATAGATGTTACTAAACCAGTCCTTTTCTCTCTATCTATTCTAGATATAGAAAACCTCTCTATCCTTCAAGACCTCACTCACATTTCACCTACTCCAGGAAGCATTGCCTTGTCACCCTAGCCTAATATGAACTCTAGGAAATGTGTTTCTGTCATAGTCTATCCAAACGATTTTAATTGTCCCACAGCTGCGCTCAATACATCTGACTTGTATTACACTTATCTGTGTACATGGTAGCCATCTCCTCTCCCTTGCTACGATGTAAACACTCTAAGGAGGAATTATATTTTCTTCACCTTTGAATCTCCTATTTCTCACACAAATGTTTCTTAAGTATATGTTGAGTGAGCAACCAACTCAATATTTTCTAACTGGAATGCTTGCTCAGGAGCAAGAATGCACATGTTGCAAAAAAAAAAAAAAAAGATGCCTCATGGCAAGACATTTCATATTATGAAGTTCTATTTTAATTGAGATCCACGATAGAAAGCAGTATCAGTTTTTTGTGAAAGAAAAACTTGGAAGGGGATTTGTGCGCCAGTATAAACATGATTGCTTTCATCTTTTAGTTATACCACTTTCAGATTGTAAAGTCCATGAGGCAAGAAAACTTGCTTGGTCCAGAGTTTAGGGACCAATCTACAGAAAGGGTTCCAAGCCTGCTGTTCCATGGTACTATACTTATTGATGATGTTACTCTTCCACTCAAGCAGAGAGAACTCACATCCTTCTTTCCTCTCACAAACCCCTAGAAACACAAGGACAAGAATAACCCTTGTTTAGGTAACTAAGATAAAGCTTAGTCCTTAACTAGAGACATTACATTCTTCTCATCATTCTAGGGATCCCTTCCAAAGTAAGTGATGACTAAGTCTATGTTCCAGTCAAGGAACATCAGGGAGAACCAGGCAACCTTTCTTATCCAGCAACTAAACGAACCCACTGGGAAACTAGCTTTACTCTAAATTGCAACATTGAATTACCGACACTAACGATGTTTCCCACCTTTCCTCACCCCTAAGAGACAGAGGATCAAGTGGCTGATACTGGTCCTTCATCCTCTCGGTGACTTACTTGGATGATACTTGTTCCATACTTCTCTTCTAATTCCTTAGTGCTGAGTTTATGGTCATCCTGAGATTCAAAAGGGAAAAAAAAAAAAAGGGGAAAGAACCATGTGAATAAGAAGCAGCTTAAATTAAGTGACTATTTCTCACCAGCCCTTGGAACAATGGAACAAAGTTTGATTCAGGGGATAAAACCTCAGAACAGGAGGTTCAAGTCCTGCTTCAGACACCCATTGGCTGTGTGATTAGATCATAGGTAAGTCACTTACCCTCTCATTGCACCAGGTAACTAAAACTTTAGGTTTATCAATAGATTTAATCTATAAAAAGTAGAGGTATTTCCATACTAGGAATTTTCTACCAAGATTTCAGTTTACCCTTCCCCATCAGGAAGACATAGCCTTCCTTACTCTACCCTCTGTAATTCTTCCCATTTTAAAGGTAAACAAAAACTCAGGGTTTCTGTATTAATTTCTTGTTCAATTAGGACCACTATAAGAGCTAAAAATCATTCATTTTCTTCCCTCTTAAGCTGAAACTACTTGCAAATGATCTTTCTGTTTCCAATAATTGTATCTTTGGGCTCCACATGACAGGGCCTTCACAAAGAATACAGGAACAATCTAGTAAAGAAAGCCTCCAGGCAAAGATTATATCAGCCTAATTTTAACATGGACCAAATTTAATAATAGATAGCATTTATTTAAACCTTATTGTGTGCCACACACTGTGCTAAATACCTTACAATTTTCATTTCATTTGATCCCCACAACAACTCTAAAGACTGGTGCTATTTTCCTCATTTTGTTCATTAGGAAACTGAGGCAAATACAAGTTCAATCACTTGCTCTGCAGGGATACAGAGCTCATGAGAGTCTGAAGGAGGCCAGATGTGAACTCAGGTCTTATTGCCTCTGGGGCTGGCACTGCCCTATCTAAATGCCCAAGTACATTTAAATTTTTTAATTTTAAAAATTTCTCAGGTCCATTAAAAAAAAACTCTCCAGCTTTTCTTTTACTGGTATCTAAAAAATGCTGATCCAAGGACTTTGGGTCCTACAGACAATAACTCTGATTTTTATTTAGTGTGTGGATGATAGGGATTTGAATCATGACTCTACTAATTACTACTTGTGTCACACTCTCTCTGCCTCAGTTTCCTCATCTACAAAATGATGGTATTGGACTAGATAATTCTTAGAGTCAATTTCAGCTCTAACCATCTCTTCCCTTGGCAGAGCAAAAGTACTATGAAAAAAAAAAGTATTCCCACTCAGCTTAGGATGACTGACCAGATCAAGGTCTTTCTTGAGTTCTTTCTGGAGGTCCTTCTTATGGTGTCTCTTCCTCTTTTCTTTGCCATCACCCTTGTCTGATCTTTCAGTGTCTACTCTTTCAATGTTCTCTGTTCCATTGACCTCAATAGAGTAAATTTCTGTTTTTTCCTGAAATAGAAGCAAAGATTGAGTGTCAGTTGAAAACTGCGGAGCTGGGGTCTTTGAGATCAAAGTCTTCAAAAGCAGGGAAGTGGGGGAAAAGAAGGAATATATCAGGACAGGTCCGTAAAAATACCTTCTGACTCTCTCATCTACAAATCTTAAGAAGAGGGAGAGATAAGAGGAGAATGGAAGGTATCTGGAACATGGATGGAAAAGTAATCTTCCCTCCCTTAGCCCCAAGGGCCACTTCCCTTTTTTCCCCCCCTCTTCTTAGAGAATGACTTTAGAATTTTTTTGCTAGTTCTTAAGAAAAACACTGAAGCAACTTACATACACTCACAGATAAGCTAAGCAAAACTTCCTTTAAATGGATGATTGAGCAACTTCCCAAAAGTTTTGGCAAGGTAATCCAATCTTAGGGTATATCAGAAGAAACATTGTCCCTTACCTCCACACCAGTCCTTCCAATGAAGAGAAAAAAGCAAGGTTTTTTATCAATGCTATGTATAAGGCACTCTGCAAAAGCCCTTTACAAATATTATCTCACTTGATGAAGGAACCCCAGATCCTTCAGATGCTTTCCTTTGACCAAACAAACCCTTTGACTAAAAAAAAAAAAAAAAATCCTAGTCCAGAAGCCAAGACTTCGCTATGAAACCCAAGGGAGTATGTCCCTTTTCTGGAGAAAAGGAACCTAAGTCTCAATAACACGAGCTGGAGAAATTAAAACAGAAGGAAGCTCCCCAGGACCATGATTCCACTCTTCCCCACAGCCATATCTCCCAAGCTAAATTTATTCTTTTCCTCTCTCCTCACAAAAGATCTAGGTTCAGATATGCATACTGAGCCTGGAGATTTTTAGAAATTTTTTGTAGACAATTGGGTTGGGAAAATTGAAATGGGGATACTACTTAACACCTCTGAAGAAACTAATAAAACTGGAGGCCACAGATTCTAATGACCAGATTTAATCCCTCATCCCTTGCTTTCTCCACTACGTGGAATCCCCCCATACTTCATTTTCCTTTGCCTTTCTCAGCCCCTAGAGCCTGTTTGTTCGTTCCAGGTAAAGACAAAGCATCTCTAAATTAGTGCAGGCAGCTACGGACACCAATTTGTCTCATCTTTCTCCCCCGACCAGCCCAAAAGTGTGGAGTAGGGGTTTGAGGTAGGCTGCAACACAACACACACCTTGCCCATGAATGTCGATGGCGTAGGTCCGAGGCTTGGGTGAGGTGGTGAGGTCCTGGGCTGAGGGAGCAGTGGAGAATTTAGGGAATTGAGCCGCAAGTCAAAGAACTCAGGAGTCCGGCGTTCAAGTCACAGGAGCTCGAAGGTTCTAGAGGGAAAGTTGTTGGTTCCGGCGGCAATCCCGGCGGCAATCCCAGTGTCAGTTAAGAGAAGACATACTGACGGGTTCAGTGGTCTGCTCCCTGCAGAGAAATGAGCAGGTGCTCTCTTCCTTTTAATTAACACCTGGGCCCCTCCCACTCTCATCTCTGTGGGCTGCTCCAATCTGGTCTCTGCCTTCTTTAGCGGGGCGGGGAATAATATCACCGGCAGGTGGATCACTTGGGAGGGGGGGGGGGGGGCGGGCCGAACGAGGAAGAGCGGGGATGTAGAATTTGGAACTCAGGACTTCTGGAGGATGACAGGTAGAGGGAAGACGGAAAAAGCTCTCTCTTCCTCAAATTGATCTTTAATTTTCACGACCTCATATAAACAAATAAACATAAGAATACAGCACACTATTCTCCAGTCTTCATATAAAACCATCTATAGAACACCTGAGAAGGGCAATGATATTGGCAGGTTGTTGTCTGTGAGATGCTCAGTCTTGTACTTCATTCACTTGCAATTTAAGGGTCCTTGGAGAAATCGGCAGTTGTACAACATTCTTTTACTTATAGTTTAATAAACTCTCTCTCTTTCCCCCCCTCCTCTCCTGTATCTGCCATAGAAGTAAACCTTTCTAAGTACAAAGAAAGGTGCCACTTTCATTGTATTAAGCGGCATTGAAGTCTGGCATACGCATTCAAGCTTTCTTGTCTTGGTATATTCACTTTAAATATAAAGTTTGTTTGCAAAAGGAATGTAGACACATATATTTGTGTGCACACACATTCAACCAAGAGCCTCCTGCTAGGAAGATGTTTTTCTTTTAAAGTGATGTTTTATCAAGTGAAGAAGCCTCTGCTATTTTTACTAAGTCAGAAAACAAGCAATTGCCATGAGCACAAAACTGACCCAGGGAACAGCTAGGTGGCGCATCAGCTCTGGAGTCAGGAGGACCTGAGTTCAAATCGGCCTCAGGCGCTTAACACTTACTAGCCCTGTGATCTTGGGCAAGTCACTTAACCCCAATTGCCCTGCCTTACACCCTGCAAAAAAGTAAAAAAGCTGACATTCTGGTGATTGTTGGAAGAAAGCACAGACTTTACAATCAGTGACAAGTGCGGACTCCTGCTTACAATCCACTACTACACTCATTACAACCATTTTCATTAACTACTAAGGAAGGGAGAAGCTGATGCCACTGAACCTGGCTGGATACCGTCATCAAGAAAAGTAAAAAAACCAAACTGCTGATTTCCTTTTGGCAATAGAAAGGGGCAGGAGGAGGGAAAAACGGAAAGAGAACACACATACTTATGGGATAATGGGCCTAGTCATTCCCTTTTTCATTAATTTTGGGAAAAGTTTTCTGTTTAACTGGACAAAGGGGTTTTCACTAGTATCTTATAGCTTCCTTCAGCTACCACAGGTCCCCTTGGGTGATCTTTGCCCTGAGTTTGTCCAAGCACCCAAATTTGTCATTGTGATGACCATGTACCATCTCCTAGATGACTTATTCTCAGCCAGAGGGGTTTATGTATTGATGTCCCAGGGAAAACAAATGGCACTTTTCTCCCGTATTCATTCTTCTGTTGCCACAAGTCCTTCTACATTACCTTCTGGGTATTCCACAGTACCTAGCCATACAAGGGAGATGATGCACTCTCTAAATTTCCCTAGAAACATCAGGTGTTTGTGATGCTATGATAGCAAGTACCCAGTATGGTCTCTACGTTGTAAAAATTGTGGAATGGATTTCCTTTTGGAAACCATGGACAGGGGAGGGGAATTTGGGGCAATGGCTCTGGAGTTGTGATGGTTATCTCAAAAAGGGATGGGAATAAGAGTTTATTAAGCACTTATTATGTGACAAGCACTTTACGAATATTATCTCGTTTGATACTAATTCTATGTGGCAGTCGCTATTACTATTGTCATTTTATAGTTGAAGAAAATGAGGCTAAGAAAGGTTAGGCTGTTTGCCCAAGGTCACACAGCCAGTAAGCATCTGGGGCAGACTTTGAATTGTGGTCTTCTTCACTCCAAAGCCAGTGCTCTCTCCTCAGTGCCACATGGCACAATGAATACATTCACTTTGCCTCAGTCACCTAACTGTAACTCCATAGCAGTTCCATGTTTAAGTCTTTAAACAGAAGCCTATTGGAGGAAGGATTCATTCCAAGGCTCACTTCAAGGATTGTCCTGGAACCGTATTCAGGAATAGGTAGTAGTGAAGTACTTAAACACTAGATTGTAGGTTTGCTACTAGAAGGACCTTAGAGAAAAACACAGGATTGTAGGTTTACTACTAGAAGGACCTTAGGGAAATTTTAATCCAACTTCTTCATTTTAGAGTTGAAGAAATAGGTCCTGGAGAGGCTGTGCAATTTTCCATGGTTGTATAGAGATAGAACAGTGACAGGGTCAGGCTTTGAACAGGTCCTTGGGCCTCTAAATCCATCATTTTTTTTTCCATTGTACTATATTAAACAGCATGCAATACTTGGTATAGGTCAACAGAAAGTAAGCTGTTCTTGGAAGGATTTCAGTCAATCAACCAAGTATTCTGGTGTACCTTCCTTTCACCCAGGGCTATTCTCCATGCTGGGTGGTTATAGATGTATGAGGCACAATCCTTGCTTCCATGAGTTTGCAATCTGATTGGAGAGATAAGACTTACACCCACAATACAATAAGGAGCAGTACAAAATGTGTAGTACAACCTCTAAATACTCTGAGGGCTTAAAGGAGAAGTAGACCAGAAGAGGAACAATAAGATTTCATTTTTTTTTTCTCCCTTAGGTTGTCATTGCTAATTTTTTTCCTTCGTTTTTTTGTTTGGGGTTGTTTTGTTTTGTTTTGTTTTTTGGCCACCTCTCAGGATCTGCATCTCAAAAAGGGAGTGCAAAGAGAAAAGAGATCCCTGCTTTCATAATGTTCTCCCAGAAACCACAGTTTGCAGGACACTCATTTAGAACAAGGGGACAGCAGGCAGTTTAATACATTGTGCATTCCAAAGTACACACTAAACTAGAGGAACTGGGGGGGGGACTAGACACTAGGAGAGAGAGTAATTGGAGAAATATTTTACATCCTGCTCCACATCTAGGTCAATTTATGATTCATCTGCCCTTCAGAGTCCAACTAAGCATATTGATGCCTCATTTACCTACCTTTGATAATTCTTCCCATTACCTGTGCCTCATTTACCTCCTCAGGTAATGGCTAGATCGGTTCTACCTTCCCACTGAGGAGTTCTTGTTCTCATAGGGACATTTAATTCATTCAGCCTCTCTGTGCTTTGTCTTGGACTAGATTAGCAAAATTCAAGTCTTATGTAAACTTCAATAAGAATGAATCAAGCAATGCAGGACAACACAAACATAGGGTGTGACTGAGGCCCACAGGCAGGGGGTAGGTAGCTGGGGAGAGGGACAGAGGGGAGCTTCCTTCTCTGGAGTCTCTTCAGTGTCTTTGGGCACTGCAGTTTGGGTACTTCCAGAAAGTTTCTATCTTTGAGAGAGAAGATGGATAATGCCGACACCAACCGCTGCTCTCACTCTCTTTTTTGTCTCCCTTGGGAACCAACAGTGTAAAACTTTTCCTCTGGGTCTTCCCTACCTCCATTCCCTCCAGCTATGGTCCTGTTTGCATCTTGGCAGCATTCACAACACATACAAGTGTTTAGATGAACCCAAGACTGCTTATGCTCAGATTTTTTCCAGAAGCATAGGTGAATAAATTTCAATTCTGAGATGAATTTTTTCAAGCTTTGAGGTTTTCTTGCAGAGATACTGGAGTGGTTTACCATTTCCTTCTCCAGCTCATTTTACATATGAGGAAACTGAGGTGAATAGAGTTAAAAGTGACTTGCTCATGGGTCTAAGAGGTCAGGAACTCCTAGGTCCTTCAGTTAGAGCTGACTGTAGCTAGAGATGGTTTCCTTAACTCCACCTTTCTCAGGGATGGTGAACATGAAGAGACAATGAATGAGAAGAAAAGATGAACCCAAGTACTGGATTTGCTGGCCAGAAGACACAGTTAATTGTTTGGATTGTAAAGAGCAGAAGTAAAAATAAAATGCCAATTTAACAGCTCCACTAGGGCTCTATATTTTAACGTTTTAAGTATCAAGTTCCTAGAAGATTATTATACAAGTTATAGGTTACTTTATGAATCTCTTGATGTTTTAAGCTTTTCTTTTGTTTGAAGGAAATAAATAGTTGCCCAATACCTAGTCTACATTATACATTGCTTACCTTTCTACTCCATTTTAGTGAAACCTTAAATATGAGTCAAACCTTAAGCTTCAACTGTGCTTTTCCCCAATGATTGAGGGTGTGAGTTTTAAAGTCTAAGAGTATGAGGAATAAAGACATTGATCTCTCTTTAGAGGCCAAGCTTCTCTGGGGTTGAACCTGGATGGTCTTTTCCTAAGCCCAGAACTGTAGTCCCTTGCTGGGAGAAATTGTCTCCTTGGCTCAGCACTGATCTTCAGTGATTGGAGGGGGGAAAAAACTGGATGGGGAAGTAGGAGATGCTTATCCTAATCTTAGCCCTTGTAATGATTAGCTATATGACCTTGGGCAAGTAAATCTAAATCCCAGTTTCCTCATTTAGATTTCAGAATACAGTAAGCCTTTAAATCACACATTTAAATGAAAATGATCATTTTCTGATAAAACATTACTACTCAGAATAAATCACAAGGTACAAGTACTATGCAGATATTTAAAACAGGCTGGCAGAAACTCCATCCCTTTGAAGCTAGAGCCACAGGAGTAGAAGATGGAGAAAGCATGTCCTTAGCACCAGAGTAGAGAAAGTATTGAACTAGAATTCAGAAAGTCTAAACTGGAATCTTGACTCTACTCAAGTTTTGTGCCCTTCACAGGGTACAGTGTATAGAGTGCTGGGCCTGGAATCAGGAAGACTCATCTTCTGTACTGCCTGTCTAGCCATCATACTGAATTTACTCTGGATTCACGTTCTTGTATAAATACACTTTGTACTTACATTTGCCTATGCTAAAGGACCCATCCATCCCCTCAGAACAGTGTCTAGCACATAGCAGGCCCTTTAAAATGGCTCTCATTCTAACTGATGCTTTTATTGGCAGCTAGGTGGCACAGTTGAGACAGTACTTGGGCCTGAAGTCAGGAAGACCTGAGTTCAAATCCAGTCTCAGACACTTTGAGGCCATTTAATACAAGCCTAGACTTTTACTGGTGAGAAATCTGAGACTCAAAGACAGGCCATAGCACAAGCACAAAAAATACCTAGGGGGGCATATCTGTGACTGAGGATCCATGTACGGCTTCTTTTTCTTTGGCATTCTTTTTCCATAGGTAAAAGAGAATGGAGAATTTTAGATGTCTAAAAAAACATTGATTGCCACCTTTCTGATCCCTTTGGAAGAGGGTGTCCCCTTCCTTATTCCAGGAGCTTCCCAAAATGGGTGGGGTCAGTGTAGTGCATTGGAAAGAGGGAGGGATTAGGAGCCAGAAAACTTGGGTTTGAGTTCTATCCCCTCTATTACAAGGACAATGGTCAATTCACCTGCACTCACCAGTCCTCAGTTTCCATGTACTTTCCATAAACTAGAGGCCTTCTCAGGGACCTTCAAACTTTAACATCCTGTGATTCCCTGAGGATCACAGAAGTATAAGATCTCAGACTTAGAAGAGACTGAGCTGGTCCTTGGCCTCAAGGCCACAGATTCCCCACCCCTGGTTCTGATTTTATTTGGTAGTCATAGAAATATATTGAGTAGGGAACTGACAGTACTGGAGGTTGTTTTCAGACTCTACTTCTGGTCTTGTTATAACCTTAAATGAAAACCACCAGCTGTCCTTCATGTGATCAAGAGCTGGTGACAGAAAAGAATCTGTTTATGTTCCCAAATACATCCTTATGTCTATTTAGTGCCAAAGGCATTCCATTGACTGCTAAACCTTCTCTCTCTTTCTTTTTCCAGTCTCCCATTCTACAATGCTTTCAGCGCTTGCGGCTTTAGGGAAGAGCCACCTGCCAGGGAGGACATTTTCCTAGCATCAGCTACCATACCAGGCATGCAACATAACAACCTTTTCCTTTAAGCTTCCAACTGTCCCTCACCCCCCACTCATACCTCACAGATATCAGTGTCAATAAGTTAGTATTTATTAAGCACCTACCATAGTAGTAGTGTCAGTACTGGGGATACAAAGAAAGCAGAAGAGACAGTTCCTGCTCTCAAGGAGCTTAAACTCTAATGGGAAAGACACAAAAAAACTATGTACAAATAAGACATACAGATGATAAATTAGAAATAATCAACAAAGAAAAGGCAGTAGCATTGAAACAACCCTTGGAGATCATCTAGGCTAGTGCTTCTTAACCTGTGGGTCATGACCCCGTATGGGGTTGTGTAACTGAAAGTAGGGGTTGCAAAAAAATTGGCAATAGTAAAAAGTTTCTGAACACACAATGACCAAAGATGAATTCAGAATCAAATGTGTAATGAATCCAAGGTGCTTCTGGCAGCACTAGCCCATGTTTCCCTGCAGAACTTCACTGTAGCCTTGGTTCTGCACACATAACATGAACATATTGCACTGCACATGCCATCACACCAGGCAGTGCCAACAAAGGCTGCCAGAAACACTTCAGCTCAGATTTGAGAATATTATATGTTATGAATTGCAGTGTTTTTACTGTACATACAAAATCTTTAAATGAATTTTGGCTTGGGATTAGGACAGAAATTTCTGACAATTTCTAAAATGGCCCTAAACATACTTCTGCCATTTTGTATTGTATATTTACACACAGCCTCATTCTCAGCATTGACAATTATAAAATTAAAACATTCATCAGCTCTGAAAAAAGATGAAGATACTCTACATCCTACAGTATCAAATATTCCATCAAGATTTAATTATTTATATAAAAATAAACAAGCACATCCATGTCATTAGTATGCAAATTTGCTAATAAATGGTAAAATTATATGTATGCCAAAGAATTGTTTCAAAATAAGCTTCTTTGTGATTTATTATCAGTAAACATCTGATTTGTATACCTATTTTATATACATATAGACCCAGGGGTACATAAAAATTTGGTTGATAAAAAGGGGTCACAAGTGGAAAAAGTTTAAGAAGCCCTGATCTAGGTCAAAGAATCTTAGTCCAGGATTTCATGGGGTCCATTATCTTGGGTGGGGAAAAGTAATTTCATCTTTATTGTGGTATAATTGGTTTCCCTTTTAATCCTTGTACCCTTTTTAATTTATGTTCTTAAAAACATGATTCTGAGGAGTCCATAGGGGTCCTTCACCAGACTGCCTAAGGAATCCAAGACACACAAAAGTTAAGCCCCCTGCCCTATCCCACCTGTATCTGATTAAGAATCTCTTCGACAGCACACCTGACACATGGTTATCCAGTCCTTGCCTAATGTCCTCATCTGAGAGGGAGCTCATTACTGCACAAGATGCCCATTGTACTTTTGGGTTCTCTTAGGAATTTGTTGGGTTTGGTCTTTGTTTTTGTTTTTTTAACCTGGAGCCAAAATTTGCTTCCCTGCAACATTCACTCCTTGCTCCTAGGTCTTCCACCTTGGACCAGGCAGAACAAGCCCAGTTCTCTTCCCTATGACAGGACATACTTGAGTTATAGAAAAATGGCCTGTCTCCCCTAAAGCTGCTTCTCTGCAGGCTAAACATTCCCATTTCTTTCAGATGATCTCAAGGTCTTTCACTGTGTTGGTCCCCTCACTCTCTTCAGCTTGTCATACATATCCTTCTGAAAATGTGGTCCCCCATACTATGCACTGAGTACCAGATGTGGTCTGGTCAGGACATAGGTCAAGGCAACTGTTATTTCCTTCACCCTGGGCACCACATACCTCTCTCAATGTGGTCTAAAATAGCATTAGCTTTTAAAAACTACCACATCACTCTATTGACTAATGCTGAATATGCAGTCCACTAAAACCCCCAGACCAGGGGTGGAGAACCTGTGGCCTCAAGGTCATATGTGGCCCCCTAGGTCCTCATGTGTGGCCCTTTAACTGAATCCTTTGTTCTGTGAAGTATGAGTTCAAAGGGCTGCACTTGGGCCACATGTGGCCTCGAAGACACAGATTCCTCACCCTTGCCTCAGACCTTCTCACATGGACGTTGTCTAGACATACCTCCCCCATTTTGTACTTGTATCTCTATACATAAATGCATGTGGGTCTACATATACATGTATATTTTGTGCTTGTATATTTTTATCTATATGCATCTATTAGCCCATATATACTCTATCTTTTTTCTCCTTTTTTCTCTCTTCCTCTTCCCCCCCTCTCTTTGGCTCACTGTCTCTCCTCCCTTTGTCTCTCTGTCTGTCTCTGTCTTTCTCTGTCTCTGAGTCTATCTCTCTCTGTCTCTCTATCTCTCTCTGTCTCTATCCATCTGTCTCTGCCTCTCTCCCTCTGTCTCTGTCTCTCCGTCTTTCTGTCTCTGTCTCTATCTCTCTCTCTCTCTCTCTCCCTCTCTCTCTCTTTCTCTCTCCTTCCTATCCATACCTCTTGGGAGAGCACATTCAGCTTAGTCAGAGATACAGAGTATGTAAATTTTCCACTGATGAAAGTAGATAACTTCTCCATAATTAATCATTTTAGAGAGTTGTCTGGGGTATTGAGAAGTCAAGTGGCTTGACCATGGTCACAGCCAGTATGTTGACACATTTGTGAGGATTTTAATCCAGGTTCTTCTGACTTCAAGACTACATCCTTCCTTATCCACTATGCCATGTTACTAAAGGTTGATTATAAAGGATGACAAATTGTATCCTCTTTTACATATGTTGTCACTCCCATGAAGCTTTCATTTGATGCTAAGAGGTATACTTAGGTATACTAGCATTTGCTAGACCTGAATCCATTCTTCCTCCATGTCTGTTTTGTCAGATGGAACTGGCTCAATGAGGGAAAAATTAGACTGGGTAGTCGCAAGTTCCCCTGAAGTGATGGATGGATCCCCTAACTTTTATCCTCTCTAGAGTCAAGTCTTGTACTCCATCTGTGCCAGACGTCTTACCACACTATCTCCTCCTTCACCCTGCCTCACATGAAGAGGTAAATCTGTTTTTCCTTTTTCCTCTATATGCAACCCTTGATCCCATCTCCTCTAGTGTTCTCAGCAGATTTACACCATTATCACCCCCCATTCACTCTAGATTCAGTCTCTCCCTATTTCTTGGCTCTTACCCTCCTGGCTACAAACCTGCTCACATAAAAATCCCTTACTTGGGCTAGTTATGACCATATATCTCTTCTCCCCCTCAAGGCTAAATTGCTTGAGAAAACAGTAGACTTCTAATATTTCCACTTCTTTCCTCTCACTTTTTCTAAACTTTCTGCAGTTCAGCTCCTAAACTCATCA
>CM053596.1:142333758-142346775 GCA_028646575.1 Pseudocheirus occidentalis | reverse complement strand
TCTTCTTCCTCTCTCTCTCTCTCTCTCTCTCTCTCTCTGTCTCTCTCTCTCTCTCCCCTCCCCCCCTATGTTCCCCCCCTCTCTCTCCTGGTTTTCTTACTAGCTTTCTGACCATTTCTCAATTTCCTTTGTTGACTCTTCACCTCATAGGTATGCCTGGATGAAGCATGAGGGTGGATGAGGTCAGAGGTGATGCTTCTGTGAGCTATACCATTCTACCTGCTATTAGAAACGAGATAGTAAAAACTGACTGGGGTGATGAGGTGCCCTTTTGTATTAAACACAAAACAAAGCACCTTTAGACTGTAGCAGAATGTCCCGATTTCATAGACGTGTGTGAGAGAAAAGGGAAAAAGAAAAGCTAGAGAGGAAGGCTGTATGGAATTGGAAGTGCCCAGCCCTCTTTCCTGAGGTGAGACCCCAAATGGGGAAATCCCCCCCCCCCCCAGTAATTGGGTAAAGGATAATGTTAATGCTATCCTGAGTGATCAGGACAGGACTCTAAGTAAAAGAGAAAAAAGCATGGGCCCAGAACACAGCTTTCCCATCTTCTCCTTGGAAAAGGAAATCCTTTTGACTGTAAGAACCTAGTTTGTCCCCACAGAACAGAGGAGGAAACACTGTTCCACCTAGTAGAAAGGTAAGAGATTACAGATGCAAAACATCACATAAATTGTCAGATTCAGTAGCTGAAGGTTTGTCTTAACTGTTTTTTCTATGGTACAAGGAGGGGTCAATGATTTAATAGTCCCTGAAAATTTATTAGGTAATTAGGAAAAACCAAGAAATGTGTTTAGCAGTGAAAGTAGAAAGAATAAACAAAATAATGCTTGTCCTCAAAGAATTTACACTCTAATACTGAGACATGTACATAAAGTCCAAGATAAATACATAGCAAATAGAAGGTTATCTTAGAGCAGAAAGGTACTAAAGGCTAGATATGTTCATGGGGGCGAGTACTTTCAGGTAAAAATAAAAAGCATAAACTTATTATCAGCTAGAATCTAGTCTTCACTTTTTTTCTCACCCAATGCTCCCTCTTTTCTACAAAACAGGGATAGGGTTTATTAATTGTTCACAGTCGTAATAATAATGCTAATAATTATCATTGTAATGATAACAGATAACATTTATATAGCACTTTAAGGATTTTAAGCATATTATCTCATTTGATCTTTCACTATCTTCTGCAGTTATCTTACTGTACCCAAGAAGAGGGAGAAGGGGTTAAGGAGAGATGAGGTAGGAGTGCAATCATTCATCTCATTCCAGTGCTATTTTTTTAACTGATTTTTTACTGATTTCTAGTACTTGGCTACTGAAAAATGTATTCAGAATCATATTTCAGATTTCCATTTTGCAAATACCACTTGATCTAACCTAACAGCTACAAGTCACAAGATGGCTAGACAAATTCCAGATAGACCCAGATAAAAGCAGCTTACTCTCTCCAAAGAAAGCACCAATAGAAGGTTAGCAGGGAGAGGGCAATTCTCTGTTTATGAAAGAACTCATTATCAGTCATAGTGGCTGATAATTAAAGCCTGAAGCAGTCATTCCACCCAGGAGAGTACTTAGATAACTTGAGAGATATTGGGCTGAGTGGGTCTAGGTTAAAATCTTCTTTTTGGGCACGCCCACAGATGAGAATTTCTTTTTGCAGCATTCATTTGAGAAGACTGAGTTCATCTCGGTGTTGATCCAACCAGTCACATCAGCTTTTCTCCCTCACAACCATTTAGTTTAGAACCCTTTGTTCCCTGATAACCTGAGTAAAAGAGTCTTCCCCACCTGGATTATGGGATACTTTTTGACTATCAGATGGAACCTTCTGAAAACATTCTAGACCTTCCACATTCATCCTTAGTTTCCTTCCTTTCCTCTCCGAGCTTGTTCACCTCTGTACAAAGCCCTTTTCTGTTTAAGCATGTGAAATTTTGTAGCCCTGCTTCTGAAGTAAAAAAGTTACTGTTTAGCAAGTTCTACAGACTATTCTTTAAACTTCCAAGACTCCCAGCCCTCTGAGTCCCCCACAGATAGAATTTTGGAGGACTTTGTCTCATTCTTCTAAGGAGACCACCTATGATGAAGATCCTGGAACTTTAGTGCCCACACCTTGTGTGATAATCTTGAGTACCACAACCTGACCTGGCCTTATAGCTGAGCAAGCATAGGAGTGATGCTCTTGTCTTTTACAAAGGGATTGACCAGCAGATCCAAGGGCTAAGGTTGGCCCCAAGAGGCTCCTGATACATAGTACCAAAAGAGGGAATGGAGTCATCCTTTATTTTCCCTCTTAACCCCCATTCTTCATTCTCCTACCCGTAGTCTCTCAGGTAGTACGTCCCCTGTTGCCTTCATTGGAAAAGGGCATGCATTATGGTGAAGGGAGCCTTTGTAATAAAAGGCCAACATCATTGTTTCCTTTCTCTAGGAATTTCAGCAAGAACTGAACTATATGGAACTTAAAGGGCTGGAGAGGAGTGGAAAACCCAAGAGCAAAAGCAAAGTCAAGTTAAGGAAAGGCACTGACCATGGTGAAGCAACATTAGAGACTCCCGAGAGGAGAACTGACAGCATTATTTAAGGGAGAAATTGGAGGAAAGGAAAGTGAGGACTCTGATTAAAAGACTTGGGGGTAGGGGCTGGGGAGACAGGGTGTCAGGAAAAACAAAGATTGTCCTATCCTTTACCATTGAATGTTTAATTCTGGTACTCTATACTGATACATAGACCAAGTGAAATGTATAGCTCCACCAGCATTGGAGAAATGCTATAAAACATGCCTCAGTATTGTCAATAATAAGTTATGCTAATGTAACATAAAATATCAAGAAACTAATTGAGTATATATATATATATATATATACATAATATATGTATATTCATGATGAAGACTATTTGCTGGATATTGAATAATGAATGAATACATTTTAATTTTATTTTTTGCTTTTTGGAGGGGGAAGGTAGGGCAGTTGGGGTTAAGTGACTTGTCCAAGGTCACACAGCTAGTAAGTGTTAAGTGTCTGAGGCAAGATTTGAACTCAGGTCCTCCTGACTCCAGGGCCAGTGCTCTATTCACTGTGTCACCTAGCCACCCCAAATGAATGAATAAATGAGTGGATAAAAAAGTATTAAGCACTTGTTATGTGCCAAGCACTTATGTTCCAAACCAATGATATAAATACAAAAACCAAAGATAGTGCCTGATCTCAAAGAGTTTACATTTCAATAGGGGTGAACAGAAAGGGAGATTTTGATTTGGAAAGTTATAGGAATAATGAATGGGTGGGATGGTATGGTGAGTATATTAAAGTACTCTTTCCAAGAGAAATGACAAAGTTGATTTGATTATACTTTTAGACCTGGAAAGGGGACAGAGCAAAAAGAGGGGAACAAGCTACTCTTGAAACAGCATGGTGGCTGGTGAAGAGAAATCTAGGGAGTAAAATAAGTAATAAAAGTGTGGCTAGAGCCTACACCTAAATGGGCATGGGGACAGGGGGCAGGAGACCTGAGACAACCACCCACCAGGACAGCAGGTCCCAGTGTGAGAGCTCCAGGCATGAAAGGGCTCAGTTTCTCAGGGCTTGGTTTCTGGTCCAGGGAGCTGGTAAAGAGAAATCCAGGAATTTACATGACGATGAATAATTAGCAAATCATAAATCCATTCAAACAAATGATTATTGAAAATTAGATTCTATATGTTAGAATGTGTATTAATATCCTCCTTTTTTTCGATAGATATCCATGATCCCCTTGATGAGGTACAGGCTCTGGGAGCCCCCTTGAGCTCTCCTTGAATCTTTGAGGTACAGGATCTAGGAAACCCCTTGAAGTCTGATTAAATCTTCCCACTTGCCCATTTGCAGAGGCCATAAGTTTTTCATTGTGGCTGGGCACAGACCTCTGTTACTAGCCTAGCCCTCCATTGTCCATCTACTTCCCACCTTGAACCTATCAAAATATCAATCCACCCCTGCATTGACCTTATTAACTCCTCCTGAAGACCACCCCTAGATTCCTCTGTACATAAGACCCCATCTTCCCTCCATATGGTGTGAGAGTGCCATAGAATGACCTAGCACAGACTTATGCTGTGCCAGACTTACTCTGGCCTGCTTGCCCAATGCAAGCATCACAGATAACCAATATGGGAAACTTTTAATGAACTTTCAATAAACTTTTCTTTTCTTTGGCTGAGAGAAGACTTGAGTCAAATTCATTTGGCAGGAGCCAGCATATTGGTATTTTGGAGTCTCTAGAGCACCCCTAACCTTCTTTATGGGTAACCTCTTCACCCTCGTGAGGTTGAAGGAGCAGAAAGAGGCAGACCATATTACCAACACCAATAGACTTTTAGGAGTATGCTTAGAGAAAACATCTGGCAGAATGCACGAGGCAGAGTCAATGAGAAAGGGAAACACAGTGACAAGCCATCTGGTTTTTAGTAAGGGTGATTGAGGACCTGAGAAGGTGGAGGGGCCAAAGGCTTGTAAGAAGTATATGCTTTTGACAGAGAAAGGAAAAATATCCTTTTTCCTTTTGTCAAATACTGTCCTCTGCATTCTGAGCCCCAAGACATTTGGTTTTTAAACCGTAACTATCCATTCTGTGATCTTAGACAAAATCTATAAAACAGAGTTGGGGAAAGCAGAAGGAAAGGTCATCTCAAATCAACTTTTTAAGACAGATTTAGATGGGAGTCTTAAAGTTTGAGATGTCTTATCTTAGAACATAAAGCCCTTTGGTGCCCAAGAAGGGGTTGGGGCTAGAAGGAGGAGACAAAGACTCAGACAAGTAATCCACCAAACTCTTTTCTTGATAGTAAGAGGTATAGATAGTAAGAGGATCAAAATCAAGAATTGATTATGAGGACATGAAAGAGGTTAAAAGACTAGAAAAGCAGCACCTAAAGGGGGTAGACTCAAGAAGGAAAAGGAAAAGGTACTTGGCAAGACAAAGCAAAGCTAGGTAAGAAAAGGCAAGTGGAAGGAACAATTGGAGAGTAAAGCAATATTGCAACACTGATCAACTATGAAAGACTTCAGTACTCTGATTAATGTAATAATCCATGACAATTCCAGTTCTACTCATGATGAAAAATGTTATCCAGAGGGAGAGGGAGGGAGGGAAGAAGGGAGGGAGGGTAGGAGGGAGGGAGGGAGGGGGAGGGAGAGAGAGAGAGAGAGAGAGAGCAGATTGTGCATGTTGCTAAAAGGTTCAGAGAGTGTTCTGAGTGCAGATTGAAGTATATATTTTTTTACTTTGATTATTTTTCTTGGTTTTGGTTTATGTTTAGATTTTTTGTAGCATGGACAATATAGAAATTTGTTTTGTATGATTTCACATGTATAATGGGTATTATGTTGCTTGCCATCTCAATGGGTCAGGGAGTGGCTGGAGGGAAAGTGAATTTGGACCTTCAGACTTGGCCATCTATTCCAATCTATACCTAAACAAGAATTCACCCTACAACATACTGACAAGTGGACATTCAGTCTTTGGTTGATGACATTCAGTGAAGTAGACACAATAATTCCTGGGGCAATCTATTCTACTTTTAAACAACTCAAATTATTAGAGGGTCAGCTAGATGGTGAAATAGATTGCTGCTGTTTGTCCTTCCTTCTTGAAGAAGACCATGACATCAGGGAGGCTATGCCATGATTTGCAAGTGAATTAGATTTAAGTGAGGGAGGGCTGTGCAAAGCCACCAGCCTCACTTTCTCCTCCAGAGCCATCTGGGTCCAGTAGCCAGATATATATCAGGACAACTGGAGATGGCCCTGATGCAGTGGGGACCTTGACATTTTCAAGCCAAGGCATTTAACATGATGGGTCTCAGTTAGACAAGGCAAAGCCTAGATAGAGCAGCCCTAGAGGGAAGTACCAGGAAACTAAGGGGAGAGGTCAGTTGCAAGATTTCTTTCTTTTGTTATTCCAATAATACTACCCCAAGTTAGATTTGCTCTGCCTAACTCCAGAAAGCAGAGCTAAGACAAAGGAAGTTACAAAGACACATACCTGCTCAAAGTAAGGAAAACTTCCCTGACAATTATTCAGTTGTTTTCAACCTTGTCCCATTCTTCTTGACCCCCCATTTGGGGGTTTCTTGGCAAAAAGGTCACATTTGAACTCAAGTCCTCCTGACTCCAGGGCCAGCACTCTGCACTGGGCCCCCCGGCCGCCCTCCCTAACAGAGCTTTCAAAAAAAAAAAGTAATAGAGCCCCTGGGTGGCCCAGTGCATAGAGTGCCAGGCCGGAGTCAGGAGGATCTGTGTTCAAATATGTCCTCAGACACTAACTAGCTGTGTGACCCTGGGCAAGTCACTTAACACTGTTTGCCTCAGTTTCCTCATCTGTAAAATAAGCAAACCACTCCAGTGTTTTTGCCAAGAAAACCCCAAAAGGGGTCAAGAAGAATGGGACAAGACTGAAAACAACTGGACAACCTGTGTTAGGGAAGTTTTCCTTACTTTGAGGAGATAATCTGTGTCCTTGTAACTCCCACCTCTTCTTCCTAGCTCTGCCCTCTGGGCTTAGGCTGAGCAAATCTAACTTTGAGCAGTCTTATTGGAATAACAAAAGAAAGAAATCTTGCAAATGACCTCTCTCCTTCTTAGTTCCCTGGTACTTCCTGGACTGCACCTAGGTAGGGAAACCTCCTCTGAAGGCCTTAGGTCCTGAAAGGCTAAATTATGCCTGTGAGCTTGTGGATTTGGCTTTGGGCATTTACTCACTTTCTCTTCTGCCACCTGGGAATTAAGTTCCCTCTAATACTGTTAACCTTTCATGGATCAGTAGTCTTTGAGACAGAGGCTTGGGAACAAGGGAGACATCAGAAGCCAGTGCCTGGACAGTGTTTTCCAAGTTATGACCTGAGGAACCTTAGAGATTTAGCAAGTGGCAGGGGTGTGAGGCTTTCTTCGATTTCTCTTTCCCTAATTCTTCCTCTCTGGATACTCACTTGTTTTCAATATATATGTATTTTTTTTTTCTGGTTTAGGAGATCATGCTGGATTTGGAATGAGAGAATTAGGGCTTAAATCCTCATTGCTAACACTCAAAGCTACACATTGGGCAACTCAGTAACGTTGGGCCTCAGTTTCTTCATCTAAAAAAATAAAAAGATTGAACTAGATGGTTTTTAAGGTCCTCCCAGTTGGAAATCTATGCTTTTATGATCAGATAAAAAAAAAAGTTCTTATTAATTGACTTATTTGTCGTTCAGTCACTTCTGTCCTGTGTGGCTCATCGTACTCACATTTGGAGTTTTATAGCAAAGATACTGGAGTAGTTTGCCATTTCCTTTTCCAGATTATTTTACAGAGAAGGAAACTGAGGTAAATAGGGTTAAGCCACTTGCCCAGGGTCACACAGCTAGTAAGTATCTGGAGGTCAGATTTTAATTCAGGAAGAGGAGTCTTCCTGACTCCAAGTCTGGTACTCTATCCACTACGCCACCTAGTTATAGATTGGTTATATGCAATAGTCTGGAGAGAAAGCGGAATCGGCTGCTGGATGGGTTTTTGAGGTCTTTCTGGCCCAAGTCTATAAATCAATCAGATTGTTGAGTCTTTACACCACAGGGAACAGGTCTTTCCCTTGATGGCCCTACAACTTGTAGCACTGAGCTAGACAAGGAGTAGGCCCTTAACAGTGAATGAATAAATGAATTGAGTGAACCACGCTGACCCCATCTCATGACCCAATTCTAAATCTAGCAAAGCTCCCTTTCTGTCCAGTTATGAGACTAGTCCAATATCTGTCCTGTGAGAAAATTTTACTCAATTATGGGAATTGTAAGAAAATTTTATCGCATTGTTTGAACTTCACCCTGTGTGACTGGGAAGCTAGACCACCTTTACCTGTTGTTTTAAGACTCTTAACTAAGGACCTAGGCTTTGCTCACCAGAAACCCAGACAGATCCAAAGATGATGCAAGGAGTTTTCTCACAATTATACATCTCAAGAAACCCATTTGGTTTACCTGACCTGTACAGATCAATCAGTCACTGTTTCTTTTTTCCTTTGATTGAATATAGCCACTTGGAGGAAGTGGGACATCCCTTTTTCTGATTTCAGGGAACTGCACCCGTTTACTCTCCACCTCCCAATTTGGAAAGCCTTTATTCATTACTTCACTTAGAAATCAGATTAACTAATCATACACCCTATCTTGTATGCTCCTTATTGTTGTTTTTAATGCATAAAAAATCTGTCTCCCTCTATATTTGGGGTCCAGTGTCAGTCTGAAGATGCCTGGTCCTGATTTGTTACACAATTGGCATTTGCTGCCTAATAAATCAATATGTTCCAAAGCTCAAAACTTTATTGCCTCAGCTATTTCAGAATTCACCCTTCCCACAAATGTATGTCTCTATTGTTTCCCTTGCCCAGAATACCCCTTCTGCCTCTCCCCTTGACTTTCAGATGGAATGTGACAGAGCTATTACAGAACCTGTACATGCCCTTTCCCTCTCATCCTAGACATTAAATGAGACCAAGGAGAAAGTAAGAGACCAAAGTATTTTAAAGGGCAAACGAGTTCAACAGATCATGTACACAGGTTGATCCATTTATGACCATTTTGACTTACCGCTGACTCACATATACACATAAATACACATGTTCTATGCCATGCAGAAGTGAGGGAGCTCACTGTTTGCTTTCTAGGGAAGTGAATACAACCTCCTTACTTAGGAACACAAAGTTCAAAGCCCCTTTGATAGTTCAGTTCTAGCCACTACCACCATCTGGTAGCCTAGAATGGTCTCTTCTATTTTCTTTGAAAATTTTCTATTATGTTAAGGCATTTAAGATTCAGCCAATTTAGACAGTCAGATCCTCCAACTTCAGAGCCAGAATTCTTTTGTTAGGCACAGAAGAAGAAGATAATGTTCTTTATCTTCAAACAACTCTCAACTTTATGGAGGAGATAGATCACATTCAAGATCAATTTATCATGGAGGAGACACAATAAGAGAATCACATAAAGGAACAGTATCCATAATGGGTCAACCATATAGAACTAGTGGTTTCTTGATTACAGGGGGACAGCTGAAGAGGGTTTGTTTGGGTCCCGTGTCATGATGAATTAATTCCTATTAAACCTCTCTCTTGCATCAAGATGGGAGAATGTTTCCCAGGAAACTGAGACCAATTACAGGCCCAAGTCTATACCAATAAGAAGCCAGATTCCCACTCAGAAACCTGGAGCTCCCCCCCTCTGGCAGTTCCCTTTGCTGTCCCTCCTCTTCTCACACTTTTTTTTTTCCATTGACTTGTTTATTTACTTTTAGTTTACAAGATTCAGTTCCACAATCCCTTGTTCTCACACTATCTTACTACAAAGTCTCTGGAGCAGGATGTCTTAACCTTGTTTATGTCATGGACTTCTTTGGAAGTCTGGTGAAGCCTGTACTCCCTTTTTATAATAATGTTTCTAAATTAATAAAATGCACAGGATTATAAAAAAAACAATTATACTAAAATTTAGTTAACAAAATATTTTTTAGAAACAAGTTCACAGACCCCAAGTTAAGAAACTGTCCCTTCTTTGGAGGAAGAGTGTTTTAGGGCTGCCTCCTCTTTCCAGGGTTCTGAGCAAGGTGGTGACTCACCCTTCTCAGCCAGTCAGCAGGACCCCAAGCAGGTAGCTGAGGAGCTGCCTGGGGATGGAGTGCCCATTCTGATCCACTCTGGCTCCTGACTGACTCTACGTGTATTCTCTGGAGAGAGTTATTAATATTTGACATCAAGGTTTTAAAATATTTTTAAAGTTTACCTATTGAGTAGAGCTAATTCTAAGTCCTAACCAATTCGAAGTTTAAGTGTTTAAGAGGTCATGTCCTATCATGAAAAGCATGCTGAATTAGGATGCAGGTGAGCTGAGGTCTGACTAATAACAGAAATGATCCCTAACATTTATACTGCACCTTCTATGTGCCGGGCACTATCGTAAGTACTTTGCAAATATCATCTCATTTAATCCTCACAACCCTGGAAAGTTGACGCTATTATTATTCGCATTTTACAGTGTTGACTTGGTTTTAAAGAGCTCTAATCACAATTACCCTCTTAATTTGCGCCCTCATCTCCTTTCACCTGGTTTTTACAACAGCCTCCAATTGATCTCCCTGCCTCAAATCTGTCACCTCTCCAGGCCTTCCTACACAAGCAGGACTACCAAAGCAGGACTACCAAAGCACTTTCCTTTGACTGAACAAGTTGTGGTATATCAATGTAATGGAATACTATTGTGCTATAAGAAATGACAAGCAGGTAGATTTCAGAAAGACTTACATGAACTGATGCAAAATGAGCAGAACCAGGAAAACCTTGTACACAGTAACAGCAACATTATGCTATGATCAGCTATGAATAACTTAGCTCTTCTCAGCAATACGATGATCCAAACAATTCCAAAGGACTCATAATGGAAAATGCCACCCACATCCAGAGAAAGAACTGATGTATTCTAAATGCAGATCAAAGAATACTATTTTCACTTTCTTTATTTTTTGTGGGGTTTTTTTTCATTTTGATCTGTTTTTTTCTCTCACAATACGACAAATATGGAAATATGTTCTACATGATTCAAATAATATGTAACTTATATAAGATTGCTTACCATTTTAGGGAGAGAGCAGGGGGGAAAAGGGGGGAAGGGAAAAAGGGAGGAAATTTGGAACTCAAAAAACGTTTTTAAATGAATGTTAAAAATTGTCTTTACATGTAATTGGAAAAAATTAACTCCTATTTAAAAAAAAAAAACAAGTATTTTCCTTAAGCCCATGTCTCACCATGTAATTCCTGTGCTCAACCAATTGCAGTGGCTCCTTCTTCCTGAAGGATAAGATATAAACTACTTTGATGTTGTAGAGCCCTTCACAACCTAGTTCCTAACTGTCTTTCCAGACTCATTGAATATTACTCCCCCTCCCACACTCTTTGATCTAGTCTAACTGACTTTATTTCTCAAACACGGCATTCCATCTCTCATAACTGTACTTTTTCCTTGTCTGCCAGCTATTTCTGGAATGTACTCCCTCCTCCCCTCTGCTCTTTCCCACTAGGGAATCCTAGGATCCTGCTCTTTCCTCAAGATGCAGCTTAAACACCACCTTCTATATGATGCCAGTCCTGATTCCCCTTTCCCCGAATGCTAATGCCCTCCTTTTCAAAATACTCTGTATGGAACAACTTTTTATTTATTCTATTATTCATTCTGCATATACTTATACACAAAAGGAACATGATCTAGTGGGTAGAGCGCTGGCCTCCAAATCAGTGAGACTTGATTTAGTCCCACCTCCAACACATAAAGGCTATGTGACCTTTTAATATCTGAGTGCTCTAAGCACCTCACTGCAAATAGAAGTCGAAGGTTACCTTCATTGGTAGAACAAGTTCCTCATCTGGGAGTCCCTTTTGTGGTTCAGTTCCTTAAGTAGTACTACTGCAATTCATTTTTTTGGACAAAAATTTCACACTTGGGGCATCAACAGTTAAATTTAACATTTATAAATGGTTCAAAAATTGTGTAATTCTTAGTGTCCTTTAATTTCTTTGTCACCACTCCACCATGTATCACTATAGAAACCAAAGGGAGCCACACCAAACTGATAATTATTAACTATGTGTGTTTCTTTCACAGTTTCCTATGGTCAAAGAATTTCTGGCCAAATGATCAGCCTGCTCTAGTAGATGAACCTTTCTAGATGAACCTTTCTTTCCTAATCTAGGCTGGTCCCAGAGAGGAGGCGATTTGTTACCAGAACCATACTTAAAGACTTTCTGGGTTGGTAGTAACTTCCTAAGCTTCCTCTTGACTGACATAACTTTTAAGAACCTAGAGTGAGGACTTCTGGCCAAGATGTGTACCTAAACAGATGGCAGACTACATAACTCTCATGTATATACTCCAGAAAAACCCTGAAGTTCGCACCAGACTACATAGTGATCAAGGTATCCAATTAATAACTATAGGAAGTAACTTGTACCATTTCAGAACTGCCCCCAAAAAATCTAACACAGCGTAGCATGACTCAGACCAGGAGGACATCTCATTGCAAGATCTCATAAAGCCATTACAAGATAAAGGAGAAAGACATGCAAATCCAGTCTTTTGGTGCTCTGAATCTTTAAGATTCAGTAGTCAGGGAAGGAAGGGGTGTCAAACCTTGGAGGTGGAAATCAAAGCCGGAACCTATGGAACTGAAGGCAAGCAAGACTGATCACCCCACCTAAACATGCAGGAAAGGGCACAGTCTAGCGCTGATAAAAAGCCCCATTTCAGAAACTAAAGCTAAAAATAACGAATACGCCAAAGAAAACACCGGTCAGCATCAAACATTGTCGTTGACTCTGGAGGTTCCCTGAAAGAATGAAAGAGTAACTTCATAGCAACATCAAGCAAAGACTGGAAAGAAAAATAGGTTTTCCACAAAAACTACATTAATACTTAAAAGAAAGGAGATAAGAAAAATGAAAATCCTGAAAGAATGGATTGGAAAAATGAGTGGCTTTGAAGAAAAAGTATAAACCTTACCCAAGAAAAGGACTCTTTGAAAACTAGAATAGACCAAACAGAAATCATTAACTCCGAGAGAGAGCGAGAGATACAAAACAAAACGAAGAATGAAAAAAATAGAGAAAAAGGCAAAATATTTGATATCAGATACAACTGACCTGGAAAATTTGTTAAGGAGACATCATTTAAGAGTTGCCAAATTACCTTAAAACCATGTTTCTTAAAAAAAAAGTCTGGATAGTCAAGGAATATTAAATGAGAACTGCCTAGTTGTATTAGAACCGCAGGGCAAAGTGAAGAAAGAAAGAATCTAATGACAACCTTTCAGGATGGGACCCCAAAAAGAAAAGCCTCAGGAGCATCAAAGTCAATTCTGCACCCCAACATCAAAGAAAAACTATTGCAAGCATTCAGAAAGAAGAATACAAAGGAACCAAAGCGGAGACTATGTAAAATCTAGTAACTTGGGGGGGGGGGGG
>CM053596.1:142283059-142333258 GCA_028646575.1 Pseudocheirus occidentalis | reverse complement strand
GGGGGGGTGACAGAAAGGCAAGCAGATTGGGGGAGGGGGTAGTCAGAAGCAAAACACTTTTGAGGAGAGACAGGGTGAAGGGAGAGAGAAAAATAGAATTAAAGGAGGAGCGGGGAAATAGCATGGAGGGAAATACAGTTAGCAATAATAACTGTGAAAAAAATTGATTAAAACTTCTCTGATAAAATTTTCATTTCTCAGACATTTAGAGAACTGAATTACATTTATAAAAATGACAGCTATTCTCCAACTGATGAATGATCAAAAAAATATAAACAGCTTTCAGAAGAAATAACCAAAGTTATCTGTGGCCATATTTTTAAAAGTGCTCTAATTCACTATTGATTAGAGGAATGCAAATTAAAACAGTTCTGAGGTACTACCTCATACCTATTAGACTGGCTAATAGGACAGAAAGGAAGATGACAAATGGGGGAGATGTAGGGTAAATAGAGCATTGATGCATTGTTGATGGAGTTGTAAACTTATTTCAACCATTCTGGAGAGTAATTTGGACCTATGGCCAAAGGGCTATAAAACCATGCATACCCTTTGACCTAAAAATACCACTACTACGTCTGTATCCCAAAAGACATTGGAAAAAATAAAAGGTAAAAGACCTGTATGTACAAAAATATCTGTAGCAACTTTTTTCTGGTAGCAAAGAATTAGAAATTGAGGCGATGCCAATCATTTGGGGAATGGCTGAACAAGTTATGTTATGCAATTGTGATGGAATACTATTTTGCTATGGGAAATGATGAGCAGGATGCTTTCAGAAAAGCCTGGAGAGAATTGCATAAGTTTATGCAAAGTGAAATGTACTGTGTACAAAGTAACAACAATATCATAAGATGGTCATCTGTGAATGGTTTAGCTATTCTCAGAAAGACAATGATCCAAGACAACTCTGAAGGACTTGTGATGAAAAATGTTATCTATAACCAGAGAAAGAACTGATGGTGAGGGGCAGCTAGGTGGCACAGTGAATAGAGCACCAGCCCTGGAGTCAAGAGGACCTGAGTTCAAATCTGGCCTCAGACACTTGACACAAACACACAAAAAACTAGCCATGTGACTTTGGGCAAGTCACTTAACCCCAATTGCCCTCCAAAAAAAAAAAGAACTGATGGTGTCTGGAAACAGATTGAAGCATGCTTTTTTTAACTTTATTTTTCTAGAGAGTTTTTTGTCTGTTTTCTTTCACAACATGACTATTATGGAAATGTTTTGCATGACTACACATGTATAACCTATATCCAATTGTTTGCCTTCTCAATGAGGTAGGGGTGGGGAGGGATGAAGGGAAAGAATTTGGAACTCAAAGTTTTAAAAATGAATGTTAAAAATTGTTTTTACATGTAACTGGGGAAAAATAAAATACTGATATTTTTTTAAATAAAGAAAAGCAGGCTGAGAAGGAGCAGTCAGATAGATAGGAGGAAAAACAAGAGAGAACAGTGGCTTGAAAACCTAGAGAGAAGAGAGTGACTGCAAGTGTCAAAGGCTACAGAGAGATCAAGGAAGATAGGAACTGGGGGGGAAGGGGGCAGGAAGGAAAGGCCATTGGATTTGACAGCTAATATTCATTAGTAACCTAGGACAGAGTTTTGATTTAATGATGAGGCTGGAAGCCAGACTATATAAAGTTGAGGAATGATAGGAAAGATATTGAGACATGTATTTCTCAAGGGGTTAAGCCACAAAAGGCAGCAGAGATATGGAATAATAGCTAGAAAGAATGGCTGGATCAAGTGAGAGCTTTTTGAAGATATGGGATACACGGGCATGTTTATAGGCGATAGAGAACAGCCAATAGACAAGGAGAGATTGAAGACAAATAGGAGAGTGGAGATGATAGAGGGGGCAATCTGTTGGAAGAGACAGGATGGAATGGGATCATTTGTACTTTGGCAAGACAGGCCACCCCTCCATGTAAGAAGGGTGAAGTGGCAGAAGGCATCTGGGTATTGTGAGATGAGGAAGAGCAGTGAAGAGGGAGCTCTTGGTAAATGAACTCTTTTTTTCAGGAAAATATGAGGTAAGTTTCTCAGCAAAGAAGGTGGAGGGAGGGAGAGCCATGGGACACTTGAGGAGTGATGAAAAAATTTGAGAAGAGCCACTATGGAAAGTGAGATAGTGAATTAATTAGGGAGATTAAAAATTGCCTTATAGAGGGTGGCTAGGTGACTAGGTGGCACAGTGAATAGAGAACTGGCCCTGGAGTCAGGAGGACCTGAGTTCAAATCCAGCCTCAGACACTTACTAGCCATGTGACCTTGGGCAAGTTACTTAACCCCACTTGCCCTGCATTCCCCCCCCCCAAAAAGCAAAAAAAAAATTTGCCTTGTAGCAATGAGGACTCAGCTGAGGTTATGTACCATAAATTTGTAGTGGACCTAGTCAGCACAGCTTCATAATTTTCATAATTTTCATAATTTAGTAGCAACTGTGTAGGAACAAAGACAAAAAATCCTGTAGGTGATCCAAGGCTGAGGTTTGGTAGGGTCAGTGATATAATAAGGGGTAGAGAGTTGAATAGTTTTTCCAAGGGTCAAAAGAAGGGGAGTGTAGCTAGGATAGTACCAGCGTGATACCCTGACAGAGAATTGAGGGGTCAAGTGTTTGGTGGTCACAGTGTTTAGAGTCACAAGGTAAGGGGAAAGAAATGCCAGATCAGACGATCTGGCAATAATGAGATAAGGGAATTTCAGAGTTTGTGAACATAGAATATTTCATAACCATTTGTAGGTGACAGAAAGATCAAGGCCATAACCATTTTTGTATGTGACTGAGGTGGAGTGGAGAAACAGGTGATGTGACCTATTTCTTTCACAATCAGTTGAAGAATTAAGAGGTTAGAGTGTTTGACAGAGTATCAGTATCTATGCTGAAGTTCCCTAGTATGAGGGCAGGAGTTGAGGAAGAGTCAAAGACATTGAACTCATGGAGGAAAGAAGAGGACTGCCCTGCAAATGGATTCTCCATCTTCTTGTGGGTAAGAGCTGTCATCTGTTGAATTGCTTATGGGATCCAGTTTGCAAATGGAATTCGGTATATAATAGCTACTAGAATTTTCATTGGGTAGTAAATACTTATTGAGTGAACCTTAGAGGGAGCTTTCATCTCACTTCCCTGCTGCCTCCACAACATGATACCATACCTCATGCCCTTTCTAGCATCCCTTTGCCATCCCCCATTAGAATGTAAGGTTCTTGAGGGCAGGATTATAATTTACTATTTCTTTGTATCTTCACACCCTGGCACTTAATCAACACAATAAATTCTTTATCTATCCTAAAGTTAGTTTTCTCTTTGAAAACTCCTAGCTATCCATTGTGAAAAGCATTTTCTGTGTCCTATTTTTAATTTTTTTTAATTTATGGGATAAAACAAGCATTTCCATAATAGTATAATAAAAAGCTGATTTCCCATGAAACTGCAAGTCTATTATGCATCATTTTCTATTTCTTTTAAATATACAACAAAGATATCATGTAAATTTCTTTTTTTCTTTTTTTTTCTTCCTTCCCCTCTCCCTCCACCCCCATTTGGCCACCTACCATTAGACAGAAATAGATAGGTAGTGTGGCGGGGGGCATGGGAGGGTATGCAAAATCCGTCTATACATACCCCTATTTATCAGTTCTTTCTCTGGATTCAGATAGTGTCTTTCTTCATTAAGACCATACTTTCAGGGATCCTATTATCTCTCATTGGACTTGGAGTCAATAAGACCCAAGTTTGCATTCTATTAGACAGTCATTAGCTGTGTCACTCTGGACAAGTCACTTAATTTCTCTGTCTTAGTTTCCTAATCTGTAAAATGGGACTAAACACAGCACCTTCTTCACAGGCTTCTTGTGGGATCAAATAAGGTAATATATGTAGAGTACTTTGTAAACCTTAAGGTTATAAACATGCTAGCAATTACTCTTTTTTAACAGCATCAGTTAGGACCACTAGCAGGAAAGGTCCTTTTCACAGATACTGACATCTCCATAGTAAACTTCTTTCAGCAAAATGATCCCACATATTTGCCGTTCTCGGGTATCTTAATATACAAAGGACTTTCAGTAACAGTGTCTGAAATCATATTCAACAGAAGTCTTTTCACGATTTTCTTCAGGCTCGCTGGGAAGGTAGAACTGATTTAGCCATTGCCTGAAGAGGTAAGTGAGACACAGGTATTGAGAAGAATTATCAAAGGTGGGTCAGTGAGGCATCAATATGCTTAATTGGAATATGAAGGGCAGATGAATCATAAATTGACTCAAATGTGGAAGAGGAAATAAAATGTTTCTCTCTCCATCCTTAGCCCAATTATTCTCTTCCCTGGAAACTAGCCACCACCTCTCTCTAGTTTAGTTTACACTTTGGAATCCTTTTTCGGGTAAGGCATAATGTTCAATTCAATAGGGGACTGACTATCCCCTTTTCTAGATAAGTTTTCTACAAAATGTGGTTTCTAGGAATCCAGTAATCCAATATTCCTGGTTTCCTGGAATCCAATGCCTTTCTTCTCTGCTCTACCTTTCTGAGATGGAGGACCTGAGAAGTGGAGAAGGAAAAGAAAAAAAGTCAATAGTTACGATCTTAAGGGAGAAAAAAGAAAGCAATCATATTGGTCCTCACCTGATCTATTTAAGCTCTTGGGGTATTTAGAGGCTCTCATTACATATTTTGTATTGCTCCCTGTTGTTTTGTGTGTCAGTCTTGCCTCTCCAATCAGACTACAAACTCTTTAAAGGCAATGATTATGCCTGATAGTTCTTCTATAACCACACAGCATTCAGAATAGCCCTGGATTTAAAAAGGTGCATCACATACTTGATTGATTAACTGAAAACCTTCCAAGAATAGCCTACACATTCTGGTGAGCAATGCAAACTATTACACATATAATTATTGTGAAACAACAGGAAGAGTGCAGCACCAAGGTCTTGGGTTAAAATCCTGACTCTGTCAGTGTCTATCTATATATTACCATAGTAGGTCCTTTACCCCCTTATCCCTCCAGGTCTTAGTTTCTTTATCTATAAAATGAAAGAATTTGGACTAGAAGATCCCTAAAGTCTTTGCAGTAGCTAATTATAACTCCAAGTTCAAGTCTACTCAACTATTCCATATGCCTGAATACGACCCCAGGACCATCCTTGAAGTGATCCCTATCTTGAACCCTTTCTCCAACAGTCTTGCATTTAAAGACATAAACTCGCTCAGATAGATTAGGATTAAGAAGTCTCCAATCCACTAGGAGGCACAGTGGAGAGAGAGCTGGTCCTGGATTCAGGAAGACCTGAGTTCAAATTTAGCCTCACACACTGCCTAGCTATGTGGCCCTGGGCATATGATCCTTTATCTCAGTTTTTTAGCTGTAAAATCATGATAGTGACAAACAAATGTGATATTTGTGTAGTGCTTAGCATGGTGCCTGGATTTTAGTAAGTGCTTAATAAATGTTTATTCTCTTCCCCCATCCCTTCTCTCCTTCAGACTACAGTCACAATTCCAAAAAATTTCCTAAAAAAATTTTTTTTTAAGATTCTCTAAAAGATTAATTTGAGATAGGTGGAGTTCGGAAGCCATTGTCCAAAACTGTGTGGATGACTTCCCCCAGGGAAGGAGTTTCCGGAGAGGAAATCCATTCCATAGTTTTACAAGGTGGAGACCACACCAGGTGCCAGCTATGTTGCTTGAGTTATGGCATCACAAACACCTGGTGTTAACAGGGAAATTTAGAGAACTCATCATCTCCCTTGTGCTGCAGGGAACTGTGGAATACCCAGAAGGTAAAGTAGGAGGACTTGTAACAACAGAGGAATGAGCCTGGGAGAAAGGTACCATTTGTTCTCTCTGGGACATGTCAACACACACACCCCTCTGAGACACCTGAGAATCAGGCATCCAGAATAATGCACATGGTCACCACAGTGGTGACAGAACTCTGATCCCTGGAAAAGGTCAGGATGAATGTCACCCAAAGGGATCTGTGGTACCCAAAGGAAGATAGGAGCTGATGGTAGAAGCTTGTGTGTCCATTTAGGTAAAAATCCTTTTTCTAAAATTAATGAAAAAATAGAACTACTAGGTACATTCTCCCATTGTCAGAGTTTTTTTATTTGCTTTTGGAGGGTAAAGGTAGAACAATTGGGGTTAAGTGACTTGCCCAAGGTCACCCAGCTAGTTTTTTGTGTTAAGTGTCTGAGTCCGGATTTGAACTCAGGTCCTCCTGACTCCAGGGCTGGTTCTCTATTCATGCCCCACCTAGCTGCCCCCCCATTGTCAATTTTTAAATGGTATTTTTAAAATCTGTGTACTCTCCCTTCCTCCCCACTATCAAAATCATATCAACAGTTCGGATTTTTACTTTCTTTGATGTTCACACCTAGATCTGAGTTTCAATGACATCAGTTTCTCTGTTCCCTGGTTTCTGAAGCTGGTGATAGTAGATTATAAGCAGAAGTCAGGGGGGGATTTTCCTCTGCATTTGTTACTCACTTTTTAAAGCCTGTGCTTTCTTCCTAACAACCACCAGAAAGTCAGCTTTACTCTCACAGCAAATTGCCTATCTTCTGCCAAGCAGATGGCTATTGGTTGAATACGTGTGTACATGAAAGTGTGTGTATGTATTTCCTTTAACAAGTAAATCTTAAATTTCCCGTGAAGATGCCAACACATGAAAGAATGAGTGTGTGTGCCAGTAAAGACTTTAATCCCACTATATGCAAAAAAAGGGAAGAGGTCCCTTTCTTTGCACCCAGATGGTCACCTAGGGGTTTTGCCTTCATGGAAGAAACAGATTGGGGAGAAGAAAGAATTTATTAAAACATAAATTGCAGAATTATGTCAAGTAGAGTTTCCTATTTCTTCAAGGTCTTACTGGCACTAGAATCAGCAAGTGAATGAAACAGGTTAAGTGTCTCACAGACCCTCCTCCCTCATCCTCCCCCCCCCCCAACAAGCACAATTCCCCTTCCTAGACACTCCTAATACTGTTTTCAGTTAAGACTGGAGAATGGTGAGGTGTTTTTTTCTTCTTACTATTATTTATGTGGGGAGGTGAAAATTAAAGATTAAATTAAAAGCAAGCTCCTTTCCTTTCTTACTCCACCCCCCCTTTCCCTTCCCCCACACCCCCAACCGCGTATCTCTTCCCCCTTGATGCCCTTGTGTCTGGGCTCCAGATTCTGCACCCGTAGCCCAAGGGGTCTGCATACTTGTTCTATAATTCTCCCGCCTCCCCAGAGAAGGCAGGGACCCGGTTAGACCAGCCCTCAGAGGTGAAGAGTGGGAGGGGCCCAGGTGTTGATTCAAAAGGAGGAGGGCATGGGCTCACTGCCCTACAGGGAGTAGTACACTGAACCTGTCAGGATGTCAGCAGAGGGAGAAGCCTGCAGGTAACATTGGATTTGCCGCTGGGACCCGGCAACTGTCCCACCCGAACCTGTGAGCTCCTGTGACCTAATTGCCGGACTCCTGAGTTCTTTGGCTTTGCGGCTCAATACCTTGAATTCTCCACTGGTCCCTCAGCCAGGACCCCACCGCCTCACCCAGCCTCGGACCTACGCCAAGCCATCGGCAATTATGGGCAAGGTGCGTGTTGCGTTGCGCCTCAACTCAAACCCTTCCCGCTCGTTCTTGGACTGGTCGGGGCGGAGGGGCATTAGGCTGATGTGGCAAATTGGCCCCCACGCAGCTTTCTGCACCACTTTATGGTACCTGCCTTTGCCTGGAGAGAGCTGACCAGCACCCTGATATTCTATTAGGGCTTCGGAAAAGGCAGCAAGAAATGTGGGTGGGGGGATTCTACAGAGTAGATGGGAGCGAAATATGCTCATTAGAATCGCGTTTATTAGTTTCTGCAGAGATGGAGTGGCATGTCTCCACATCAGTTTCCCCAATCCAACTATCTACAGTAAATTTCTAAATACTTCAGATTCACTGTGAAGAATTGAGCCCAGACCAGCTATGGTCGGGAAAGAGAAAAAGAATAAACCTACTCACGGACCTTGGGGATGAGGAAAAGCTAAAAGAAAACCGGGGAATCATGGTCCTGGGGAACTGCCTTCTGGTTTAGCTTCTCCAGCTCACATCATTAGGACCCACATCACCTTTCTCCAGAAAGGAGACTTAACCAGTTGGGTTTGATAGTGGAGGGCACGTGAAGTGTTGGCTTCAAGCCTGGGGTGTTTATTTTAGCAAAAGGAAAGTTTCTCAGGGTTCTGAGACTTCTCGATCAAAGGAGATATTTGTTATATGCTTTCATAGAGTGCCTGGCACATAGTAGGTACTTAATAAATATTGGCTTCATTGAAAAGTTCTGCTCTGGAGTTAAGGAAGAGTGGGACATTTTCCCTTCTGGTCTACCCTAAGACTGGATCACCCTGCCCCTACCTAATCATCCGTTTAAAAAAAAAATGTTTAGCTGACTTGTATGTGTGTATCTTGTCTTTCTTAAAGAGCACAAAGAAATCCTAAGGCCCTGCCATAAGGGAAGGGAAGAAAAGGGATGTTGTCTTTGGGGTTAATGGAAGGAAGATACCTTGTCCATGCATACTCCACTTATCTCTCCCTCTCTTTAAGGTTGTAGAGATGGGAGGCAAGGGAACCAGAAGAGACATTTGTAGCCCTTTTTTTTTCCTCACTTCTCTGATTTAAGATGACCTCAATCCAGTTCCTCAAAAGACCAATTTTCAGCTGACAATCTTTGTTTCCATTTCAGAAAAAATCAGAAGTTTACTCTATTGAGATCAATGGAATAACAGACATTGAAACAACAGATGAGGGAGATGGCAAAGAAAAGTACAAGGGACTGAAGAACCACATGGGATGTAAGAAGGACCACCAAAAGGAAGAACTAAAGAAAGAACTTGATCTGGTCAGTTATCTCAAGGTGCATCCTGCTGTTTTAATGGCCAAGGGATGATTTTGCCAAGGGATCACATGTTTTAGAGCTGGAACTGACCTGAACAGTCCAACAATATTATTTTGCAGTCGAGGAAACTGAGGCACAAAGACTGTTACACAAGTAGTAATTAGTAGAGTTAGGATTCAAATCTCTATCATCCAGATTCTATAACCCAATGTTATTCTCATTAATTAAACTATCCTGTCTGTAGGACCAAAGTACCCTTGAGGTCTGCCCCTTTAAGATACCTCTTACAGAAGAAAAATCTAATGTCTGGGGTTTAAAAAGAAAATACACCCAAGAAATTTGTTCCATGTTAAAATTAGGCTGATACAATCTTTGCCTGGAGGCCAACTATACTAGATGGTTCCTGTATTCTGCATAAAGGCACTGGGGTGTAGAGCAGAGAGTTAGTAATCCTAATCAGAAAGATCATTGGCACATAGTTTAGGATTTCTCTTCTACTTGACTGCTTAAAGTGAGATGGAACAAAATCATTTTAAGTTTTTATAGTTGCATTAATGAGACAAGAGACTAATAGAGAAGCCTTGAATCTCTGTTTATCACACTAAAATGGGAACAATTTTCCAAGGGTAGAAGGAAGGATTAAGTCTTTTCCTGCTGGAAAAGGTGGACTGAAAATAGAGTAGGGAATTTCCACTGTGGAAATATATACACTCTTTGCAGGTAATATCTACAGCTAACATATACTGTTAGCTGCCTGAGACACTGAGTGGTTAGGTAATTTGCTCAAGATCTGATCACACAGACATAATATATGAGAAGCAAGACTTGTACCTAAGTCTTTCTGACTCCAAAGGCAGCTATCTATATACTCTCTTGTCATTCTAACTCTAGATTTCATATCTGTATATTTTCACTGTGTGTCTGTGTGTATATGTGTGTTTGTGCACACATGCACACATGTGATAGGTGTATTTGTATAGGTGTGTATATATATGTATATCCCACTTCTGACACCATGAGCTCAATGGATGGAGCACTGGCCCTACAATCAGTCTCAGAAATTTCCTAGTGATGTGATTCTGGGCAAGTCAATTAACCTCTGAAGGAAATGGCAAACCATGCTAGTATCTTTGCCAAGAAAACCCCATAGAAAAATTTGGTCCACAAAGAGTAGGACATGACTGAGCAACAAAATATAGCCAGTATCAGGAAGAGCTCTCTAACAATGGAACTGCTCAAGTATTTCAACAGTTCTACCATGCAAAGCAGGAAGTTCCCTGTTACTGAAAGTGATAGAGTAAATAAGGTTCAAGACCATCTTTCAGAGGTTTTGTGGAAGGGCTTACTGTATTTGCAGGGGTGACTGTTTATTTCAACATTAAAATCACAAACTTATATTGATACATGTGAAGCATCTAAAAATAAGGTTGAAGAAATACCTTTTTCTCCATGAAATGACTACTTTTAATGGAGATGTAATTCTAAATTTTATCTTGACTATTAAGATAGTAAGTAGCCTTCTTTCTCTAGGCATTTCACACCTTCCTTTTTTTTTAATTGTTTAATTTTAATTTATTTTCTTGATTACATCATTCAGTTCCAGTTTTGAGTTACAAATTTTCTCCCCTTCTTTCCCCTACCCCCAAGCCCAAAATAGTGATCCCACTGTAAAGCCCCTCCCACAATCTGTTCCCTTTTATGTCCTCCTCCAACGCCCCTCTAACTTTCTAGTAGGGCAGGGAGGGTCTCCCTACCCCCATCCCTGTATGTCTTATTTCCCAGTTGCATTTGATTGTATAGCTTTAAATTCTAGATTCTTGCAATTCCTCCCTTGTCACCCACTCCCACTGGAAGGAACAGCAATTCAATACAGGCTGTACATGTGTAATTACGCAGGACATTCTCCCTGCCTTGTTTTGTTCTCTACGCTGTCCCTGTCTCTTTACTGAGGTGTGTGCTTCCTGCAACCCTCCCCCCCCACCCTGCCCTTCTCTCCTTCACCCCCTTCTCATTCCCATCCCCCCTACTCTCCTGTGTGGCAAGACATTTTACACCTTTCTGAGGAGGTCTCTGAAACAGCATAGTGGAAAGAGTAAGACACTGGCAGTCACTCTGGAGATCTGAGTTCTGGTCATAGTTATGCCATAAGCCAGGAAGGTGCGTGATGTTAAGCAGTTATTTCAGCTGTCTGAGCTTCAGTTGTCTGACCTGGAAAATTAAAGAGTTGGACTAAATTATCTCCAAAGTCCTTTCCAGTCCTAAAGGCTTGTGATCCAAGGATTCCTAGCATCATTGGCCAAAGTATTCTCTTTCTTTTCCTGATACCAATAGGGGCATGGGAAAGGTGGTGTTCTGAGGAATTCTTTCCCCTCTAACCAATCCATTTGTCCTATGGACCCCTCTGGGACCTTTTACCTTTTCACTTCTGCCCTGGGAGCACTGGCTGAAAAGAGTATGACTGAGCTTGAGGGTGGAGAGAGGGAAGGTCTCTTTACTGCCCATTTGAGATGGTTTGCATTGTACTGTTATTACACAATGTCTAGGAGAAAGAGTCCAGGACCTTGTACCAGAATAGACTAGTTCATTATCAAAGCCACTTTTTAAGACAGTGGAAAGGAGCAACTATAGGAGAAATTATTCTAAACAAAGTAGAACTTAAGTTGGGGGAGGAGGGCTAGAATTCAAAGTTAATCCTTTTAGTTGGAAATGGGGTCTTTTCCTATTCAGGGCAAAGTAAAACCCTGAAAACTAAAGGCAAGGGCTATTGCTGATACAAGTTTTAATACTAACCAATTTGAGGTAATGATACTTAGGCTCTAAAGAATAAGACTTCAGACCAGCAAGACATTTGATCATTTAACCTCACATTTAGCTTGAATTTTCATAGGGATTTGCATCCATGGGGAACCTTGGAGTTCATTCACTTTAAGAGGAAGGCTACGTTCCCTTAGCCTAGAAATGAGGGAGTAGAATAAGTGATTGTGAGGATCATTGCTAGTGAGTTTCACACAAGAGAAACATTTATGCCAGATAGTACACACCACTCTGGGATAGATAGGAAATCAAAAATCCTAACAGAAATAGGTTGATGAAACCAAGGTACACAGGACCTGAGAAGATGAAATATCAGTTCTTCTTTGCTCAACACCTAGCAGCTTTATCTCAGGGTAATTCACAATGTCATGAAAAACACTTTATGGTGTTTTTCACAGCTACCTGTGAGTCCTGAGATGTCTAATCTGGGGAACTAAGGAGATATTTAGTCTGGAGAAGAGGATTAGTGAAAGACAGGATAATTATAAAAGGTGGAAGCTGGAGAGATGTATATTTGTTTCAATATAATGAAGAGCTTCCTATCAATCAATGTTGCTCATCAATGGCATGAGGTGTGCTATGAGGTCATGATCTACCTATCTCTAGAAGAACTTCAGCAGAAGCTGTACAAACACTTGCTAGGAATGCTGTAGACAAAATATATATATTAAGGTAGAAGATTAATTCAGATATCTTCCAAGACCCCTTCCAACTCTACAATTCTCTTACCTGACTCCAGTTCTGTCCCCAGCTTCCAATGGCTTTTCAGAAATATAACCACCTCATTTAAATAGCATTTGCTTTACTTGGTTCTCTCTCTCTTTTTTCTCTTGAATGTTAGGATGACCACAAACTCAACACTAAGGAATTAGAAGACAAATATGGAACAAACATAATCCGAGTAAGTCACTGAGAGGATGAATGACCAACATCAGGGATTTGCTTTCTGTCAGGGATTGGGGAAAGGTGGGAAGCAATTTTTACTGTAGCAAGGGAGAGAAATGGGCACAAATAAATATAACACAAGGAAGTATATATTAAATGTAAGAATGTTACAACCAAAATTGTTTAGATCGGCCATGACAGAAACATATTTCTTAGAGGTTTCATAATACTAGGATAACAGAGCAATATTTCATGGAGGAGGTGAAATGTGAGTGAGTCATTGAAGGATGGAGAAGGTTTCATAATTGATGGATGACATACTATCTTGGGGAGATATAGAGAAAAGGACTGGATATAATGTCTACTGTAGCAGTTTCAGAATAAGATTTTTTTCTGGGTAAGAACTGTTTCAATTTTAATCCTAGTTAGCATTGAAAGATCAAAGATCTAGAGTTATAAAGAATCTCAGAGACCTTCTAGTTAAACCCACTAATTTTATAGAAGAAAAAAGTGAGGACCATGGAGACTATAACTTGTCCAAGTTTGACACATAGATAGTGTCAAAGGAAAGATTTGAACCCAGGTTCTCTGTCTTCAGAGTTACTATCACCTTATTCTTGACTTAACCTCTACAAATCCTTATTCTGTGCTCAAGAAAAGGTATTTTTTCCTTTTTATATAGGTATACTGGATAGCTCTTTAGGGACTTTGAATTTGTCTTTTCCTTGTTCTGAAAACAACAGCAACCAACCAAAGATAAAAGTTAAAGGATGGCTAGGAGCTTTATAAAGCCAGGATATTCATTCCACACATAAGGACACCTTCCAATCACCCTTTCTCCCCATCCAGAGAAAACCTGGAGTTTTAAATCTGCATGGCTAAGAATGTCCAGTCACCCTTTAACAATGACTTTTTCTTGACTCTATCCTTGAAGGGTCTCACTAGCACAAAAGCAGCAGAGATCTTGGCTAAGGATGGCCCCAATGCTCTTTCTCCACCCAAAGAAACTTCTGAAATAATAAAATTCCTCAAACAAATGGTGGGTGGATTCTCCATCCTCCTGTGGGCTGGAGCTGTCCTCTGTTGGATTGCTTATGGGATCCAGTTTTCAAAGGACAAGTCTGCTTCCATGGACAATGTAAGTACCTACCAGGCTTCTTGCAATGATTTTGCCATTGGCATCTCTATCATAGGAGGGATAGCAAAGGCTAAGGGCTCTCATAACCAGTCCTAGACTGAGCATGAAGGGAAAAAAAGAATTCAATCTAATTCTGCCATGGAATCATTCTTGAGTGGGGTCAAGAATTCTGGAGCTCTGCAGCTAAAATATCTACATCTATAAGAGAGGGGATGGGGAGCTACTGATGGCTGCCATTCCTATACCACAGAGATAAAACAGGAAAGTATTGTGAATCCCAGGTACAAAAGCTTTGTATCAATAATCAGCATACTTGGACTCTAACCTATTTTCTCTCTTCTTAGTTTAGTAAGTAAATCATTTAGGAAAGCCTTTAGGAAATGCATTGTGCTTGGCAATCAAAATGTATGAAATGATTCCCCACTGACCTATTTAACAAATACTTCAGCACCTGACTTGCTAGCAGGTAGAGATTCTCACCTGCTTCATTTTCAGTATCTGCTTCTCTGACTTGTCTCCTTTCCATTTCATTCAGGTCTTTTTAGGTGTTGTGCTTGCCTTGGTGGTCATCTTCACTGGGATCTTTGCTTATTACCAAGAGGCAAAAAGCACCAACATCATTGCCAGCTTCAGTAAAATGATTCCTCGAGTAAGCAAACACTTCTTGTTGCTACTTCTAAGTCTTCTCATATGGTTTTGCTACAATTTCATTTTTGTTATTCATTTTTGGTTTTTGTTATTCATTCATAAAGTACCACCTGAGAAGCTCAGATAGTAACCTCTGAGTTATTTACTAAGACAGAGAATGACCATATCTACCTGGGGTGATGAGCCTGACACTTTTTGCCCCTTTTTATTCATCAACCCATTACCTATATCCATTTGCATTTCCACCAAAAGGATGGCAGAATGGCTTAACCCAATATCCTTCCTGTTGTGTATTAAATGATCTTTCTATCACAGGTTTGCTGTATTATGTTTGAAACTGACTATTTCCCTCAACAATGGCCAAAGGAACTGCCAACCTTAATTGTAGGAGGAGAAAAGGAGTGAGCTCCTTTCTTTGCATAAAGAAGGGAAGAATACAGCTCATCACTAGTACAAGTATGACTTATATCACACAAACACAGCATGCCATCAGGACTAGGGTACTGGACTTGGAATCAGGAAGCTTGATTTGAGATCTTACCTCAGATATATTCCTAGCTGCATGACCTTAAGCCAGTCGTTTCTTTGAGCCTCTGATTTCAGCTGCATAATGAGGGCATTTGACTTGGCCTCTGAGAGTATAGCTCTAAATCTAAGATCCTGGCTTTTGACTTATGTCTTCATTGTTCAAGCTAAGATTCTTCCTAAACTATAGCTGGCTACAATTCCAGCAGGTCCCCATTATTCTCTCTGTTTGTCAAGACTATGGTTCACCCCCCAAAACTTCTATAAAAGTTTTCTGGTCCCACTGTGCACTATTTTACTTAGAGGCCTTCAGGGCCTGAGAGGAACACGTATTACTCTACTTACAGAGAGATAACACAATGGATAGAATGTTGAACCTGATCAAAACCAGGAGAACACAAATTGAAATTTTGCCTCTGACACTAGTTTTATAACCCAAACATGTCATTTAACTTGTCTCAGCCTCTTGTTTTTTAATCTAGAAAACAGGGACAGTAATAACACCTACTTCTCAGGGTTGTTGTGCAAATCAAATGAGGTAGCATGCAGAGTTTTGCTAATGTTAAAGCACTTTTTAAATGATAGTTTTAGTTTTAACTGCAATTTATAGCAGCCGTTCCCCCTGATTATGAGCATCCAGACTAAAGGATATAGATGAAGAAGATACCATGTCAGGTTCTAAAGTTTCTTTCACATTTTTATTCCCCAGCAAGCCCTTGTCATCAGAGATGGAGAAAAGAGGGAGATCCCTGCAGAGCAACTGGTTGTAGGAGATATAGTAGAGATTAAAGGTGGAGACCAGATTCCTGCTGATATCAGGATCCTGACCTCACACGGTTGTAAGGTAAGCACTATTGTGGTACCCTCTAAGGATGGTGGATCTAGTCCTAGTTATTATAACCTACAGCCTCATCCAATACTCTTTCCTGGCTATACCAAGTGAAAAAGAGAGCCAAAGTACCTAACTCTAGACTTTTCTCAGATGTATTTTCATGAAATTACTTTAGATTATTTAGTATATGTTTTCTATTTTTTAAATTTTGTGCATGCTATTTCTTTTACCCTTCATTATAAAATAAGGTCCTTGAGGGTTGACACTGAATTTTTTGTCTTTATAACCTCACTTCCTACCACTGTGACTTACACATAGTAGGTCCTTAATAAATTTTTCTTTTTTTTAAATTGAATTGAATTCATTCACAGGTAGATAATTCATCTCTTACCGGGGAATCAGAGCCTCAATCTCGATCTTGTGATTTTACCCATGAGAATCCCTTGGAGACAAAGAACATTGGCTTTTACTCTACAACTTGCCTAGAAGGTAGGTCTGGTGAAATATATGTAACAAACATTCCATAAAACTTAAGAGTCCCTCTGGCCAGTCTCTACTTTTTGGTCTCCTTCCAATTACTTCATACAAAATGTTTTCCAAATGGAATTAAAAAAAAAACATAGTTGTGCCCAATGAGCCAACACTTGATCTACTACTATGCTGTTCTTCAGATCAGGGCAATGCCTACTTGTCAAGTTATGTCAGGCCAGAATATGAAGACAGAAACCCAAGTACTCTGTATCCCTTACAGGAAAGACCTCCTAGAACATCTTCCATATGCTTCCCTTGCAGGAACAGCAACTGGCATGGTCATCAACACAGGTGACCGCACCATCATTGGAAGAATTGCCTCACTGGCTTCTGGTGTTGGGAATGAGAAGACACCAATTGCTATTGAAATCGAGCACTTTGTCCATATTGTGGCAGGGGTGGCTGTTTCTATTGGTATTGTCTTCTTCATCATTGCAGTATCCATGAAATACCCAGTCTTGGAATCAGTCATCTTCCTCATTGGCATCATTGTGGCGAATGTGCCAGAGGGTCTCCTGGCTGCTGTCACTGTAAGTCCATAATGTAATCTATGCTCTCTGACTGGATCCCTCTGCTCTGTATAATACTGGTCTGTATGTTACACATTATCTATAGGTTTTTAAATAGGATTGTTTCCCCACAGGAAACAATAATGAATGTTTTACATGGATTGGGTGCTGGAGGATCAAATAAGATTAATTAGGATAGTTTCAACATTGGAAATGCAAGATTACATGGTATTAGTTTTCCTTTTTAGGAGATCTATTAAAGTAAGCTTATGTATTCATTTTTCTCCTCTACTTTGCCCTAGAAACAAGGCAGAAAATGAAAAGAAATTGTAAGTCAGTCTTTATTGTGGTCTCTCACCTGGACTCAACTTGTAAACTGAGGCATAGGATAGTGGACACTAGAGTGTCTTTGAGATTTCCAAGTTCAACAGAAACTAAAAGATTTTGAGATGTCATTTATCAAGATGGTTCATAACAGCTCTTTTAAAAACCAGAGTATTAGATGAGTCATCTAGGATGTCCACTTTGACACAAATCAGTCCAAAAGCTTTCTTACAGTCTTTTTGGAGAGGTGCAGAGTTGCTGAAATTGACCCACAATCAAATGGTGATTTGCATCCTTATTGTATAAACTTGATGACCTTGCCTTAAATACTGAATCATTGAGGATCACTTTATTAAAGAAGAAAAGAACCAAAGTTGTGCTTTTGTTTGCCTTTAAAAAATCTCCATTGCCATCATTCAAACAATAACTTACCAAATTTTTTTTACTAACAACATTACTATTTATTTTCCAAAAAATTCATCCAGCCCCAAATGTTGAACATGGTTATATATCAAAGATAAGTCAAAATGTGGACTCTATAGTAATGATTAAGCAAAAATCTTCTGTTATTCTACTCAATAGCATTTGTATCTCTTTCCTTCTTTCCTTACTAGGTGAGTCTGTCACTAACAGCAAAACGGATGGCCAAGAAGAACTGTCTGGTGAAGAACCTGGAAGCAGTAGAAACTCTGGGCTCCACCTCCATCATCTGTTCTGATAAGACTGGGACCTTAACACAAAACAGAATGACTGTGGCCCATCTATGGTTTGACAACCAAGTATATCAGGCTGATACAAGTGAAGATCAAAAAGGTGAGGCTTTGGAAGCAATCTCAAGGATGGGGACTGAGCATGGCTAGTTAATGCTAACAGTGATAGGATAAATAGACTGTTTCTGAGATCTATTTGTACCCTGTGGATATACAAACTCACTCTCCTCTACCTCAGCAGACTTCCATGTGCTACATCATTCTTTCTCTTGCTTTCCAGACCAGATCTTTGACCAAAGTTCTGCAACTTGGGTCTCCTTATCCAAGATTGTAACACTGTGCAACCGAGCTGAGTTCAGACCAGGACAAGAAAGTGTTCCCATCATGAAGGTAGGACTTTTGTTCATTGAAGTGTAACATCAAAGCCAATCTCCAGGTCATCTTGATGCCTTCCTGATATCTCCTTCAACTGTGGTGCCAATTAATGAGATGGGAAGAAGTTAGTATATGTAAGAGCAAGTTTGAATTGCTAATATGTTATTTAGTTAAGTAACAAAGTAGTATTTTGACCTTATTATATTTTACTTTGTAGAATCATAGGAAAAACCCAAAAAGCTCTCAAAATACTGACTGAGATTTTGTGTCGCAATAGTTTGAACAAGGCAGCTAGGTGGTGCAGTAGATACAGTTCTGGGCTTGAAATCAAGAACAGTTCAAATCCAAGCTCAGAAACTGCCTGAGGATGTGACTTTAGGCAAGTCACTTAACCTCTGTTTACCACTGAAGAAGGAGATGGCAAATCAGTCTTTGCTAAGAACTCCATGGGGTCATGATGAGTCAGATATGACTAAAACAACTAAAAAAAAGGCTGCAGATCATGATGGCTCTTACTAGGACCCAGAACACTGGCTTAATATTTTGTAAAAGTAAGACTATGATCTTGCTCTCCAATGTTGAAACTATAGGTAAATTAATCCTATTTGTTCCTCCAAGACCCAACTCATCTAAACCATTGAATTCAATGCTTACTAAGTATTGACTCCATTAAGCATTAAGGAAACAAGAAGAGCTCATTATCTACGGAGGGAAATCACATGTGCAAAGAAAAGCATAAAAAAATTAACCAAAAAGTGCTAGCAACTGGCAGAATAGAAAAAGGTCTCTTTTAATGAGGGCATTAGGGCTGAAAATTGCAGGAAACAAAAGGTAAAAAGAGGCAGAATTGAAGAGAATGTGGGTCTCAGACCTGAGAGACAGCCTGTCAAAAACAATAACATGAGAGAGAGAAAATGCTGTTTAAGGGGAACATTAAATGGTCCACTTTGGTCACAGTGACTGCTGAGAGTAATAATGTGAAATCAGCCAGAAAGGATAGGATAAAGGATAAAGGTAGGATAAAGAGCCGGGTTATGAAGGGCTTTAAATGCCAAATAGAAGTTTGTATTGTATACTAGAAAACAATAGGGAGCCAATGAAGCTTCTTGAGCAGAAGAATGATAGCCATAAATGAATATGGCTTTATATAACATTTTATATCCTTGCCTTCTGTTTATCTAAGTTGATGTGTTAAAGAAAATTTTTCCATTATATCATTCAGAAATGTCCAAGATCCTAAATAGAATAGAATGCCCCCAGGTAATTCTCTAAGACTGTAGTTGTATACCAGGTTTGCCTAAAAGACTATTTCATAGAGAACTCACACAAGGCCGGTACTCACATGATGGTCATAATAAGCAATACAAGAACATGTTCAAGGTCTCTCTGAAGAACTTTGGAATTGATTGTGAGACATGGGAGACACTGGCACCAGACTACCCAGCCTGGTGTGAGCTCACCAGAGAAGATGCTGTGCTCTGTGAGCAAGCAGAATTGCAGTAGCTCAAAAGAAACATGAGATGTGCAAATTTAGAGACATCTCCACTCCAAATGTTCCTATGAACTATTTGTGCCCATCCTGTGGTAGAGCCTTCCAAGTTTGCATTGGTCTGATCAGGTACAGTCAGACACACAGTGTGTACATTGACCCTGCCACAGTGATGTCCTTTTGGTCCTCTTGGAAGGATAGCCACCATAACAGGTGCTAGTCTTTATTAGTAGATTAGAATAGCTTACTTCAAAAGAATCACAGATCTAGTGTTTTTTTGAGGTATCAGTCAGATCAAATCTAGAGCTATTCTTTTCATCCAGGATATCCAGCTGTGAACACTGGTGTGCTAGAGTGTACTTGATTCTCTCTTTAATTCTCGGTGGAGTTGCTATGTTGAAACTGCCTTAGTTTCTTCTCTTACTTCTTTCTTCTTACTTCTGCTTTTTCTCTGTTGCCTTTTAATGTGCATACCCCTTCTGCCCTCTGCTACGGGTATTTTTTCCAAAGCTTAGTCCCCGGTTCTTTGTGTTCACCTAAATCTTAATGTCCAGTCTTATCTAACCCAAGCTTCAGTTCCATATCTATCATCAAAATAATTGATAGATATTGCCAACTAGCCAACCCACTGTCACCTACCCGGAAAGCAATTTATCTAAAAACCAAGATGAAGTTCTTCCACTTCTCAATGAAGATGCAAGAAAAATGAATTAGATAAGATAATGTGATTAACCATTGAATTGTGTTTTCTAGGCAATTAAGTTTTAAGACGACATCCACAAAAACAGAGTGGTTGAGATGGGAAATTTTTCTTTCATGGTGAATTTGTTATCTCTGTTTCTCAAGTTTAAAGACAGAGATAACTTGGTTCATTCAACTTATATTTTGAAAGGACATTTAGGCTCAGAAAGGTTAAAACTTGCCCAATGATACAGAATAGCTAGAGAGGTAGGAGACAAGTGTCCCTGTCTAAATTTTCTTTGTGTTTTTCAATACCACATTCTCTCTGTCACCCAAACCCTAACTTTGGAGTTGTCTTTGGCTTTCTCCTTCATTCCCTATATCTGCAGGGTGATTGTAAATACCTTTTTTTCTTGTAAAACGTCACTCTAACTGCTTGGGTTCTGTCCTAATCACCTTTTACCCAGACGGCTGTAGCAGTCACCTAACTGGGCTATTGGACCTTAGTTTCCTGCCATTTTAATCTTTCCTACATCCCACTGCCAGACACTCAATAAACAATATTTTCATCCTGTTCTTCCTTCTGTTCATTCTTCAGTGGCTCCTTAGTCTATTATGTTATCTAAATTCTGCCTGGTTTTCAAACCTCTCCATAACATGGCTCCACCTTGCCCTGTCCAAACTTGTTTCTCCACTATTTTACAGCTTTAGTCAAGTCTGTTTCATTACTGTTTTGAATGGCATTGTGCCAACCTTGTTTCTTTCTTCAGAACTCACTTTTTCTTTTCCTTTTTTTCTACTTCATTTCTTCTTTCTGGCATTACTAGGCCTATATTTAATTCACCTTGGAGGGGGGGGAATAAAAACCTTTCCTACCTCAGCTACTTCAGTTTTTTATCTCTCCTTTCTCTAAACTTAATTGTCTAGAAAATACAATTCACTGCTTAATCATATTATCTTGTCTCATTTGTTTTTCTTTTATCTTCAAGAAGAATAGAGGCATTGAGGGCAAATATCATCTTCTCCCTTCTCCCTTATTATTTCCAATATTTAAGCATATGGCAGGCACAGGACCACTCAGCATGGCATGCCCACATCAGAGAAGGTGCTATGCTCTATGAGCAAACTAGAATTGAAATAGTTCAAAGGAAACACAGGATGCACAAATTCAGAGTATGCACCCCAAATGTCCACACAGACTATTTGTGCTCCACCTATGGTAGAGCATTCCAAGCTTGTATTGGTCTGCTCAGCCATAGTCAGTACACACTGATACTTGACTCTAGCATAGTGATGTCATTTTAGTCCTCTTCAAGCATGCAGGATAACAACCAATCAACCATATGGCAGGCAGGCAGTAAATACATAGGTTAATTTTAAATGCCATGGAAGAGCCAGAATGTGGTTATAATAATCGGTTTTAACCTTTTCTTTAAATCTAGAAAATTGTAGTGGGAGATGCTTCAGAAACTGCCCTCCTGAAGTTTTCGGAAGTCACCATGGGTGATGTGATGGAAAGAAGAAAAAGAAACAGAAAAGTGGCGGAAATCCCTTTTAATTCCACCAACAAATTCCAGGTGGGTTTTTTCTCCTGACTAGGGATCTTATTTCTTAGCCCAGTGGTATTCTTATCTACAATTACTAAATCCCCTCACAGGTCCAAAGCCTGAGGAATATTATGGGCTGGTAATCTCTGATAAAGACTACTTTTACAATTATTTTCCCAGAAGCATAGCATATAAAGAAGGACGAGTCTAGAGAAACTAGAGTGTGGGTCTCCCTGCAGTTATCTATCCATGTATACTGTCTTAGTTTCTGGTGCTAAGGGATTGGGGGTCTAGGTTTTTATTGCAGTATTGTTTTAGGAACAACTTTAAGTGAATAAGTCATTTTGACTATTATAAATACCCAAACTAGTTACAAAGGATACATTAAGGAAGATAATATCATCATCCAGAGAAAGAACTGATAAATAGAAGTGTATATATAGAAGGATTTTATATATATATATGTGTGTATATACATATACGTGTGTATACACACACACACACACACACATACACATCCACATATTTGTGTCTAATGGTAGCCATCTTTAGGGGTTAAGGGAGGTAAGGAAAAAAAGAAAAGAAAAAAAAGAAATATACAAGTTAACTTTATCATATATTTAAAAGGAATAGCAAATTGTACGTAATAGATTTGCGGTTTCATGTACAATCTCTTTTTATTATGCTATATTATGGAAATGCTTGTTTTATTCCATAAATTAAAAATAAAATACATGCTTTTTTTAAAAAATCTCAAGATGCAGTGAATCAGTTAAGATTCCACATTAGACAGAGACCTCTGATAACATGTGGATAATTTGTGGGCAAACCAGGATGGTTCTAGATTTCATTCCATTCCATACAGTTGAACTTCAAAGAATTTGTGGGGTCTTTTTGCTGCCCATATCTCAGGTAATCAGCCTAGTAGCAATTGGTGATTCTACTTCAGGAGTGTCCAAAGACTGACTGCCTCTATCTCCTTCATGTTGGAATGGAAATAAAAATCACTCTTCAGAGCCCAAAGTGTTAGGGTAGCTGTTAGTGTGAGAAAAAAAACTGGCTAATGTTAGAAATTCCACTGGCGGTTTTCTTGCTCAGTCTGGAACAAAGTGGAATTGAGCGGTAAAGCAAAAATTCCTTCTCCCTTCCCAACCCTCCCCTCATACAAACATACACTTCTTTTCCAACCTTCTAAAATATACTTAATTAAATGAGTTTAGGTTGATGTTTACCTTGGTGGTATTTAATTAAATTAGTTTAGGTTGATGTTTACCTTGGTGGTTCTCCCAGGTGCTGGTCAGAGAGAATACATATATGTAAGATTCTCTTCATTGATAGTGGACTGAAAAAAAAGAACCTCAAGTGAGTTTAAATAGACTGAAAACTAATGGAATTTAAGTCTCTGGGTTGCCAGAATTTTTTTTTCTTTTCTTTTTTTTTTTTGAATGTTACATCTCTTGACAGAACCCTATATTTCCCAGCTGTTTTAGTTAATGTTTAGGAGGCCCTGATGGAATATAATGAGACCAGTGCAAATATATCAGCATGCAGGTCATTTCACAGATGGAAAGAAACATAGGGAATCTTTGCTAGTCTCATTTCTCTATGCCACAAAGAAGCAATGTCCATCCCTAATGTTGGGAGTATGGACCTAATGCCCAACGTCTATAAGAACATCCTGAAACCTGGAATAGAGGAAGGGATCACAGAAGTTAATATCTGCTTCTGTTATGAAAACTGCAGTAGATAATCCATCCCTGGGTATGAAATTCAGTGGAATCTGTGCCACCACCTAAAAGCACTTTGCTTTGTCTTTTAAAAAAAAATTTTAATTATTTATTATAAATACTTTTTTATTATGATTTCCAAATTCTCTCCCTCTCTCTGACCCTTCCATTACCCACTAAAAAGGCAAGCAAAATTTTCTCAATTATAAATGTGACATAAGGCAAAACACATATCTATATTAGCCATATCACAAAAACAAAACAAAAATAAAGAGCAAGAAAATTATACTTCAATTTATACTCAGAGTTTATCAGTTCTCTCTCTCTCCCTCTGGAAGTAAATAGCTTTTTTTCATCATGAGTCCTTTGGAATTTTCTTGGATCACTGTATTGATCAGAGTAGTCCAGTTTTTCACAGTTGATCATCATTAAAACATTGCTATTACAATACAAAATGATCTCTCAGTTCTCACTTCACTCTGCCTCAGTTCACCTAGATCTTGCCATGGTTTGGTTTTGGGTTTTGTTTTGTTTTGTTTTGTTTTTGTGAAACCACCCCCTGGCCCCATTTCTTGTAGCACAGCAGTACTCCACCACAATCATATGCCACAATTTGATCAGTCATTATTCAGTTCATTAACATCACCTTAATTTCTCACTTTTGTCATCATAAAAAGAGCTACCACAAACATGTTTATACATTTAGGCCCTTTTCCTTTTATCTCTTTGGGGTAGAGATCTAGTAGTGGTATTGCGAGGTCAAAAAGTATGTGCAAAACATAAAAATAAAAAATAAAATAAAAAGTATGTACAGTTTTATAGCCCTTTGGACATAGTTCCAAATCATTCTACAGAATGATTGGACCAGTTCACAACTCAAACAACAGTTTGTCTACCTATTTTCACTCAACCCCTCCAGCATTTGTCATTTCTGATAGATGTGAGATGGTACAAAAGAAATATTTCAATTTGCATTTTTCTAATGAATAGAGCATTTCTTCATATGACTATAGATAGCTTTGATTTCTCCTTCTGAAAACTATTTTTTCTTATCCATTGACCATTTATCAATTGGGAAATAGCTCTTATTTTTATAAATTTTACTTAACCTTTATCAGAGAAACATGCTGTAAAAAAATTTTGTATGACTTCATTGTCCACTGTATCTTTTAGAAAATATAGTTTCCCTGATTATCTCTTTTAAGTAGGTCTATTTTTGCTTTTTTTTTGTCTGACATCATGATTGCTACACCTGCCTTTTTCAGTTTTGCTGAAGCATAATAGGTTCTGCTCCAGCCTTTTATTTTAATTCTGTGCGTGTATCTTTCTGTTTCAAGCATGTGCCTAGTAAGCAATATAGTGTTGGATTCTGGTTTCTGATCCATTCTGCTATTGATTTTTGTTTTATGAGTGAGTTCACCCCATTCTTATTCAGAGTTACGATTGCCATTAATTCCATCCAATTTTCTTCCATTTATACTTCTTTTTCTCTTTTTATGCTATCCCTCCTGAAAAGTTTGATTCTGACCATTGCTTCCCTTAATCCATTGTCCCTTTTATATCTACCCTCCCCCCGTATCTTTTATCCCCTTCTCCTCCTATTTCCTTATTGGGCAAGGGGTGTGTGTGTGTGTGTGTAGTCTTCCCTTTCTGTACCAATTTTAATGGGAGTGAGATTCAAGCATTGCCTACCCTCCCTCCTTCATTTTCCCCTTTACTTCAAAATCTCTTCCTTGCACACCTCCTTTATGTGAGGAATTTTTTCCCTATTCTACCTCTCCCTTGCCCCTGTTCCTAGTGCATCCCTCTTTCTCACCCCTTCACTTTTTTGTGGGGGGGGAGAAACATCAACCCAACATACTCAATTCACACTCGGGTCCTTTGTCTGTGTAGTCTCCTGCTAATTGCCTTAATAATAACAAAGTTCTTAGGAGTTACATGTATCAGTCTCCCATTTAGAAATATAAAGAGTATAATTTTGTGTCCCTTATTATGCTTTCATGTTTACCTTTTCTGTTTCTCTCAAGTCTTCTATTTCTGAATGTTAAATTTTCTCCTCAACTCTGATCTTTTCATCAGGAATGTTCAAAATCCTTTATTTCATTAAATATCCATTTTCACCTGAAGGATTATACTCAGATTTGCTGGATAGATTATTCTTTTTTTTTGAAGTACATTATTACTCTTTAAGAACACATCAACTGATACACATACATCATTTTTAAGTCAATGTCAATCACTGCTGTCCTTTAGCAGTGAGTGTAAGCCTTAATGAGATTTTTTACAAAAATGCTTTGCAGCACCTCACACACTGCTCATATACAGTCTCAAAGTCGGAGTCATTTCCATAATACGGATTTTCAATAATAAGTTGTTTCTATGGATCATAGCTTCCAAGAAGTTCAATTTTAGCTTTGTAGTTTTTAACTTGATTAACTTTTCTATTCAAATCTCTCAAATTGCTTTCATCCATACATAGTATATAATCGAAAGTCAGGAAATCTTCTTTGGTAATCTGCCTGGCAATATGATTCATGGTAATGCCTTGTTTCTTCATGCAAGCCTACCCTCGATAATTGGGGGGGGGGGTTCCTATTTCATATATTGATGTTGCTGCACTGTCTATCCTCCACTTATCTGAAATATTTTGCTCAACTACAAGTTTCCTAAAAACTGCTTCTGTTATAGGTGAGCAACAAATATTACCCAGACACACAAATAGGACAGACCTCATTCCCTCTGTGGCCATTTTTAATTTCCTACGGGATAGGTTATTCTTGGTTGTGATCCTAGTTCCTTTGCTTTCATCATATACCAAGCCCTCCACTACTTTAAAATGGAGACTGCTAAATCTTGTATGATCCTGACTGTGGCTCCATGATATTTCAATTGTTTCTTTCTGGCTGCTTATAATATTTTCTCCTTGACCTAGGAGTTCTGGAATTTGGCTATAATATTCCTAGAAGTTTTCATTTTGGGATCTTTTCTAGGAGGTGATTGGTAAATTCTTTCCATTTCTATTCTACCTGTGAATCTAAGATGTTGAGAAATTTTTCCCTTATAATTTCTTGAAATGTGATGTCCAGGCTCTTTTTTTTATCATAACTTTCAGGCAGTTCAATAGTTCTTAAATTATCTCTCTTCCGTGTATTTTCCAGATCAGTTGCTTTTCTAATGAGATTTCACATTTTCTTCTTCTTTTCATTCTTTTGACTTTGTTTTCTTGATATCTCATGGAGTCGTTAGCTTCTACTTGCCCAACTCTAATTTTAATGATTTTCTTCAGTAAATTTTTGTATTTTCTTTTCCATTTGGCCTAGTATGCTTTTTTATGTTCTTTTTTAAGTGAACTTTTGTGCCTCTTTTACCAGTCTATGAATTCTCTCTTCATAATTTTCTTATATCACTATAATTTCTTTTATCATTTCTTCCTCTAGTGCTCATCTCATTTTTAACTATTCCAGGAATTCTTATTGGGCTTGGGTCCAGTTAGCATTTTTCTTTAAAAACTTTGCTTTTGATTTTGTCTTTTGGTCTTCCCTAGCACTGTAGTAACTCTTTATGTTCAAGTTCTTTTTGTTGTTGTTGTTGTTGTTGGTTCATTTTTCCAGCCTCTTTTATGGCTTTGAACTTTATGTTAAGGTTGGGCTGTGCTCACCTAGGGGTGGGAAGACAATGTCTCAAACTATAGGTTTTTTTCATGTTCCTGTTTTAGAACTTGTTCTGGGGGGTCTGCAAGCTTTTGGTGCTTCCAAGGTGATGTGATCCAGGTAGAGGTGTAGTTACTGTTATCCTGGTTTTCACTCTGGTCTTTATCCAGGAAGTGGCCCTGCTGCCCTACAACCATAAGCATTGGTACTCCTCTCTGCCTTGGAACTGTCATAAAGGCCATTGCTCCCTTGTGACTGGCCACAAGCACACCTCTCCTCCCTTGAAATGCAACTCAGAGTTGTATATGGGCAATATAGTTGTTACATCAGCACCAATTGTCTCCAGTACCAACAGAAGGTGCCTCTAAGTTTTTTCTGACCAGTTATCTTACCATCTCTGGACTGAGAGCTCCCAAAGTTGCTGCTGCTGCCACTAGTGCAACTGCCTCCAAGGTCTACTGCTGGTGCTCCTGCCATACTGTAGGCTGGCCTCCATCCAGGTGTTACAACCTCTTCTGCTGACCTCCAAAGTTGCCTTAGACTGGAAAAATATCTCACTCATCATATTATTGGCTCTGTTGCTCCAAAATTTGATTTGAGGTGTTATTTTAAAGTTGATTGGAGGGAAGTGTTGGAAAAGATCAGCTGGTTGCTGCCTATACTCTGGATCTTGTCTCTACCCTCCCATCTTGTCTCTGCCCTCTTTACTTCCTCTTTAGAGAGAGGAACTGCTTCAGTTTGGGTCTATTGATTTCTCATATGAAAGCCCATCTGCAGCTTAAGGTTAGAGCCAAGCTTGAGTCTCCTTTTTTTGTGAATGTGCCAAGGGATCTTAGAGATCACCATGGGCTTGAATGTCACAATAGGAGCACTGACTGTAGAGTGAGTCTTGGATTCAAATCTATAAAATTAAGTCCCTTCCAACTCTATATCCTTGATCCCATCAATGAAGGAGGCTTCAATGCACACTAAGGGCATTCATACACCTCCTGTTTCCACTGCAAGGTGGTCAAGTGTACAAAGAATGAGAGATGATTTTCCTTCTCCGGGCATGTGGCTAGTTGTAGAGAGCCCTTCAGGTCTCTTAGAAGTGACAGTAACAGTGGCATGTCCCATTTAACATATTCACTTAATTCTTTCCTACCAGCTCTCCATCCATGAGACAGATGACCCCAATGACAAACGATTCCTCTTGGTGATGAAAGGAGCCCCTGAGAGGATCCTGGAGAAATGCAGCACCATCATGATCAATGGCCAGGAGCAACCTCTTGATGAAAGCACTGCAGAGGCCTTCCAAACTGCATACATGGAACTGGGAGGCTTAGGGGAAAGAGTGCTGGGTGAGTTGGCCTGGGAAGGTGACAGAGAAGAAGGGACCACTGGCAATTGCAGCTGCAGCATAAAAAAAGTTAAGCTGAAAAAATAAGTGACTTGTTCATTAAAAATGGTGGAAGGTGATTCCAAAGGAAGTAAATTAATCTGAGTTGACAAAGCTTGTATTTCTAAAGGACATTAGAGTTTGTGAAGGGTAAATGGGTGGGAGGAAAGAAAGCATTGGTTGGTGCTTAAATGTATTCTTCAAAATGCTTCAGAGATCCTTGATTTTATTAATGGCCCACCATTTTCTTTTTTTTTTTTTTTTGGCTTTTTCTTTTTTTGCTTTTTTGGAGGGCAGTTGGGGTTAAGTGACTTGCCCAAGGTCACATGGCTAGCTTTTTTTGTGTGTTAAGTGTCTGAGGCTGGATTTGAACTCAGGTACTCCTGACTCCAGGGCCGGTGCTCTACTCACTGCACCACCTAGCCGCCCCCGCCCACCATTTTCTAATACAGAAACTATCAATGAACTCATGGGTTCTTGAATGAATGCTCTATGCTTTTTTAATCCTTTTTAATGGTTGGGAACCAATTTTATTTGTATGGAGAGTTCCTAAGGCAGAAACTTCTGACAACCTTTTATCACCATGTAATCACCACTAGTCAATAAACATTATCAAGCATCTACTATTTGCTAGGCACAATGCTTAGCACTAGGGATACAGATAAAAATAAAACCAAAGATAGTTTCTGACCTCAAGGAACTGAAAAATATAAATTCTAATAGAGAACACAACACAAAAGAAAGGGGCAAAGGGAGGAGGGCACTTGGGTGCATAATGGGGAGTTCTAAGGAAGTCCAAAAACAATATAACTGTTGGGAAATGGGGAGAAAAATTCTGTTAAGTCCCGTCCTTAAATAGAGGCCCTGGAGCCCATGGCCCTACCCTCCAGTCATAGGGTCCAATCAGAAAAACTGAGGACATTGATGAAATGTACCAGGCAGATTTAATATTGCAGCATAATGAGATTTGCCATTGATGAGATTGGGAAGAGATGATGTGCTGGAGAGTTCTTAAGAAGCTCAAAAGCATTATAGCTGCTGGGAAATGGAGAGATTTTTAAACATCACATCTGTTTAACCCAAGGAGGATGGCTTTTAGGAGATTTCTACCTGAACTTTCAAGTCTAGCCCTCAGTTTCCTTATGTGTAAAACTGAGGACTAGTTGGCATATAAGTTCTCTTTCAGCTTAAACATGTGTGATTCTTTGACCTAATTTTCAACAAGATTCAGGAATGACTTTTTACAATATCCTAGAACTACATAGATACTCCTTGTGTTAATCAGAGGGCTCTATCCTATCCTTAATAAGGTTCCTTTCTCACAAATATCTAGTGCATCTTTTCTACGGAAGGTGCAAGGAAGGGACTCAAATTTCCATTAAAAAAAAAGAACCTTGTTGCCTTTATGTGCTTATGTAGTGTAGAAACACAGTCTCTCCTATTTCTTATCTACCTCCTATTCTTACAGATGCCTTCCCTGCTTTTTCCCCACACATATCTATTCTAGGTTTCTGTCATCTCTACCTGCCAGAAGATGAGTTTCCAGATACCTACCCCTTTGACGTAGAGACCATGAACTTTCCTACCTCTAACCTCTGCTTCGTGGGGCTACTATCATTGATTGATCCCCCTCGATCCACTGTCCCTGATGCAGTGACCAAGTGCCGCAGCGCTGGCATCAAGGTAGAGTTACTTTTCCTTTACAGAAGCTTAATTTAACAATAAAGTCCTCTCTGCCAATCCCATGTATTTTTCTTTTCTCTTTTATATTTGAGAAGCATCATGACAGAATGGATAGGCAACTGTCCTTAAAACCAGAAAGGCCTGAGTTCCACTTCCTCCTCAGATACCACAGACTTGAGTTCTACATTGATATATACTGGCTAAATCACCCTGGGCAAGACACTAATAGCTTCTCAGTCCTGTAGGCAAGTCTTTTAAGACTATAAATTGTAGAGAAGGGCACCAGTCTACAAAAGTAAAGGACATTTCCTTTTTAATGAAATTACAGGTCCAACCCCAATTCCTATTCCTTTTCATTTGACTACGTCAAGGTTTTTAGTGATTGGCCCCTTACAGGGAATTCTGCTGAGAATTTTCTCCTCCCTGCAGTTACTGCCCAGCTAACACCTTGATACCCTCCTCTGGTGGAGTGGAAACAGCCACAGCAATGTTGAATAATACAATAGTTTCCATGTGTAACACACTTCTGTGGTTTGCTAAGTGCTTCGCAAAGATTATCTTATTGAATTCCATTATGTTTTCCCCATGAACCGTGACAAGCAATGAAAAGACAAAGGAGAGGCTTTTTTTTTTAATCAGTGGTTGCTTTTGGCAATATGACATAGGACTCTATTCCCAAATCCACGTTTATTAGTTGTCTGATTTGGGGCAAATCACTTAACCTCCCTGAAATTCTGTTTCCTCATCTTAAAAGAGGATTAAATGCTTGACAAACCATGAAGTGTCATATAATTATAAGCCATTGTGATTAATATATTGATATCAATAGACACAAAATAGTCTTTTAAGCCATAATGAGCTATATTAATCCAAGGTAATGGTAGCTTTTTGCATTTTCTCAATTCTATTTCTTTGTTATCCTTTAGAATATGTAATTCCACATTTTAAAAATATATCAGACTGTCCCCTGATTTATTTTCCTAAAAGAGCAAATAAGAATTGCACTAGAGAAAAAGGTTTCCTCTTATGAAGGAGGAAAAAAATCAACAAACATTGGAGCCAGCAGATATGTGGAAAATGTTCTGGTGCTGATCTTTTCCAGGGAGAGGAAGGATGCACATCACAACTGAAGGTCCCCCAAAAGCAAAACCTTTCATTAGCACTGATGATATACCCTAGTCACTCTTGGTTCAGCCAAGAGCAGTCATGCCCACTTGTCCCTCTGCTCTTGCTAGGCCTGCTTCTCATTGATTCTGTCTGTTTCTCCTCATTTTAGGTTATCATGGTGACAGGTGATCATCCCATCACAGCCAAAGCTATTGCCAGAAGTGTGGGCATCATTTCAGCTAATAGTGAGACTGTGGAAGATATAGCAAAACGTCTTAATGTTCCTGTGGAGCAGGTTAATAAAAGGTAAGAGCAGAGGTAATGTGACTCTGCAGATGACACAGCCCCCTTTTAGTCCAAAGGGCTGAAATGTTTCGGGGCTCACTGCTTTTGGATCTGTAGCCTCTTAGGCTGCCACTGAGGGGTTGTTTATATACACATACAAACACACCATTACTTTTCTTCTAAAGAGCTCAGGATAGCCACCATAAATGGTGTTTTCATCCAATACTGGGTCTACATTGGGATTTAAAAAGTGTTCTTAACATGGGGTTCATAAATGTTTTTTCAAAAAAATGAATAGCTACATCTCAACATAACTGGTCTATTTCTTTTATGTATTTAAAACCATTGTTCTGAGAAGGGATCTATGGGCTTTGTTGTTCAGTTGTGTCCAAGTCTTTGTGACCTTGGGTTTTTCTTGGCAGTGATACTGGAGTGGTTTGCCATATCCTTCTCCAACTAATTTTACAAATGAGGAAACCAAGGCAAGCAGTGTTAAGTGATTTCCCCACAGTTAGGAAGTATCTGAGGCCAGATTTGAACTCAGGAAGATGAGCCTTCCTGACCCTAGGCCTGGCACTCTACCCACTGCACCACCTAATTGCCCCATATGCTTTGCAGGACTGTTAAAGAAATCCATGACACAAAAAGGTTAAGAACCTTCTTGTAGAAATGGTCTCCCCTACCTAAAATGTACTTACTTCTCACTTATACCTCTAAAAATTCCCAATTTGGGGGCAGCTAGGTGGCGCAATGAATAGAGCACCAGCCCTGGAGTTGGGAGGACCTGGGTTCAAATGTGACCTGAGACACTTACTAGCTGTGTCACCTTGGGCAAGTCACTTAACCCCAACTCTGCCTTCCCCCCTCCAAAAAGACAAAAAAATTACAAATTTTGTTCAAAATTTATCTCTGATGCCACCTTCTCTATGAATTCTTTTCTGCTCTCCTTAGTTGCTTGTGCTCTCACCCTCCTGAAATTACTTTTCCCTTTGTATTCTTGGTGCCAAAGATGCTACTTCAGATATAATTGGAACTTAATAAACATTTGTTGAACTGAATGCACCTAGTAGTATTCATTGCAAGGGCTCCAATGTGAGTCCCCTGCTAGCCTCTGCTTCCTCATCTTGAATGGGGATGGCAGAACCTATTACTGAGGTAGGCTTCTCTATTTTGCAACAGTGTAGGGAGCGTTAGTGAGGAGATGAGGAACTCATCACCTCAGAGTATTGTTACTCAATGCAGAACAGTTCTTCAGCTTTAGTCCTTTTTGCTAAGTAGGCCTTGCTTTGGTCCTTGTAGGGAGGCAAAGGCAGCTGTAGTCAATGGAATGGAGCTGAAGGAGATGAGCCCAGAGCAGCTGGATGAGGTCTTGATCAATCACACTGAAATTGTCTTTGCAAGGACATCTCCCCAGCAGAAGCTGATCATTGTGGAGGGCTGTCAGAGGCAGGTGAGTGATGAGTGAGGCGGTACTTACCAAGGTACCTGACACATAGCAGGTGCTTCTCAAATGTTTATTGACTGACTGACCAACAGGCAGCCAGGGAAGTCCAAGTCAGAGATCTTCAGACCACCATTTAGTATGGCTTTGTTAAAACAGAAAGCTCTTTCCTAAAATACAACTGAGATTCCTTCACAAGCATCAGGAAAAGAAATGACTGGTTCTTTCGAGGAAATTCAGCTGAATTCCACAAGCATTCATTAAGCATTTGCTATGTTCTAGGCTCTGTTCCAAGTATTGGAAATACAAAGAAAAATAACAATAATTAGAATTAGAATTTATGTAGTGCTTTCTATATGCCAGGTGTCGTGCTAAGAGCTTGATAAATATTATTTCATCTGATGTTCACAATGACCCGATGGATTAGGGTTATTCTCTAATTCTTAGCCCCATTTTTGTAGTTGAGGAAATTAAGGCAAACATATTAAGTGACTTGCCCACATCACACAGCTAGTAATAATTTGAGGCTGGATTTAACCTGAGGTCTTCCTAACTCCAGGCCCAACACTCTAGCCTCTCTGCCACCTAGCTCCTGGAGCATACATGTGTTTGGCTTCAGGAAAAAGAAAGTTCCCTGTATTCCTTTTCAACACCAAGTATATCCTCCTGTCCTTAACTTTTAAAATTATATTTAATTTTTCAATATACAAAAAACTATTTCTCTTACTCCCACATTAGTGGAAAAAAAGAGTCAAAAACGAAAAATTAAACTTTTGTAAAAAGAAAAGAAAAGAAAAAGAAAAGAAAAAACATGTGTGTTCAAACAAAACAAATTCCCTTATAGGCCACATCCAAAAAAAAGTCTTATTCAATTTCATTGATTCTACCTGTTAGGAAGGATGCAGGCTTCATCATTAGATCATTGTATTAACTATTTCAAAACCTTTTGCCTTTGCAGTGTTGTTATTATATAAATTATTTAGGTTTTACACTCTTCACTTTTAGAAGTTCATGCAAGTTTCGCAGATTTTTCTGAAATGGTCCCTTTAATTATTGCCATTCCATTCCATTATATGCCTTTACATTCATATACCATCACTTTGACTTGGAACAAGTTTTCCTTTCTTGCTGTTTGAAGAAGATGGTGGTCCATCTAATGGTCATTCTCTATTAGTTTAAAATAAATTTGGTTAATGCTTGTTTTATAACACATAGAAACATGACCCTTTACCCAGAAAAGACTCTTGCAGAACATAGGGTGATCCTATCTTCAGGAGGAGATGAAGGACATTATTTTTATCAATGTTCCAATCACTTGGCTACCCCTTGAAGTTGCTGGATTTAGACTTTGAATCTCATGTTGTTCTTCTAGGGTGCTGTTGTTGCAGTGACAGGGGATGGTGTTAATGATTCCCCAGCCCTGAAGAAGGCTGATATTGGGATTGCCATGGGAATTGCGGGTTCTGATGCAGCAAAAAATGCAGCAGATATGGTCTTACTCGATGACAACTTTGCCTCTATAGTGACAGGTGTAGAGGAAGGTAAGTAAGGGCCCTTCCATACAAGGGAAATCTTATAGATGCCTTTACGGAGTTTTGGTTTAACCTTGTGGACCAAGAACAGTTTTTCTAAAGAGAACATTTTCTTCACAGGTCGCCTAATCTTTGATAATCTGAAGAAAACTATTGCTTTCACCCTGACCAAAAACATTGCTGAGCTTTGTCCTTTCCTGATCTTCATTATTGCTGGGGTCCCCTTGCCCATTGGTACTATCACCATCTTGTTTATTGACTTGGGCACTGATATTGTAAGTAGATTTTGGGGGTACCAAGAAATAAAATAAATATAGTATCAATTGCCATGAACTTTTGGGACCACCTTTTCCCTTCTGCATTTCCTTTCTTCTGAAGAGACTTATATGTCTTGTCAAGAGATTGATCTTATTACTCTATTCTGGGGTACCAAGGGAATAAAATACAGTACCAGATGTCATAACCTGCTGGAACTATTTTCCCTTCTGAGTTTTTTTCCCCTGAAGAGATTTAAATAACGAGTCAAAATGGTAATAAAATGAATTTTCTCCTTAATGGAGATTTCCAAACCATTCCATTTACCTGACCCTCAAAAAATATGTATGGTCCATTATCTCAGCTTTCTTGTCCCTGAAATGGGGATAATGATCAAGGACTATGAGTGAAACTACTACCAAAAAAGTCTCCCCAAAGCTTAGGGGCCTAGAAACATTTAAGAGGCTGAAGAAATATAATAGGATATAGCCCCTTAACTAATCCAAGGCTCTCTTAATTCAATAAAAGAATATTCTCAGACATCTTAAAAATCTTAACATGAAAATACTACCTTTATATACAGCAGTTCAAATAAATCCCCCCTACTTCAAAGAGAAGTATAGACTTGCTAAAGGTACGTAAAATGGAAATCTAATGAACGGAGTGATAAATGGACTGAAAGGGGGGAAGACAGCATTATTCACATTCTCAGTAATCCTGTGTTCTAATGATAAAATGCTGAAAATAATTCCCTGTACTTCCCTTAGTCATCTTTCCATATAGGATTAGCCAAATTAATTCATAGAATCATAGATCTAGAGCTGGGAGATTAGAGTTCATCTAGTTCAATGTCTTCATTTTATAGACAAGGAAACTGAAGCCTAATGATTCACACTAGGACTCATCAAATACACATTTTTAGGCTGAGGTTCTCTAAATTCACAACAGACAGCAATTAAAGAATAGTGGAAGAAAAAGCAACATTGTTGAAGGTAAATCATTCATATAGCTTTGGAATATGTGAATAAAGATTGAGTAGATGATAGAGAGCAAACTAGAGATAAAGTGAGGGAAGAGGCCCTCACCAATCTTCCCTCCTTTCTTCTCTGTGGGTGGTAGAGCACTGGGTTGCTCATACATTATGGCATGGTTAGAGATCTGTTTGTTTTGAAACTAATAGTAAATGACTTGTTGCTTGGAGGCTTAAAAGTTTTCAGGCCAAGCTACTTCCAGAGCCCTGGGGCTCATTTATTTTCTCTTTTATTTTCTATCTAAATATTAACTGGCTGTGTTGTAGCTACAGGATTCTGGTAAGTGACAGGGTTTCATTATCTTCTTTCCCCTCCACAGATTCCTTCCATTGCCTTAGCTTATGAGAAAGCCGAGAGTGACATCATGAACCGCAAGCCACGACACAAGAAAAAGGACAGATTGGTGAATCAACAGCTGGCTTTGTATTCTTACCTACATATAGGTATGCTGAAATCTCCCTTGTGTGTTATTTTGGTATCAAAGGTCTTTCCTGGGTCCCTATCCCTAATGAGTTCAGAGAATGACCTTTTTTTTTTAATAGGTAGGGACAGCTGGAAAGAAAATACTTGGAATTCATCATTCTTAGCATGTCTTCTATGTCCCATAGGAATCCTGCAATCTTTGGGGGCCTTTCTTGCCTATTTCACCGTCTATGCAGAGCAAGGATTCAACCCTACCCACCTCATTTTCTTACGGTCAGAATGGGAAGATGAGAATATAAATGACCTTGAAGACAGCTATGGACAAGAATGGGTAAGGAGGTCAAGGTCCTAATCCTGTTCATTCTCCATTCCCTACTGACCTCACTGATCCTGAAACGCCATCGTCCAGACTGCCCTAGTTAATGGTTGTTGTCCTTCCTTCTCAAAGGGGACCAAAATGACATCACTTTGCTAAAGTCAAATTTCAGTGTGTTGGACTGTGGCCGATCAGACCAATAAGAGCTCGGAATGCTCTACCACAAATTGGGCACAAATAATCCCTATGAACATTTGGGGTGCATATTCTAAATGTGTGCATTCTGTGTTTCCTTTGAGCTGCTCCAATTCTGCTTTGCTCACACAGAGCACAGCACCTCCTCTGAGGTGGGCACACCATGCTGGGTGGTCCTGTGTTATTGTCTCCCATGGCTCATATTCAATTCCAAAGTTCTTGAGCGTGTCCTTGTATCATTTCTTCTGACCACCATGTGAATGCTTGCCATGTGAGTTCTCCATAAAGCAGTCATTTTGGCAAGCATACATTTTGCATTCAAACAACAATGTGGCCAGCCCATTCAGAGTTTCCATTCTGAAGCAGAGTTTGAATGCTTGGCACTCTAATTTGCCCTAGTAAGAGTACCTTATTAGAATCAGTGAGTGAAGGAAAAAGCCAACAGGCATTTATTGATTACTATGCCCCAGACCCTACTAAGTACGTAGAATAGAAATTCAATGAGTTAAAACGTATATTATGGGCATAACTAAAGTCAGACTTTGCCCTCAGAGATCATATTTTCCAAGGGCAGGAGAAAACACTGGAAAAACTTGGTGGCTCATAGCCCAGAAGGGTAGCTTGGTCTACAGTATTAGAGTACTGGATCTGAAGTCAAGAAGATTCATCGTTCTGAGTTCCAATCCAGCCTCAGACGCTTACTATCTGTGTGACCCTGGGGAAGCCACTTAATCCTGTGTGCCTCAGTTTCCTTATCTGCAAAATGAGCTGGAGAAGGAAATGACAAATTAATAGGGTATCTTTGCCAAGAAAACCCCAAATGAGGTCATGAAGAATCAGGCATGACTGAAAAACAACTGGACAACAGGACCTAGGGAAAAGTACTTTCCTTCTCCCAGAGAGGAGGCTCTAAGGGAGTAAACTGACACACATACCCAAGCACAGCACAGCTGATTCGATCACAATTCTAGAGCTAGAAGAAAGCTGACAGGAGAAAAGGTCACTCTCAAGGCAGCAAACTCTGGCAACGAAAAGATTGAAAGCTTCAGATTATGATTTCTGATCATGCAGTATTTCCATCACTCCTCATATTTAATAAAAAAAAAGTTAAAAGGAGAAAACTTAACCTCTGTTTGCCTTAATCTACTAGAGAAGGGAGTGGCAAACCACTCCTCTCTCTGCGAAGAAAATCCCATGGACGGTGTTGGCATGACATTGTCCGCAGGATTACATAGAGTTGGAAACAACTGAACAACAGAACTGACACACATCAGCTTTGCAACAGATACAAAAGAATAACTAGGCTGCAAAATACTGTATGTAGGGATAAGCAGAAGAAATGACATTATTTCTTTCCTACTCAACTGTTACCCTTTTTGGATCACTGAGTGATCCATCATGTAGGAATGAGCCCCTAATGAAGCTTCCATTAACATTCCCAAAAGCTTTCTTTGCTGCGTCTTAAAGCTTTTTCCTTTCCCAATCATTTGCAGACAAGGTATCAGCGGAAGTATTTGGAATGGAGCGGATATACAGCTTTCTTCGTTGCAATCATGGTCCAGCAAATAGCAGATTTAATCATCAGAAAAACTCGGAGAAATTCTATCTTCCAGCAAGGTCTCTTCAGGTATCACTATGCTATATATCAAAGGCTTGTGATGTAAAGGAAGTGAAGTTCTGTTGGCTCATCCAAGGAACTAATACCTACTGTGGTAAAAGATCTGATATTACTCTGGATCGTATGAGCCTAATGGACATCTGTTAATCAATGAATCTTAAGCAACCTACCATGTGTTACTATGCCATTGTGCTAAACACTGGGACACAGAGGAGCAGAAGGACATTCACAATCTAATGGGGGAGGTAACAGTATTCAAATAGCTATATGCAAACAAAATATATATAGGATAAAATGGAAAGTATCAGCAACGGGAAGGCATTAAAATTAAGAGGGATTGGGAAAATCGTCCTTTAGGAGGTAGGATTTTAGCTGAAATGTGAAGAAACCTAGGGTAGCCAGGAGTCAAAGAAGAGGAGGAAACACATTACAAGAATGAAGGACAAACAGTAAAAAATTCCCCAAAAAATTAAAAAAAATTTAAACGACGAGAATTCAGAGACAGAGTGTCTCGTGTGAGGAACAGCAAAGAGGCCAGGGTCACTAGATGACAGACTGGGAAGGTGGGAAGGTGGGGAGGGCATAGAATAAAGGTATGAAAGTACTGAAGAGGTAAGGAGCAGATTATAATGGGTTTTGAATGCCGAATAGGATTTTATATTTGGTCTTGGATGTGAGAGGGAATCACTGGAGTTTGTTGAATGGGAGATAAGGGGATTCACATTTTGAGACCTGAACTTTGGAAACTGAGTGGAGGATGGACTGACAGCATGAGACACTTGTGGCAGGGATGATAGCAGTGACAGAGGAGAGAAGGAAGTCTGTACAAGGGACATCACGCAGGAGAAATCAACAAGCCTTGGCAGATGATTGGATATAGAGGGCAGAAGATGGTGAGGAGACCAGGATGATTCCTAAACTGGGAACCTGAGGGACTGGGTGAAACCCTCTACATTAATAGAGAAAGTGAGAGAAGAGAAATAACTAAGTGAATTAAAAATCTGTTTGTGTTTGCGTTTCTTACAGGAATAAAGTCGTCTGGGTAGGGATTGCATCTCAAATTATCATAGCACTAATCCTCTCCTGTGGCCTTGGAAGTGTTCCAGTTCTGAATTTCACCACACTTCGGTGAGTTATCTGCCCTAAGGGAAGGGAAAACATTGGCCTCCATTCTGAGGGGAGTTTTAAATTAGGGGACCAGGCTGAGGTAGGATGAGAAGTAGTAGGGATTGGAGAACAAATATCCCCTCCTGGGGAAAAAAAAAATGGTTAGGCCTGATCCAGCCATTGAGGGAAATGAGATAAAATTCAAAACCACATTCCCTTTGGAAAGATTTGAAGGGAAAAAAGCATACATTATTTCCTCATCTTTGAGTGTTCCTTGCCTTCTATTGTACCTCAAAAGAAAACTGTTTTGGGTCAATTTTTTAAAAGCCTTCCCTCCTTAGTATCCACCTTAAATTGTTGAAGTTGCCCAAGAAGGCAGTGAAGTTAATAAAGGTTGTAAAAAGGCTGTTTTGGGTCAGTTTAGAAAAAGCCTTTCCTGCTTTTTATCCGCCTAAATTTGTTGCAGTTGCCATGAAGGCAGTGAAGTTACTAGCCCCACCACCACTTACCTGAGAAGCTGCTTCTTATCTTCTGATAGACTTTGACTCTTGCATTTGGTTCCTTTTCATTTTCAGGGTTCAGTATTGGTTTGTGGCAGTACCATATGCCATTATCATCTGGCTCTATGATGAGTTACGAAAACTCCTAATCAGGCGCTATCCAGGAAGTAAGTAACATCAAAAAAGGAGGATTTGGGGGCAGATTTGGGAGACCCTGCTGGAGTTTATTGAACATTTGCCTTTTCACATCTCCCATAGGCTCCATAGTTCTTACTGACTCTTTTTCTCCCCCTCCAGGCTGGTGGGATAAGAACATGTATTACTGAATTGCTTTTGGTTCTCAAGACTCTTCTTGATTACTCCCTGGTGACGTTCAGCATTCTCCAGTCACTTCTGCTGGCAAGTCTCCTGTGCAATATGGGCATTGTCAAAATCCACACACTAGAAGAAATTTGTATGAAAGATTCTCAGTTAATGTACTGTAAATATGAGATTTAGCTTCTTGTATAGACCGTTTTTCGTCTGCACTTGCACTCCGTCCCTCATTTGTTTAAAAAGTATAAACTTTAAAAGAGATAGAGAAGAAAAATAACCTGTTGGATATGTGCATGATGCTTCATTCTATTGCACTTGCACTGGGTATGAGACTGCTGAGTTTTATGACTTCAGTGTAGGCATGATCATGCATAGCACAAACCATAGTAGATTGGCCTTAGAGAGGCCACATTTTAAAGTAAAGAGTATTTTATAAAATAAGGTTGTGACTGTGTGGTTCTTAGACTGTCTGAGAAGGTGCTCTATTTCAGCTAGGAAGAGAGTTGAAATCTTAAGGTATCATGGTGGTCCAATAGATAGAACACTGAACCTGGAGCCAAGAAAATTGGAAACCAACACTTAACAGTGTCTGACCAGACACTTACTGTGACACTGGTCAAGTGTCTTAACATCTTTTGGCCTCAGTTTTCTCATCTGTAAAACAAGGGTGATAATAGCCCCTAGTTCACAGGATTGTTATGAAAATCAAATGAGATCAAGCACACCGTACTTCACAAACCTGAAAACACTATCTAAAAGCTACCTATTGTTATTACAACTAAAGAAAAACACCTTTAGGAATTAGAACGTTTCAGAATATGGGGGAAAAAAGCTACAAGATACAGGTTGACTTTTTGGCTATTCTGTCTCTACCATCAATATGCTAAGGCTATAAAAATCTCCCCTTTTTTGACATGTTCTCAAGCCCTGATTCTTCCTCTGTACCCAATGTTCTTTCAGTGTTCTGATAACCATGGTTCTCATGGATTCCATGTGGAAGACTACAGATGAAAGGTTCTCATCTGGGATCTATAAACTTTTTTTTAATGCTTCAATCTCCATTCAGGCTCCACAGTTCTTTTTCTGTACATAGGTAGCATTTTCCATCATTAAACATTTGGCCTAGTCCTAGATCCTTGCATTGCTGAAGCAGAGATAAGTCTACCAAAGTTAGTCATCACACAATGTTGCTGTTCCTGTGTAAAATGTTCTTCTGCTTCTGCTCACTTCATTCAGCAGCAGTTCATTCAGGTTTTTCTGAAGTCTGACATTCCATTGCATTCATATACCATAACCATTCCAATTGATGGGCATCCCCTCCATTTCCAGATCTTGGCCACCACAAAAAGAGCTGCTATAAATATTTTTGTACATGTGGATCCTTTTCCTGTTTTATGATCACTTTGAGACACAGACCTAAAATTTGTATTGCTGAGTGAACGGGTATATGCAGTTTTACATCCTTTTGTGGATAGTTCCAAATTGCTCTCAGAATGACTGGATCAGTTCACAACTCCACCAACTATGCATTAGTGTTTCAATTTTCCCACATTTTCTCCAAAATTTATCATTTTCCTGTTTTGTTCATGTTAGCCAATCTGATAGGTGTGATGTGGCACCAGGTCTGTAAACTTTTTTAAATATTTTGATTAAAATTTCTATATAATTTATTTCTTTCACAATCCTATGCATTTTGTTTTATGCATTTAAAATCATTCTTCTTAGAAGGTTTCACAAGACTACCAAAGTGGGTCTTAACATGGAGGATGTTAAAGAATTTCTGCTAGAGAAAATCTATATTTCTTTATGCCATAGGGATAATGGAAGGAAAAAACTATCAATAACTATGCATTTAGGTGGTTCATCACTGCCTCTCCTTCCACCATTTAAAAATTTTTCCACATTTTCTTTAAAAAGTATATGATGGGAATGGAGTTGCAAAGCCAGAGAAAATAGATAGGCTAACTTAATTATTTTTAGTTGAAATGGAAAAACTCAAAGCAGGACATGATTAATTTAGAGTTCAGTCAGAAAAGTCCAAATGCTTCCAAATTAGACTGGAAACTTTCCGAAGACCGGAGTTTCTGGTACCTCATTATAGGAATCAAAAATAGACTAGAGAAAGCATTTCCCAGAATCCCTCCTAGGATTTCAAGCCACTGAATAATGAGCCTAATCCAAATATGGCATAACCTCTGATTTAAATTTTTCCTTTAAGCAACTTGCCCTGTTACCTATCCCATCCTTTATCTTATAACTGTCATTTAGAACATTTTTAGGCTTCTTGGACTGATTCCTCAGGGAATAAGGTTCAGGAAATTCACTATATAATAGCATGGTATATTGCAACCCCAGGGTACATATCTAGATATGGGATAAGAAGACTTTTCACCTTCCATTTATTTTACTCACATGCTTGGAGTACATATGCTAATTCCTGGCATATTTTAATTTAAAATATTAATCCCATAGCTAAACCAGTGAATTTGTTTGTATAGGATCCCTATTTATAAGATGACAACAAAAAACACTATAAATACAAGTCTCAGTTTCCTTTACATTGGTTCAATTCTTGTCTACTAAATTATAAACTACGAGCTTACAGTAGAGTTAGAAATATAGGTTATACTATATTTTATTATAATATAATATAGATCATACATTGCTTGTACAACTTTAATTTCTGCACAGGGTCTTATAGGTAAAAAGTGAGGATGCCACAAAACTGTATTTAACTATGTCCACTACAAATTTATGTTGTCTGAGCTCATCTGGGCAGCTAGGTGGGGCTGTGGATAAAGTCTAAGGCCAGGAGTCAGGAAGACCTGAGTTCAAATCCACCCTGGGCAAGACACTTAACCCTGTTTGTGTCAGTTCCTCATTTGTAAAATGAGCTGGAGAAGGAAATAGCAAACCTCTCCAGTATCTTTGCCAAGAAAACCCCAAATGGGGTCCCGAAGTATCAGACATGACTGAAAAATTATTGAACAACAGCGACAGTGATCTCAGCTGGACTTCCATCACAGAGATCCTGCTCCTCCCTAATTGTCTGTCACATTCCCAGAACTTCTCTTCCAAACCTATTTTCTTCTCAGGCAACAATTACTACCCCATCCATGGCAGCAGATAATCCAGCCTCATAATTTACTGGTAAAATTAAAGCCATCCATCTTGAATTCCCTCTTCTCCCCAGTGCTATGCTTCAAATCTTCTCCACATCATCCCCAGATCTCCCCCTTTTCTCTAAGGAACAAGTGGTCCTCCTTCTTGAACAGGACCACCCTTCTACAGGTGCTTTTGTTCCTCCTTCTTTTTCCTCCAGGAGAGTGACCTTTTGATCTTCCCCTCTTCTAATATTCAGTCTCTCTTTACCCACTGGCTCCTTCCCTTCTGCCTACAAATATGCCTGAATCTCTCCAAACCTTAAAAAATGTGTCCGTGTTATTCACTCAAGATATTATTTACATCTCCTTTTCACAGCTGGACTCTTGAGGGGGATGGGGAATCTACACTCATTGCCTCCACTTCCTCACCTCCCACTCAGTTCTCAACCCATTATAATTGATATGAGGACCCACAACTCAACTGTGACTGCTCTCACCAAGGTCACCAATGATCTCTATTGCCAAATCCGTTGGTCTTTTCACAATCCTTGCCCTTCCTGACCTCTCTGCAACTTTTGATACTGTTGACCACCCCCTCCTCCTAGATACTCCCTCTTCCCTGGGTTTTTTCTAACACTGCTTTCTCCTGATTCTTCCCACCTCACTGAACAAACCTTAACATCTGGATCATCATCTATGATCTGCCTTCTTTGTGCAGGGTCCATCAGGACTCTGTCCTGCCCCCTCTTTTCCCTCTAGAATTTCACTGGGCTCCTCAGATCTTTATAAGAATCAGTTATTATCTCTATATATATGACTACCTAATCACTATATCCAGCTCTCCTCTTTCTCCTGAGCTCCAACCCTGTATTAACTGGTGCCTGCTTGTTCCATAAGCATTTTAAACTTGTGTCTAAAATTTATTTTGTCATCCCTCTCCAAACCCTTTCCTCTTTCTAATTTTCCAATTTCTCCTGAAGATACCATGATCATAATAATGTTCCCTCTCCCACATCCCGCATATCCAATTAGTTGCAATTTTTGTATTGATTCAACTTTCACAATCCCTTCCCATCTGTTCTTTCCTGACACGGCTACCACCCAATTCAGGATCTCTTCAAATATTTCCTCAACTACTATATTAGGCTCCTAATTGGTCTCTTTTCTAGTTTCTCCCCTTTCCCATCCATTCACCCTATTGCTGCTAAACTAATATTCCTCAGACTTAGATTTGACCATTATTTCTCTCCTTACTGAAGTCAGGAAACACTGATGTTTCAGATATCGTGATAGGTTCTGGGAATAAAACTACAAGAAGAAAGACAACCCATGCCCTCAAACGGCTTACATTCTAATGAGAGAAGACACTTTAAAGGAAACTGAAAAGGAACCTTGGGAGTAGGGAGAAGGTGTATGCTCAGAGCCTAGAGGGGAATGAAGAAGTGGTTGTCCTGGGAACTTTCCTTGAAATGAAGGTGCTGGGACAAACCAACTATTCAGAGGAAGGGGACACAAGGGGAGTTTATTTGTAGTGTGAGAAGTATCTAGAGACAAAGTAAATTAATAGGAGGCTACTGTGACATGGTAGAGGAATTCTGCACAGTTAGCAGATCCCAGAGGAAAATGAGCCTTTAATGCCTCCCTATGACCCTAGGATAAAATACAATCTCCTCTTTTGACTTTTAAAACCCTTAAAAATCTGGATGTGACTTAGAGTTTCAGACTTTTTTCTTATTCCACTTTTGTACTTTTCAATGCAATCAAATCAGTCTAGTATATATACTCATACTATGTGTATATATATATATATATATATATATATATATATATATATATATATATATATATATACTCCCTACATGTCTTTTCTCAGGCTGTCCCCCTTTCATTGCTCTCCCTCCTCATCTCTGGCTTTTAATTCCTATCTCTCTCATAGGCCCAGCACCAATTCCACCTCCTACACTGCACCTTCCTCATCCCCATAGTTGCTAACTTTTCCACCCTGAAATTATTTGTTTATATTTCTTACCTACATACATGTTGTTCCCCTCAAGTAGAATGTAAGCTCCTTAAGGGCGGAGACTTTTCATTTTTGTCTTCATATTCCCTGCTCCTGGCACAGTGCCTAGTACGTGGAAAGTGCTTAATAAGTTCTTCGTGAATTGAATTAAATACTCATTATAACTAAATGAACCAAAAGTTACCAGGGCTATACCTAATTAATTTAGGAGCCACATTTTGATCTTGTAACTTGGAAATTTGTACTAGGAATTAATTGGCCTGAAAAGAAAAAGAAACATTTTAAAAAGAACCAAGTCAAGAAAATCTAAACCGATTTATTGTAGCTGAAAAAATCAGGTGTCACCTGGACCTGTATTAAAATGTAGTGAGATCGCAACTAGGTTTGTTTAAAGGGTGACCATTCGGGGCAGCCATGATGTCACATGGCACTGGTTCCTCTGAACCTCGCCTGTCTTCTGGAAGAAGATTCTGCAGATCAGGAGAAGCCTGACAGTTGGATAATAATGTTTGATCTTAGAAGACCCAACTGTATGTGGGCATAGCTGCATCCATGTGCACATATACACATTTTCACATGGACAAATTACATTAAGTAATTTTCTTTTAAGAGAGACTCCCTCAGCAACAACTTGTACACAAAGTCAAAGTCCAGAGAATGCCCAGATGTTGATGCTTCCATTTGCTAAAGTTTTTTAATGACAAAGGGAGGAGCAAAACCTGAAGCCCTGAAAGGGAAAAGTAAACACATCAGGCAAAAGAGGGGAACATTGATGAAGATCTAAATGGGAAAAAAAGTCAACAAGTCATGAACAAGATTCAACCAAGGCCAGGCAAACTCCCAAGATGCCAGACAAGAACACTTTTAATATTAAAATCCTCATGTTCCTATGTTGAAAATGGCTATGGCAGGTGGGGCAGGTACTTTTGACTCACAATATTTACAAATCCAAAAGCAATATTCATCTTTGGCAAATTATGCCAAAATGTGTCTGCTCATTTGTATCCCAAACTCTGAAGAGGGTATGCAATAAGATGTGGGGGATGGATGAGATAACCTCTAAGCATCTTTCCAGTTCTCAAGCCTTTGAACCTCAGCATTGGATTCCTTCAAATCCAGATATGAAGCATTTTTCATTTCAAATGACTCTAAAAGAGAATAAGAGAAATAGAGGCAGTGAAGGACAACATTAGCCTTCCCCATGCAGAGGACGAACAACAGTAGCCTTCTCCACGCGGAGGGCCTATTCCTTGCTACAAGAATTCCCTGTTTTGAATTATATGGAAGTATGTTTAACATGATTGCACACATATAACCTGTATCAGATGCTTATGTCTTGTGGAGGGGCAAGGGGAAGAAAAGAGGATGGGAGGGAAGGAGGAGGGGAGAAAAATTTGGAACTCTAAATCTTATTTTTTAATTGGATGTTGAAAACTATCTTTACATATAATTGATATAATAAATAAATACTATTTACAAAAAAAATCCCTGTTTGATACCCCACCAGCTGAAGTCTGTCCCTGCATGGAATTGCACAGTCTTGCTCTAATCTCATTTAAACAAGCAGAGCTGGTTGGTCTCAGTGCTTTTAAATTTCTTGAGATAAACTCCATTTCCCAGTCTTTGTAACCTTGTTCTTGTCATGCTTTCTTCTCCTTTAAACTAGCTCTCTGGGAGAGTCCTTGGCTGTCCTACCTCACCCTCATATTCCCAATCCCTTCACCTCTGTCTTACTGTAACTGCTTTTTAGAAAATTTTATCTTCTTGGTCCATGGGTTTCAAGATAAACTTTTAATGTGCACTGAGGTGAAGCCTAGGGTGATTTAAAAGAGACCAAAGTTCTTTCTCATCAAGGATACTGGTTCTTTCCAGAATGAGCCTTTTTTTCCCTCTTGCATTTGTGAATGTCCTGAGGAATGGACCCTACTTTAGTCCTAGTCAGGTGTTTTTCACAGTATCCAGAGCTGAGTCTATAGAACAGATTTTTTGCAAGGACTATAGTTATTCAAAAATGCCTGAAATAAATTACAATTATATTATGGTGCTTGTGTATCGGCTGAATTAATCTAAATCAGCGGTTCTCAACCTGTGGGTCTCAGCCTCTTTGGGGGTCGAACAACCCTTTCACAGGGGTTGCAGGGGTCGCCTAAAACCATCAGAAAACACATATTTCCAATGGTCTTAGGAACAGAGACACTGCTCCCCTATTGGTCTCTAGGCAGGTCCACCCACATATGAGTATTAAAGGGTCGCAGCATTAGGAAGATTGACAACCACTGATCTAAATGCTTCAAAGGCTAATCTCATGCAATGTCAGGATTAAACCTGGATTCTGCATGCTCTGTGTATGTACGAGTCTTTTCCCCTTTTCTCCCCTCTTCTTCTAACTCATCTCCTTTCACTGACACCCCTTGCAGATATACAGGGTAGATTCCAGGATACAAAGTAGATGCCAGGGAAAGCAAATAGTCAGGGAAGAAGAGATGGTAAGGAATACTTTCAAAATCCAGTCATGTCATTAAGGCTTCCTAAATCTCAATTTGTACAAGGTCATCTTTGTACAAAGCAGCTTTGGGGGCATGTTCACTCTTATTGCCCTGGATTTAATGGCTAGAATTCCCATGGAGAACCAGACATTCCAGCATTTCCATTAGCCAGAAACATGTCAGAACAATCATTATCTAGGCATACTTCAATTAACATATTTTTGACAAAAATTGAGTAACTGATTTTGGTGTAAAATATACAAATGGTATATTCTCTGCCATCTTATTCCATCATTCATTCATTCATTCAACAAAAAATTTATTGAGCTAGCAGCAAATATGCTAAAGGGGAAAATGTGTGTGTGTTTGTGTGTGTGTGACACAAGTTTCATGAAAAAACAACATCAGAGAAGCCTTGGAATGTTGATAATTTGGTTTCAGGTGCCCCTCTGACACATACAACCTTTATGACTCAGTACAAGTTATCTAACCTCTTATGACCCCTAGGCAGTTCACAATCTAATTACAATCTAATTATGATGTAATGTTGTAGATTATAAAGTCTATGGTAGTTGCCAAATTAGTAATAGGGTTTTTCCTCACCTGAAGCTTTTCAGTGAAACTAGAGAAGTAGATGGCTACCTTTAGCAGTCTGTGTATCCGTTTTTAGCTTTTATTCTGATCTTCCTCCAGTCTCAATTTTCTTTCTTTTCGACTCCAGATCACTTGGACTGTACTAATATGTATGGTTGCAAATTGTCCCCTCCATGAAATTAATAACTCCCCATCCATTCAGCTGAGGTACAGGACAACTCATTCTGAACTGTCACCTTTGTCACAGACTATTACTAGTTCTCCTTTGAAAGAATGCTGTCTTTACCTAGCGATGTAGCTACCTCTGGTCTAGAGCAAGTCAGCTAAGCATTCTACTAGGGAAGGTTACTCTTCCATGAGACTGTGAGGAAAATAAAATGGCTGAGGCTCCCCAACCAACCTGCAATGGTGACCAGAGGGACAGACAGAACAGTCACCCTCTTCCTTGAGGCCCAATGTGTCTTGGGAAGTGAAGGTTCCTCGGAAACCTGCAGACAGTGATTATGTCCCTTGATGAAGAAAGAAGGAAAAACAACAAAATAAATCATTAATGATTACTAGAATTTACATGGTGCTTTAAGGTTTGCAAAGTACATATTATCTCATTTTTATACCCCACAACAACCCTGTAAGATAAAATGAGGCTGGAGAGTGAAAATCTGTAAAGGACAAAGAGAAGAGAAAGAAATGAAAGGGCACAGTTTGCTTTTTAAGTCTCATCGCATTTAGGGTTAAGATTCATTTGTTGAGAGCCGAATGTAGGTAAGATACTTGATTTTCTGACTCAGACAGGGAAGAGAGATGTGTCCAACTACCAACAAAGGCAAGAAAGGATAAGGGAGCCTGAGTTCTGTGAACTTGAGGAATCTGGGAGGATGAAGCTGCCCCTAAAAAAGATGCATCCATCCTTTACTCTTTCTTTCATAGAAAAGGATAAATTAGTACATTGTTTATAAATTCAAATTGGAAATGTTTAATACATATATTAACTAACTCACCAATGTGGGACAAAACGCATTCCCAGAAAAAGGACTTTAGCATTCACATTGTTAGGTAAGACAGCTTGAATTTACAGCTAACAGGGACAGCTAGGTGGAACAGTGGATAGAGTGCCAGGACTAAAGTCTGGGAGACTCGTCTTTGGGAGTTCAAACTCATCGTCTAATATTTACTAGCTGTGTGACCCTGGGCAAGTCACTTAACCCTGTTTTCCTCAGTTTCCTGAGAAGTAAGTGGCAAACCACTCCATTATCTTTGCCAAGAAAACCCCAGACAAAGAATCAGACATGAATAAACAACAACAACAGGTACCTTAGAGATAATTAAAAGTTCAATCACCTCATTTTACAGATGAAGAAACTGAGTCACAGAGAGACGTGATCAATCCAAAGTCATATATCTAATTAATTGCAAAGTTTTAATTTGAACCTAGATTGTCTGGCTTCAAATCCAGGGCTACTTCCTCTCATACCATGATGTTTGGTCTCAGAGGACCACCAAAGGACCGTTCTAGCCCTGGAGGTTCCTTGTATTTATTAAGTGATGT
>CM053596.1:142243819-142282559 GCA_028646575.1 Pseudocheirus occidentalis | reverse complement strand
GGGAGGGATCTTACAGTGGGATCAATGTTCTGGGCTGGGGGGTAGGGACAAAAAGGGGAGAAAATTTGTAACTCAAAACCTTGTGGAAATGAATGATGTAACCAAGAAAATAAATTAAAATTTAAAAAATTAAAAAAAAAACCAGTGCTATACCAAGTACAGTCTTAAACACCATGGTTCAATAGAAGGAGAAACAGATTTGAACTCAAGGCAGGTTTGAATCCCAGCTCTTCCACTTACTACCTACCTATCTGACCTTGGGAACATTACTTTTTACATTTAAGAGATGTCCCCAAGGTCATTTAGATGGGTAATTAGCCTTTCTGAGCCTCTTCCTTATCTATAAAATGAAGAGGTTTCTATTTATTAATTACTCTTCTGTAAAATGAGGGGATTGAATTAATCAACTTAGGATCCATGGTTATTCCCAAGAAAATTGTGTCTTCAGGTACCAAGTCAAATTCCCAAAGTCCCTGAGCTTCAAACAAGACCTAATGGTACCTGGCCAGGATAAGGTATCCCAAGGCATACACCATGTATGGCATACTTTCTGGGTATGCCCCATTCCTTAACATCTTGAGATGAAGCTACAAAATTAGCATTAAACTCATGATGTAAGTAAACTCTGTCTAGTTTCTGAGGACCCAATCACTACATATTCACTGAACCAGACTTCCAGGCAAGCAACTTCATTCTAACTCTACTGTGTTTGTCCTATGAACACCTCTACCAATTCTGTCCTCCAGCAACCTGACTTGTGATCTCCTCCACCCAACCTGTGCCCTCCTAATTACTACTGGAGTTCAATATGTACATGCGAATGTTCTTCTGAACACTTGACCTCCTAGTTCATCAGCCTCTTCAGTTCACACCACCAACATCTTCATTTCACCTCAGACACTTATGGGAATAGCATCTTAGATCTCATCATCACTATACTCTGGCTAAGAACTCCCCTCTGATTATAATCTCCAAGACACTACAGTGCAGGGCTCCTGTTCTGTGGCTAGCAAATTTTCGTCTCCTATTCCCCTCATCTCTGTGCATCTCCTAAGGCAAAAAAAAAATTCCTTCCATTGCTCCCTCTGCTTGTATTCTCCTTACCATCCAACTCAACCCTACTCTTCCCTCCCATTCCCTCCTTTTTCAATATACCATGTAGAACCCCTACTCTATTATTAATAAACATGAAAGATTTCTTCTTTTCACACATCCATTTTCTTGAGTTCACGAAAGGCTTTTTGTTGTTGTTTCAGTTGAGTCCAATTCTGTGTGGCCCCATTTGGGGTTTTCTTGGCAAGGATAATGGAGTGGTTTGTCATTTTCTTCTCCAGTTCTTTTAACAGATTAGGAAACTGAGACAAAAAGGGTTGGTTATATCACTTCCCCAGGATCACATAACAAGTAAGTGTCTGATGTCAGATTTGAATACATAAAGAGGAGTCCTCTTGACTACAGGTCTGGCACCCTATCCCCTGAGCCACCTAAATGCCCTCATGGAAGCCTGGCTTCCTACAAGTTGTTCTTCCCCTACCAGCCCCACCACATACACACATACACATTCATGCGCACACACGGAAAGGAAAGGAGGCATAGGTCTCACTTCTCACAGCTATTTCTAGATCCTCCTACAACCATCATTCCAGTTTCTCTTCATTTAAGGTTCACTCCATCTGTGTATTACCCAGTAAGTGTTACAACTGCTATAAGCCATTGACCTTTAGGCTACTCTCCCACCTTGCTATAGGCATTTCATTCTTGGCTCAGTTTTCACTTTGGGCTCCACCCCTAAATCCCAGGTCTTCTTTCTCCACCAATACCCAGCAGCCTTCTTACCCTGAAAGGTTACTTTACCCCTGAGGCTCTTTCCCCTGATTGATCAGTTCCTCCCAGAACTTTCATTTTAAGGAATGTGGACCAGGCAGACATATTCACTCATTCATTCCTGTCTGGCCACTCCTCCTGACTCTCCAGACTTCTTTCTCCACCATTTCCCTTCTTAAGAAGCTCCCTAGGCTCTTACTTTTCAACTTCTTTTTATGTGTTGTCTTCCCTTTAGAATGTTAAATCCTTGAAGGCAGGGGCTAATTTTCTTTTGGTATCCCCAATGCCAAGCAAAGTGCCTGGTGCATAAGTGCTTAATAAATGCTTGTTGACATGACTTGCTAACTTGACTCAAAATTCTTCTTCTCCACCCAAATCTCTGCCCTCCTGCCTAGGGCATCCAACAGGCATATTGGTGTTCTTTTGAAGACCTAGGCCTCCGAAGTGCATCACCTTCTTCAGTTCCCATGACCTACATATTCACTTTGCCTCAGATATTTATAGGAATGGTGATTCATCATAACTTTGCAACCTCCAAGATAGAGAATTCTAAAACACCTCCCCCAATCACCATCTCCTTTTCTTCTATCTCTATTTCTGCCTCATTCTTCCTAAATCAATACTTTTTCCTCACACAACCTCCAGTGCCTGTTTCCTGTTCTCCAAGTCCATCTGACCCAAACTCACTTTGCTTCTTTTATAGCTTTGACCTTCATTAACATATAGATTGTCTCATACCCTTGAATTTCTTACTTCCCTTAATGAACTCTTAATGTTCTGGCCAAACTACACTATTTCCCAAACTCAATGTTCCTTCTTCCACCTCTGTACATTTACACAGGCCATTTTCTATGCCTGGAATGTTCACCTTACTCATTGTTTCTTCTCAGAATCCTCATCTTCCTTCAAGGACAACTTTAAAGGTAGGAAATAAGGACTCTGAATTGTAAAAATACCTGGAGCTGGCCACTGTGCCTCAAGCATCAGTTATGTACCAGTCCTGAATATGTAGTCATCTGGCTGCCAGGCAAAAGAGTAGCAAAATCCTAGAATCTCAAAGTTGAAAGGGTCCTCAGAGATCACTAATCAGTCAGAATCAAATGGCTTTAAATATATAATTTATCTGTTTTTCTTTCACTCATCTAATACCAAGAACTTGGTTCTCAGAATTTCAGGGGTGGAAGGAGCCTCAAAGACCATCTAGTCCAACCTGAAATTGTCCAAGAATCCTTCCTACAACACTCCCAACCAACTTTTGCCTGAAACCCTCTTTCAAGGGGGAGTTCTCTCCCTCCCAAGAATGGCTATTTCATTTTGGGATAACTTGAATTATTAGAAAGTTTTTCTAACATTAAGCTTAAATTTTACTCCTTGCAACTTCTACACAATTCTACCTTCTGGCACTAAAGAGAACCGGTTGAATCTTCCAGACATATGAAAAAAGTTATTATTTCCCTCATAAGGCTCAGCATCCCTAGCCTGCTCAGTGACTCGTCACAGGCCATGTTCCCAAAGCCTTTTGCCATCCTGTCTCTCTTCCTCTGGAGGTTCCACAGCTAACCACTGTCCTTCCTAAGAAAAGATGCCATCCAGATGGAATCCAGATGTTTCCATGCAAGCGTTCTAGGAGGAGAATCACAGAATTTTAGATTTGGAAAGGATCCCAGAGGCCATGATTCCAACCCATTCCTGAACAATAGTTCATCCTACAACATACCTGACAAGTGGACATTCAGCTTCTGCTTGAAAGTTCATTCCACTTTTGAAGAGCTCTGCTTATGAGAGTAGAGGTAGCTAGGGGGTACAATGGCTAGAGTTCTAGGACTGAAATTAGGAAGACTCAAGTTCCTGGGTTAAAATCTGACCTCATATACTTACTAGTTGCACGACTCCAGGCAAGTCACTGCTGTTTGCCTCAGTTTCCTCATCTGTAAAATGATCTGGAAAAGGAAATGGCAAACCACCCCAATATCTTTGCCAAAAAAAACCCCAAATGGGATCATGAAGAATCAGACATAACTGAAATCACTGAACAGCAACAGTTATTAGGGAATTTTTGTTAAATCAAGTCTCAATTTGTCTCTATAGTTTCTGTCAATTATCCTTAGTTCAGCCCTCTAATACCAAGTAAAACAAGACTAATGCCTTTTCCCCATATGGATGCTTGAACAGAAATCTCTTCTACTACAGTTTATATTCCATAAGTCATACCTGAGCAAGCATCCATCAATATGATATTCTCAAGAAATAATTAGCCAGCCTCCACTTAGAAGATAGGGAATTTATTAGCTTTTGTTGTAACCTATTACAGTTTTTGGAAAATTCTAATTATTAGTGGGCAGCTGAGGGGCTCAATGGATAGAGCACTGGGCCTGGAGTCAGGAAAATCTGAGTTCTAATCTGACTTCAGATCCTATTCTGCCTCTTTTTTCCTCTTCTCCCTGTACACCTTTTTCTCATTCATTAATTTTTGTTATATCATATCAAAGTCAATTTATACCCAAACCTTTGTTTAAGTATACTCCTTCTAACTGCCGTAATAGAGATTCAGTTCTCAGGAGTGACAAGTATCATCATCCCATGAAGGGATATAAAAAATTTAACCTTACTGAATAATATGTTGTTGGAGTTTTCTTTTTCCTGTTTATGTTTTTATGTTTCTCTTGAGCCTTGTATTTGGAGATTGAATTTTCTGTTCAGCTCTGGTCTTTTCATCAAGAAAGTTTGAGAGTCCCCTATTTCATTGAATGTCCATTTTTTCCCCTGAAAAATGATGCTCAGTTTTGCTGCATAGTTGATTCTTTGTTGTAATCCAAGCTCCTTTGCCTTCCAGAACATCAATATTCCAAGCTCTCTAATCCTTTACTGTTGAAGATGCTAAATCCTGTGTGATCCTGACTGTGACTCCATGATATTTGAATTGTTTCTTTCTGGCTGCTTGCAATACTTTCATCTTGACCTAAGAATTCCAGAATTTGGCTACAATATTCCTTGAAGTTTTCATTTGGGAATTTCTTTCAGGACAGTTTCATATGAACCTTGGAAGACTTCTATGAACTAATGCAGATAGGGAAATAATTTATATAATAACAACAATATTGCAAATGCAAACAACTTTGAAAAACTTAGAAACTCTGATTAATACAATGATCTACCATAATTCCAAAGGACTCATGGTAAAACATGCTACTGACTTCCTGATAAATGATATATTCAGAGCGTAAAATGAGACATAATCTTTTGGACATGACTAATGTGAGAATATGTTTTGCTTGCCTATATATATTTGTAACTGCAGGAAAATATGACTAGGTGAGCAAAATAATGGGTGGGTACAATCCTTTTGGAAGGAAGTAGAATCAGCTGGATGACCTGTTGAGATCTTCTCTGCCCAAGCTTGTGAGTCATCTGGACAGTCATGTCTTCCTAAAGGGCAGAGAACTGATCTTTCCCTTGGGTATCCCTACAATTTCGAGCACCATGCTAGACATATAAGGCTCTTATGAATGAATGAATCAATCAATCAATCAATGGATAGATGGATGGATGGATGGATGAATGGATGAATGAACAAACAAATTAATGTCTCCAATGTTTTCCTTTCCCAGGATGTGTCCCTACTGCCTCCACCTTTGACTTTCAGAAGGAACTTAACAGAGCTGTTGCAGTCCTAGTGAATGCCCTTTCCCTCTCATCTTGGATAACTGATGAGGCTAGTTTATTAGATCACAAAGCACAGGTTGGTCCATTTATGACTGTTTTGACTTATCTTTGATTTTTCCCTCAAATTAAACACACACACACACACACACACACACACACAAACAGACTTTCTATGCCATGAAGATGTGACAAAGCTTTCTGGTGATATGCATACAATCCAGTCTAATTCAATGCTCCTATTGATAACTTAGTTATAGCCACATACACACACATACACCCCTCTCTGGTCCAAGCTAATTGCCTAGAACAATCTCCTTTGTTTTGTTTGTTCATTTTCTATCAAACCAAACTATTCAGGATTTAGCCAATTGAGGCAGGCAGGAAGCCTCTTCCAGGGTCTTAACCAAGTCTCCTCCAGGGTCAGAACCCTTTTATGGGCATAAAGAAAGAAAACATTGTTTTCTGACCTCAATATTATAGATGAGATAGGTCGTATTCATGATAAGTTCATCATGGAGAATCACAATTTTAAAAAGCACATACACAACCTTTAATGAATAACAGCCACATAGCATTATCAGTTTCTTGATTACAGGTAATACAATCTATTTGATCCCATCTCATGATGGAGTTATTTCTTTTAGACCTCTCCCTTGCAACAAGATAGGAGGATATGGTTTCCAGGGAAACGGAAGCCAGTCACATGGCCAAGTCCATACCAACAAAAAGTTGGAATCTTACTCAGAAACCTGGAGCTCCCTGTCTGGCGCGCGCACACACACACACACACACACACACACACACACACACACACACACACACCGCTTCCCCTCCTCTTCTCTCATACTGTCTTGATATAAGTGTCTGGAGCAGAATTTCTTAACCTTTTTTTGTGTCATGAACCCCTTTGGAAGTCTGGTGAAACTTATGACCCCTTCCCACAATAATGTTCCTGAGTTAATAAAATAAGACACATAGGCTTATAAAGGGGGGGAAAGTGCTGAAATACAGTTAACAAAATATTTTTTGAAACAAGTTCACAGATCTCAAATTAAGACACCATCCCTGCTTTGGAGAGATAATGTTTCCAGGACTGTCTCCTCATTCCAGGGTTTTGAGCAGGAGGGTGAGCAGTGCTTCTCAGCCAGTCAGCAGGACCCCAAGCAGGTAGCTGAGGAGCTGCCCATCTCCAGTGAGGAATGCCCAGAACCAAGGTAAGGAAATGCTGATCCCCTCAGCTTTATAACTGAGTCTACATGCAAGACTCTCTGAAGAGAGTTTTATTAATTTTCGACACCATGCTTATAGATATTTTCAAAGTATGCCCATTAAATAGAGCTAATTCCAAATCCTATCCAGTTCAAAGATTATGTTTAAGAGGCTCTGTCCTCAAAAAAAGTGTTAGACTAGGATGTGAGAGGCCTGGAAACTAACTTCTTAGTTGTATTCTTTCTAATAATTCAAATTCTAATTATAAAATTATTAATTATAGAAGATATGATAATTATAATAGATTTCTAATACTAATCTTTGATTATTAGTTGAATAATATTAGTGGAATAATAACCTTTATTTTTTCTAATAACTTAATAATAATACAGTTATCCACTTCCACATCCCAGGGGTTAGGGACATGGTGCTCCCACAATCTAGAAAATCCTCATAAAATTTTTTGGCTCTCCCTTCATACACAGAAGTCTATATTTTTTGTTTTATTTTATAGGGTGTTTACAGTACTAAAAGATAAAATGTGTTGATATTATACAATATTATACATACAGTTTATGAATTTCTGAGTTTCTAGACTTTTTTAGTGTTGTCTGCTGGCCTTCACGTGTTGTTTTTGGCTTCAACAAAACTCTCAAAAAATTCTCATTCAATTTCTTATGCCAATTGGAAATAAAATGAAACCATACTGGGGTAAGTCTCAATGTGGAGGAGATAGCTGTAGATTTTTGAGAAACCTTTCTGATAACATTTATATAGTACCTACTATGTGCCAGGCATTGTGTTAAACTCTACAATATTATCTCATTTGGTCCTCACAATAATCCTAGGAAGTAGGTACTATTATTATCCCCATTTTACAGATGAGGTAAGTACTACAAACAGAAGTTAAGTGACTTTCCCTCTAGACTCTAGTAAGTGCCTAAGGCTGGTTTTGAATACAGGTTTTCCTGACTCCATACCTAGCACTCTATCTACTGTATCACCTCACTGCCTTCTCTGTCCCTGGCTGCTGTGTGACCATCAGGAAACCCCTTAACTCATTTGGACTTCAGGTCCACCAGTTCAAAACCAAAGGTTTTCCCTGCTCTATAAAGGAACGTTATAAGGACAAGTAGCATCATAGAAGAGAAAATGCTTTCAGACCTTGGGAAGAAATTCACTATCTAAATTCAAATAAGTTATCATCTGTAAATACTTGAGCATTTGCTTTCTCATATATCAGAAGAGAAAGTAAAAGTGACTCATATTCTTTCTCTTTCTTGGTCAAGACAAGAGAAGATACCAGAGACAGGTGGGAAGACAGATTGTCCAGGAGGGAAATGCCAGCTGTATCTTCAGTTTCCTTCTGGTTCCAGACCGCAGCAAAATGAGGAAGTCCCCCTCCGCACTGAAGTTCCAGCAAAGGAAGGAGATATAGAAAGTTCAAGTCTCAGAATGCAGAACACAGTGACGAGGGATTTGGATGTGGCATTTCCAGACTTGCAGGTGAGTCCAGGGTTCCACTGCCCATAGCAGGGCAATGCTCTCTAAGACTACATTTTGTAGAATAGGTGCCATCTAGGTTAGTAAGTTTCTTCATAGAGAGTTCCCTACACCAATGAAATCATTTGACCCAAACAACAACAACAACAAATGTTCTCTGGAAAATTCTTTTTTTAAAAAATTTATGGATGTTCTTTTATTCCCGTTTCAACATCACTTTCCAGTGATTCCCCACTATCCTACTCCCTCCAACACAATGGTTCCTTGCTTCTAAAGAAAAAGTACAGTCAAGACAAATTGATAGATTGGCTCCATCCAAAAATGTGTGGCTAATTCCATATCTGTAGTTTTTCACCTCTCTAGCAACAGGCAGGAGGCATGTTTTATACTCAGTCCAGCAAAGACACAATTGGTCACTGCATTGAATAGAGTCCTGAATGCCTTAGGTATTATTTTCTTTGACACAATCGTGGTCATCATGTAAATTGTTCTCCCAGTTCAACATCAGTTTATACAAATCTTCCTAAGTTTCTCTGATTCTTCATAGTCTCCATATTTTATGGCATAGTAATATCCTAACATATACCACAATTTGTTCAACCATTCCTCAATCTACAAGTACCCATTTTCCTTCCAGTTCAAAATGGTTGGCATAAATATATTTGCTTATGTAGGAGCTTTACTTCTGTCATTGACCTCCTTGGGTTATATGTCTAGTAATTGTATTACTGAATCAGAGGGTATATACAATTTTGTGACCTAACAATAATTCCAAATTTTTCATAAACTGAACTAATTCACAGCTCCCACTAACAATGAATCAATGTGCCTGTCTTCCCACAGCTCCTCCAATATTTCACATTTTTGTCTCATTATCTTTGCTAATTTAATAAATGTGAAGTGAAACTTGAGTTATTTTAATTTGCATTTATCTTATTATTAATAATTTGCATTATTCTTTCATGTGGTCTGAAAGCCAAAAGGAGAGGCAGCTAGGGACACATCCTGGGAAAGGAGAGCATTAAAGAAACGTTCATTTATTTATTTGCTGGTTCATTGATTCATTTGTTTATTCATTGAGTATTAAGTGCTTCTTGTATATCCAGCACAGTTAGAAGCTGTAAGGATACCAAGTGAAAAATCTGCTCCCTTCATTGTACAATTTATTCACAGGGTTGAACACCTCTTCCTGTCGCTATAATTTCTCTCCCATCTCTCCCCACTATACCTGTGCCTATCCATCTATGCATCATTTTTTTATACTCATGAGATTCCCATTATCATTTTGAATTGTATGTGCTAGAAGCATATCCAGATGATGAGAGTCTATGCTGGATAATATTGCCACACAATGAATGATGTTTGCATGTAGCTTTCTGAGGCACATAGTCCAGAGAGAATATAAGATCCCTGCCAGGACTCATTCTCTCACATGTGTAACACCTAAGCCAAGAATATATAATTCTATTTGTGTTACCAGGAAGAGAACTGGGAGGCACAGTTAATAGAGAGATGGACCTGGAGTCAAGAAGATCTGAATTCAAATCCAGCCTCAGACACTCACAGAGTGATCGCTAAAATCGGAGCAAGTCACTTAACCTCTGTTTGCCTTAGTCTACAGAGAAGGAAAAGGCAAACCACTCCAATATCTTTGCCAAGAAAACATGGGGTCACTAAGAATTGAACACAACTGAACAAAATGTGTGGTATCAAACCCTATCCTTGTGGGTTAGAGTGGGAGATATTCTGCTATTTCCTGGATAGTTGAAGATTTGGGTTTTTTCTAATTTCAAATATAATAGGTCACTCCCTAGGGAAGGATGCATAATCCAGAATACAGAAGCAGGCAGATGACTATAAATAGCTGCTAGGCCAGGAATATGTAGCCATTATCATATGGCAGCTAGGCAGAGTGCTGGATCTGGAGTTTTTCTGACTTCAAATCTAGCCTCAGATACTTACTAGCTGTGTGACCCTGGGCAAGTCACTTAACCTTGTTCGCGTCAGTTTCCTCATCTGTAAAATGAGCTGGAGAAGGAAATGACAAAGCACTCCAGTATCTTTGCCAGGAAAACCCCAAATGGGGTCATGAAGAGTCAGATATGACCAAAATGACTGAATAGCAACGAAAATGAACACTTATTCCTAAGTAGTGAAAAGAACACTGGATTTGGTGTTTCTCCCTGCTACTTAATTCCTGTGCTTCCTTAGGTAAATCACTTAACTTCTCTGACCTTAAGGTGCTTCTTTTGCCAAAAAAAAAAAGTATAATTAATTAATTAGAGAATAAGGATGTAGGACTAGTCCAGAGTTGTGTTGTTTTGTTTTGTTTTTTAACCTTTATTGTGTACCCTGGGCACCTCTGGCAATCTGGTGAAGCCTATTGACCCCTTTTTAGAATAACATTTGGGAATAAATAAAATTACATAAGATTACAATGGAAATCAATTTACTTGAAATACAGTAATCAATGAACTAGCATTTATTAAGCACCTACTGTGTGCCAGGTGCTATGCTAAGAGCTGGGAATACAAAGAAAGACAAAAAGAGAGAGAGAAAAAGATGAGTAAAGAAATTTTTAAAATGGATGCTTAAATAGAGGCCAGCAAACAACTAAATAAATGAGTGAATGAATGAATGAATGAATGAATGGATGGACGGACAGACGGATGGATGGATGGATGAATGAACAAATAAATAAGTGGATAGACAGACAAATAAATAAATGCATGAATCAATGAATGGATGGAAATAAAGATAGGCAGGTGAATGAATGGATACATACATATATGCAAAAAATGAGTTCATGAGCCCCAGTCCCTTCCACCTCTGAATCTATGATCTTTTTTTTTGGAGGGCAGTTGGGGTTAAGTGACTTGCCCAAGGTCACACAGCTAGTTTTTTGTGTTAAGTCTCTGAGGCCGGATTTGAACTCAGGTACTCCTGACTCCAGGGCCAGTGCTCTATTCACTGTGCCACCTAGCCGCCCTAAATCTATGATCTTTCAACCTCCTTTCTCCCTGGAGTCAGAGGGATGCCTAATTCTGCTGGACCCCAAGACTCTCTGATGAGTAAACTACTGTGTCTGGCCCCGGTGCACAACACTTACATCCAACGGCTCACCAGCCTAGGGTCGAATCCCATGCATTACGAAAACAAAGACAGGAGACAGAACAAGGATGCTGCAAGGTTCTAATTCCTGCTGCAAAGGAAGGGAAAAGGATAGTGTCCAGAAGCACTTCAGAAGCACTCTTGCTAGGAGCTAAGAGCTGCATCCTTCACCCTACATCCTCTGCCCATGTGATCTTGTCCCTTGGTTCTCTTGGGTGAAAAAAAAAAAGAAAGGCCCTTTCCTATAGCATTGCCAAGAACTTCCCCTAAAGGGATTTAGCCTTTTTAGGAGAAGAAACGAAAGAGAAGGGCCAGACCCAAGAAGGAGGAAGAATTGAGAAACAAGGAGGCTGAGCTCCCAGACCACAGACATCCAGCCCCTGGATTAACTATTAGACCATCTTCTTGAAAAGTTTCCTGTTGTTTTATCTTCCTGTGGTGCATAGCAGCAAAGCCCTTTCAAACAACAGAGCCTGAGAATAGTTGCAGCTGTTTTTAGGGATAAATGATGAAAGAAGTCCTGACTTTTCCTATAGCCAACCAGTCAGAAGAAACTGAAAATCAAAGGAAGATGGTGGTCCCTCTAAACCACTTTCAGTTGTGGAATAAAACGTGGGCTCCCTTATAGGACCACAATTGTTCAACAGCTCTAAGATATGTCTAGCTTCTGTCTGCCAATTAGTTGGGAGACTGGGGAAGTCCGTTGGCAAGCACAGCATCAGAACAAGGAAAAAGAGTTCAAACTGGGAGAAGGTGCTATCTTCAGGACAGCATAGAGATCCCAGTTTAAGAGAAAGGAATCATGGAGACCAACCCCCTGACCCAGGGTCTCTTAGCCTCTGGAAAAGAAGGTGGAGTGAGGAAAATAGAAATCATAGACTTATTTGTTTAGAGCCAGAAGGAGCCTCAGAAATCATGTAGTCCAACACTCATTTTACAATTGAGTAAACTGAGCCCCAGTTTCCAGATAAGTGACACCTGCCCACAATCTCATAGCTAGCAGAGTCAGGATTAAAATCTAGATCCTCTGATTCCAAAACCAACACTCTTTCTCCTGGTACTCCATGGCCTTGTCATATAACAACTTTGCACTTTTTAAGAGATAGGAAGTTTGCAGTTGTCCGGATTTTACAGATGAAGAACTAAAGCTCAGACATGTTAAGGACCTTGCTCAAGTTCATACAACTAGTAAGTGTCCAAGGCAGGGTTCGAGCCTGGGTTTCTCCTGACTCTAATCTCACTTCCCTTTTTAATAATAATAATAATAATAATAACATACATAGTATCTTCTGTGTACCAGACCCTGTGCCAAGCACTTTATAAATATCATCTCACTATTCCACACTGTCTGGATGATAGGATGGAGAAGCCCGCTTCACTCATGAGAGCAAAACCCATCATTGTAGTTAGAGCCTAAGACATAAGGAGTGATTCAAAAGAGGAAAAATAGCTTCCAAAGCTGAATCTATTGACATCTCAAAGAAAGTATTGTAGGCATCTATACAGAGCAGTACAAGGAGGCTAAAGCCCTTTAGGGAAAATTCTTGGAGATGCTATAGGAAAGGGTCATTTTTTTTCACCAAAGAGAACCAAGGGACAAGATCACATGGCCAGAGGATGTAAGGTGAATGAAGCAGCTCCTAGAGGCTTTTGGCTCCTAGCAAGCCAAAAACCCCACAAAAGTAGTTGGGGGAGAGGGGAGAGAGAATATGCTATAGGCCTGGAGTACTGGAGCCAGACAGAGATGACAGCTAAAAATAGAGAGTTTTGTATCACATGGAACCAAGAGGTAGAGACTAGTTGGAGGGAGCAACTCAATGGATGATAGTATCAGAAACAGAAAGAAGTAAGCAGTGGTGAATGCAGGAAACTAAGGGCAAAAATAATTTTAAAAAATAGAGAGCAGAGTTATCTCCCTCAATGATGATAACAGCCTCCATTCCCTGAGGCTAGGCTGAGCATACTGGATTTAGCCAACAGGAGTGGAAACCAGGCCAAAACCAAGACATCAGAACAAGACAAATATATCAGGAAAGCTGAGCAAGTCCAAACTGCCTGGAGGGAAGAGAGAAGCATTGCTAACTGTTTGTTTGCCTCCTTGGTACACTTGTAGAGTCTTGTTGATTTGCCCAAGCAAATCATGTCCCTGTAAAAGGTCCAGCTCCATGTTTTGGGTGCCTCTACCCAGAGATATGGATTGTAGGAAGAAGGCCTGGACTTTGGAGAGGCTGAGGAAGCAGATTGTAAAAGGATTGAAATACCTAATAATTCTTCTTTCCCCAAATGGATCCATCAGACAAATACCAGGAATTTCCAACATCTGAGTCAGACAGGATTGAACTATTCCACTACAAAGAGGAGATGAGATTCAGGCCAGAAAGATGAGTTAGGAGAGGTGATGGCCTAACATCTGGGATATTTATATGCGGGACCTAGGTAACTATCTTTATGAAATAGAAATAAGGTAGGGACTAGAGCTGTAATTTCATTGGTAACAGGGTACTCGAGGATGAGGAAATTCCCTTCAGCAATGAAAGTCTGTGCTTTTTTCTCTGAAACTTACAGACTTAGAGATTCACCTAGAGAACTGAGGCTACATAACCTTGGTGTCAGCGACCAAAGAGGGAGACAATAACCCTAATCATTGTTGGTTATGTAACAATTCAATATTTACAGAGTAACCACATGGATAAGTTTATAAACACACTGAAGTATCAATGTTACAGGCAGTAACATAAACTTGTAAAGAAAACACAACAAACAAGGTTATGATCCTCTCAACAACAGGTTGTGTTTGAACCTAGGGATCCACAGGACCTTACTGAGAAGGGGAGGATCACTTTGGTGGTAATATGGAGGATGAACTAGAAAAATGGAAAGATATCCATCAAATGAGGAATGGCTAAGCAAGTTGTGGTATATGAATGTAATGGAATACTATTGTGCTATAAGAAATGAGGAGCAGACGGACTTGATAATAACCTGGGGAGACGTATACAAAATGATGCTGAGTGAGAAGAGCAGAACCAGAACTTTGTACACAATCACAGACATGCCAGATCTATGACGACTAGCTTAGACTGGGTTCCCTTCAGTAATCCAAGGTTATAAGACAGCTCCAAAGAACTCATGATGGAAAAGGCTATCCACATCCAGAGAAAGAATTATAGAGTCTGAATGCAGGTTGAAGTAAACTACTTGTTCTTTCTCATTTTTTTGTTAGTTTTCTTTTGTTCTTTTCCTTTCTCATTGTTCATTCCGTTGCTTATAGTCCTTCTTTACAAATTGACTGATGTTTAATGTGAAGGTATCTGTAGAGCCTATATAGGATTGCATGCCACCATGGGGGTAGGGGGGAGGAGAGCGAGGAGGAATTTGGAAACTTTTGGAAAAAACCCAGGCCAGAGAATAGTGATAGCAAAATTTGGAACTCAAGGGATTGTGGAACTGAATGTTGTAAACTAAAAGTAAATAAATAAATTTAATGTGATTGATTAAAAAAATAAAAAAGAAAGATGAGGCAGGGAAGCATATTAAGAGGCTATTAAAATTATCAGTCCTAGCAAGAAAAGATTATCATGTGAAGTCAGAGTTTAAAAAAAAATTAATTCTTTATGACCAAGATAATATAGGTATACCAGGACTAAAGAAAACAAAATCTATTCACTTGGGAAGCTAGATAGAGCAGTCGACAGAGCACCAGACCTGGAATCAGGAAGACTTGAGTTCAAATTCAGCCTCAGACACTCATTAGCTGTGTGACCCTGGGCAAGTAACTTACTCATTTGCCTCAGTTTCCTAAATGATCTGGAGAAGGAAATGGCAAACCATTCCATTACTTTGCCAAGAAAACACCAAATGGGGTCACAAAGAGTTGGAAACAATTGAAACAACTCAGCAACAGCACATTTATTCAAGTACCATCTGAACAGTCGCTTGTAGATGACGTAAAGGGGACTTCAGACGTTAGGTAGACAGATGGACAAGATAACTTATAAAGCCCCTTCCAGCTCTAAGACTCTGTGATCTTTACCCCCTATATGTTGTTACCTTAAATATTTCCTTAACTTTATAATAAAGCCCTTTTTAAAAATACCTAAACTAGGAAGGATTAGGTATTATTTACATAGAGTGAGGTTTGGAAGAGATGGGGAAAAGACCCTGTGTCCTTCTCAATAGGTTAGTGTGTGGCAAAAAACACAGGCCAGAAAATAGTGATAGCAAGAGACCAAAAGGGGGAGACAGCTAGCTAAAGCTGGAGGGTTGCTGGTGGGCAAAAGACTCAGCTATAGAATGCTCTAATCCTACACCCCATGTTATCACAGGGTTCTTGTACAACTTCCTGGGAAGAAGAAAGGTTAAGATGGAGCATGTACTGAGGAACCAAGCGCTATAAGTAATGGCTGTGCTAAGACTTATGGGTTTTACAAATATGGACAAGACATAGTCCTTGCCTTCTAAGAGTTTAGCACTCACACAAGGAGGACAAAACTCATGCGCTATACCAATGCCTCATTGTGACCAGAGGAAGGAGTGCGATTAATTTTCATTATTAATTATGATGAAACAGGGGCACCTAGTTGGTGCAGTGGATAGAGCACTGACCCTGGAATCAGAAGGATCTGAATTCAAATTTGACCTCAGACACTTGACACTAGCTGTATGACCCTGGGCAAGTCACTTAACCCTGATTGCCATGATGATGATGATGATGATGATGATGATGATGATGATGATGAAACAAAGCAAAGTGTAACTATTAAGAGATAAATAGCATTATAGAAGGTCAAGGACTCGCCATCCCTACTTTGTCCCCTCCTTCCCTTTCTTCCTTCCCTCTGAGTATGGTGAGGGGAGATTTATGAGCATTTCATTAGAGGTAATGTTTGAATTGAGTCAAAGAACAGGTAATAATACTAGTTGGCACTTTATATAGTGCTTTACAGTTTATGATGCCCTTCCAGAATCACAGGCTGTCAGAGTTAAAAAGAACACCTGGGGCCAGGAGAGTCCACATCTGAACAAGCCAATCTTCTCCAACATGTCTAAGAAGTGTCCATCTACCTAACTTTTGCTAAAACACCTTTATAATGAGGATGGCTCCTCATCCTGTCCCCTCAACATTCTTTGAAGTCAGAGCAATGGGCATTGCTATTCAGATTTCATAATGAAGAAACAGCCTACATACCTAATAAATATCAATGCTAAATGTGGATGTTGGTTTTTTCTGACCCCTAATTTGATATTCTACTTCAAGCATAGGCCTTTCAATTTGGGTCAATGGAATAGAGAGAAGGGTTGGGGTGGGATTTGACCTTAGTGAGAATGCAATCAGTGGGAGTCATCCCAAGTAGAGAGAAAAGTATGAGCCAAAAAAAATGAAAACAGGAAGTAACTGGGGATTCACTTCAATTCAATTAAACAAAGAAGGTTCAGAGAATAATGGACAGTTTGGTTTACCTCAACTTTATGGTGCATGAAAGGAATAATGAAAGACAAGACTAGAAAAGAGAAATTGGGGTCAGATGGAGAAATAGCATGATACAGTTGAAGTGTTCTGAATTTAGAGTCAAGGACCTGAGTTAAAATCCTCTCTGTCTCTAATACCTTAGTGCCCTGGGGTAAATCACTTAACCTCTCTGGGCCTCAGTTTCTGGATCAGTAAATGAGGGGCTGGGACTGGACAAATGCCAAGGTCACTTCTGCTTCTAAATCTATAAATCTAAAAGACTGTCTTTTGTGGGTAACTCAGTGGCTCAATTTAAATTCAGACATTGACTAGCTGTGTGATCCTGGCAAGTCATAACTTCTCTTTGTCTGAATTCACTGGTGGATTCACTCCAGTATCTTTGCCAAGAAAACCCATGGACAGTATTGGTGTGGTATGGTCCACAGGATCACAAAGAGTTGGACATGACTGAATGACTGAACAACAAAATAGCAACAGTCCTTTGTGACCCTATATCTGTCATCCTGTAACTGCAGAAGGCTTTTAATACCATGTTTTAAAGTATAGATTTTATTCTATAGATGGGAGCCATTAAAAGCTCTATAGATAGGAGAGTGGCATTATCAAAACTACAATTTAGAGAGATTATTCCAGCTGCTCTATGCAGGAGGGATTGGAAGAGTATGTGGGATGAAAATCCCATTCAAAATGTAATCAAGAACACTGAGGTTTCTTAGGATAAAAACAGGAAATTGTATTCTCTTCCCCTGGGAGAAGAAGGGGTCCTCTCCATGACCAATCAGGGAGAGGAGGCATGTTACAAAAGACAGAACAAGAATTTATACCCTAATGCAATCAAGCCATCCCTTCCCCCCACCTCCCTTCTCCCATTGGCTGAGAGGCAGGCTCAGATCATAGTGCAGAAAATCTTCCCCAGTGGCAAATAAAAGGGAAGCCTGCCATTATCCCTCAGCGCCTGGGAGGCAGGCTTACAAAGAAGAAGGAAATAGGGGATAGCCAATTCAAATGTACCTGTCCTTATTTGTTGAAGGCCAAAGTAAAGAAGGGAGGGGCTAAGAGCTTAATCATGATTAACAGCAAGGGAAAAGGGGAAGGGTTCTGAAGCAAGGGAGGAGAACGGAAAAAGGTTGGAGGTCAAAAACTCCTAAAGGGCCTAATGCTGTTATGGCAGTAGTAAAGAAGGTAGAGGGAAGGGGGAAGCCAACAGTCAGAAGTGGCACCAAATTCTAAGACACATTCTGAGAAGTTTTCAAGTCTTCACTCCCCAGACAGGAAGAAAGACTAAAGGCAGGAATACTAATTAGTTACCAGTGGGTATTTTCCCATTCTATTCAGTAGGCAGAGACAAGAACCATTATGGTAATGATCTTTCCTACATAAGGATTAGACTTTCTTTTTCCTCCTTCCTTTCATACACCACCACCCACTTTCTCATGTTAGGAATGGAACAGAAGAGGAAAAGTTCCCAGAGACAATGTCTTGAAAAAAAAAATACACAGCGTATTGTTGCACAAAATGTGCTGTAGCTGAGATCTGGCCCCCAGGAGGGTGGGGGCAGAGACAGCAAGATCAAGAGAGTAGAAGGGAGAGAGAAAGGGAGGCGGAGATGATAGGAGAGGGACAGACAGACAGAAAGCTAGAGACAGAGACAGGGAGGAGGGAGGAAGAGAGACAGAGAAAAGGGAAAGTGAGGGGAGGGAGAAGAAAGGAGAGGGGGAGGGGAAAACAATGTAATAAATACTAGGCATACAAATTTAAGAAAATCAGTCCCTACCCTCAAGGAGCCCACTCTCTAATAAAGGAAAACAATGCATCAAAGGGGTTCTAAAAAGGAGAGAGAGAGAGAAGGGAAGGATAAAGGTGTGGTGGGAAGTGTGGTGAAGGCCTAGATGCCTATAAGATGGGAGTTCACCTCTCAGAGCCAGGGCAGCATGGGGAAAAGTCATTGCTTCACCAGAGAATAGGGACATGGTAATGAGGAAGGTAGGAAGTAGGATGGAGTCCTGCACCCTGGTAAGAGAAAACTTTCATTAGAAAGATAAAGTCATATAACTAGGAAATGATAGAAACAGCATTTGAACCCAGGTCCTATGATTCTAAAACAGGTACCTTGTTGCTGCCTCCATCCCACCTTTGATACTTATTGGCATAACTTGAAACAAGTTGCTTTGTCTTTCTGGGTCCTGTTTTCTTTTATCTGAGGAATGAGGGGATGGACCAGACACTCTCTAGAGTCTTGACTAGAATCTAGCAGTGGTTCTCAACCTTTGGGTCCTTAGGGGTCGAATGACCTTTTCACAGGGGTCACAGGGGTCACGTAAGACCATCAGAAAACACACATTTCCAATGGTCTTAGGAACTGAGACACCGCTCCTCTATCCATCTCCAGGTGGGTCCACCCACATGCAGATATGCCCACATATGAGTATTAAAGGGTCTCAGCATTAGGAAGGTTGAGAACCACTGGTAGAGCCTTTAGAATCCCTAACTATAGGAACTAAGTGATTTGATCTTTCTAATGCTGTTTCCTCATCTGTAAAATGGGAATAATAAACCTTGCTTTATCTATCTCATGGGGTTGTTAGAAAAGAACTTTGTAAATTGAAAAGTTCTCAATAAGTTATTAGCACTATTTTATGAAAACTCACCACAGCTGGAATCAAGAGATCTGGGTTCAAATCTTGGCTCTAGTTATATTAAGTTCAACAAGTTGCTTCCTCTCTCTGAGGCTCAGTTTCCCAATATGTTAAACAAGGCTAAAAATTCATGTACTGCCTACCTCACAGGGTTACTGTTGTCATTGATCAGAACTAGGTTACAAGTCACTCAGATCTTTCAGGTTATATATAACATAAACACTCCTTTGGACTGCTGATTTTATCAGTGCAGTGACCCCATGTAGCTATGGTTTAGATTGTATCACATGCTTCTCTTGACCCTGTTCTCCCATAAATCCTCCAGAGCAGTTCCCCACATGCTAAGGGCTCTCTTCTAGGTCTGAATTTCCTGGGTGCCAGGGCAGCGTGTAAGCCGAGTGTCTGTTATCACTGACTTTCCCATGTGACTCCCCCACCTTTTTAACCAGTTTTACATCTCCTCAATGATAGCATGCGCACCATGTCCCCAAAACAACAGTGAAATGCCGAGCTGTTGTAAAATGTGCTCCTTCTATACAAAGATAGAGTTACAGCTATTCTGATCAAGACAATGAACTAAGACAGTTCTGAAGGACTCATGATGAAAAGTGCTCTCTACCTCCAGAGAGAAAACTGAACAACTCTGAGAGCAGAGAGAAGCATGCTTTTTTTAACTTTCTTTTTCTTGGTTTGTTTGGTTTTTTTTGTCTGTCTTTTCTTCTGCAACATGGCTGATGTGGAAATATGTTTTGCATGATTTCACATGTATAATCAAATCAAATTCTTCCCTTCTCAAGGAGTGAGGAGGGTGAGAAAAGAGGGAGCAAATTTGGAATTCATAATTTTTCCAAATAAATGTTAAATTTTTTGCATGTAATTGGGAAATATTTGACAAATAAATTAAAATATGTTTTTAAAAATAACACCAAAGAGTTAGCTAAAAGCCTGGAAGAGGGCCAAGGGAGTGGGACAGTTTTTCAGTCTTATTCTTGTAAATATATAAGAGAGGTTTCTGGGACCTGGCTGAAGACAGAAGGGTCAAAATGAAACATGATTGTACCCTGAGGCTTCCCCTTGGGAGGTCTAGAAACCAATTCATTTTGACCAAACTTCTTTTTTAAGAAAAGAAGATGGAAGGGAGGCTCTTGCTACCAGGTAACAAGCAACACTAAGCAAATACCTCTAACCATCAAACAAAGAGTGATGGAGAGCTCTTGACACGTGAAACAGTCAGCAAACAGCCCCATGCTAGGAACATGAGGGTAGATGGAAATGCTAACACTAGGCACAAATGGTAAGGGCATGTCCCCCCTCTTGTTTCTAGAGCAAGATATGGCAACTGGAAGACACCCTGGATGAGCTGAATGAAGAGTTCCTTGAGCTCAGCCCTCAGGCCCTGAAACTACAGACAGAAGGGAAGGAGCAAGGCCACGCATGGAGCCCAGGGCCCATGTTCGTGGTGAGCACAATCAATGGCCCCCTCTGACTGTTGCCTTGAGTTCTCTGCTGTGTCAGTTATACCTGGGCCTTGTGGGTGTGGGTCTCTATGGCTCACCAGAAAGCCAGGGGCCAGTGAAGGGTGGCAACCGTGAGCCAGCATGACCAATTGTGATCAGGAAACTCACCACTCCCAGCTCCACTCTAGGTTTGGTTTGGCAGATGGAACAAGGGCCTGGCGTTGACAGAGACACAAGGGACAGCTCAGAGAATTTGCACAGGGGTATAGTTCTTTGGGGAGGCAAGGAAATGAAGGTGAAAATAGCACAATTGTTCTAGATACAAGTCAAAAATCAATCACCAAGTATTTATTCATGGTTATTATGCACCATGCTCTGTGCTAAGCACAGGGAATGAAACATTGCCTTCAAGGAGCTTCCATCCTATTGGAAGAATCAACACATATACTTCTGTACATACAAGATGTATATAAAATAAAACAAGATAATTTTAGGGTTCACTAGCATTTGAGGTAAATAAGGAAAAGCTTCATGTAGGAAGAAGCCCTTGGTTTCAAGGGAAGCTAGGGATTCTAAGAAGCAAAAGGGAGAAGGAAGTGTTTTCCAAGCATGTAGGTCAGTCTGTGCAAAAGCAAAGAGGTGGGTGAGGGAATGTCTTACAGGAAGAACTGCAAAAAAGTCACCTTGGCCAGGATACAAAGGCAGAAAAGGAATGTTAGTCTCCATATGTGAACAAACTCTGCCTTTAAATCTAGTAATCACTCTCCTAAGTCAGGTCTCTCTCACCCAGTTCATGCCTCTGATGGAAGGAAGCATGGAATAGTTAAAAAAAAAAGCATTGGACTATTAGGAGATCTGAGTTCTAGTCTCAGTCCCACTTACTATGAAACTGCATGACCTCATGGAAGTTTCTTTAATATCTCTGATTCTGTCAGAATCAGGCAGCTAGGTGGTGTAATGGATAGAGAGGAGGAAAAAATACCTAAGTTCAAATCCAGCTTCAGACACTAGCTGTGTGACCCTGGCCAAGTCATTTAATGCATTTGCCTCAGTTTCCTCATCTATAAAATGAGCTGGAGAGGGAAATGGCAAAACATTCCAGTATCTTTGCCAAGAAAACCCCAAATGGGGTCAAAAACTGGACTACAACAACGTGTTTCATTCCAGCTCTGACTTTATATGATTCTGTGATGTTAAGGTAGGACTGGGGAGGAAGTAAAGTAGAGGTGTTAGTGCAGTTGGGGCAGTCAGGCTGCGGTTCAAGTCAGAATGGGTGGGAAAGGGGAAAGGGTAGGGAAAGCAATTGGGGGCAAGCTCACTCAGTATTTGTACAAGGTGGTTAAATGTCTGCCAGAAGCCCTGGGTGGAGTGGCCACTGTGTTTCATCTATGGTCCTCTGAGGGAAGTGTTTATGCTCCAAGATCACCTGTCACCATGGAGACTTCCTTTTCAAATCCCACTGCAGGGAGCTGTTGCCAGGGAGCAGCCTAGAAGGAAGGCTAGGTAACAGTGGGAGGGCCAAGTCAATGCAAATCATCTTGTTCTCACAGCAGAATCACAACTGAAGGCCTAGAGGAGAACCAAGGGAGCCCGGCAGTTTTTCAGTATTGTTACTCTAAATATACAGGAGGGGCTTCTGGGCCAGAAAGATCGAAATAAAACATTCTTGTGCCCCAAGATTTGCCCTTGGGTGGCCTAAGATGCCCAATTCATTTTGACCAAACCCCTTTTTAAGGAAGGAAAAAGGGAGGAAGGGTCTTACTGCAGAATGTTAAGCAACACCAAGTAAATACCTCCTTAACAAGCAAACAAAAAATGATGGAAAGGTGCTGAGGGGTGAGTCAGCAAACGGCCCAGTGTCTCCCAACTACATGGAGAGGTTGGTTAGGTGGGGGGTAGGGGTGGGGTCCAGGGAAAGCAAGCCTCATTCCCACTTCCCCAAGGCCTGAAGTTTCCAAAAAAAAAACCCCGACTTCTTTGTTTCCAAAATGTGAACATAAGTTTCAGCCTTCCATGACACTCTTGCTCTGAAATTTTTTAGTTTTTGACATAACTGACTTGCTTCTTGAGGTATCTTGGCAACAATGATCATAGCTGACATTTATATAACACTTAAGGTTTACAAAGCTGTATAGCCATTATTTCATTTGATGGATTCTCTGAGGTAAGTGCTATTATTATAACCATTTTATAGATGTGAAAGGTGAGACTATTAGAGGTTAAATGACTTGTAAAAAAATTTTTTTTGCTTTTTGGAGGGGGTAAGGCAGGGCAATTGGGGTTAAGTGACTTGCCCAAGGTCACGCAGCTAGTAAGTGTTAAGTGTCTGAGGCTGGATTTGAACTCAGTTCCTCCTGACTCCAGGCCCAGGGCTCTATTCACTGCGTCACCTAGTCGCACCCTAAGTGACTTTTTTTAAATTGTTGACAGTTTTGCTTTTTACATTACCTAAGTTTCCTTCTATATTTCTCCCCACTCCAGTCCCAGAAATTTATCTTAAATAATATTTTTAAAAGAAGAGGTAAAACAATCAGCAAAATTTTTTAAAAATCTGAAGATATGGATTTCTCACCTGTGCAGAGGAGTAGGGAGGGAGTTGTTTTTTGAAACTATTCTTTGTGATTTTCTAACATTCAGAGATAAGTGATTCTTAAGTGCCCAGACACAGCATGGGTGAAAGACCAAAGATATCAAATCAGTTCACTTGCTATCAAATCCACTCTGCTGCTTGCCACCTATAAGACTTCAGTGAGAGATAGTAACCTCTCTGGGCCTCAGCTTCTTTGTTTTTAAAAGAAAACATTGAGGGACAGCTAGGTGGTATAGTGGCTAGAGCACCAGCCCGGGAGTCAGGAGATCCTGAGTTCAAATCCAGTCTGAGACTATGTGACCCTGGGCAAGTCACTTAACCCCAATTGCTGCCAAAAGAAACAAAAAAAAGAAACAGTTGAAGATCACCTCTGAAATCTCTTCCAGCTCTAAATCTATGGTCATATGACTCTCTCAGAGTCAGAGAACTATTAGGGTTCTGAGGTGGAATTCAAACCCAGTTCATCCTGAGTCTCTAAATCCAGTAATCTAGCCCACCAGAGCATCCTGAGCTTGTAGACCAATAAAAATACTTTCCACTGGTTCAATGTTTAATTCACTCATGCAAATCTCTTCTTCATCATATATCCAAGCATTCTATTCCAATCACTCAAACAAACTGTCAGGTAGCCAGTCTCTACCTATGATTGATAGCCCATGTTCAGAGCACTATACTAAGTACAGAAGTAGTTATAGGAAGTGAAGGGAAAAGCCTAGATGGATAGAATCTTAGAGTTCCTGAGGATTCTTTGATAGTCAATTAGCTGCCAAATCCTATCCGTGCCAAATACATGCCCCCTTCTCTCCTTGGACACTGCCACCGCCCTGGGACAAGCCCTTATCAACTCGTATCTGGACTGGTGCAGCATCCTGCTGACGGGTCAGCCTGCCTCAGGTCTCTCCCCACATCAGTCCTTCCTTCATTCATCCACCTAAGCAATTTTCCTAAGATGCAGGTCCAATCATGTATTTCCCTACTCCCACTCAATAAACTCCAGTGGTTCCCTATTACCTCTAAGAGCAAATTCAGAATGCTCCCTTTAGTATTCAAAGCCCCTCATAACCCAACCCCTCCCTCACCTTTCCAGTCTTCCAACACCTTACACACCTCCGAATACTCCACAATCCAACCACAATGGCTCTCCTTGCTCTTCCTTGAACAAGACATTACATCAGTTCCAGGCATTTTTTCTTTCTGGAATGCTGTCTCTCCTCATTTCTACCCCTTGGCTTCCCTGACTCCCTTTAGTCCCAGCTAAAATACCACCTACTGGGGTAGCTAGGTGGCATGATGAATAGAGTACCAGCCCTGGAGTCAGGAGGACCTGAGTTCAAATCCAGACTCAGACACTTAACACTTACTAGCTGTGTGACCTTGGGCAAGTCATTTAACCCCAATGGCCCTACCTTCCAAAAAGTAAAAAAATTAAAATAAAAAATTAATTAAAATAAAATAAAATAAAATACCACCTACTGCAAAGGCCTTTCCCAATCCCCTTCAATGCTCATGGCTTCTCTCTGTAGATTATCTCCAATTTATCCTGTATCTGGGTTGTCTGAACATATCTCTTTATATATTGTCTCCTCCGTTAGTCTGGGACTCCTCGAGAGCAGGAACTCTGTAGACTCCACTCTTAACCCAGCACCTGGCACATAGTAGGCACTTCATAAAGGCTTGTAGACTGATTGACAGATAGGGAAAATCAGGCACTTCTAATGATTTAAGCTCTTGTTTGGGTAGAATCTGAGTTGAAGGTGGCTTCAGACAAGGCCATTTAATCAAACTTTCCATTATATGTGGCAATTTTCTCTATAGATTTTCTGGTAAGTGGACGTCTGACCTCTGCTTGAACATTTCCTGTAACCTAGAACTTATTACTTTATGTGATATTCCATTACTTTAAAAATTCCAACTATAAAAAGAAAGAAGGTGGGTCTTTACCCCCTCATTTTTATCCCTAATCTGTGTCCCTCATAGATCTAAATTTGAAAGAAAGCTCAGAAGCCATGTAGTCAGTCAGTCATCATACCAATGAGTCAGTCAGTCATCAAGCGTTTCTTAATCTCTTCCTGTGTCATGCAATGTTTTAAGCACTAGAGATACAATAAAGGGCAAAACCAAACACAGACAAGAACAAAAAACACCAGTTTCGGTCCTCAAGGAACCCAACAATCTAATGGAGTAAACCACTAGGTACAACCAAGATATATAGAGCCAGTCAATCAACAAGCATTCATTAAGGGCTTACTATATGCCAAGCTCTATCTATGCTAAGTGCTGAAAATAAAAATACTAGCAGAAAGTCAACCATTGCCTTTAGAGAGCTTACGTCCTAGTGGCAGTCCTAGTACCTTAAAAAGAAAAGGAAAGATAGCATTGGAGCATAGTGTAGAAAGTCTGGAGCAGGGGTAGAGAACCTTCCCACCTCAAGGACCCATGAGGCCCTCTAGGTCCTCAAGTGCAGCCCTTTGACCAAATTCAAGTCACAGAACAAAGTCCATCAAAGAGCTGCACACTTGGCCTCCAGTCCATAGGTACATCACACCTGGATTCTGGAGAGTGCAACCAGGAGAGAAAAAAAAGACATGGTTGACTTGAACATCCTCCTTAAAATGGGGAGTTCTGGGAAGAACCAGCCAATCAGAGGGAGAGGCCACAGGGGCTAAGGGTCCTCCCCATGTGAGAAGTCCTAAAGGTAGAGCGAGCTTCCAGGATGAAAAGTTTTCTGTGGCACAGTAGACAAAGTCCAATTATAAAAGGCTATATGTAGAAATGTATAAAATCATATATACAAAGCAAATTGAAGCACTCTCAGAGAGGAGGTGCTAGCACTGAGGGGGGTCCTTTTGTGGAAGGCAGGATTTCTGCTGAGATTTAAAGAAAGCCAGGGAAGTCAGAAAGCTGTGATGAAAAAGGAAAGCAATCCAAGAAGAGACACAGCATTGGGAGATGAGTATCCTTGAGAGGAACAGCAAGGAGGACAGTGTCACTGGCTTGTAGAGTGTGTGGAGGAGAGTAAAGTGTAAGAAGACTGAAGAAGTAAGAAGGGCCAAGGTTATGAAGGCCTTTAAAAGCCAAACAGAAACTTATATTTGATCCCAGAGGCAGTGGTGAGCCACTGGAGTTTATTGGGTGCCACAGTGGATAGAGAACTGAGCTTGAAGTTAGGAAAATTACACTTCCTAAGTCCAAATCCGTTCTCAGACAATGAGGATCTGTGTGACCCTTGACAAGTCACTTAACCCTGTGTGCCTCAGTTTCTTCATCTGTAAAATGAGCTAGAGAAAGAAATGACAAACTACTCCAGTATCTTTAACAAGAAGACCCCAAATGGGGTCACAAAGAGTCAGATATGACTGAAAACAACTAAACTCCACATTTGGGAAACTATCTACTCTGCCCAGAGAAATGGTGCTGTACATGGAGAGCTGATCTCAATTAGAAAGCCCTGATAATTACTATGTGGCCTTGAACAATTCACTTAATTTTTCTTAGCCTGTTTCTTCATTTGCAAAATAATAAAAGAAATTATTCCATAGAATTGTTGTGAGGCTTAAGTGAGATAATGAGTGTAAAATGCTTTGCAAGTCTTAAATCTCTAGATATATACTAACATTTTTTCCCCACTCTCAAGCCCAAGTCTTCTCCAGTCAAAGGATTCCCAGTTTCTCCAGTAATTTCTTAAATGTTATGACTTCAAGTCTCTTTAGAGCCAACCCCTTCTGGACATGCTTCATTGTGTCAATATTCCTCTTAAAATATGGCACCCAGAACTAAACATAATACTCCAGATGGGATCGGTATACTTCTAATTAGGTAGCATGACTGGCTACAAAGTCTTCCCCCATTAGAATATAAGTTCCTTGAGGGCAGGAATTTTGTTTTTATTTGTATTTGTAAGCTCTGTATTTAGCACAGTGCCTAGCCAACTAGTTTTTGTTGTTCAGTCATTTTCAGACAGTTGTGATTCTTCAAGACCTCATTTTGGATTTCCTTGGCAAAAATATTGAAGTGGTTTGCCGTTTCTTTCTCCTACTCATTTTACAGAGGAGGCAAACAGGATAAAATTATTTGCCCAAAGTCACACAGCTAGTAAGTGTCTGAGGTCGAATTTGAACTCAGGAAAATGAGTCTTCTTGACTTCAGACCCAGCATTCTATTCACTGTGCCACCTAACATGTAATAGACACAATAAATATTTACTGAGTAGCTAGAAGCCACATTATTCCAATGACTCATCTACACTTGTAATTATCAAAGCCCATGTCTTTTTCATACAAATTGCTCTTATGCCGTGTTGCCCTTGTCTCATGATACAGCCGTTCTTTTTTGTTTTGTTTTGTTTTAACCAATCTTTATTAAATTTCATCTTGTTAAATTAGATCCATTTTAATAGTCTGTTGAGATCTCTGCAGATACCAAATCCATCATTCACACAATCTTAATGGACCTCCCAACTTGTCATTTGCAAATCAGATTTTTTCCTGTATCTTCCTTCAGGTCCCTAACAAAACTGTTAGAGAGGACAAGGACAGAGATCTCCAAACACTACTCCAAACACCTCCCTTCATTGGTCCATCAATGCAGGTTAACCTCAATCCATTAGCCAATTACCCAGATACAATTATTCAACCAGCTATGATGGTATAGTGAATAGAGTGCTGGTCCCTGAATGAAGAAGACCTGAATTCAAATTCCCTTAGACACTTACTAGCTATGTGATCCTGGGCAAGTTACCTAACCTCTACGCCTCAGTTTTTTTCAACTATATCCCCTCGACTAATGACAGCATCTACCTTCCAAGGTCATTTTGAAACTCAAATGAGATAATATTTGTGAATCACTTGTCACAAAGTAGGCATTTAATACACATTTATCTGTTTCATTCATTCCTTCCTTTCATCTAACTGTACTATCATTTCTTTATCTTATGATACACATATATACACATCATGAGGGATTTTGTCAGAAGTCCAGTTTTACTCTATCTTCAACAGTACCCTGTTCTTACAGTCTTGTAACGCTTACAAAAAACAGATATGAATTGGAAGGAACCTCAGTGGAACCTGCTACACAAGGAACTCAGAATGAACCTACAACAACTCATACCTGAACAAGAATTCCCCTTTGCTTAAAGAGTTGAAAAAGTCTGTCTATTGAGAAGTCAGCTCTCTACCTTTCAAGGCAACTCATCCCACTTTTAGACAGCTCTTGTTATTGAGAAGTATTTCATTATGTTGAGTCAAAACCTGTCTCTCTTCATCTTCCAACCTGGATCCAATTTCATAGACCTATTGCAGTCATTACTTTGTTGTATATCTTCAGGAAAGGTGAAGGAGGAGAGACTTAGGAATAATTGAGCTCCCATGAGCCATTCACATACCTCGGATCTACCACCGAACAACGATTTCTTTCATTCCACTTTAACCTTTCTCTCCATCACACTCATGCCCAGTCATGTTCATGTGAAAGTCCTCCTACCCCATAATTTTTTCTGTCCCTGCCTCTTTCAAAACACAAGATGCGATCTCCACCATTGTTACTATTTTATAAACAAGTTTCAGTCCAGTGTTACTTCACCTAGGCAGAATTAGAGTTTTAACCACATCTCAAATTGTGAAAGACTGTGGCTTGTAAAACCAACCAACATTACATGCAACTAAAGCAAAGGAAAGACCTGGGGAAGGAAGAGGTGATACTGAAGTTGTGTGTGTGAAGTCTTCCATTCCCTCAGTAGCTTCAGAATATTTCTTATCATTTACTTACTGCTTCATGACAGATCACCAACTTAGTCCAATCACTTTCCCAGGGCTGGAATCCCTTCTTCAGGACCCGTGACCAGTGAGCATCCAGTCTTGTCCTGAACATTTCCAATGACAGGGAACTCATTATTATTTTATAGTTAGAAAGTCTAGTTGTTAAAATAGTTCTTCCATATTTAGGGCTGAAATTTACTTTTCATTAATTTCTATAACTGGCCATAATTATGCTCTATAGGCCACCCAAAAGAAATCTGTTGCCATGTAACATTTTATTGTATCCTCCTCATCATCATTGCTAACATTTCTATAACATTTTAACATCTTCAAAGAACTTTTATTATCTTGCTTGATCCTCACAATCCTGTAAGGTGAGTACTATTATCTCCACTTTACAAATGAGGAAACTGGGTCAAAGAGAGGATAAGTGACTTGCCCAGGATAACATGGTTAGTAAGTCCCTGAGGCAGGGTTCAAATTCCAGTCTTTCTCACACTCAGTGCAGTCCTCTGCCCCATTTGCCACCCAGGTGCCTTCAAGTTCTCCAAGAGAGTGATCGTAGGTCTGCCCTTTGTTTTCACTTTTTCCAAGCTAAACATGCCCAGAACCTTCAATTATTCCTTCTATGTCATAGTAGCCAGACCCCTTCCCACCCTAGTAGGCCTCCCCTGGCCACTGCAGAATGAGAAGAAGATTTATTATAATATACTCAAAAATGAAATTCCAGAAGAGGTAAGACTTTCATCTTAATGAAAATCATTTTCAAAGTAGAGTCTTTTTTAGCAAAGCCTTCCCTGAACTACCTGCCTCACAGAGTTGCTGTCAAGGAGGTGAGAGCTTCATAGACCTTAAAAAGTTATAGAAATGAAAATGGCCATCAGCCTTGCTCTTATAACTGGTCGGCCTGCCTCAGTTCTTCTGAAAGTCCTGACCCTGTTCTCTCAGTTCTGTGTCACAGCTATATTTCTCTTTGACTGTGTGCCCTTTTAAATGATTAAAGCTTAAAACTGCACTAAGACTTTTGGGAGACCCTGTCTATGTGATTTTAGATATAAGTTCATCAGAGATATCATCTCTATGTCACCACATTTATTTGTTTAGATCCTCCCTTTCTACAAAGTTTCCATGAAGCAGTTCCTCCTTAATCAGGTTTTTTTTTAGGTAATCAGGGTTAAATGACTTGCCCACAGTGACACAGCTAAGAATTAGCAGAGGTCAAATTTGAACTCAGATCCTCCTGACTCCAGAACCAGCACTCTATCAACTGCACCACCCAGCATCCCCTTCATTAGAATTAAGTCCTCACCATTTTCCCTATCTTCTGTGATACAAAATTGTCACTGAGGCAAATGAAGAATTTTTATAAATAAATAAATAAACAAACAAGTGAATGAATGAATGAATAAGTGGATAAATAAATGAATGAATGAATGAATGAATAAATGAGTGAACAAATAAATAAATTTTGTAAACAACTATACTACCTCTGTTTCTCCTTTGTCTTTGCCCAAATGCTCTCTCCCATTCTCTCAGGTTCATGAATTGACCTCTAGGTAGAGATGGTCTGGTCTGTTTTAATAAAACAAGATATATTTTCCCACTGCCTTGTTGTAGGCGTGAGTTGCAACCTATCATGTTTCCAGTGATGTTTAGGAGATCATATATATTTCTTTGGGTTAAAATTTTCAGTCCATTTTTTTATTACCCATATAGACATAAAATTACATAAGCATTATTTTATCCTCTGTTATTTTCCCTGTAATTCCTGGGCACTTCTACTGCTAGTCTTGTTTCAAGGCCATATCCTCTGTCCTCTATGGGGTATCTGGTATTATGTTTGTATTGGGGCATTTCTCCCCTTCTTCAATGAAAAGAAAAATCATTCCTAAGCAGCTATGAGTTTCTTTTATATAAGTAAATCTATGGCACTTGGTGGGGTAGGAGATGAAGAGAAAGAAAAAACATAGCTGACATTGTGTAATAAATATTCACAATCATTAAAAGTGGCAATTGTGTAATACTACAGTTAATTGCTGTTGTGCATTGGCATAGTACCTTATATTTACATGGCACCATATTTTTATTAATTACTCATGACCGGTCCTTAAAGGACTGGCATTGTTTTTGTCTTTGCCTGGCTATAGACAAGGACACTGGGGTATGGAGAGATTATTGGTTGTAACGTCAATAGTTAAATAGCAGTCGTAGTAACAATAAAATAACAATAAGTTATGTATCAGGACAGCTGAGTGGGACAGTAGATAGACTGCCAGGTCAAAGTCAGAAAAACCTGAATTCAAATACGGCTTACTGACTGTGTGACCGTGGGCAAGTCACTTCATCCTCCTTCTTTGCCTCAGTTTCCCCATCTGTAAAACGAGCTGGAAAAAGAAATGGCAAACTACTCCAATATCTTTGCCAAGAAAACCCCAAATGGGGTCACAGAGAGTTGGACGCAACTGAAATGACTGAACAGCAACAATAGAAAATTATTTATATGGAAGATTCTGCTCTTTAAGGTTTACAAAGTGCTTTCCTCACAATAACTATGTAAGTCTGGAGAGTAGTAGAGTACAGATTTGTGAAATCATTGGTATAGAGAAGTCCTAGGTGAGGAAACTCTCTACAAATGCAAATCAGCACCTCTGCAGTTCATAGTCTGAGAGAATTTCCATAAGTGACTCACCACGGGTAGAGCAGCTAGTGTGTCAAGCAGGACTTGAACCCAGGTTTTCTTCATTTTGAGGATGACACAGCCTCTTTATGAAGTACAGAAGTAAATGTTATGATGTCCAGTTGTTTTTTCAGCCATTTCAGTTGTATCTGACTCTTTGTGACCCCATTTGGGGTTTTCTTGGCAAAGACACTAGAGTGGTTTGGCATTTCCTTCTCCTGCTCATTTTACAGATGAGGAAACTTAGGCAAATGGGGTTAAGTGACTTGTCCAGGGTCACACAGCTAGTAAGTATCTGAGGCTGGATTTGAATACAAGAAGATGAATTTTTCTGCCTCTATCCACTGTGCCACCTGACTGCCTCCAAGTCCATTTTACAGATAAGGAAACTGAGATCGTGACTAGGTCTGAATCACAGAGCTATGAAGTGTCAGAGCAAAGCTTCAAATCCAAGGCTCTCGTTTTCCTTGGTATTCCCAAGACTATGTAATGAATAAGGATCAGAGCTAAACTTAAAATCATCAGGCCTAAAATCCCAGATTTCTGATATAGATTAGCCAAAGGCAATACAACGCTAAGCTGGCCTTCTTACTCACGGCCTCTTTCTTTTCTCCCGGTAGGAGGACAAACTAAACAGGAGAGAAGTAAATGAGCCAGAGGGTGAGACTGTGGGATCCAGTGCTCGGAGGAGTGACCAGGCCCTGCTTCTGGAGGTCAAGAGGACCCGCTTGATCCAGAGGATTGAAGATGTAGAATGGGAACTGTCCCTCCTGCTTCATCTCAGAGATCCCAGAATGCGTGTGGGAGAGGGCCAGCTGGATCGCCACCCCAGTTTAGACTTCCTTCCCTTGCATTGAGGAGACTGCAGTTCCCATCCACTGGTGGCATCTTCAACATAAAGGATATGCTCGGGTTCCCTTGGTGATATCACATTTCCAAAAAAAACTTTAACTCAAGAAGGTTTACAAGTATATATAAGCAGAGAGTGGAAGAGATTTCTGTACAATATACTATAATTTGGATATTTTTATATAGCAGTCTCTACTCATGTTATATCTATATGTATGTCTGTATTTCATCTTATTTCAAGAAATATTGTAGGGGCAGCTAGGTGGTACAATGAATAGAGCACTGGCCCTGGAGTCAAGAGTACCTGAGTTCAAATGCGGCCTCAGACACTTAACACTTACTAGCTGGGTGACCTTGGGCAAGTCACTTAACCCCAATTGCCCTGCCTTCCCCCCTCCAAAAAGAAAAAGAAATATTGTATCTACTAGGTGGAAGGCTAAAGGGTCTGAATCATCACTTTTCAACAGACCCATTTGGGAGGTGGTGTGATGTTCTGGATAGAGCACCATCATTGGCATCAAGAGGAATTAGATTCAAACTGTGCTCTAGCTGTGTGACCTCAAATTCCTTATTTAACCTCTCTGAGCTTCATCTGTAAAACAAGGATCATAATAACATCTACATTATAGAGTTATTGTGACCAAAAATGAAATAGTTTCTATAAAACATTTTACAAACCTGAAAGCACTATGTAAGCTGCTATGATTAACTGTTACAATCAGTGTTATGTTACCTCCTCCATGCATACAAATCACATTTTTGTATTTTCTAATACAAGAGCAACTTTTGTCCCAGTCAACCTGTAAATCCTCAGCAGCAGGGTGTACCCAAACATGATGGAGGCAATTCTGCTAGAAGCTGGGAATAAGAATAAAAACAATTGGGGCAGCTGGGTGGCACAGAGAGTGGAGCACAGGCCCTGGAATCAGGAGGACCTGAGTTCAAATGCGGCCTCAGACTCTTAACACTTACTAGCGGTGTGACCTTGGACAAGTCACAACCCCAATTGCCCTGCCTTTCCCCCTTCAAAAAAGCTAAAAAAAAAAAATGCCACACTCTTAGCCTTTCAGGAGTTCAGATATAAAATAGTCCTTTACTGGCTACTCTGTTAGCAGGCAGCAGTATGGTTCTGGGAGGTAGCATGAGAGCTGGGCAATGCGGGTCCGTGGTCCATTCTTAAAGGGCTTGGTTTCCTGCAATTCTTTGTCCTCGTCTTACATTGATTTCCACCTTTAATGGACTGGCGTAAGAAGATTTGAATTGTGTGTGGAAAAATCCAGTCTCTTGGTTTTCCAAAAGACTTAAGCTTCAAGGAGAAATTATATCCTACAAGTAATGACTCTGATGTGAGACCTTTATTCTTCTGTGCAAGAAAGAATCTACTATTCAGAAGATGCCCAATAGCCATTGAAAACATCCCTGAGAGCACCTCGCTCTAAGGAAGGAGAGTGTTTGGGCTGGTGGAAAGGTAAGAGTGGAACTAAAAACAATCTATGATTCTGGCCCTCAAGAAAGGAGTTGGGGTAGAGTTAGTTTAAGAAGAGGAAACCACAAAGAGAAGTGCAAGAAAAAATTGTCTCTATAGTGTCTGGAATTCCTGGGATTCTCCCTGTTCAGTGCGTCGTTTCCTCTCACCCAGGTGGCCCCTGCTCATCTCGCAGGCATGCCTGGGGATGCTCCTTGGCCCCCAGCCAGGCTGATGTTGGTGTGGGCAGCCCCAGCAGCAGCAGATCTGTGGCAAGCCACTCCCCCCACCCAGCTTTGGTCAGGGGGCCCTGCTTCTCACAACAAACCAAGCCTGGGCCCTGGAATCTTGCCAACATCAGCAAATGTTTACATATGCTTCTCCATGGAGCAGGAAACTAACAAACAAAGGAGGGAGAAGGGGGTGGGGGTGGGGCAGGATAACTGCCTTAGCGGCTTTTTCTTTCTGAGACCTGCTCGTTTCCTCCAACATTTTCTGGGACCCTTGCCTGAATTTTCAGCTTTCCCATCGCCAGCTGTCCATGGTCCCAGCACTTAGGATATGATTTCTCTTCCACTAGTCATCCTCAGCCTTACCTCCCTCCTCAAGGAAGGGTGTCATTCTCATAACAGATTTCCAGACCATTTTCCTAAGGTCCAAGGTTACCACTAGGAAGGCATTTGTGTACAAGGCTTGCCTGACATCTTTGGTTGGAGGAGTTGGATTGCTGACCAGAACCCTAATATCGGGCCGATGGTGAGCCAGCTTTGTGCTTCTCTGCGTGCCTAAACCATTTATCCAAATGTTTATCACCATTCTCCATGGAGGTGAGTGGAAGTCCCTCTCTGTTACGCCTCTCCTCAGCTTCCTCAGCTTTCTTCCTTCTCAGCAGAAGGTCCTCAAGGAGGGCAGCTAGGTGGAGTACGGGATGGAGCACGGGGCCTGGAGTCAGAAAGATCTGAGTTCAGATCCAACCTCAGACACTTACTAGCTATATTGATCCTGTTACCTGCAGTTCTTCATCTGTAACGGGGGACACACTGGAGAATGAAATAGTGAACCACTCTAGTATCTTTGCTAAAAGTCTATGGGATCACGTAGAGTCACAACTGAACAACTCAACAACAAGAAGGTCCTTAAGAACAGGACAGATGGAAAATCATTCTATGCTTGGTTGATACTCAATGGAAGAGTTGGTATCTAGACTGGATCAATGTAGAGGGTCACCCAGAGTAACAATTAGGCAGCTATGTAGCACAGAAGCTGGAGAGTTGGCTCTTGAGTTCAAATTCTCACTTAACCTTTATCTGCTTCAGTTTCCTCATCTGTAAAATGGATGTAATGGGCGTGGCTAGGTGGAGCAGTGAATAGAGCACTGGCCCTGGAGTCAGAAGGACCTGAGTTCAAATTTGACCTGAGACACTCAACACAAAACTAGCCATGTGACCTTGGGCAAGTCATTTAACCCCAATTGCCCTGCCTTCCCCCCTCCAGAAAACAAACAAACAAAAATGAATGGATATAATAGCATCTACCTCAAAGGGTTGTTGTAAGGACCAAATGAGGTAACGTCTAAAGTGCTTTGCAAACCTTAAAGCTCCATATCAACACCAGCTATTATTAGTTTTATTAAGGATCCTGTTTTGACCCTGCCACATGACAGGGCTTATTGCTGGTTATATTCCCCACAATGCATCACCGATTCCTGTGCCTTTATTCCTTAGGCAGACTCTTTATTAACTCTATTTCCACTATCAACAGGGAAATAACTTTGCCAGCCCAGAAACAAGTAAACTGGACATTGGACGCTGGTGCTGCCACCCACCTGCCCCCAGCAACAAACCGCTGCCCATCGACACACAACTGAAAGGTTTATTCACCCTGTCACGCCACATTCCTACCTCAGAAACCTTCTAGTCCCAACCCTTCATGTTCCATAGAAGCAAATTAGGGCCCAGGGAAAGAAAATAAGTCCCCCACAGATAACTAGTAGCAAAGCCAAGGCCTAGAGCCTGCCTTTCATGATTCTTGGGTCGTTCTGCTTCCAGCTTGCTTGGGTTAAACCAAAAGTCATCTCAGGGATAATCTGGATGATTCAGAAGATGCTTGTGTGGCGGCTCTCTGCAGCCTGACTCCTTTGCTCTTCCCTGTACGACACCTCCCTCCCCCATTTCTCTTTTTCTCCTCTCCTACTCCATGTCCGAGTGCCAAGCCTGATGATAAAGCCCAGACTAAAGCAACCAGTCCCATCATTGCATAGGTATGTACCCTCCATGGAAGTGCCATGACGAGCAATCTAGAGCAGGATAGCTCTGCCAAGGCTCTGCCTCCTACACCATTCCTCTCTGGGAGAGGCAGCTTCCCTGGTTCCTTTTTACATGTGTTCTCCTATGTGAAGAGTACTCTCTGTCTTCGCCTCTGCACCTTAGGATCCCCAGTTCAGGGGCCACTCCCTACACGAGTCCTTTCCTGATCTGCCCCAGCTGCTAGCACTCTCTTCCTCTTTACACTGTTTTGGGTTTTCTCATATTACCTCATAGATAGGTTGGATTTACTTGGGTATGTGTTGCATACCTCCACCATCCCTGCCCAGTAGTATGTACACTACCTGAGATCACAGTAACTTTCCAAAAAATCTTTATCCCCGAGACCCTAACTCAGTGCCCCACACATGTGTTCTTGTTCAGACATTCAGTCATGTCCAACTTTTTGTGACCCTACTTGGGGTTTTCCTGGCAAAGATACTAGAATGGTTTGTCATTTCTTTCTCCAGTTCATTTTACAGATAAGGAAACTGAGGCAGAGTTAAGTGACTTGCCCAGGGTCACACAGCTAGTAAATGTCTGAGGTTGGATTTGCACTCAGGAAGATGAGTCCTCATGACTCCAGGCCAGGCTCTCTATCTACTGTGCCATTTGGCTCACATATACCAGTCATTTAATAAACATTCATTGAACTGAATTCCAGGGCTTGAGACAGGCCTAAGGATCTCCTCAAAGAACAGTAACCAGTTTTCTCCATTTTATCACAGGATTAGATTTTTGAGCCTCCCCTTCTCCCCAGGGAGTACTTTCCACCACTAAAACATTAACACTGCCCACCTAAGGACCCAACCCATGATCAGGAGCATCATCACTATAACACCTGTACCGGGACTTAAATCACAACCTCAGACTTCTTCCTGCAGATCATGAAAAGACCCTGTTTAACTCTCACTGCAAAGTAGAGGCACTATTGAGCAGCATCAAGCAGTGCTGTGGCTGTGAACCCGAAGGTAAGCCAAGTATGAGCTCAGGAATTCACACTGGGGCGGCTACCCCACTGACCACCTTTACCCTTTATGTCTCGAAGAGATGATTGAGAATACTGGGGGCCAGGAAGGAGATGAGCTCTTTAGGTCCTTTCCCATCTCTCAGGATTCAACAGAAACTTAGGGCAACCAACTCCTCCCCCCTTCTCACAAGTATCCTAATTGGACTGAATGGGGAGGTTCCTCTATGTTCTGATGGCATGAGCAACAAGCCATGCCAGGGGAAAACTGAGGAAAGGGCAGGGGGTGCCTGGTACACACCTTTCTCTTTGTGGCATTTGCCAGGTTGAGGGAGACTCCTCTTTAGGAAATGGTCCAATGCAGATCAAAGCAGAATGCCTTTCCTAGCTCACTTATTCCCACAGTGCCTTTCTGAGGTCAAGTTTTTATCTACAAGAGTCAGAGTAGCACAGTGAATAGAGCATTGAATTTGAAGTCAGGAAAATCTGGATTCAAATTCTGCCTCAGACATGAGTTTCCTCATTTATAAAATAGGGTTAATAATAATTCCTACCTCCCAGGGTTATTGTGATGATGGAAGGAGATAATATGTGGAAAGCATCTTGCAAACCTTAAAAGTCCTTATATGAAGACAAACTGTCATCATCATCATCATCATTACCCCTATTTGACGTAGAAAGTACATAGTGAGATTACACTCCACTGGCCCCGGCACAAGGATGACTTAAGCATAAGAAATGACATGAACTCAAATCCAGAGGAATTATATAGACCCAGATACACACAGAATAGACCCAAGGACCGAGAAAGACCCTCATCTCCTGATCTTTTGTCCCAGGCTTGGGACAAAAGTGGCAGGCCAAGTCTATGTAGCTCAGAGGGGAGCTTTCCTATGAGAGGATCTCCTGGTAAACACAGTCAGGGCCTATATGTATTTTGGAATTTCTCTGGAAGTGTTGGTTGTCTTGAAGGAACATTGTCCCCATCTATAAGTTTTTTATAAAATCCACCTCGATATCAGGGGAAATCAGAAGCCACCCATTAACCAGTTTCTCAGTCTGTAACATCACCTATAATATCAACTCTTACTCTTCTGTTGGGCTATAGGGATGATTGAACTGGCAGACAAGAATGGTCAGTTGAAAAACCTTCTCCAGCACCCCCAACTCTATGCATCTGAACTGCTGAAGCCTCGAGAAACCTATATCCCTTTCACTGTAACACGTATGTATTATTCCTGCATGATGCCCATCCCAGCA